>JASFXZ010000031.1:1200000-2400000 GCA_032209605.1 Mactromeris polynyma | reverse complement strand
GTAAAAGACATTTAAAGCATCTAACATGTATAGAGAGAAATATTGACTACCTGAGACCATTTCCTAAATACAATAGTATGCAAAGTCCTATGCATAAATGTACAGTCAAATAGCACTTACATCTCTAGTTCTCGATATTTTCCATACCCCACCAGGGAGGTCGTCACCAACAAAGTTATCAGTTATAACTTGCCTAGAAACCAGATTCTTCCTCGCATTCTTCACATGTTGATGAATCTGTTGAGTTGTATGAAAATGAAATTTATTACACTACAAACATCAAAATCGTCATTTGAGGGTTTGGCTGAGAACTTATATAACAATGTTTCGAAAGAAGTAGTAACTACTTGCTCCATACTTTTTCCCTACTTTTCTTGAAAGAGCCCTACTAGCCGCGGCCGTTGTCCAGTGGTTAGTGCGCTGGACTTGTAACCCGGTGATCCGGGTTCAATTCCCGGTCGCGGCAGGTCATACCCTTCCATGAAAATTTGACAAAAATGTCGGCTCCTTGTGGAAGGGTAAGTTAGTACTGGTAAGAATTCAGTCAAGGCAAAACTGGTAAGGTGAACCGGCCGCCGTATATAACTGAAATATCGTTGAGAAACAGCGTTAAACCCGATGAAACAAACAAACAAGAGCCCTACTAACCCTACTTTTTTCAAATCTGAGGTGATAACTCAAAATATTTATTTCACCTGCATGAAACACAGACGTGTAATACATAGAGAATGTACAATGTGGTGAATTTTTACCTTTTTGATATTCCAAAAGTAAAGAATCATCCGTACTATCCCTACTTTTAGGCAATGAAACTGCTACTTTTGCCCTACTTTTAAAAAAAAGGATAGCCCTAATTTTTGAGAAAAGGCGAGTAGACAGCTTGTTACTCTTCTTCTGTTAAAGTGGAAAAATACTTTTCTGTTCAAGGGTTTGGTATAAAGTAGTTGAACCTTGTAAACCTTGTATAAGACTTGTAAGTAGGGTTAGTAGGGCTCTTTCATGAAAAATTAGGGAAAAAGTAAGGAGCAAGTAAAAAAGTACGGAAAAGTAGGAAATATAGGTAAAACAGGGCCCATTTGACAGCACGAGAGTAACTTACAAGTCTAATAGTAAACATTGACTAACATTATGTACCACATCTACTGACAAGAGATTTCTGACACGAGTAAGTAATAAATAACCTGAAAGTGGAGAGAACTTGCCTGAAACCCAGCCCCACATGGACAAACTAATCTGTGAACAGTCAGAGAGTGTGACTATAATCATTTACATTCTTTTGATTGCATAAAAAGGCAACTTAAGAAATAAGCATACTGGTACGTTTATTATCAACAGTTGACCCTTTGATCCCTGGAATTTCCAAAAAGTCACATTTTGACCCTCAGGATTCTGGCTGAAGGGTCAAGTTTTCTCTAAATTATAGCCAATTTGACTATAAAATTGTAAAATCCGGTCAAAAATTATCAAAAGGACCCTTGAGATTCAGCACCTCGTGGAATCCCTGATCTACTAAAATTTAAACATAATAATAGACAATTTTTCTATCACATATGTTACGTCAGTGTAAAAAAAAATAATATTATCAACATAAGTCATCTGATTATGAGGGATTAATATTCATCATAAAAACCACAGATGTGTCAGAGACACCTACCTGATTTGTCTGATCAGAGAAAGCCTGACTTTCTCTAGAATCATTGATTACATAGTTTTTTCCATCTGAAATTGAAACAAAGAAAACTGAAAGTAATCTGATTTATACCATACTTTTTAGTGGTTTACCAAGATATGACAATAGATCCCTGATAATTTCATTGTTTCGAAGCAGTGAAATGATCATGCTTCAATTACTAAATGTGATTCATACCCCAGATGGATTCTTGTTGGAACATGGGTTATATGTCAGCATTAGAGGAATAATTTGTATCAATATCATCATACATGTCACACTAAAGGAGAGAAGAATTCTCTTTTTCTTTTAAGCAAGTATAACTAAATTAATTAATTAGCTCATGTTCGCATTTACCTTGCTATGAATATGATATCACATTTTACAAGACCATACCATGAAATAGACATAATTAGATACTCACCAAAGGAATGTCTGCTGAATTTGTCATCAACTTCTAAAGTAGTGTTTGGTCTCACTAAGCTAGTATCTAATTTGGCAAAATCTTGTGATGAAAACGCACTCTGTGTAACAATATTTCTCTCATGCTCAGCCTACATAGAAGAGAATTTTTTTCAATTTATAAATTTGTGCCAGAGAAGTCTTTGTGAGTGATATCTTCTCTATTCTTCATTAACAAAACTGAGTAAAAGTAGTTTTACATGGAATGAATCACTACACCAGGGTTCAACACTAACTGTCCCAACCTGGTAGTCCTCAGGACTAGTGAATTTCAAAATCAAGCAGACCTCCAGTAAATTAGGTGGTTCTGATAAAGCAGGGATAGTCACAATATGGGCTCATTTTTTATGAAAATTGGAATAAAGTAAACAAAGTCGTAAAAAGAAACATTGGGATATGAAACTGTTCCTTTTTGCACTTTAAATTTCAATTTGTGATAGTTTATAATAATTATGTCTCAATTTTTCATGTTTATATAACATTTGAGTGTGTTTTTAATAATTATTTTTAATAAAGTCATGGACAAAAATATTTCAGAATTTAAACATTGTAAGTTTGTACAAACTGTACAAATATACAAAAAAACATTCAGAAACATAACATGATCAAACTGATCAGCTGATTCCATGGATGAAACGTACAGCTTTATAATTTGTCTCTAACTGAGCCTGTTTTTTCAGTTTATCCAATCTTGTAACACGGCGCTTGACCTCCTGCTGGAAATGTTTTAGCCTTGCTTGTTTTTCCAGTTGTATCTGTCGTAGACGCAGTTCCTCCTCCTCGGCTGCAACCTAGAAATTACATAAATAACAATAAATTTAATATGAATTCAGGGTTTTTTAAGAATCAACAAGCAGGTTAATTTGTTGGAAATGTATCTTTTGTGAATGGGATCACTATGTGGAAAATAAACGCATCCCTGTCATCACGGAAACTGTAAAATCTAAGAGCTACACTCGTAGTATTAGGTAAATAAGAGTACATGTGTAACTGATAAATTAGTAAGAATATCATTGAATATTCTGGTATTTGTTCAAACCATAATTGGTAATGTACACATATTGTGCATGTCATTGTCACAGGTGTTTGACATGGATTTTGAAATTATTATTTTGGGCAATTATAAACATGTGTGGAAAACAAAACTATCAATTTCGGTAGCATTGTGAGACCTATAACATATTTGACTGATATTTCACTTTCTAACATTAGAAAAGCTTTCGGAAAAAATTATTAAAGACTATTTTCTCGGTGATTTCACCACAAGTGAGTTAGAAATGTCTTATGATGTTAAAACTGCAGCTTATTCCAATAAAGCTCGCAACAATATTTATAAAAAATCTCACCGATAAGATGTGATAAATCATATAATTCAATATCACAAGTCAGACGTCACCTCAGAAATAAGCAAGTGTACAACACGCTAAAGGAGATTGTACATTTATTTATATTTTAACTTAAGGCTTGCCTTTATTATGAAAGAGTACATACTTAACAATAAAGAATTGTTGACCGTTTAAAAAGGCCTCAGGTGCACCAGATTTTGTCCTTTTATTATTTTAGATTGACAAAAAGCCTTGAAAAACTAATAAATTAGCGCAGGGGTGGACATTACAAAAAAGGGACGGACATTACAATATTAGGACTATATATATCTCTAATCTTCAAACATATATTTTGACAAATATCTATAATTATACTTTAAAGATAAGATGATAAAAGTCAGAAACAGAGGCAGGTCTACACAAGGCCCATCTATGATTGGACAAATTATACACAGCTCTGCAATAAACAATATTGTCCCCTGTGTGCACTATCTTGATACCAATCTAGTTCAGACCCCAAATCAGCATTTCACAATGTCTGGCCCAGTGGGACTCCAATATACATCCAATCATTATTTGCTGTCACCATCTGACACTTATATATGTGTAGTAAAATTGACAAGTGTCTTCTACAATTATAAAAATAATAATCAGACATGTATTAGAAAATCTGTTTTTTATGCTTAAAGATTTGAATTTCTATATCAAAAGTACATGACACTTAGGTTTTGAATATGAATTACTCATTATTTCTATACTTACATAAATTGTAAACACAAAGTGCAGATGAAATATTTAATGAAGAAATAAAAAAACTTTTCTCACTCCTCTAAATTTAAATTACTGTTGAAAGACTCAAAAGTAAGTAACCAATACTGGTATGTCACCCAAATTTATTTTTTTCACTAATATTGCCAAAATTATTGGATCAAATTTTAATGCCAGTAATTATGGATGTTATAATTGATTTAAGTTGCGCAAAAAAGCCTATATGGCAAATTAGCTGCGATATATAGAAATTGCAACTAATTAAAACAAGAACATGAGAAAGATATATATTTTTGTAGAAATATTTTTTTGGATCATTTTCGTACAATTTTACGAGGTGTTTCGATCGTTTGATCTCGGATGAAAATCTCGCCGTTGCGTAGAGTTCAAACAAGTCTAAGCACAAATACCAGACTGTTTCGATTCCATGGTTTATATGTCCGTGGCTATATAGAACATTAATCATTATTAATGATTAAAATAGTTTGTTTCAGGCACCTGTGATTTATGGCACCTGTGATTTATACCCCCACCCCTTTTGCAAAACATTGCTTGTATGATCTTGCCCAAGGCGCACACATACTTAAGAAGAATATTCTTGGCTAGGAAAAATTATTCAGTTATGTCAAACTCATCAGCAAATGCTGGAACTTGAAAAAGTTCGTGTCAAGTCACGACATGTCAATATACATTCAGTCACTTACCACACCCTCCGATCGGCGACTAACGGGCTCAGCCTGCACCCAAGCCCCGACTGCCCGTACTTCAACATTTCTATTCCCCATAACATCAGTACTGATGACAGGTTTAGAAATTTTCCGCATTATCACCGTAGACTTTCTCTCACTTGACGCCATTTTGAAACAAATGGTGTTTTCCTTCCTTTAATTAAAGAGTACTTCAAATTCATTCGTATCAAATCGTTTCATACCATATTCTTTAGCGTAAGTTTCTATCATAGTCACATGGTGAGTGTGTACTTAACGGGAAATTTATTCGAAATATATAAAATTGATTATTCATGACCGTTATCAAAGCTGGAATTGGAAATAGCTGAAATAAGAAAATATTATATGCAGAGATCGAATATATTTCAGTACGAACTGTAACTTCTTCAAAGGGAGACCACTTTGAATTCAGTTATTCACTTGGACAGTAATGTCAAAGATGTTGTCTTCATTAAAGGTGACTTTTGATACTATTTTATCAAACGTCAGCGCAGTTAAAATGTGCGGATTAAATAAGTGCGATGAAAATAACTGAGTTTTGCTGAAATTTCTAATGATGTTCTGTGAATCAGTCCGTGTTTCTTTTTCAGCTTCAGTTATGTAAACCAATAGAGATTACTTCCCTTTGTTGCTTACTTTACTCAGGCTTGTCAAATTGAAAAAAAGATATTGTTTTCTCTTGGTTACGAAATATTTGAAAGTCTTTTAACTTTTTAATTGAACTCATTTTCTGATGTGAGACAACAATTGACTTTGAGGCTAGA
The DNA here is from genome assembly GCA_032209605.1 of Mactromeris polynyma. Taxonomy (NCBI): domain Eukaryota; kingdom Metazoa; phylum Mollusca; class Bivalvia; order Venerida; family Mactridae; genus Mactromeris; species Mactromeris polynyma. The sequence goes on along the minus strand of JASFXZ010000031.1, from coordinate 2,394,284 downwards.
GCCAGTATGTCAGTGTTACATGGTTACTGAGTTAACCATTGGCTTTTTATGATGGCTGCCCTGCTCTCGTTACGAAACTGTGCACACGTTTGGCTACTGAAAGCGCTGTTTGTCAAAGAGTGTGCGCGCACTGTACGCCTACTTGCTAATGCAACTCCGTGGTAGCGAGCGAATTTGTTAGCCGAAAACGGGGCGGTCAATACACTTGTTAGCGACTTTAATTGGTTGTCAGACGTTTCACCCCCAAGTCATTTCCTCCCAAGACGTTTCCTCCAAAGACGTTTCCTCCCAAGTCGTTTACTCCCAAGATGTTTCCTCCCAAGACGTTTACCCCCAAGAAGTTTACTCCCAAGACGTTTACTCCCAAGATGTTTCCTCCCAAGTCGTTTACTCCCAAGACTTTTACTCCAAAGTCGTTTACTCCCTAGACGTTTACTCCCGAGACGTTTACTCCCAAGTCGTTTACTCCCAAGTCGTTTACTCCCAAGACGTTTACTCCCAAGTTGTTTACTCCCAAGTCGTTTACTCCCAAGATGAATAGTCTCAGTATTTGTGACATATGAAGACGTTTCACCCCAACATAAATATTACTACTGAGACTAAACAAATAATAAGGATAAGTAGACATAATGATAATTAAATAAGTTTGCATGCATTTCTAATATGTCTAAAGTATATTTAGTTATTTAAATCAAGTTTAAAATGCATAAAAAGATAAAGAAGTGTACACAGATATTATTAAGTTTTTTTAAACATTTATTATAATTTTGCCATTGAATAAATATTATTTATGTACTTTTTAATCATGATATAAAGGCAGTTATTTTTTCAAATCAGTTATGTTTTTCACAACTTTTTACTTGGTAAATTCATCAAACTGATTAAATCATACTGGTATTGTCTATTACAGAATTATATCATAAGTGAAAATGTTCTAAGTGAAAATCTTTCAATCATTAACAGAATGTTTACTTTAAATAAAATGGTTTAAAACATTTGCCTTTGTAGGCGTACTAATTACATGTACTATTAAAATAACATAAATAAAATAGCTGTTTTTTAAGTACACAGTGTATAATTATGTGTGGTTGTGAAACATGTGTCATGATAACTGTTAATTGAGTTAATCCTTTCATGGTCCACTTGCAGCTAAATGCTATATAAAAGACGTGTGAATATAAACTAATAAGCAAGGAAAGATGTATGCCATTTTTTTTGTGTCTTTTTATAAATAATAATTAATATGAATACATTTAAAAAAAGTTAAAAATATATTTTTTTAATTATTTCAGTTTAAAAGATACAAATGGATTAATTCTGATAGTTTCGAATATATCAGCCCTACTTGCGTTGATCTTGATATCCTACAATATTTATTGAATGGAGTTTCGCCACGGACATATGTCCGTGGTTTCGCTAATAATATTCAATTAAAATAAACAGCTTTATAAAAATGTTGTCCGTAAAAAAATAAATGCACATGTATGCATATGGTGATGACAAGTGTTCAATTACTGTCAGTCTAAAGGGTGTTGATTAAATCACAACATTACTGCAAAGTCAAAGGGTGTTAATTAAATCACACTGTTAATGTTATTAAAAATGAAGATAAAGGGTTTTTAAACTATAACGTAACAATTTAATTAAAAAAACATCAAATAAAATGATTATATTAAAAAGTGGGGTGAAAAGTCAAGGGTCTATTAAAATTGGGGGGAAACGTCTTGGGGAGGAAACGACTAGGGGGTGAAACGTCTGGAATTCCTTTCATTAGCCGTAACTGAAATATCAAATCACTCTATGTCTAGTGTGACAGTTGCCTTAGTAGGGATAAAATTCTATATTCTTCTCCACTTCTTATAATTTGATTATTGAAATTCATGTACATTAAATGGATAAAAGGCACTGTTACAGGTTATGAGTATGTGCTATACTGGATACTGATGAGGAAACTATTCCAATGTTTCATTCAATCTTACTAGGAATGTGTGTCTGATAGGTCCTGTCTGACAAATAGTTTCCATACTACATTAAAATTTTGCTAAGTTAATCTTAACTTTACTTAAGTCACTTATCTATTTGTCTTCAAGAAATAATACTAAATAAATGACAGTATTGTTGTGAACATATATAATGGTGACCATCAAATGATCAATACATTATGTCAAAGAGTTTGAAATACGTAGATCTGTAAGAGTATACTATGCTACATGGGCATAAATCAAGAATGAATGTAACTATTTTTGATTCATTCTCTGTTGCACATTTAGGTGTAAAACTTTGTGCAAATATCATATATGTATCTGCTATTACATATCTTGTTCTTTTAGATTTCTTGTTTTTAAGTATTTTGTTGTATTAACATTTATCATTAAATGTTGTATTCTGATTCTATCAGCTCTGATATTCTAATCTGTTTGATTACAGGTTGTCCAACATGCTGGAAGATTATTGAGAGATAAATCATGTACAGCACAATCAATGTTAGCGTGGCGTTCTAGATCTAGTTCTACACATACACAGCTTGAGATGTCAGGCATTATCTCCCCTCCTGTTGATCTGTTAACTGAAGAAGAACAAATGATGAAAGATACAGGTACTGGTTTATAAAGGTTTTGTGTTAATGCCTTTCAGGGCACTAGTCCATTAGGCAAGGTACTCAGTCAACCACTAGCATGAAAGCATTCTTACTAGTGTTGATTCACAATTATGTTTATATACAATTTGTTGAAGTCACATTTTTTTCTACATCAAAAACAAATATTTTGTTAAAAAAGTATGTGCACACATGTGCTAGCACCTGGGAATTTATGCTAGCTTAGGGCTAGTAGGTCACCTTAAATACTGTGCATGTATCAGTGCTTTTTATAAAACAACAGGGATTAAGACCCATGTTAAATTTTATCAATGTACTGCTTATTTATATTTAATGTGTGAATGCATTTGACCCATCTGATTCTCCGTCATTTTGACTTTGATATAAACATTGAGTAGACTTTTGTTTTCTCTTTATAACAAAGTGTACTACTGTTTGCCTTAAATAAATTTTGTGCATGTAGCAGTAATAAAAACTTAGCTGTTCACAGAAGTGAAACTGCTGATTATCGATAAGACTAACCACATATAAGGGTTACTGAACAATCATGTAGTTTTCTATTTCTTTATTGTATGGCTATATTCTTTTGTGTAGTGGCTAAGATGGCAGCAGAGAAGATTCTACCATTAGTGAGAAAGATGGATGCTGAAAGTCAAATGGATCAGTCCATTATTAATGCTCTGTTTGAGAATGGGGTAAGCAGCATGATACATACTCATATATAATAATGACAGGGGTTTATAAGCACTGTATACATTTCTTCTCAATGATATATATTGAGTTATATATTGTAATATGTGAATTGGTGACAGGTCTGACAGTATTTTTGTCATAATTACATATTTCTGTATAAATTTGTTTGCTTTAGATTTTTTTTTCATTATGTGTAATCTTAATGTGTACTTTGTTCAATGATATAATTATGTACTTGTTGAGTATAAATTATATGAGCGCCGCTGTACGATTTCCAACCTCTTCTGTAAATGACGTCATTTACCGAAAATGTCACATGTGACGTCTCCATGAACTGACATATTTGCAATATTTGCCCAATATGGCAATACGAAAACGAAGTGACCATATGGAGTAAATTGTTTTCTTCTTGCAAATAGTGACATCCCATTTTGCGTTTTCTTGAAATGGCGTCACTTACAGAAGAGGTTGGAAATCCCATTGCAGCGCTCATATATATATATACATACACATATTGCTGTGCTATCCAGGTTCAGCTTATGTATTCTACTCTCTGCTCTGATGTCTCTTCTTACAGTTGTATTTTGTTATTTGTTGTTACAAAATCCTGATACTTTAAACCAGAATTTTTTCTCACTGTGTTGAACACATGACCCTTGCCTGTGAAACTAGTAATTTTGGGTGAAAATGGTCAAACTCAGGAATATAGCAGACACTTGATGCAAATATAAACACAATGAGTGACTGTTTTGAACATGCAGTACACTATTGGGTGTCCATTTCAGTTTAAGCTGTTGTAAAGAAAATATATTTTGCATATTTCTGGACAGGTTTTGTCAGCATTTTTGGAATTGGCATTCAATTTGAGAAGAAAATACATTTTGCAATTAGGAATATGGCACCATAACGACTATAAAACAGCTGAAAAGTCTTTTGACAGAACTTTTATTTCTTTTTTGCAGCTTATGGGTATTGAAATAGAATCTGAATATGGCGGGACAAATTCTTCTTTCTTTGTTGCTAATCTGGTTATAGAAGAATTAGCCAAAGTGGATCCATCTGTGAGTGTTATGTGTGATGTACATAACACGTTGATTGTGACATTGCTGCGTAAGTTAGGTACACCGGAACAAAAAAATAAGTATCTGCCTAGACTAGCAACAGACACAGTAAGTATAAAAATATTTAATGATGTAGCATTCTGATATATTTGTTACTTATACAATTATATACATGTAGAAATTACTTTTCCCGATAGCGCCATTGACCAACTTTTCGTGTTCATCAAAACATAATTTTATATCAATATTACTACAGCTGGTGTTAAGTGCTGTATGGCAGATGTAAAAATTCGCCCCGTACTTCGTCCATAGTGTAGTTATCCTTAATCCACTTTATAAGTTAAATTTACATGAAAATGACGTTAGGTCGCTGTGGTGTAGTGGTTAGCATAACGGACCGGCAATCCGGAGACATGAGTTCAAATCTGGGTAGCACCATTGATTGATGTTTTGTTCATCAAAACATGATTTTATATATAAACTGTCATTGTTAAAGGATTTTGTATCCCCAGAAAATATTCTGCATCAAAGGGATGTTCATTTCCCTTAGATTCATTGGTTTAATATAATGTCTATCATTTTTTTATATTGTTAACTTCAACTGTCAGTTATTTTGAACATGTTAAATGGTATATTTCAGTTGTCCAGTTTTTGTCTGTCTGAAGCAGATTCAGGAACCGATGCATTTGCTATGAAGACATCTGCTGTGAAACAAGGAGATCACTATATCATCAATGGTACAAAACTGTGGATCACAAATGCAGAACATGCTGGCCTTTTTGTAGTTTTTGCTAATGCGAAACCAACTGCGGTAAGATAAAGTTTTTGTCTAAAGAAATTTTTGTCCAAATGAGGTGAATGAATATATATAGTGGGCAAATCTATTTTATTCTTTAAGATGTAATTAAATTTCATTGGCATTTATTTACAACTTGTAGCTACATTGCAGTGTAACTTCCTTGTCAACCTATAGTCTGTTTTTATTTACTTTGAGAACGGTTGTAAACAAACAATAAGGTGATCAGCCAATGAAATCATACTTAACAAAATATTGACCAATAGACATTGTGTTTACAATAAAGGTATTCTCAATTAATTTTGATAACAGCATACACTGTGTATAATAATTAATGTTCAATGTTCCTCAAGGCAAGTTGTACTGTCTGCCTGAAAAACTAATTGTAGAGGTCAAATGAAATTTACACACATTATCATGGTGAGGAGATGGATGTGTATCTGACAAGAGTCTCGTTGGGCCTTTTAAGACACAGGCATAAGAATAAAGCTTTTATTAGAATTGTAGTCTCATATTCTACAAAAACATTTCAGAGATTTGGTTTTTGTTAATGTGCAATACACTGTATATGAGTTGTGTTTTTTTCCTATTAATTGAAAAGTTAAGATATGAAAAAAAAAAAACATATGCATATGACTGTTTCTTCTGTTCTGTAAAAAATATTACAATGAATGTGTTATTCTTTTGTTACGGGGCTTTAAGTAAAATAAACACAACTTATGTGACTTTTCCAGCTATTAGGGTGGATGAAGACCCCATATGCTGCTGCTTGCATTATTTCCGGCATAGGTAGGCCCCTGGGTAGAACCACAGGCCTTCTGCAGGCCAGCTAGCTAGTTATTTAAATTATATCTGGGGCCTGTAAATCACATTTGTTGAGAAATTCAGATTCAGGTTAGTAGATTCCTGTGGTCTACGTTATTTTTTCGAAAAATCGAAAAAATAAAATTGCCAAAACTGCAATAAGGTATTTAATGTATGCTTTTGATGTTATCATGAGCATATTTACCGGAACAAAATATACACCAAAATGCATATCTGAAGATCTAGCTAAAAAACGTTTTTTCGGGGGACCATAGCCCTGGACCCCCCTAAAACTAGTCCTACATATCAATAGCTAAGCTACGTCCCTGTATATGTATATGTATTTATATATTTCCAGGGTTACAAGGGTATTACATGTTTCTTGGTAGACCGTGATACAGAAGGCATGACTATTGGTAAAAAGGAAGACAAACTTGGTATACGAGCATCTAGTACATGTCCTGTACATTTTGAGAATGTGAAAGTCCCTGAAACAAACATTTTAGGAGAGTTTGGTAAAGGATATAAATATTGTATTGAAGTTCTTAACGAAGGAAGGATTGGCATTGGTGCTCAGGTACTTGTATAATTGTTATAATTGAAATTCTAAGTATGAGGTCCTTCTTTATAAATTGTTTGTTTATGATACCTTAACTCCCATCTTGACAGGGTTGGAACGTTGGTCTCACAGATGTTGGAATAGCTCAAAGATTGCATCAGGGCATCAGTTGCAAACAATGTGTGTAAGGATAGTCTAACCAGAAACTTCAAAAACTGTGTAGGAAAGTTATTGAAGAAATACATTAGGACATTACCTTCTTAAATTATAATTGTGATTAGTCTAATTGTGATTGTTGATTCTGTTGAAACTGCAAACATATGTTTTTGACACTATTCTTGCACTGCTAAAAATGATGCTATACATACAAAACTTGATTTAGATGAGGTCACTGTCTTTCATGTATTGACACCACATTTGGTTTCCCAAGAGTTTACATATAATGAGACTTTGTAAAGCAATACATTCATTTTAGATGCTTGGATTAGCTGAAGGATGTTTCAATGTGACTGTACCATACACAAGAGAAAGAAAACAATTTGGCAAGAGAATTTGTGACTTTCAGGTAAAATTATTCTTCAAAAACATAAATGTATATGGCTATTTTAGATACAAGTTTAAAAAGTAGTGGAGAAAATTTACTGAAGAAACAACTAGCCAATGGACATTCACTCTGGGAAAACTTGTCATTTTGTTTGTGGAAACGTGTTGAAAGATGTTGACCACAGTACTGCCATGTTGTCTTGGACAATAAAAAAATAGTTTGCTTGTATTATTTGTTTTCATTGCCCTGCAATCGAGAGATTGATTTTAATGTATTTTCAGAGTAACAGTGTTTACATCAAATTCTCTTTTGTAATTTGTATGTGAAGTTAATTGACAATTTATGGTCATTTGCTTTGTTTTTGTAATGCCTTACATGAAGTTTACTTAAACAGGTTTTTTAGGACCCTTAGATATGTGTCTTTGCCTGGCCAAAGGGTCCAGGAATGCCATCCCTATCTAATTTGTTTTTGTTCTGACCACAATTGGTGGATTTTGATTGTTTTGGAGAAATAATTTAAGTAAATGTTTTCGGGTTGATGTATAGGGCAAGACGTACATTGTCTTTTTTGCAATTGGGCCATAAGTCATATATACAGCCAGGGTTATGTAGTGGCCATTCCTGCTGTTTGGGTGGAGGATAACTTCAGGCAGATACCTGGGTAGAACTATCGACCTTCCATAAAGCAGCTACATGGCTTCTTCACTTTTAATTCTATATTCCGAATGGGATTTGAACCTGCACAAGATAGCGACCATAACCACTTAACCAAAATATCCCTCTCATATATGGTCAAATAAAAGGTACAGATTTTATAATCCCCTATTAACTTTGCATATATCTAGGGAATGCAGCACCAGATTGCTGATGTGGCGACACAGATTGAAGCTGCCAAACTGTTGGTATATAATGCTGCAAGACGTAGAGAAGCAGGACTTCCTGTCATTAAGGAAGCAGCGATGGCCAAGTATTACGCTTCAGAGGTACTTTCTAATTACAACTGTATTGCATGAGAACACCAAGTGAATTTCATTTAAAGTGTTATACAACAAGCAATGGTATGCAGAGGATCCAGTGATTTTAGAAAAACTGAAACAAATTGATGCCTTATTTTTCTTAAGGATCATGGGAGTAGGTCAAAATTTCCTGGGCCATGTGTTGTTTGCCCTAAAAATCTCCATTTAAATTCTGGCTATGCTTAGTTGGGCCAAACTTTGATAGATACATTACTGTTTCTAGGAAAAGCATGATTTTGATACAAATGGATAATGCCCTTTGATAAAAAATGGTGTGTAAACATATTGAACAAATTCACCTGCTATATACTGAACCAACAAAGAAACTTTCGTAAAGTAGATACATGTTTAAAAATTTCAAGGTTAATTGGGACATGTATATAAACCTGTACATGCAGTAGTATGTATTGACCTTGTACTTTGCAAATTCGGTCAGATAATCACCTGGGTACTATTTTACTAACATTCTTACGTTTTGCGTAAGTTTTTGCGTAAATTATCAATTTACGCAAACCTTACGCAAAACTTAAGTCCGTTTTACTAAAACTGCGTAAGTGTTTTACACTTACGTGAAATGTGTTCGTAACTCTTCAATCAGAGGTATAAATTTTGATGAAATATCGCTCAAGTAAACAGTAGTAATAGCTCAATTGGTAGCGCGTTCGTCTAGTAACTTCGACCAATAGATAGGGGTGTGAGTTCGAGACACATTTCAGTCCCTATTTTTATGGACAATATGATTTTTTATCCCTTACTCAGTGCTTGTTAATTACTTGTAGTTTGTCTTTTCTGCCTGTTTTTTTTGTTTTTTTTGTTATCGTCTAATTGTTTTGTCGTTAAATCAAACTTGTTTAATGATGGCTATAGCGTCGTCGCTAAAATGTTCAATTGAACCCCTTACATTCAAGTAGCCATATCAACTTTGTTCCATATACATGTAATGTGTAGCGAAAAATGTACATGTAAATCTACTTAGTGAATAACTTAGTGAATACACATGTTACACAATGTTTTTAATTAATGATATTCGAGCGAACAATAATTAGTATAAGACGTGTAAGTACAACTGTAGATGACCAACGAAATATATAATATTGTAATGAAAAGAAAACAACTACCCCCCGATGGTCTCGAACTCAGACCCAAAACTAAAAATTGCATTGTAAGGCGCGGGCCAGCTACAATCTGAGCTATCACGGCTGTTACTTTAATGAAATAAATATCACAATAAATAGGGTTGCTTGTTATTTGATTTACCTATTTTGATCAATAAAGGTGGTCAAACCATGTAAACATTGCATGACGTCACTCTCAACTTATCATGGTATACTTTATTATCACTAATTCAAACCTTGTCATGATTAGTTCACATGTTACCTTCAAATGATTGATTCACTGTTGTTACAAACATAAATTAGCCTGAAATCCTGATAAATGTAACGAATATTTTCAGACTCATTGTCTGTTTTCATATTCTCAGGAAGTACTCATCGAGTTGTATTTAATGCATCGTGGGATTGAGTTGTGACGTAATAATACAATGGAGCTTTGTAGTGCCACATATAGGCCGTGCCGCATATAGTTCGCATTCGAGGCGAACTATATGCGGCTAAAAGGCATGGTCATGCCGCATATAGCTGTTTTATGTCTTGTCCTAATGAAAGTCATCATCATCATCATCAGCTGTTCTAATTTAAAGAATACGTGTTCCTCAAACTGCCATATACACATTAAAAAAGAAAATAACTGTGTGTCACCTGAAATATATTCCCCACATCAGACAGTGGACAAATCCTTAGGACCAGTTTGGGGTATGTTTAATAAAATAACAGAATAAAATATGCTTAAACGAAATAAACAGTTTGGTTTAATGTTGCTTGATTAAAATTCTACTAGCAGATAAAATTGAGCAATCATTAACATATTATTTCATCGCATCGCCACAGCCGTAGACGGTCGGACCCGGGATCAAACTCGCGATCTTCGCACTGGAATTTTAGTGCGATACCGGCTGCGCTAGACTGGGATACGTGATAAATCATCTTTATTATCTTAACAGATGACACCAATGTGCGTTAGCAATTTACCTGCTTTTGTCGCAACTGATAGAAATGTTTACAAATGTGTTTAAAATTAATATTTCTGTGAGGTTTCTTTAAAATCCACAAGTTGGTTATATATGCAGAAGGCGAAGCGCTGACAAAGCATGGTATATGCCCACTATAATGCATTTGTTCATAAATGGGTCATAACTAATTCGACTGACAGTGGTTTAGAAAAACATTCATACACTCATGAGTCAGTTTATCTCCTTTTCTAAATTAACTTTTTTTATATTGTTTTCTTATTTAAATACACATTTCAAAAACACCTTTAAGAGAAGTGAGCTAAATGCGGCGACGAGGCACATGTCCGCTGCATAAAACTAACGTGAACTTAATTCGGCGAAGAGCGCCGCATATAGTTCACGCATGAACTTAATGCGGCGTTCTTCGCCGCATGTAGTTCGTGCGCGAACTATATGCGGCACGGACTATATGTGGCACTACAGAGCTTATCGTGTAAAAGACATGTGATGCTAGTAATACGTAAACTATACAATTTAGCGTTACTTACCTTCGTCATCGCTGAGATAGGGTGGCTCCTATCTGTACGATATTTATTATCAAATCATAAACTATGCCAATCAGATATCGTGATAATCTGTACTTTTCTATAAGTTCACGATCCGTCTAACATGTCAGGTATTTCTCTGAAATGTCGAGCTCTTCGAGCGTTCATACGGTCGGCCATATTTACGCAAAACGTAGAGATTTACGGTCGGTAATTTCTAACGTAACTTTACGCTCTAACTTACGCAAATACCTACGTACGTAAATATTAGTGAAACGCATTTACGTAGAAATTTTGTACGTACGCAAAAACTTACGAAAATATTTGATTTACGCAAGCGTAAGTACGTTAGTAAAACAGTACCCTGATGTAAAACAAGGCCAGCTTGTTTGACCAACAATTTATGTATAAAGCGTAAAATATTGACAATAGATGGCTGCTGACCTTTAAGCCAATAGTGAGGTACAAATGATTTGAAGTCTGCCAAGAAAACCACTCGGCCTCAGAGGTCCCTGTGTTGTATATATACCTTCATATATATGTACATGTATTAGACAAAGTCATATCACATGATTATATTTGGCTTGGGTGTTATGATATTCACATGAACTGTGTACCAACTTTAAGTCATGCATTACATTGTTACTGGTTGTTGCTGAATCAGGCCTTCATAAACATGTTAGCAGGAACACATTATAGCATGCTACAGGGTGTTAAAAAGTTTGTTCACAAATGAAAATAATGCTGTGTACACATGTTTATTTTGCTCAATGAAAGATACTGCTTTTTCATGAATATCTGTTTTATTTAGAATTCTCACACAGAAGTAAACTATTGGACGTAGATGGAAAAAGTATTTCGGAATATATTAAAATTCAAACTTTTTGAACGATCTTTTTTAACACCCTGTATATATGTGTAGTAAGTTTTAATCAGAATCAGGCTGTCCGTGAAACAATTGTCTGTTTGCCTTACATTCTATTGATAAAAACACGGCTGTGACACTTAGCAGGCTATATGTCATGCATGAGAATGTAAGAAATGAAACCTTTACAAAAAAGAAACTTAAACCATCATATCAACTTCACTCCAGGAAAAAAATATGTAGGTGGGGATACAGGATGAGGAAACAATTTCGTAAGTATAAAAACTTGTTTTGATTCTTCTCTTTGATATACGTAACAGGTTGCTGCTCTGACTACATCGAAGTGTATTGAATGGATGGGTGGTGTTGGATTTACAAAAGATTATCCTGTGGAAAAGTTCTACCGTGATTGCAAGATAGGTTTGTACAAATTTAAACATTTTTGCCAGTTTCTTGCAAACTTGAAATTTATCACTCAAGCTCTCCAGGCTGGGGGCCGCGATCTCCCAATTTTCAAAATAAACATCGTTTTATGGGATATTTTTAGTCATTCCCCACTGGTTCACTGAATTTACTTCTGAAACTGATAACCAGATGTGTTAAAATCTGGATACCCGTCTAAAAATCGTATATACCACGTTTTTGGGGTTATATAGAGCCCTAAACCATGGAATCAAGCGCTTGGCGACACTGATCAAAATACGACATGACACCGTCTTGAGAACTAGAAATTTGTGGCTTTATCATCATTACTGTAATAAGGGAGATAACCCTGTTTTCTCCTCTCTTCGTGTTATGGACCGTTTTAGTTTCTGTGGTGATTTTGGAAAATACATTTAGTGCATTGTGTCTGTAACCTTCAAATTAACATGTGGAGATGTTTTGGATTTGTTGTAAACTGCTGTAATTGTTTTTTTACCATACATTTTGTGCTACACCTTGACATGTAGAATAAAACTGTATTTGATCTCAGTGGTATTAATGATTAATCTATGCTTATAGGAATGTTTATATACTTTTTAATCAAACTCAATTTAACATATTCTGTCTTAACATCTTTGTGTATTAATAATGTCCTCTGTAACAGTTTAAACTCCTGATATGATTGTTATGCCCCCACTCTGAAAGGGGGGGGGGGATATAGATTTTTCTCATTTCATTTGCTTTTCGAATTCAATCTTGTTGTTTTTAGGAGCAATTTATGAAGGAACATCCAACATTCAGAGAAACACAATATTCAAATGTTTGGAGCATGCTGGATCATGAATCATCTTTGTTGCTGTGATTATTACGTTACACTTCATGGCATCAAAGACATTGGAAGTCATTTTCATATATGTTTTGAGTGATAACTGGAGTCCATTTCCTGCTGTTGAAGGAATTCTTGGCATCAAGAAATTCTGGCTGATCATAGTTTCATGGATGGGTGTCTGTGTCCTTGATGAGCGTCTCATTACGCTTGATATGATTCAGCTGCTGTCTATACCTGCTGCCCCCTGGTGGGACTAAACTTGATGGATGTCTAATGAACAAATCCAGTGCATAGTTTTAACAGTACTGTGCAACTTCTGTTCAATGTATTGCAGACCTTGTATGTGTAGAATCTCACTTTAATGTTATAATAGGCTCCCTTCATTAAGGAGCCACTGCATACTTAGCATGCATATAATCTGTTATTGTTCAAATATAATTTAAGTATGTTTTATTGTACATATGCCAATTTATAGGTAATGCCTACACAACAGTTCTACAAACGAGTTTTTAAATTTAACGCAGTGATTTATATTTACAGAATACATGAATAAATTCTTATGCTTTACTACCAAGAGTAATTTGGAATATATCATCACTTCACCATTACTCCTTTTATTTAACTTTGCACAGTTTCTCAACAGTATTTCAGGTATATAATACTGGTGATCAGTTGACCAAACCCGTGTTCCTGATTACCAACCAGTAGTACCATGCTCTTCTGAAGTCACTGACAATGTCACATAAATCAGAGTTCCATGGTGGATGACAAATGACTTCGGATGCATTATCTTCAGTCAAATTGTCAGGGAAGAACTTACCCCTTGCCCAGGTTTTGAACCAACAACCTCTAAGAGAACAAACACACTGCTGACTGAGCTAAATGGGTGGGCTTATGCATGCTATTATTGCATTTGTATGATTGTGTTTTATCATGCATACTATCATCGGGAACTAAATTCAATTTGTATTGAACAAAATGGCTTGGCTAAAAATGATTGTCATTGCTACTTTCCCAAAAAAGGCGGCAATAACTTTGCACCATTTAAATGACATATTATGTCTATGCATATGCATATGTATATGCTTAAGATCTTTATTTATTCTAAATTAAGATATTGTTAAAGTTACATGTATATGTAATGTGTATAGATTATGTTCAATATTTGTATGCTTGGCAGAAAGTAAAGGCTTTGTTTGTTTTCCACCTTCCTGTCAACCAACAAATGCTGTGCTCCAGTAAATTGTCTGTTTTGATCGAAATAAACACAGTTAAACACTTACAAGAAGTGTTGGGTAAAACCTCAATAATAAGACCACCATCTGGGCCCTTGAGAACTGGTCTTAATATTGATGTGGTCCTAATATTGAGGTTGAATAAAGAGCAAAACAATGAAACTGGACTTGAAAATTGTGTTCTTATTATTGAGGTGGTCTTATTATTCAGCATGGTGGTCTTTAAGTGAGGTTTTACTGTAGTAATTAACCTTCATTAAGGAGCCACTGCCTATTTAACATGCATATAATCTGTTATTGTTCAAATACAATTTAAGTGTATGTTTTATTGTACATATGCCACTTTATAAGTAATGCCTACACAAATTGCCCCTTTACCTAACTTCACTAGGTTGGGTTGAGGGTTTGCAAACAAAGCATTTCTCAATTGTTTCCTGATACAAATACACGTGTATTGTTGTTACTTCTAAAAACTCTTTTTAAAATACTCATGGTTTGTTTGTATCATGTCTGTTGTATGTTTTAAATATGATGATTTGGTGTAATACTATTGTACTTCTGTTTCGGTTAAAGAAGTTTTTGCAATAGTGTTGCGTCGAACTCTCTCTCGATTGATAGCTCATGTACTAAATAAAGTGATCAACATACCTTTTAGTTATTTGTTTGTAGACAAACATGTGTCATGTGTACTGAATGATGTTCTTTTCACATTGTCCAATGAAGACTGAATTGATTGTTTCTGACAAAACTTAAACAAATAGTGAATATATAGCCTACCCATGCACACATATACTCAATAGAAAAGAAAGGGGGAGAACTCGTGACACTCTCCTGTGATGCATTACAATACAGGAGACTATCGAGATAACAAGGGTTTGTTCCCCTGCACTTCACCGACTTGATTGAAGATGGTGGCCTTGAAACAATTAGTACTTAACCATTATATACATGTTGAGAAAGTGTGTAAACACTTATCACTTACAAAGTAATTGCCGGCTGTTGCGCTGTATTCATTAATACGATTTTTCTGACCAGGGTTCTTATTCACAAGCATATTAAGACCGAAACTTAAAGACATATATGCAAAATGTACATATACAAGCCTTTCTGGATTCTACGTGGCATAAGTGGCTCCTCACACCAATGTATCAAGGATTTATTGGGCTCTGGGACTCGCCAGGTCATTCTTGAAGGTAAAAAGCCGTGGCCGTGGTCCAGTGGTTAGTCCGCTGGACTTGAAATCCGGCGATCCGGGTTCGATTCCCAGTCGCGGCATGTCATACCCTTCCATGAAAATTTGACAAAAATGTCGATTTTCCTCCACATGTGGAGAAGTTGCCGGCTCCTTGTGGAAGGGTAAGTTAGTACTGGTTAGATTTCAGTCCAGGAAAAACTGGTTAGGTGAACCGGCCGCCGTATATAACTGAAATATCGTTGAGAAACGGCGTTAAACCGCAGTCGGTCTACAGTACCCCTCTTCGCAGATGACTGTATATTGTACAAGAAGATGAAGACAACAAGCCCTCCAAGATGACCAGAACAATCTACAGCTGTGGGAGTCCGATTGGATGATGGAATTCCACCCACAGAAATATCAGGTCATCCACGTCACAACCAAAAGAAAAGTTATAGATACGCCTTACAACATCCATGGCCGGATACTAGAATCGGTTGTCTCTGCAAAGTACCTAGGTCTAAACATCCATAGAAGCCAAAGCTGGAACCACCATATGCATATCAACCATGAAGAAGGCCAACAACACTAGATCCTTCATATCCAGGAACACATCAATGTCTAAGAACGACAAAATACCTCTGCTACAACCACTTGTCCGTCCAATAATGGAGTATGGTAGTATCGTCTGGGATCCCTTCATCAAAGAGAACATATAAAGATAAGTAAATGGAGATTATCACAGGACTAGCGGCGTCACAGACATGCTACTCCAGCTCCAATGACCAACTATACAGGACAGGCGTGCGCAAGCGAAGACTGTGATGATCTACCGCATAGTGAACCATCTGGTAGACATACCACTGACCCATGCAAGCCACCATATCGAAAGGCCATCACCAGAAATCCCTACTACCATTTGCCAAGACCCTGTTGTACTAACACTCCTTCTTCCCGGATGGTATCCGCTTGTGAAACACTTTACCACAGACAGCTGTTGACAGTGCCTCCCTTGACATATTTAGGTCAGGGTTTCAGTCCAACCAGCTTAGATACTCGTACATACCAGTTCGTTTTGAAATGCACTGTAAAATTGCTGTTTTTAACCAGCACTAAGACGTAGGTCGATTGCCTTGCACGAGCAAGTTATTTCATCGTGGTACGACAACCCAGTGTAGCCTGTACTTACTAGGACTGTGTATTGGATTGTCTGGCCAATGACAATCAGATCCGACACGCGAATCAGTATAAGCAAATCAGAAATTGATCCACGAACCACAATGGAAATATTTACTCTTCAGATAATCATATAATTATACACTGCTTGTCCTGATTACCAATGTGATAAGTTTTCAACCAATGCATTTTGCGTAAAAACTTCGAAAATGTACATGTACATGCAAACAATTTATCTGCAAATAAACTTTACAAATAGCTTAATTAAATCCGCATTTTAAATAAAATTCAATTTCAATCAAGGCAATCACTCACCGCCATGTTTATTTATGTTTGTCACGACGAAATACCAGTGTAACTTTTAGGTCAAAAATCATATTTTGTAATTTCTACTTTATTCTTGTGTTCAGTGCGCTCAGGTACTCGTAGTCAAGCATGGAGTCTAAAAGCATCTTATCAAAAACGCGTAGCAAAGTCAGTCTCAGCTCAATTTTAAACACTTGGATTATATTGTTTTACCACATGTTTTGATGCTGCCAAAATCTGATTTAGTTGCATGCATAACACCATTGAAAACGCAAAAAATGGTAATTATTCTCGATGTAAACAATACGCTGTATGTCACCGTCCGCCATTACATAGAGCTGTTTACTCGACTACCCATCGGATTTAAACTCAATTTGCATTATCAAGGCGAGTGTTTCATTCATAGTTTTGTGTTGCAACTGTACCATAATTGATTATTTATTAATGTGTCATAAGTTTTATTGGTGAAATACTTGATTTTATATGCATAAAATCGTCCCGACCGAATTTCAATCGGCCCCTATATAAAAAGTGCTACGGGAAAATAACGATATCCCATATGACTCCGCATTGGACTGAGGTATTCGGTGCCATGAGTATACGCCATCACACCTAAGCATGTTTCACTAACATCCTTTTGGTCACTTCCGACACGTTTGACGTAAATTTGGTAGGAGATTATGTATGCAGACGAAATGACGATACAACAAAGTTTAGGCATTATTTCCGAATTTGAAAAAAAAACTTATTTTGTGCGTGAAACGATTATCTATGTTATTTAATTAATGTTCTAACTAATTTTAGTATTTTTTGGATCGTAAAATATTAGCTATTTCGAGATTCCTTTGCTTCGAAACTATGCTTCCTTTAGATCTACAAGCGTCACATGATCAACTTTCGGTTTTGTTCAATACATGTCAATGTGTTGAATGTTTCTAGAATTATCTATCGATGAAAATGAAATGGTAAATGTGAATTATTTTGTCTAACGAATCTGGTTCTCTGATTGCTCCGCGAGTGCTCGGATTTTCGGATACTCGTTACAGCCCTAGTACTTACCCGAAAGAAGAAGAAAAAAGTAGGTTAATAAGACATGTTAACATTTATATTATATATATAACTATGGTACTTCGTAAATCAGGACTAAAACACTTAAATAACGGATATAGCTTCTGTTGCAATAAATTTGAATAAATAATAATAAATAAGATTGTTGACACCAGCCAACAAATCCTCATTTACTGAAATTAATAAGTACAATTAATAGTTTCCAACTGTATCTTGATTTCTCATCTTTAACAAATAACCTTCATGCATTATTAACACAATTGAACACCTATAAATACTGTCACCATGTTTCCATACTTAGATAAATTAATGCATTATCACGATTTAATGTTTATCATGTTTATGCGTTATAATTATGTATTGACATGAATCAAGGTCATACAAAATGGAAGTGAACGACTCTACTTGAGTCAATACATACATTGGAAGTTTTGCAACACTTTCAAGACTTTCACCTATAGTTTGTATGTGAATCTGTCGGTACCTCACAATATTATCTTTGCAATTACTGGATGCCATTCCAATATAGATGTCGTGTGTTGTATGATTAAATGCTGTATGCTTGAGCTGGAAGTTAACTTTAATCGTAAGGTATAGCGAGGAAATCCGAAAAATCTAAACTAGTGAACAAAAAATGGATTTCTACAAGCGTACTTAAATGTATGTTTCTACATGATCATGAATGTTACGTTTGTCTTTTAAAGTAAACACCGTTTTATCACACAAAAATGGTTCTCTACGCTTAGGGCCCTTAAACTTGGGAGTTAGTATGAAAATTAAATATTCGTGAAATCACACTTTTCGTCTAGGGTTTTGCATTATGTTCTGAGGTAAATCAATAAAACAGCTTTTAATTGAATATTTGTAGCTACGAAGCTTATTTCCCCTTAATTTTACCGTTCGACGTAGATTCATGAATTGAATTGGCAAGCGTGTGTTTATTTGCATAACTTGTTATCATATTGTGCATACTGGGTATCTCCCGTTTACCTCTCTATCCAGTCAGTTGTTACATGGTGACTACTCCTTCTAGCAGGTATCTTTCATTTTAGTTTTGCATTTTTGTTTTTAGCTTGCCTTTCTTATAACACTTAAACAACTTATAAATCTTATATGCTTGAGAATCTTCACCGATTTAGTGCAGTATAGCAGTTATGTACGGCGAGCATTGACCTTGCATGTGTTACTAGGTTACCAGCCGGTGCTAACCGGTTATTCCACACGTAGCTAGAGTTCTGACAACGTCCCTACGTGAAACAGAGGTTGGGATAAATATGATATCAACTTAATATTCCATGGTTTTTTTTTGCCAATGTTTTGTATTCTGAAATGCCATAATAATTTGCAATACTTACAGCTTGTAGCTATGCAAGATTAATAACGAATGCGCTTTTATAAAGTCATGCATATATAAATTATTATATAATGTTCCATAGTGCTATATGTACCTGTATTTATAATAGAAACTACATGTATTTCGTTGATGTCTACTTTGACATTTATGTACTTACTTCAACGTTGTAATTTTTAATCGTAATATGCTTTGTTTACTTAATACTTAGTTGACCTTGTCCAGAGCGATCATTTAGGTACGACTAGTAATCACAATTACTGAAGGTTCCGAATTTATCGTACGATTACAATTTATCTTTCATTTACTGCAAACATTTAAAGTTTGCACAATGCAACGATCTCCTTCTGTACTTCACTGCATCAACATTTATCTCAATGAGATTTAAGCATACATATGAAATACATCGGTAACCTACATTACACATAATATGATCCATTGTGAACGTTACTAGATTTTTGCACCGAATGATAAAGGAAGTTAGCTACTCAAGGACTTTAAGTGCGTCCAATTTGGTTTAGAATAACATGTGAAAGAAATCCCATATTTAGGACGCGTTAATCATCACATAGACAGACAAACAACTTACATGTCACTACATTCAAACTGATGTGTAAGCAAGATCTACATTACGTATATCCCATGCGCAACTCCTCACAGCATCGATAGAGTCTGTGTAGTAAATTAGTTAAATATACATGTACATGGATACGGGCCATTGGGTAGGAGATTTATTATTGCCAAGCTTTTCTTAACGTTTTGTGTACTGCGATATCTGTATTAATCTACTTAAGTTATCAAAGTGTAATGGTTACATGACTGTATAGTCGTATGCGTCCTTTACACTCGTGCATTTGACTTTATAAACCTTCGAAGTTGATAATCTGAATAAGTTCACTATCAATGAAATATGTAGGCCTTTGTGTAAGAAGGCACAATTAGGCTTGTAGATTGCATGAAACCTGACTTGAACATAGCAAGCTGCATATCCAAAAATACAAAAAAAGGAACTCGCAAATAGCATATTGCAAAAAGTATATCAAATAAAAACCACAAAAAATATCATTACAAAAAGCATATAACAAATAGTCAATCACTAGCAATAGGTAATGGCAAACAGCAATAGCTTATGACAATCAGCAAGTAGTAAATGATTAATTAGCTGATCGCAAACAGCATGCGGTGTTTCGCTCTTTCATGTAAAGTCGAACCTGTCCTTCCGACCACCTTTTACTTTTTTGAATTCCGCCTGTGCGTTATTCTACATAAGCGAAAAACCTGTCAAACACGATTACCGACCTTTAAATTTTATACACAGCGTTGTTGCTAAGCGACCAATAAGGTGAAGAGTTTTTTATGCTATTATTGATTTCTGTATATAAGTATTTTGTTACATACATGTACTTGTGATTAATATGATTTACCTGATTTTACCTATTTAATGTCTTCAATAAAATATTTTAATAGCTGTAATAAAGTATTACAAAAATGTATTTAAAATATTAAGTAAAATGCATTGTACTTAACGTTTATGTTTTTGTCAACTTTACTGTATCCTTACTTAAGATCACCAGTATTTATAGACCCCCTTTTCCTGCTCCAATGAATGGTCTCATAAGACAGGTTCGACTGTATATAGAATACATATCAAAGTCACAGCAAGGTTAATTGTGCAGATATGTCAATAACAAAATAACGAAATTAATCAAAGAACATTATTCAATTGTTATCAGTGAATAAATTCAACCAGACTTTTTCACAAGTACATGGCTTTTTTGTATGTAAAACTTGTATATTTCCTATTCATGAGTTTTTGTTCATTGAAAACATGTCGAATTGTCAAAAAAGATAAAATATTAGACACATTTAAAC
This sequence comes from Mactromeris polynyma, assembly GCA_032209605.1. Classification (NCBI taxonomy): domain Eukaryota; kingdom Metazoa; phylum Mollusca; class Bivalvia; order Venerida; family Mactridae; genus Mactromeris; species Mactromeris polynyma. Next base: position 2,373,303 of record JASFXZ010000031.1, on the reverse strand, counting down.
ATTTATTCAAAAAAATTGATGTAATTTGTGACATTCAATTTAGATTAAGCCTCGATTTAATTTAAGTAACGCTCTTTCATAGAAATAAATTTGGAGGGTAAAGAAAAATGGAGCATTTCTTTATTGTAGAAGGTATACTCCTGCCTTTCATTGTTTGTGTTGCTTTTACCAGTCTGAGCGTATTTTCATGCATGCCTTTCAGAGTGTTATCATCTGGTTTCATCACAAAAATATTTTCGAATAACGATTATGCCATTTTCTCATTCTGTAAATATTCCTGATTATGCAATTGTTCTGAACGCATCTTATAATTCTCTTATGAATGATTCTGTTCAATATTATCATGTGATCACGTAAGATCGAGTTATATCACCTCTCGAGCCATCTTACTTAAATTTTCACTCGTGAACATATTCAATCGGCTGCTCACTCGGTAAAAAAACTTTGATCTTCGAAACACACAAATATCGTTAATGAATTTAATTTAAACTTCAGTAATATAATATTCCGTGTACGTTACAAGTTTGCATCTGCTTGGGCTTTTGTGTTTGTCAAACGCAGTTATGGTTAATTTTGAAATTGATATCTGTCAGTACGCATCTTTCGATCCGATTGTCATTGATGGTATGTTATTTATACTTACAGGTAGCAAAGACATGGGTTTGCAGTTATGGGCAGGTGTCATAATTATTGGCATAGCTTTAATGTACCAATGGTTTCCCATTCCGAATACATACGATATACTTTCCGATACTGTTAATGATGAGTATGATTATATCGTGGTCGGAGGAGGAACAGCAGGATCTGTTGTGGCAGCGAGACTTGCCGAGGAAGCAGATACAACAGTGCTGTTGTTGGAAGCAGGTGGACATTTTGCCGAGAGTGAGATGTTCTTCCAACCTCCGGGATGGGGCATGCTCATGCATACTGAATATGATTGGGAGTACTTTACCGCGAAACAAACACATTCTGCCAAAGGGATGAAGGAGAATCGATTCTACTTTCCTCGCGGGAAAGTATTGGGTGGAAGTGGAAGTTTAAATGGTTTGCAGTACACTAGAGGTAGTCGGTTTGATTATGATAGTTGGGCGGCAGACGGATGTGTGGGATGGAGTTACAAAGATGTTCTTCCGTACTTCCTGAAATCTGAAGACATTCAAATTGATGAACTTAAGACATCTCCATTTCATAGCACAGGAGGTCCTATGGCTGTCTCATATAGTCCTGCATCTGGATTGACTGATATCTTCATCAAAGCTGGAAAAGAACTTGGTTATGAAGAAAATGACTACAATGGTGAAAACATGGACGGATTTAGTAGGGTTCAAAGCAACGTTCGTAATGCTGTACGTAGTAGCAGTGCAGTTGAACACCTTGGTGCCGCCGGTAGAAAGACCAATCTTCATGTGTCGATAAGAAGTTTTGTTACTAAAATAGATATATCAGGTGATGTTGCTAAGGGCGTATATTTCATAAAGAATAATAAGAAGTACTATGTTAAAGCGTCGAGTGAAGTTATCCTATCAGCAGGCACCATTAACTCCCCTCAGTTGCTCATGCTGTCGGGTATAGGTCCAAAGGAAGAGCTCGGACGTCATGGAATAAATGTTATAAAAGATTTGCCTGTCGGTCAGTACCTAAAAGATCAACTCCAATAAACAAGCCGATAAGTGTGAACCCAGAAACATACCTTAGTAAGTGGACATATTTGCAATATAATTTATTCAAGACTGGACCATTATCGCGGACAAGCCTTGATGGATCAGCATTTGTTCATACCGATCAATCAAACCGCGGAAAATCAGCTCCGGATATCCAGATGATATTTTTCAATTTCCTTTTTGCCGCAAACATTATTGGCTGGAATGATAGTGTTGCTAAGGAGTTAGTAGGTAGCTTCGATACACCCTATGGCTTTACTTCTGATATATGTCTGACACGTCCATACAGCCATGGAACATTGACATTGAAGAGTTCAGATCCATATGACTATCCAGTAATAGATCCGAACTACTATTCTGATCCAAGAGATATCAAAACAATGATTGCCGGTATACGTATATGGGAAAAACTTGCAGAAACCGAAACCATGAAAGAATTGGGCGTAGATATTAATCGACAGAAAATGTCGTTTTGTTCACAATATGAATTCCGATCTGATGAGTACTGGGAATGCTTTATTCGTCACACAAGTAACACTGAATACCACCATACCAGTACCTGCAGAATGGGTGCTGACAATGACCCCCTTGCTGTGGTTGATCCTACACTGCGTGTGAAAGGTATTAAGGGATTACGTGTTGCTGATGCCTCAGTATTTCGTGATGTTACTGCGGGTAACACCAATGCACCTACCGTCATGGTAGCCGAGAAGGCATCAGATATGATACGTGGAAAGGATACTGTGAAGAAATATAGGCAAAAAGCGTGATAACGAATTAAAACTCCATTACGTACTACGGTATTATCAGATTTGTTCATTAACACGTTCATCAAAGTGTTTACACTATCATAGAATGCATAATTAATCTACTTGAACAATACCGGAAATACATAAATGAAATAAATGAATATGTGATACGAAAACGAAACAAGGAAATAAACGTCAGCCACTTGGCGTGAACGACAATATGATTTGTGTAAATTGGTCTGTTTCCTGTGCATTTGTGTGATGTAAATGAGAGAGAGAAGGTTGCTACAGGGAACGCCGCATACATAAGACAGTGCCTCCCCACACAGACCACCAAAACAACAATCCATTAGACATTTTGATCCCAATAAATGTGTAGGTAATTTGATGCTTCTATAAAGAATATAAACTTACGTGTTTGTGACTCAATAACAGATCGATAGTGAATAACTGAAAACGAAAATTTATCACGAAGCTATCTAGTTTATTAGGTAGTTATCTAGTTTCTTTAGTGTGATATTCACATAATTATCTAGTTAATTAAGTAGCCAACTGGTGGCAGATATATGCCACGATAAATAACATTTCTTGTGAAAATAATGCATGCTTTGTTTTATGTAATGTTATATATATATTTTCCTGAAATACTTCAATGAAGTACTTATTGTGTACTGAGTTTGTTACTGGTTACTGATGTCTTCTTCATGCGTGGGTTTATATTTGAATATCTGACTTCATTCATGATTTGGACTTATTTAAAACAGACATAGATCGTAGACGCAACTTTGTTGTTAATTGTGATACGCACCCTCTTCACATATCTATGAACATGATCAAAAATGGAATTTGTAGTAGAATGAGAAATACCACATACAACTTGAGTACATGGCCACATAAAACGGGATACTTTCTGAAACATTTGTCGAAACTGGTATAATAATAATTAATTGTCATTCCAATTAATTGTTGTCAACAAATAACATTTCTTACTGTCGAACAATTGTATATGTAATAGTGAAATTTCTTTTTCCAATGTAGTATTAGGATATTTTGTACTTGGGGAGACGACTGGTGTTTTTTTTAAATATGTAATTTTCTCTTCTATGACATAATGATCATGGTAAAAAGCATACTTTAATTAATATTTTTAATTCAAGTTTAGAGTACATGCATTCCCACATCCAGTCTCTTGTCTTGGATTTACAGAGAAGTCAATTTCTTATGCATGATCATATTTTTGACATAATAACTGCTTACAATGTACTTTCGTCCAATAGAGACATATACAAACTAAACTCTTCGTCTTGTTTAACGCAATTTAGATCTTGATCATCATCGTCTTATAAACAGAAACAACATTGAAGCATGTAGTATAGTTTATGTTTATTCGAATATTTCTTTAAGCTAATAAAATAATTGTTTTTTTTCCCAATCTTGAAGTGGTGTCATCCCATGAAAACTGCTTTCATATGAATTTGATTTATCGAACAAGTGACTCTGTTATCAAGTGTCACCGCAATTCATTGGAGAATCAAAGCACCGAAAGTGCTGACAGCAAGGGACCTCACTGCAGATCACAGACGTCACTTTGAGATATATATGTTACATATCACGATAGTCTATCAAGTACACTTTGTTACGTCAGTAAATAAAATATTTTAGGAGTTAAACACACATGATTGTATACAAAGAATTGGTTAAGACAGTCAGAAGGATGGATGGAGAATAAGTAAACAGTACCTTAATATTGATTGTATGCCAAGTTTCAATGCAATCCATAGAAAACAAAAGTATTTTGCTACATGTGTTATAAAAGGAGACTTCAGTTCAAAGGGCCAGAATTCTAAAATATTTTGATGGATGCATAGCAAATTTATGTCTTCCACATTCATGTATCATGGAACTTGTATTAGCAAGCTGCATTGTAATCCCTTGAAAACTAAAGAAGTAGTTAAAAAAGAGAGAGAATAAGTTGCTTCACAAACTACATATGTTGTATATTGGACAGAACAACCAATCGACCGACCTACAGACAAGATGAGAATAAAACAAAAAGTATGTTTCCGTAAATCGTCGATATTCAACGGAACGATGACGGAAAATTGCATTTCCCATGATTTCAATATACGTATAATTGTTCGTTGGATATATTATATTTTGCACCGTTTTCTTGTAATACGTATCTCTGCCTACGGCTATCGTCCTCTGCCTACTAGACACTATCTTATACTATCGTTCGCTAGCTTGTTTTCAGTGCACTTCACGCGTGATACGGCTGCGGCGTAGGCAGACATTTCTGAAGTCAGCTCAAATCCGTTTTATAGCTAATATCGCAAATGCTTTAATACCACTATTTGTTGTTAGACAGGGACTACTTTCTCCAGGAGAATGTATAGCCTTTTGCGCAGAATGAAATACGTGGGATGACTCATCCGATGAGTGTCCGCGGATTTCGCCTACTATAGCAATTGGCTCTTACGAGCTAAAAACAGACCTGCTAAGTACTCTAGGATCACGTTTCATCTTACAGTTAAATGTCACTACAAGTAGTAGTAGTATTTTTAACGTAGCCATAAATAGGTCATACCTTACTTACCGGTTAACCTTGATCAAACTGCATGGCTCATAGATAACTAACTGTAGATACATGTCAAGGTTATGTGGTTTATGTTTGTCAAATTGAATGTAAACGTAAACATAAATATTATCAGGCACATCTGAACATAAACTAGTTGGACGGGCTTTATCCAATGTTATTGCTACATAGGCAATATACATCTAAAAACTTGTTTCATCATGTTGCGCACGATCAACACCTGTGACAAACAGTTTGTTTAACTATTGGAGATTTAAGATATCACTAATACAGTGGAATACATTTTCAGTGTATTTTTTGATAATGTATATTTATTGAGGTTTTAATCATATGAAAAACATTTGCCCCATTGTTTATGTAAATATATGAACAAAAATTAGCATAATATTCCTTTTAAGTGTGTTAATTGCGTATATTAATATTTTGATGAAGTACGGCATGGTAGAAACTAATATATTCATATATTCATAGTACGTACGACTGATCATATCTTGTTAAATTGGGGATAAACATGACAGTTCGTAAATGTTTTAAATGCAAAATGCAAACAGCACATTTGAATATACATGTAATGAGTAAATTATTCAGGTCAGTAATCAAAATTCTTAATTCAGTGGTAAAAGTAATACATCAACATTTTATATGTTAGTTATTTTTTGTAGTCTAACATTTGTTAAGTATTCTGACTGATGTGTTACGTTTTATGGCGATTGAAGATTGTATTGGTTGTCTCTATAACAATTCAAATACATTAATAAACAAGTAAAAAATTGCTGCCTGATGCAGCAAAGATGTGTGCATGGCGTGAACAAAATGAAATAGAACAAACGCTCATGTGAACTAACAGTATGTGTTTATTATGCTTTAATGTGTAACATTATATTAATGTATATGAAGTACATTTGTAGTTTTAGAAGTAGTTTATGAGGAATTAAATAAGGAACACACTAGTTTTTGTATGGACAGTTAAATATAAATAGAAATTAATTGTGTGCAAAACTTTCACGAGAATGCATGTAAATGAAGACAACATTATGCATCTGAAAATGCAAACATTGATTTAAACATATTTCCATAAATCACAATTATTATCACGGCAGAAATAAATAAGGAAATACCGACAAATTAACATAAGTAGTACTAAAAAAAAAATCACTAAATGATATTGCATATCATGTCAAAATGTGAGATCACTTCAGTGTATTTAACAACATATCAGTGGACAAACAGAAATCCAGCATCACACATTGAATTAATCAAGCAATGTGTGAATTTAAAATAAGTTAAGACATTTTGAAAGTTAGAAAAATAGTGTAATTTAATGTAAATGATAGCTAAAAAGTGACACCTGAGAGAACTATAAAATGATACCCGAATCAACAAGTGGTTGGAAGTGTAAGTACACTGGTTTAGCAGGCCGTAGTATCTGAATGACTAGTATAGTAAGGCAAAGAACATAGCAAAGAGAAATAAAACCGTATTTACATACAACTCAAACATATTTACAGTGGAAAGAAATAATGCAAAACTGACCAAAAAGCAAAACAATTACTCAATACAAAAACATTAATCACTAAATGATATAGCACCTTGTCAATATGTGAGATCACTTCAGTATGTAAAAACCGCATGCTAGCATCACACACTGGATAAGTTATCAAGCAGTGTGAAAGTATAATGAGTATAAACTTTGTGGATGACTGGATAATGGTGTAATTGTACACTGGAACCCCTTTAAACCGGACGAGCTCTGAAACAGACAAAATTTCCGGTTTAAAGGGGTTTCCGGACTAAAGGGGTTTTGAGAACTGGACAAATTCTGAACTTTTTTTCAAACGTGAACAGTCGGATCTATATGTTGTTTAGTACTGTATTGATTTATAAAATCATAAAAATGAATAAAAATATTCAATCTCAATGTGAAAATCTGACTAAAAAACATTAATATAATTCAATTCCTTTCAATATCAACATTGTTGTTTTACAATACAAGAATATGTAAACATTTTCTCTTCAAGATATGATTTTAAAACTAAACATAATAACAATTATCAATTACTCAGATAATTTACAACAATTGATTGGTTGGATGAGAACCCCCTGAAAGACACTAGTACATGGTCAAATACCACAGGGGTCATGAATTAAACAAAGAACCTGTAAAAATGCAGTCAATTATAACCCGTTCCACCAATCTGTTGTTATAGCAATTAAGATCCAATCATGATAGACAGATGCACTAGCCTAACACTAATTAGGTGTGAATAAATTAACTTTATTTACTGTATATCAAATGTACATTTTAAACTTATGATTCCAGTTTGTGAAAATCATTTCTTCTGAATAACAGAATGCCTTGGATAACATTTTTCCATCAAAAGGTATTGAGCAAGACACAAACGTTATTCTTGTCCGGTTTGAAGGGGGGAGGGGGGGGGGGGGGTGATTTATAATGGAAATATCCATATTGGGCCAAAATTCTTGTCCGGTTTCCTGAATTCAGGGGTTTCCGGAGTAAAGGGGTGATTTATATTGTAAAAAAGTTGGGACCGGGCGATTTGTCCGGTTTAAAGGGGTTTCCCGATTAAAGGGGTTCCGATTTAAAGGGGTTCCAGTGTATGGAAGTGAAAACTTTAAACGATACCTGAATGTACAAAAGTGATAGGAGGTGTACACAGACTGGTTTAGCAGACTTAGTATTTGAATGACTAGTAAAGTAAACAAAAAGAACATCGCAAAAGAAATATAAACGTATTTACATATATCACATACATATTAACAGTAGACAGAAATAATGCAATACTGACCAAAAAGCAACACGATTACTCAATACAATCAAAGCACAAAAGAGCTGTGGGACGCCAAGTATGCGTAAAAAGGTAAGATGGTTTGCATGGAATAACACAAAAACATAAGACAGAAATGCGAAAAAGAATAGAAAATTTATTGAAAAAAAGAGTTAACATTTTTTTCAAGAGATCTTCAATCCGACTTGTTGTAGAAATGCTAGATGTTCAATCCGAAATAAAGAAAAATGGTCAGTAATAATGGTAGAACCTTAAGACTGTAAAACAAGTGAAATATGTGTCACAATTGTTAATAAATGAACTATCAGAAGGGCTGTTAACTGTTCTGCAAAAGTGTTGGGTCCATGTGTGCCCAGGTGTATATTCCTGCTTTTACAAAAAGCTAGACTCAGCTTGGAGCTATAGATGTGGAGAAAACTAGAAAAATTGCCAACAGTCGGATACATGTTGAGCGTGTTATTGGTATGGTGAGACAGAAATTCTATATTCTGTCATCACGCATTCCACATGACTATCTGGAGAATGATGACACTGAGTCACTACCTTTGGACAACATAGTGCATGTTTGTTGTGTTCTTGCCAACATGTGCGATTCAGTAGTACCATGTAATTAAAGAAGTCTGACTGTTAGTGAAAGTGTCTTAAGTTGTAGTATACTGGGACAGAACTGCCGAAATGAAATTAACCAAAGTGATATGAACTGTGTTATGCCGGGAAGTTTTGTCTAGATACTTGCTGTTATTATTAATTTGCTGATCTCACATGTTACTGATCTAAATCTTTGCTTGTAAGTTTTGTATTGTGTCTATTTAATAAGTCTTCCATATTTGTGATTCAAATTTGTCACATTATTGATAAGATACATGTATTGTGTATTTGCCAGAGCTGTAGAATCATCTCAAGGACATCGTTATTAAAGTTTTTGTTTTATTTCACTGTCAATGTTGTCTTGTTATACTTAATGTAATCCAGACATTATTCAGTCAAAATATCTTATTAGTGCTTGATACATGAACAAATATATCATGGGGCCTAATTCTCAAACATTATATGTCTGAAATTCAGACTTGGACTTTAGAATTTTGCCTGTTATAACAATATAGATTTTAATAAAAATCTGCAAAATTAGACAGAGGATAACAACAATTATTCAAACAGATTTTCATTAATTTTGATTTAATGAAAACAAATTGCTGGTTAATATAAATTTTGCAAGTTTGAGTTCCAGATTTAATTGTTGTGAATAGTGCCCCAGGAACTAGCTGTAAGTAATAAAGGAGACAAATATAAGTGTACTGAAAGCATTATTATATTAACATAATAATGACAGAAGTTCAAAATAATAATACTATCATAGTACACTACAGCAATATAATTACTGATATATAGTAAATACTAATAACATTGAAAAATGTAATTAATTTATTAATTTATAAGAAAATTTAAAAAGTAAAAATGCATAAATATTTTTAAATGGATCAGTCCCTTGAGTTTTTTGTGTGAATTTCGCCGGCCCTTAAAGCTGTCCAATTATCTGCAATCTGGACAGAACAAGTGTAATTGAGGTTCTTTCCTGATGCTCACAAATGTAAAATGGAACCATTTATGTTTGCAGACAGGATTCTAACACTCAACCATTGAACCAAACTCAATGTCTAGACAGTAGTAGTAGAATTTTTGCGCGGTAAATATCTCATCTTCACTTGTTCCGTCATTATCAGCACAGAGGGCGTCTTGCGTTGGGTGTCTGGTTGTGGGTTCAGGTTGCTGTTCTGTTGTGTGCCTAAAATGACTAGAATCAATTATAACATCAATAACTATTGAGATTAAAGACAACAAGCTAAAACATATATAGCTATAAACATTTAGTAGAAACTAATTAATTTTTGGTATTAATATTGGTGACAAATGAAAATAAAGGTGATATACTGGTATTAGTTTCTCACTGTTAAGTCTTTCTTTCAAAAGTGATTTATATTAAGAGTCAGACAAGTTCTTTTTTCTTCATTATTTCATTTTGCACTGGGGTTTAACAATTTATGTAAGTATAGAAATGTGAAATATATCATGTTTAAAATCATAAATATCACACATATGTTGATTTAATTTTTTAATTAATACAATTAGTTTCTAACATTCAGGGCAGTTCTGATCAACTCATTTTATAAATTGTCCTTTAGGTAAGGTCCATTATAAAAATAATTAACACCATTTCTCAACTTTACTGTATATATGTGTCAGATGGTAGCGGTAGTGCACTACACACTTTCTTTAACAATAGTCTGCGTCATTAACATCACCAGCTGAATGTCATCCTCAATGACATTTGACTGCAAAATAAAGTATTAAATCCTCAATAAATTAAATCTTCCAGTTAAAACACAAGAACATAATTCAAGCAAGTTTTTGTTCTTCTGAGATAGAATACCACTCAATATACTAGTTCTTAAGCTGTGTAAGTAGAGTGCGACGAGATGGGGTTGGGTCGAGCCCCACACTGGGTGCACATCCATCTGTATTTATATGAAGGAAACAGCAGTATAGTGACGTAAGTGGGCGGAGAGCAGCGGTGTGGGGTGATACAGCCAAATGGTTAGTACAGTTGGTAGAGGGCCCTACTGGTGTAGGGGGCGTGGCTTCGGGCACCTCATCAAGCGCCACACCATTACAGTACTTTCATATTTCAGTTCGAGCCACTTTTTACGAATATCCATTTCCAGGGCCCTTGCCCCCCCGGTGGATTCGGGCCTGCATATCCTTATGAAATGAGAAATGTAAATTCTGAATGATATGTTATAGTGAAAATATCAACCAAATAATGATAATATATGCGTTTAATTTTGAATATATCTGAAATATCATATATTTTCGTGATAATCTCCCACCAATTCCCTTTATTTATTTAATTTTCAAGCACTATGCAAACAGCTTCTGGCACAAATTTAAACAGAATATTCAAAACAAATGTAAAATGCATTGAATACATTATCAACATACTTGATGGAACTGCACTTTTATTCAGCAGCGTTTCACTTTCCAAACTCTGTACATATTCTTATGTATACCGCCATTTCTACAATATGCAGCGCTGGTATGTTGCTTAGTTTCGAATTTTTGGATTTGATTTTTTATATTATTAAGTAAAAAACTATGACAAATATCTACAATAGTTCACAGTTTTATTATTATGGTAGAAGTTAAATACTACTAAATAGTATGAAATAATGGTAATCATATAGATGAAATTTATACAAGCTTCCGACGATTATTCTACGTTACGACAACATCGTAAATCGACGTTGCACCGACGTCGTGGTTTTAACGTTGTTTAGACGTTGGAATGTGGTCGGCGACGTCATGACCAAAATCCAACGTTGGGCCAACATCGTATTGACGTCAGGTGTTTGCTGGGTAAATATGGTCCGAAATGTCTGGTCCGTAATGCCCGTGGTCCGAAGTGTCCTGACACCCGGGAGATACGTTTTTTTTTACTTCTCCGTGAAGAGCGAGTACTGATTTTCTTATTCGTAAGATCACTGTTATAATTAAAACCGCGTTGATAACACGGTCGTAAGTATTTTCGTAAGACAATTCTTACGAACATTTCGTAGCTTACGAACGCTTGTTCGTACGAATATTAATAAAACGGGCCCATTGTGTACACATTTTATTGGTTAACACTGGAAAATACCCATCTATTATAGACTCAGTAGTCACGCGATTGTGCCGACCAATGACATTTTGTATCAGGAACAAACGGTGATTTCGTAAGGTCAAATATCAAAATATACTGGGTAATACAGCAGCGTGTGAATAACTAATAACTGTGAATTCGGTATAGAACATCTGAAGTAACAACCAATAGCTGTGTATTCGCTACATCATATCCGAACTCACATCTAACTTCTGGCTATGCATTTTCAAATAAACATCTGAAGTAACAACTAACAGCAGTGAATTCAGTCACGAACATCTGAACTAACAACTAACAGCTGTGAATTCGGTAACGAACATTTGAACTAACAACTAGTAGCTATGTATTCGCTACATCATATCCAAATTAACATCTGAACTAACAACTAGCATATCCGAACTCACATCTTACTTCTGGCAATGCATTTTCGAATAAACATCTGAACAAACAACTATAACAGCTGTGAATTCGGGAACGAACATCTGAACTAACAACTAACAGCCAACTTCACATACCTCTATACACGTTTATATGGCTACAAACAACGGGCTACTTTTCTGTACATTGATCGGAACATTTGTCATAAATGTTTTTTCTCATTTCAGAATTATATTATATGTAAATTTGAATTTATTTTTGTAATATGGTATTAGGATTTCTTTGAACTTAAGAAAAAGATTTATGTTCATTTATTGTGCAATTTTCACATCTTTTCTCACAATGCAAAATTACATCTACCTGTATTCAAACTTGGTAAAATTATGTTAAATATTTTTATTGAAGTTTTAAACCATGAATTCCCCATTTTGAGTTTCTTGCCTCGGATAAATGCAAGTTCTGAGATGTACACAGATGTCCATTTCTTTACACGTGTCACTCAAACAATGTCTTATATAGATAGACAAATATTCACAGCAAAATCTCTGTCTTTTTGGATGCAATTGTAATTTGTAACAGTGTTGGTTCAAGAAAAAATAATAGCAGCCATGTGGAATAGAAGCATACTGGTCATCTGGAAACATCGTCAAGTAACAATGCTACCTTTTTATGATCATCATGGTCTTAACAACAACAACAACATTGAAGAACGTAGAATAGTTTATTTGAATACTTATTTAAGCTATTACAATAACTACATAGGATACAAATAGATGGGGAACACTGGGCACATGCAAATTACTGCAAGTTTGTCGTTTAATATGAACATATATATAAAATTATATAAAATACGTATATTTACCTTCGACGATCACACATTTATAACAACAACCACACTTATACATGCCGAATCAATAATTACTGAATACAGGAAGCTGAAAATGCTTCCAAGTCCTAATTTCAGTGGCAGTGTTAGCTTTAATAATTGTGTGATGCTTTAGTAAAAAATAACTAAGTTCCTAATGTAATCATACAATAACGTTGAGTTTATCTTCAGTTTGAAGATGTGTCGTCCTGTAGAAATGTAAAATGTAGATTGTAATAGCCTTTTCTGATGAATTAGATTTTTATCTTTTATTCAACGATCACATGCCTCTGTGTTCAAATGACCACGTGTCATTTTACAGTTTAATGTTATTACTTGTAGTATCACTATTTGTTTCTTAACGTAGCAATAAATATATGTCATACCTTAGTAAACTATACGGCTCATATCCGATAACGAAATTTTAGACACATGTCAAGGTTATGCGGCTCGCATTTGTCAATGTAAACGAAAACTTAAAGATGTACTATCAGGCCCATCTGAACATATACTATTTGGACGGGTTTAATCCGAAATGGTAGCAACATAGGCTAAACATCGTTAACATAAACAATTCATATGTATTACCGATTAATAAAAACATGTTTCATCATGGTACGCACGCACAAAACTTGTAAAACCTACTCATTAATTTAAACTATCACGAATACAGTTGAGTACACTAATTTGATAATACATGTACATAATAGTTATTTATTGAGTTTTTAATCATATGAAGTACATTTGTCTTGTTATTTTGTGTAAAAATGGAGACAAAAATGAATATAAAATTCGTTTAAAGTGTGTTTTTGAGTACATAAACATTTTGATGAAGTACGGTATAAATGTAACGAATTACATATATTCATAGTAACAATATCTTCTTATATTGGGGATATTAATGACGCAGTCCGTAAATATTACAAATACAGACAACACATCTGAATATAATAATTGTGTTATCCAGGTCAGGATTCAAAATTCAACACCTGAATGTATGGAAGTAAAATGATAAACGTAACACAATATATTTTATCCTCAAATTACCCAGACAACAAACAGGTTGCTAATCAAAGTTTAAAACACAAAATTTGCAGTCAATATCCCGCCGGTCGGGAATCCCCCATTGGCTAATGCAATTTATATACCCTTTTAATGCTAACGTGAAAAAATGCACTGAACTGTGATCGACAAAAAATTACAAGTACGTTATACACTATGCACTACGGTTGTTTTATGCAGAACAACCATAGTCACTTAGTAAATGTTTTTGATATCTCCATAAGTGTCGTACCTATTTGTTCAAGCGAGTATCGGTTACGACATAATGAACACAGTATAATGGAGGGTATTCATTGAAAACCAAGTATGGTGAACGGAGCTAAACAAATTCCAGAACTGTGTTACATCGTCTATTTCCCAATGTTGTAATTACATTATACATGGCAGTTGATATTTATTTTTATAACGTTAGTGCTTCATTGATAATTTAGGCAGGTTGTGCCTTTCAATATATTTCTTTTTCTTTTCTATGTATAGGCCTATATTTATGTGAAGTTGCAATTCAAGACATATTAAGAATTATAGAGAATAATGCTAGTGTCGATAGAGCATGTTAAATTGTGTTCGTTTTTCAGTAGGAGGTTTAGAAAGGAAGAGTATAAATTCTTCCTTTGAGTGTTAAAACTGATATAATTTTGGAATTTATCAGGTTTATTTGTCTTTGGCAAGATACCACTTAGGACCAATAACATATTTATTTCTATTAAGTGTTATAGCAAAGTATTGATATGGTGGCATCTTCGATTGCTATACGCAACGATAAATTATGTGTTTTCAGGCTATATATTTCGTTTGTATTTATCAGCTTTATATTCCCCCCCGGATCATATCTGCAGCTTTTTCACCCACCATTATAGTAGGTACATTGATATTTCCGGAAGTGACGTTAGGAAGTATTGAAGCATCTGCTACACGCAATCCATTGATACCTATCACTCTCAGTTGTGGATCAACAACAGCTGTTGGGTTACCTCGTGCTCCCATTCGACAAGAACCTGAATGATGATAATTAGTTATCGACACAGCACGTATCACACATTTCCAGTAATCGTCCGATCGGAACTTGAAATCGGAGCAAAACTTGAAGTTGTTGATGTCAATGCTAACCCCAAGATCTATGAATGCTTTTGTTTCGATTAACTGTTCCCATATTCTTATTCCTCCAACCATGGTATCCAAATCTTCTTTGTTTGTGAAAAACGCTGTGTCTATTTTTGGATAATCAAACGGATCAGTGCTGCGTAACGTTACGCTACCAACACTTTTGGGACGCGTGAGAATGACAACTGTTGTAAATCCATGTACATCGGCGTTAGTTTCAAAATATTCTTCAAAGACTTCCTGTCGTAAATTGATGAAGTTGTCACGGAAAAGTACGGAAAAGAAAGCCATCTGAATATCTGGATACGTTTTACCACGTTTTGCTTTATCTAAATGAAAGAAAGCCGAACCTTCAATTGTGTTTGTCGCGAATGGCCCATCACCAAAATATTTGTATTTAATCTGATTCCAAAGGTTCTCGAGATCGCCTAGCGTAATACTGATTTGTTTATTTATTCTGCTCTTAAGAGTTATTACCTGGTGATCTTGAAAGTTTTGACCAACTGGTAAATCTGCCTTTACTTCTATTCCAAGATCATTCAAGTGAGTTTGTGGTCCAATACCTGACAACATGAGAAGTTGTGGAGAGTTTATTGCCCCTGCAGAAACGACGATTTCCTTCTTACATTTAACGTAGTGCTTTTCCCCATCTTTAATGAAATAAACTCCAATCGCTTTTTTGTTTGAAATGTCGATTTTTGTCGCAAGACTATTTAACGAAACGTGTAAGTTGTCCTTAAACTGTGCGTTTTCAATGTACTCTAGACCAGTGCTGCTGCGTACACCATTTCGAATACTTTTCTGTGCAGTACTAAACCCTTGTTGATCTTCGCCATTGTAATCAGTGATGTCATATCCAAGCTCTTTCCCCGCCCTTAAATACACATCCGATAACTGCGTTCTATAACCGTATGTGTTTGATATTGGGCCTCCTTTGCTATGGTAAGGTGACGAATCAAGTTCATCAATATTGATATCTTCTGCTTTCAGAAAGTATGGAAGTACATCTTTATAACTCCATCCTACACATCCTGCTGCCGCCCATTCATCGTAGTCAAATGGGCTGCCGCGTGTGTATTGCATAGCATTTAAACAACTTGTTCCTCCTAGAACTCGTCCACGAGGTAAAAATCCCCTATTTCCATTTAACCCTTGGAAAGAATCGGTCTGTGGCTCAGTATAATATTGCCAATCATGTTTCGTCTTTTGTAATGTGGCCCATAGAACAGGAATATGGATTGCCTCGTTCTCGTTATAATGTCCTCCAGCTTCCAAGAGAAGAACTCGCGTGTCCCTATCTTCAGACAGTCTGGCAGCAACAACTGAACCTGCAGAACCCGATCCGATAACAATATAATCATATTCTGCTTCCAGTTCCCTATCATACACTTTCTTGTTGTCAGATGTATTCCGATTCACCAAATAGCCAATTAAAATGGCCGCCAGAATCCCGACTATAGATGTACTGAATGAAGTCATCTTAAGCTTGTGTGATCTGGAATTAGGCAATGATTCATGAGCAATAACAAGTTCAGATACACATATGAAGAAATTACCGCCGTCGAATAGGTTTGAGATAATCAAAGTAATGTTTGGTGGAAATAGGTAAACAGCTGTAATGCATGGTAAACGTATGCGTATTGCACAGGCACATTAGAAACTGAACACGTTGTTCCAGTCATCAAAGTCTCACTTGACAGTACAAGCACGATGGTAAAAAACTGATAGGTGCATACCACACTCACACAAACACGAAAGCTGACCTCCAACCAAATACAGAATGCAAATAGATTTTTTACGCGAAAACTAGGGCTGTTTGCTGTAAATATACTGACACTATAAATAAACTGTGCACTTTTATATTCGTTATATTTTATAACTACTCCGAATAACTGAGTGAAATAAGTGCACATCCGTACTATAAGTCTTGCGTATATGTATGGCACTAATTTATCTTACATTTTATTGGGTCTTTGTCCACCAAACTGACAGAATGGTGTAACGCAACTTTTTGCACCTGCAAACAGAGCAACATATTTCACGCATTTTGTCTGTGTCACTAATCGAATTACTGAACCTTACTGCAATCAAAATGACATTTCGCATTGAATTCGACTCTTAATATTAAAATATATTTTCATAAATTTGCACAAGATTATTAATCATCGTAATCGCAAATTTCGGCGGATATGGGTGCTATATACTTATTTTATGTGTCAGGATACTGAAGGTAAATTGATTAGTAAACTAATACCTATACATATATTAGAATATCGACAAAATGCAGCGCAAAATGAATGTTCGTACTGTATCACATTAAGTTGAAATACTGCAGTATATTAAGTTCAAATATCTTTTGAATGGGTCGAAATTCAATGGTTATAATCCGGTATTCATTCATAGTTCGGCATCCTCAACATGGTGGCTGTCACGGTAGGCCTGAAGCATACCACGATATATTGCAATACATTGACAACGTATTGGAATACGTTCCACGGTATATTAATTAATAAGCCAAAGCTATTCAGTCTGTATTCTTTTCTGGCTTGTTTATTTGTTTTACATGTATTAAACTTTACATGTAACTAATTACACAAAATAAACATGTCTATCATGCTATAACAAAACACTCGTCAATCTCATTTGCTTTGAATATTAGTCATTTAATACAAGCAAAACAGATTATGTGCAGTTTTCTGGGATAAATATCAAGAATGATCTCCCTTGAGTATCGGCTTTGTTTAAGCCATTTCCTCTAACTTGGATTGCCTCCCTTCCCTACGAAAATGACACCTGTCAAACTGGTCAATAATCAATAATCGATCACTACAAAATTTTGCATACATGTATGTAGAGCTCATAACTACTAAATTTCTTGAAGAAAGGAGATAAAGAATTCCTAACGAACGGTACGATCGTCTTATTACATGGTACAATACAGTTTGTCACCATATTATTTGTTAGTTAGTCATCTAGTGACCTGATACGACGTCGAGTCAAATATAAAATATGCTGTCTATGTATCAGTCCGTTCCAGGTCGTTAATCGACTATGTATTGAATTAACCCCACCGATAACCACCGATGTTTGTTCAACTATACGCAATGGAGACAACCCGGAAAAATACAAAATACCACGACCTAGCGTTGTGAAATGCAAATTAATAATAAATGATGTCACAATTTGTGAGAAAAATTGAATTGACTCACATAACAGACAATTTTAGCACGAATGACACGGGTATCCATAAATAGGATCAATGGTTCTAGAACTCTATCCGATTCCTTATTACTACGTTACGTAAGTAAGCTTTAATTCAATCCAATATTTGTTTCTCTTAAAGGTAATAATTCCATGTTAATACGAAATCCGGTATGGCAATTAGCTATCTACATATATCGAGTTTTGATAGTGAGAATTGTATCGCAAACTTTTTATCGGACATGTTTACTTCTAACGCGACATTGAACACTACTTCAATACCGTCTATACGGAATGAACTCTACCTCAGTTATGTCTATACGGCAAAATATTGCAGTAGATGCGGTTATCCCGTTAGGACTTTATACTATGGTACATCAACGTATTCCGAAATATTCATAATCATCTATTGTAATTTTTATAAAATCGCAATTTAATTAAAACAGTACAATTTTACATTCCAATGGCAATCCGTTTCTATTGACTATAACGATATCTTTGTGTTACCCAGTTGGAGTCCATCTCAGGGTCTATTTGAAACTTATTAAAACTATTTGCATGAGAGAGGGCTATTTTTATGAATAAAATCGTACTAACAATATTCCATCACCGCAGGAAGTGTATTTTTTTGGAATGAAACTTTGTAACCATTAAGCTATAAAGAATTGAATATGTCTTGAAACATTGATGAAGAACACTTTTCTAATTTCTTATAAATTTTAATCAGCTTTTGTTTTTATGGACCTAAAGAGGCCCGTGATGAACTAATTGTCGCTCTGTTAATTACTTTGGGAAATTGAATAACATCTGCACAGTTTCGTTCATAATAAGTATATATCAATTGCCATTCACTATGGCTTCGAATATTCCGACATCTAATGAATGATAACAATAAAAAACAGTATATTCGAATTTTTTTAAATACGAAAAATGATATATACCCACTCACCAAATCGCTCTGGAAATGCAATATATATTACAATAAATCGTATGTTATGATCAATTGCTACTTTTCGGTCGACCTCAACTTATTCAGTTGACTGTTATCGGGATTGATTCAGAAAAAAAGTAGAGCTAGCATTTCGTTTGAGTTAAGGTTTGATGCAGATTAAATTTCATACTGATCCCGCCCAGTTGGCTCAGTTAGTAGAGCGCTGAGCTGTCACACAGAAAGTCAGGGATCGATTCAGAAAATGTTGAAAAAATGGCGTTCCACCAAATAAAACAACCACATATTTCATATCGTTTGTCAGTCCTTCACCATGGTTGCGGATGTATGTTTTTATCTAAGATTATTTTTCAATTTTCGACGTTTGTAAAACATTTTGTTAAGTTATAATACCCTGTTTATGATAGCTCTACTGCAATTTGATATATCAGTTAGTTTTATTAGATCATGTAAACGAAAACGATCGCCATGTGAAGCGTCTTGCTATGATTATCTCCCGTATCCATACATTATTAAATGACACTAGACGAAGTCTAGCTTACTATTTTTAATAGTTATACCGGTACTTGTTTGGAGAATAATTTAAGTGAAAATTATTGTCTCTAATTTATCTTGCACCTTTCCAGTCTATTGGATGTTGTGAACATTGAAACGACGCATATGTAATGTATATACCAAGGAATGACGTCTGATTAATGACGTCATGAACGTCTATTGATAGTCATAAACAATAAAAAAACGTGACGTCAATTGCATAGGAACAACGTTTTCATGTACATTGTTTTTGCAGCAGCATTGTTCTTTTCTTTTTCGCACGTCTTTACCAAAATGAAATCATTTCTAAGACATATGTTGGAAAATGTTTTCCAATGGACGGAAACCATCGCCGAGAGGTAGAACATAAGAGTGAAACCGTCATTAATGAGGTTTTATATTTTGTTATACCATTAGGAGGACTTTGAACGATACATAATGTTTCAACCGTTGAGCGACAAGTTGAACACTAGCGAGCTTTTTTTTGTACTGCTACTTACGTGATTTAGATGTCTCTCAACCGCCTGGAACAGACAACGAGAGTAAACAGTACATTTGAGAAGACAGAGATCGTATGTTTTTACTGAAAGGTGTGGTTCGGACTAGAGCATGTGAGAATTAAGAAGAAGATATGATTATTGATGATGGAATGTCAGACATTTGCCAACCAGGAACACACATTACCGTCGAACCACTTTGTACACGTACAGCCATCGGTAAGAAAATTCCATCATACTGTCAACGGTATCGAGACTTTTCAACCCCAAGACTTTTCAACCCACGACTTTTCAACCCCTTAGGTAAAATATCCACGACTTTTCAACCCCTAAGGTAAAATATCCAGGACTTTTGAACCCCTAATAAACCAAGACTTTTGAACCCCTCGAATATGTTTTTAATTGGACAATTATCACATTTGTTACCTGTAAAAATGTTGACAAACACGTTGTTTAAGTTTATTTTTTTAAGTTTATTTACATTCCAAAATGAATACTTATGAAGGATATATATATATATATACACAAAAAAAACATCAATAATATTTAAAAAAAGGGATCTATTTGCCCAACATGTGTAATACAAAATGTACACAGAACTAATATAGATATATGCACACAAAATACACACAATCATTCTATCACATTTTATTTGGCCTGAAACAGCAGGTGTAATTTAATTGGTATTTAATTGATAATGTGATTTGTTATTATAATTAAGTCTAATTACGCTGTCACTTACACTCAAACATTATTTATTTATACTGCCACACACAATTAAACACAATCTAACACTATTTATTCACGCAAAATATTATGCCAAACAATACACTTATCTGAAACACAGGGGATGAAAAGTCTTCGATATAGGGGTTACAAAGTCTTAGAAATAGGGGTTGAAAAGTCTTCAAAGTAGGGGTTGAAAAAAAAGATGAATGTAGGGGTTGAAAATATTCAAACTAGGGGTTGAAAAGTCTCAACAGGTAGGGGTTGAAAAGTCTTGAAATCAGGGGTTGAAAAGTCCTGGGGTTGAAAAGTCTTCATTTGAAAAGTGGGGTTGAAAAGTCTTGGGGTTGAAAAGTCTGTAAGCCCTGTCAACTGGTGGAGCAGACATGTAGCACCGCCAAGTCAATATTTACGACCAGAGCACATGTACTTCTCTCGTTGCTTGTATTGGTATACTACCAAACGATGGTGAAGATGGTGATTTAGTTGAGCCCATTGTTAGAAGAAAAAATTTGCCGTGTTGAACCTAAAACTATGTACAGATCAACAAGTGACATGCGTGTTAGGAACGAGAGACCAAAGGCAGCAAAGGGACCTACAACAAAACCAAACTATTCAACCTTCAGTGACACCGAAATGTAAACGTCAAAATGATGACAGAGTTTATCTCGATGTGCATGTAGTTTGTGTAAGAATCTAGAGATAAATCTATGAAATATCCGAGCATGTGTCGTATAAAATTACCGAACCATAAACATTTTTGAAATGTGTATCTGTCTATATTTGTAAGGTAATGAATTGAACAATTTAATTAACATAAATATTAACACACCCTCGTGTGATGAGGAAAGAACATCAACATTTATGATAATTAAGTGTCTTACGACATCAATAATGGAATAACCACAATACATTTGTAATACATGTATGCATTACCAAATTAACAATTAAATAATGGCAGTACATTTGTAATATATGCACATTACCACATTAACAATTAAATATCAGCAGTACATTTGTTATAAATATGCAAATTAACACATCAACAACATATTTTCTATTACATGTGGGGTTGATATTTGCCTATTGAGGAATATAACCTCACTCTCCCCTTTGGATAAACGAACAATATCATTTTCCGTTGGTATGTTATGCTGCATATTTTGCAGAAGACTACTGTGTTCATTTACAGTTTTGCCATTAACATTCATTGCTTTCACTGTTGTTCTATGACTTTGGTAGCATTTGGGATTACATGTAATATGATTTTCCAGTTCATTTTGTGAAGTAGTAATACATTTACAAATGCTGCAGTAAAAAGGTACTGAATCAAGGGCTGTATGTTTTCTATAGAAATTGAGGAGCACTTTGGAACGTTCATCTTGGTAGTTGTTGCTCTGACATTTTTGACATTTATTATTTTTATCCATCTACCTAATTGGACGTGTCTTTGGGAAAGGCGCTTCAGTCATCTTGAAAATATAATACCAGGATTTAATAAACAGTTTATTTATGCATAGTACATTTACATAGCATATATGATTATTAATATAATACTGTAGATTACAATGTTTTCTTAAGGCAAAACATCAAATTCATTAATTCTTATAACTAACTGCCATTAATCCAGTTTGGAACCTTGACATCAGTTTTCAGTTTCGACATTTGTATTACATAATTATGTTCACTTAGTTTTTTCTGTATGAGAAATGGAACTGCGTTTGTCATCTGAAGTTTGGTACATACAGACTCTTTGCGTTTGATATTAAGGTACCATATTATGTCCCCTGTTTTGTTGTATGAAACGATTTGTCTGTCTACATGTTTGCCATTTTGAACATTTTTTCAAGTGATTTCTACATATTACATGTGCTTTCTGCATTTTCTCTTTCAGATTTTGTAAATGTTGTCTGTAAGATGATACTGTCTCAGAGCTATGTGTTGTGCTGCCAAATGCTATTTCAGCTGGCAACCTGACCTCTCGACCTAGCATAAATAAATTTGATGTTAATTTTGTAGTTTCATGAGGTGAAGCCCTATAAGCAGCAGCTAAGCATCCTAAATTTAAATCCCAATCATTTTGGCTATCTGTTAGGTATGCTCTTATCATTTTTGTGAGTGTTTTATTAAATCTTTCAGTTTGTCCATTTCATTTAGGATTTCTAGGTGATGTTCTCGTTTTCCTAATTTCAAGCAGTTTGCACAATTCTGCATATATCTTATAATTTGATCCTTGATCACTATACTAAGTGCGCATACATATCTCGTTATGATTTCATTTAGTACTACTCTTGTCGTTGTTTCTGCATTTTGGTCTGGGATAGGTATTATTTCTACCCAACGCGAAAAATGATTAGTGACAGAAAGTATAAATCGATTTTCTCTACGAGTTTCAGGTCACATCTGTCGAGAAACGGTCAATAATGAATGGAACCTACACTACAGGCATACTACCAATTGGAAGTTTGAGTTCGTTGATGGTGTTTTGTTTGCACGACAGTTATCGCATTGTTCTCCACTAATTATCTCCCCCACCCCATA
Organism: Mactromeris polynyma; assembly: GCA_032209605.1. Taxonomy (NCBI): domain Eukaryota; kingdom Metazoa; phylum Mollusca; class Bivalvia; order Venerida; family Mactridae; genus Mactromeris; species Mactromeris polynyma. The sequence goes on along the minus strand of JASFXZ010000031.1, from coordinate 2,349,942 downwards.
CCAATGATATCTTTGGAGCAACATTTCCCTTGTAACATCCTAAGTGACCAGACATTATACTATTTTGCATTTGATATAATACATTTCCTGGGTACTACCAATTGCAAGAAATACCCTGAACCATCCTTCTTACTGAATTTTCTCATTAACAGGCCATCCTTAATAACCAATGTATCCTAGCATTGAACATATTGCCTGGTAGCCAAACTTGCTACCTTTGATATACCACCAGTAGGCCTATTTACTACTTGAAGCCAATTTATGACCAGACTAATATCATTATCACCCATTTACATTTCCCGCAAATCCATAATACCATACACACTCGACTATGGTATATAATTTTCTATAAAACCTGTCTTTTATCTTGTACTAACTGACCGACGCATTTTACATAAATCACCTTTAAAAATGTCACTGCCTTACATAACTAAGATACCTACAACTGAGTTGACCAAAGCTTTTTTTGCTTCATCTTAACTTGAAGTGACCATGGTTTCAAACTGAGTTTTTTCCATTTTTAGACATTTTGTGATCAAACACATTGATTTCTCTTTTTCATATAATACGTGTACCTCAATCAATGAAAAGGAACACAATACCATCAGTTTCAGGCTATTGGAAAATGCAGCTCCATAGCTGGTAATATTTCCCACTATTACAAAACAAATCAACATTAATTTGATGAACAGTGCACTGATAATTGACAAACTATCAGTTGTATGGAAAAACTTTTATTCGCTTATACGTCCACTCATGTTATTGTTTTGAGAGTACTCGGCTTTCATGTCAATTGCTCTCTTTTTACATTTCTTGCACGGTCCACACTTCAGACTACTTCACCATTAAAATTACTACAGAGCCAATCTTTTGGGTTTGGACATCCGCATTGCCGTGCTTTGACCCTTTTCTGTATCCAATACTAATTGACATTCTAACAAAATGTCAATCCATCAAGCAATGCGGCCTTTGGGTTTTTCATACTAAACAACCAGTGTAATGCTCTATGATCTGATCTTACAGTAAATTGTCTACCAAAAAAAAGATAGTGTCGGAAATATTCAACACAGTATCGAATTGCCAATAACTCTTTGTCAGTTACTATGCCCGTATTACATGCATCACAATCAAGTATGAACTCACCATCATGCATTGGAAGTGCTTTCAAATCTGGGCTCGCTAGTGCACCTTTTAATGTATTAATGCCGCTTGACATTCTTTTGACCACTTGACATTGCTTTCATTATTTGTCAGCTCAAAAAGAGGGTTTACACTTGGAGTTTCTGACATAGTTCTTATAACATGAACATTGTCCCAAAACTGTTTAACCTCAGTTACATTGTCTGGAATTTTTCAGGCAAGGACTTTGTATATATTGTACGGGTCAGGTTTAGTACCAATTTTTGTAACCATATGGACAAGAAAGGTGACTTCATTTTTTTACCAAGTTACATTTTTTCGGTTTTAGTTTCAGATTTGCCTGCTTGAATCTATCCAAGATTTCCTGCAATCTTGCCATATGATCATTAAATTTCTGACCATATACAATGCAATCGTCAATGTATAGTATGCATGTCCATACCAAATGGTATAGATGTAAATTCAAACAACCCATGCTTAGAAGTGAATGCAGATTTTGGTATATCCCTCTCACTAAGGGGGTTTGAAAATAACCAGGGTTGAAAACAACTTAACGCCACTAATTGAGTCAATACACTCATCAACTTTTGGAATGGAGAAAGCATCAACTCGTGTGACTTTGTTTAATAGTCTATAATCAACACAGGGACGGACTGAACCATCTTTTTTCTAAGTAAGTACTAATGATGATGCCCATGGACTACATGTATTTGAAAGTATTATAACACCTTATTCAATTAATTTATCTATCGCTTCTTTCCAGCCTTTTCAAAAGACATAGGTACCCTCCTAAAACGTTGTTTAATTGGTCTTGCACTACCGGTATCAATAGAGTGTTCAGCTAAATGTGTGAGACCTTTGAAAATACATCTTGATATTCAACTAATGTGTTTGCTATTATCTCCCTTTATTTTGTGTTTTACCATCAATTGAATCATAAGTATGTTACATGATCGTGCACATTTTATATATCTGACGTATTGTGTGCTTGTCTTAAATTTGATTGCTCATTTTGTTTATCAATTTGTATTCTTCTTACTGAAGAAAAATCATTTGAGTTACCAGTTTCTCCATCAAATAAGACTACTGGTTCTGACGTAATGAATTTTGCCATTCCAACCATTGTGTCTAGTTTTTACCGATATATCATTTGGGAAAGGGTTTATTAGGCTTACATGTACTGTAGGTGCCACATTAATGTTTAAAACACTATGTGCCATTTAACCGGGATGGTTCTCTTGGAATGCCTTGGACGGTTCAATTATCATATCTGCTTTCTCTCTCCTATCATCCATTTCATATCTCTCAATAAATGCGTCTATCACTTGTTCAGTGTGACCTTGCAGAATATAATGACCTGCCGATGTGACATTTCTCAACATAGTATCTGAATAATTTTGGCATTTAATAATAATTCAATCAAGTATTTTCTTGTCTTGGCATAACATAATGTCAGCTGGTTTGCCATTTTCCCCTTTTAATATATCCATACCCAAAAGTACATCATCTTTGATATCTGTAACCATAACCTCTTTTCCGACCCTGAAATTACCAATGTGAAGGTCAAGTTCACATTTACCTAAATTGTTCAGTGGTTCGCAACCTGCATATAATAATCTACCATTCTTATCAGTTCAGGCTTTACTTTATCATTAATCTGGTTAAAGATGTTTTCTGATACAACAGTTTGTTCGGCTCCCTCATCAACAAAAAAAAATCACTGGAATGTTCTGCATTTTACCAGAAATGTAAATACTATCGGATTTGAACCCTCGCTTGATTGAGTTATTATAACCTACATCATTTTGGTCATTTGTCGAAATATGGACTGAATCACGACCACCAAGATCATTCCCTAACAGTTTAAATTTTGTGCTTCATTGTCATTATTTGTGAAAAATGAATTTCCTTGACTTTGGCCCCCTTGGTAATTCTGTTGAACTTGACATTGACTTCTGTTTTACACTTAAATCATTTTGCCTACTGTGCATATTGAGACCCCATTGCTGGTGCCTGTTTTGGTTTTTAGTAATTGATGTTAGTGGGACGGGTCATTGCAGAAGAAATAAGCTTTTCTTCTTTGATTATTTTCATATGCAGGGTTTGTTTGATAGTTGTTCTGAGTTTTCTCATAGTGCATACTTTGAATATTGTTACCTGTTTCTTTTTGTGAAGTTATAGCTTAGAGATCCTCCCTGACAATTTCTCTGTATTTAAAGGAGGTGTGTTTTCTTTTGTGATAACTCTATTATTGATTTCACTGGGTGATATTTTTGCAATATCACTCACACTCTCACTATCCTCATTGTCGTACACACATCTTGCTCTCTGCTAAGATGTTATTGAATTGTTCATTGTTTCTTGAAAACAAACTGAATAATAAACTGCCTCATCAATGTATTTATGCTCCTGTAAATTGAGAACATTTTTTATATCGTCTATTTACATGAACTGATTAATTTGATAAAATATTATCAGAATCTGTATCAGTCTCACTATGTGATATACATCTATGCCTGTCTCTATATTGAGAGATTGCTTTGTTTCTATGTCTTGATGTATGATCCTGATTGCCTACATGTATGTTTCTAAGTGTATTTGTTAATTCTTGGGTTACCAATGAACTTTCTAGACTAGCTACTTTAGCCTCTATGTTGCTAATACATTCATTCATATCTTTGTTTTGCATTTGCCTTTGGCCATTCTGACTATTTATTACATCACCCCTGCTAATGTGTGCAATATATGTATATAATTGCCATCACAATCATAATTTCTCTCAAGTACATCTGCATGTATCTCATCGGTGCATGTATCACCATTTACTTGTCTTTCACTCTCTAAACTTTGAGCTCTATCACCCTGCATTTCTTCTCTAGCCCTTTGTCTCGTTAAAACCATTTCCCTCTCTCTATCCATTTTTCATATAAGAAATTATAATTAAATTCTTTTATATAAGAGCTGTCATGTTTATAATCTCAGATAACTAAAGTATCAATAAGCATCATAAAAATAATATCAACAAATATGTCAGTTTTCTTTAAATCCGCTGCCACCAAAAGTTGTGGCGACCTTGTTATCTATACGATATTGTTATTTGGTAGCGCATTGGAGGTATTCCATTATTTATAAAACCGACATTATAAAAACACAAATATAGAGTTTAAGTATTTTTAATCTTTTAATAATTTCAAATACCAAAGTAAGTTTCTAGACATATATGTTATAATTTCTTTCAGAGTAATCTTATACAACAGACATTAATGAAAAATTAAATGAAGTTTACCAAACAAAATAATTTATAATTCTGCCAATTCTGCCAAGTCCCAAGCTTTCATACCCAAAAGACCCCCCCCCCCTCTCGCAGAATTATGTCAGCTGCAGAAAACCGCAGAATGTTGGAAGCCTGGACGTGTAAACAAACGGTAAATTTTACTAATTCATGAATGAAAGTTTATCAGATTTTACCTCTAATCAATACATACATACATAATAAACCATTACCTAAAGTATTGTGACATTTGTTCTACTAATTATAAAGTAATTCACATTTTTAATAATGATACACAATATAAGTCTATAATGTTTACATGTGTGAAATAACGATATATCAGATAGCAAATATGTTATTGCATATAGTTCACAATTCATGACAGCGCGATTACCGTGCAAAGAACTTGTAAACAATTCAACCCCACCCACCTAAAATAGCAGCGTATGAAGTCGATGGTAATATTTAAATACATGTATGTCAAAATATTAACAGTAAGAACTTAATACTATTACTAGATTGCATTACTATTAAACATTTTATCAAACCCAAGAGGTTACAATATGTTGATATATATATTCCTTTCAGGCTATATATTTCGTTTGTATGTATCGACCGTGTATTTCCCCTTAATCAGGTCTGCAGCTTTTTCGCCCACCATTATAGTAGGTATGTTGATATTTCCGGAAGTGACGTTAGGAAATACAGAAGCATCTGCTACACGTAATCCATGGATACCTATCACTCTCAGTTGTGGATCAACAACAGCTGTTGGGTTGCCTCGTGCTCCCATTCGACAAGAACCTGAATGATGATATTCAGTTGTCGACACAGTACGTATCACACATTTCCAGTAATCATCCGATCGGAATTTGTAATCGGAGCAAAACTTGAAGTTGTTGTCATCAATAGTAGCCCCAAGGTCCTTAAACGCTTTTGTTTCGATTAACTGTTCCCATATTCTTATTCCTCCTACCATGGTATCCAAATCGTCCTTGTTTGTAAAATATGCTGTGTCTATTTTTGGATAATCAAACGGATCAGTGCTGCGTAAAGTTACGCTACCAACACTTTTAGGACGTGTGAGACAGACTGCAGTTGTAAACCCATGTGCATCGATGTTACTTTCAAAAAAATCTTCAAACACTTCCTGTCGTAAGTTGATGAGGTTGTCCCGGAAGAGTACGGAAAAGAAAATTAACTGAATATCTGGGTATATTTTGCCGCGTTTTGTCTTATCCAAATGAAGGAAAGCCGATCCTTCAAGTGTGTTTGTCGCGTATGGCCCATCACCAAAATACTTGTATCTAATCTGATTCCAAACGCTTTCGAGAACCCCAGGGGTTATACTGATTGGTTTATTTATTCTGTTCTTCAGAAATATTAACTGATGATCTTGAAAGTTTTGACCAACGGGTAAATCTGCTTTTACTTCAATTCCAAGATCATCCAAGTGAGTTTTTGGTCCAATACCTGACAACATGAGAAGTTGTGGAGAGTTTATTGCCCCTGCAGAAACGACGATTTCCTTCTTACATTTAACGTAGTGCTTTTTGCCATCTTTTATGAAGTAAACACCAATCGCTTTTTTGTTTAAAATGTCGATTTTTGTCGCAAGGCTATTTAACGAAACGTGCAAGTTTTCCTTAAACTGTGCGTTTTCGATGTATTCCAGTCCAGTGCTGCTGCGTATACCATTTCGAATACTTTTTTGTCCAGTACTAAACCCTTGTTGATCTTCGCCATTGTAATCTGTGATGTCATATCCAAGCTCTTTCCCCGCCCTTGTATACACATCAGATAACTGCGTTCTATAACTATACGTGTTTGATATCGGACCTCCTTTGCTATGGTAAGGTGACGAATCAAGTTCATCGATATTGACATCTTCTGCTTTCAGAAAGTACGGAAGCACATCTTTATAACTCCATCCTTCACATCCTGCTGCCGCCCATTCATCATAGTCAAATGGGCTGCCTCGTGTGTATTGCATAGCATTTAAACAACTTGTTCCTCCTAGAACTCGTCCACGAGGTAAAATTCCCCTATTTCCATTTAACCCTTGGAAAGAATCGGTCTGTGGCTCAGTATAATATTGCCAATCATGTTTCGTCTTTTGTAAAGTACCCCATAGAACAGGAATATGGATTGCCTCGTTTTCGTTATAATGTCCTCCGGCTTCCAAAAGAAGAACTCTTGCGTCCTGGTCTTCAGAAAGTCTGGCAGCAACAACTGAACCTGCAGAACCCGATCCGATAACAACATAATCATATTCTGCTTCCAGTGCCGTATCATACACTTTGTTGTTGTTAGATGTATTCCGATTCACCATATAGCCAATTAAAATAGCTGCCAGAATCCCGAGTACTGCCGGTCCGAGTGAAGACATCTTGGGCTTGTTCAGACTGGAAGTTAGAACGATGTATAAGCAAATATGGAAATATTTCTGTCGACGACTTAAATTTTGAAATATCTAATTAAGCTTCCATCAAATGAATTTTAAATGTAATACGAATATGATCTTGACGTTGATGACTCTATGTGACAAATACATACAATTAATAATTGAGTGATGCATGATAAACATTAAATCTGTTTGTGCACGTTTATAGATACCTAATGTGTGTGCAAGTTATTTTCCGAGTCACTAAGCACAGCTGTTTGTAAACATACTGGTGTGTAAATTCTTCATTTACGCTTACGTGTGCAAGATAAAGTCGGCGGCACATGATAGATGTCAAATTACGGTTTTTATTTACACTTGTAATATAAATTCACATTCGCAATTGCAAAGTTTGTATGCTGCCTATGCATCTTATTTAAGGAAATCACACATAAATCAAATGTCAATTTATAGACAAATTTAAATCGCTTCTCCAGTTTGAATCGAATTTTGCGATTTTCACACATACGTTTTTTCCCTAGATCAACAAGTGAAACGACCCTTGTTCATAGGGTCGACCGATTAACTATAAGATAACACCAATTGGAACTAACGCATCTATAGGCGTCATCATGAATTGTTATGTGACAATGAATTCCCACATGCATTCAAGTGCCCGTATCTTCTGTATTGCGTGTATAATTATCAAACTCTCCGTCTTGTTTGAAATACTCTATTGATCATAAGGTTAAATGTATCCACCTTTTCAAATCTTTAACATGTCTAGAATTCCACATTGATTGTGCAAACGTGGCAGTGGTATGTTTAATGCCGGCCTGTCGACAAGTGAGGTTCTTAATGTTGTTGTACGTTCTAGTCGGGTCATTTAATATCAAATGTTACGATCTCAGGCAACAAGGCAAGCCAACGACTTGCATCGTATTGGAGATTGAAGCGTTACGATGCGTGAGGTGTACCGCGACATCATCAACATCAACCAAGCTGACAACGACACTGCTTCAAATACCTCCAGTACTCCTAACAAACCGAATAAGTGACAACACCGTAAGCAGTCGTCTGCGCAAGCATTGTCTATATGGACATCGTTCTAACGTTAGTTATGATTTAACGCGACATCGCCGCGTAAATCGTGCCGACTGGGCATACGTACTCTCTCGTTGGGTTGTGTAGCAGTGGAATAGCGTTTTATTCTCTGACTAGTCGAGATTCGCTATTCATCGAAGTAACGGCAGATATCGGGGATATCGTTGGAGAAAAGAGCGTTATACCGACTGTTGTGTGCTTCTACGATATCGGTTTGGGGCAGATGTTCCGCTACGGTCTGTGCAGGTATAATGTATGGTTGTCGTACACCACTCATTGTAATTGAATTTGAATACACAACGTTACCGAGATGTGACTTCCACCAGGCACGCCATCCCATTGTTTCTAAACAATGCCGATACTTTTGCTTCAACATGTAAAAGCCAGAGGTCATACAGCTAGGCATACTTTACATTGTTTCTCAGGACAAATAACACTAACATTTTCTATGATTGGCTCCCTAACTTCACGTATTTTAATAAAACACGTGTGTGATCATTTCAATGAAAGTGTTCGACGTCGCCCAAACAGTCAGTCTTCAAATCTCTAAAGGTTGTGATTCCGGATATTAATAACAGTTCTGCTGTTTGCGACTCCTACCATATGACTGTTATCAATACATTTCACGTAATAATAGATCCATATTTACTACCTACAGTAAAACCTCACTTAAAAACCACATCAACAATAAGTCAACTTCAATATTAAGAACACAATTTTCAAGTCCATTTCCCCTGTTGTGCTCTTTATTCAATCTCAATATTAAGACCAAGGGTGTCAAGGGTTGTATTGTTGTCGAGGTTTTACTGTAAATATAGAGTATTCTTGCTATGTAAACATAAACAACATCAAATTTTCTCGTACTTCGATATGTACATTGTCTCTCCTTTCAATGATCTAGTGGAAGTTTCTTGATAAGAACAAAGTACAACAGTATGCTGTGTTTTATAAATATGAAAATCCCTTCATACGCAAAAGATTAAATCGCTATGGAAATGCAGCATATACAACTATAAATATATCATACCCTGGTATATTCCTGTCCTTTTCTCCTTCTCGGTCACAACCTCAGCACAGAAACTTTTAAACTGATAAAAAACACCGATACTCTCACATATAAACCTTAACCGCGTTAGTGACTGTAACGGTCTAGTGATGTTTAAAGTATGTCATAATGTCATAGTTCAACGACCTCACTTCATATTTTTGTTAAACATTCAATTTCAAAATGATATTCAAATCATAACATTCTAAAATAATCATAAGTATATCTGCATAAACACTGGTTACCAAAGTGACGGAAACTATATTATGATTAGCTGTGTTTTTTCTACAAGTTATATTATTGTTTGGTTGGACTGGTTTGTGGACAGTGCAGCACAGAAACTTTGAAAACTGATAACTCTAAACGCTTTAATCTGTTGTCATAAACTCAATCCTTTATCGAGTGAGTGACTCAAACGATATAATGATAATTAAAGTATGTCATAATGTTACATTTCAACGACCTCATCGCTTATTTTTGTTAAACAATCTATTTCAAAATGCTATTCAAAGTGTAACAAAAGTGTATCTGCATAAACAATAATTACCAAAGTAAAGAAAAATAAATTATTTTTATAAGCTGTGTTTTTTCTACAAGTTGTATTATGAATCTTATTCTATAATATATATATATATATCTATGTATTCAACGCCATTAAAAACGCAACTAAAAATTGTTCGCGTCAGCACGATCACATCATAAAGAAATGATTATATTTTTATCATCAAACATGATTTCCTAAACTTAATCATTTATGAAAGATGAATACAAGGGCAATAGCATGTTTTCTTTTTGACGAATGATTAAATAATGTATAACAATAAAACGCGTTTAACACTTAGAACAAAAAAAAGGAAAACTGAAATGGTTGCGTCTTTAATAATGTATATAATATTGTTTTGTATTAGATAACCATGGAAAAAGAAATGTATTGTCACATTTTGAGTACTTTCGCCAATAGCCAATGGTTGTGCATATATCCTTTTGATTGGTTAACGAGATCGCAATATTGTCTGCTTGCGGACAAAGCTAGTATACTTATCAACATTTATATTTCACTGTTCTTCATTTTAAAACCGACTCCGTTGGCCGAGTGGTTAGAACATCCGCCTTTGGAGCGGGAGGTTGAAGGTTCGAATCACGGTAGGGGTCCGTTCTTGCATGGCCGGTTGGTACGCCACTAGCTATTTAAATAATGCTAACCGTGTACCTAACTTCAAACCTACCTGGTGCATGAAATTCTAAGGATAGGAATCGGGAAGTAAATATGCTCAGAAGGTAGGTGTCTCATAAGTCAGAAATGGCTGTCCCTTTACGAAGGAGTAACACTATACAGTCGAAACCCGTTATGTCGACATTACAGGGACCTGATAAAATATGTCGACATATCCGAATGTCGACACATCCGATTCCAGTACTGGCAAACTTACTTGTCTTGTATATACGTATTTTTGATAGGGTGGTGTTGTAAAACTTACCACTCGTGTGTTTTGCTGCATGTGTTGTAAAACTAATTGAATCGTGATATTTGGTATACTTTAAATAAATAATATCACAGACATAATATATGTGTATGTTCGATTTTTATGTTGTTTTTCGGGTTTAATGCCCCTTTTTCAACAATATTTAATCATATACGGCGAGTGGCTGAATTTATCAGTTTTACTGAAACTGGTAAATATTCGCTGCGACACTTATCAATCATATTGTAAACTACGATGTTAATTTAAAGATCAGTTTTACAAACTGTGAACGAATTAATTGTGACACAAACAATAGGTCGAGATAAAATTGTTTATCTCTTCACGGTCAATTGACACCTTTTCAATTTCAATCACGTCGAGAGGATGTCGACACAAACAAGTACATTAAGGTGTGAAAACACTCTTTGGGCCAGAGAAATCACGTCGACATAGCCGAAATTGTCGACATAGAAATGTCGACATATAAATCATTTTCACTATACAATATATAGCGACAGAAATCGGGACTTAACAAATATGTCGACTAAACCGGAATGTCGATATAACCGATGTCGACATAACGGGGTTCAACTGTATAAGTAACTTTACTTTTTAAAACAATGTCGGAAAAATGCATAGAGGCAAAAAGCCGAGCAATTCCGATTATACGTAGTATGTTATTAAGCTTCTGATCAACATGTACATACAGGGCACTGGCTGTAAATCTAGATCGAGTGGTGACCAACTGTTAAGGGGTCGACAACCAATCAGTTGCACTTTAAACGAGCTGTATTGTGTGATGATGTCATTCTTGTAGCTAATTTTGAGTATTCGATATAATGCACCATTTGTCTTAAAGGCGCTTATTCTGAAGCGCCAAAAATTAATTTAAATCAATAAGATACAAAATGCATATGGTTTGATAATGGTATGAAACGGTACTTTGAAATATCGAGAAAAACAGTCGCATAAGCGCTACATTAAAGGAAGATGAAAACGCTAAAATATAAAACGCCCCAGACATGCCCATGCGAACATATCTTTCGTCGATTTGAAATTTGGTCTTGATTTGAAATTTATTAATTTATTAAGGTCGATGTCCTTTTTTGTAGATCTATACCAAATTCTAAACTGATATAAAATTGTCATTAAATTGTGTAAAAAGTCATTTATTTTTATTGTACAGTTTCTTTTAAAATAATAGTACGGGTAAACATTATATTCAATTAAAACATTACATTGAATTGTGATTTACATTTGAATTAGCGACTGTGTCTACTAGATTTTACAAACGCTAATTGAGTTAGGGAAAGCCACACGAAAATACCATCATACTGTCAACTCTTGGAGCAGACATGATGTAGAACCGTCAAGTCAATATTTACGGCCAGAAGAAAGTTTGCGAAACGATATTGTCTACTCTCCGTCTACCGCCTATGAATACATGTACTTCTCTCGTTGCTTGCAGTGGTATAATACCAAAAGATGGTGATGATGGTGATCTAGTTGAGCCCATTGTTAGAAGAAAAAGTTCGCCGTGCTGGACTAAACACAATGTACACAACACGTGACATGCGTGTTAGGAACGAGAGTCCAAAGGCAGCAAAGGGATTTAGAACAAAACCCAACTATTCAATCTAGTATTAAGACGGTTCAAAACATTACGGTAACACCTAAATGCAAACGTCAAAATGATGTGTAAGAATCTAGAGGTAAATCTATGAAATATCTGAGCATGTGTCGTATAAAATTACGGAAACATAAACAATTTTTGAAATGTGATCAATCTATATTTGTCTCTGTAGTCTTGACAGAATATTTTCTGCAAGTTCACACATTTTTATCTAGTTTTATGTGATACACCCACAAGCTTATTATAGACTTATACTTTGTATCATTATTAACAATGTGTATTACTTAATAATTAGTAGAACAAATTTCACAATACTTCAGGTAATGAATTAAACTATTTAATTTTCATAACACTTAACACAGCTTCGTGTGATGAGGAAAAACATTAACATTTATAATTAATAAGTATCTTACGACATCAATAATGGAGGAACAACAATACATTTGTAATACATATCCACATAATCACGTTATGAAATAATAGCAGTACATTTGTAGTACATGTGAACATTACCACATTAACAATTAAATAACGGCATTACATTTGTAATAAATATTAACATTATCACATTAACTATTAAATAACAGCAATACATTTGTAATAAATATGCAAATTAACACATCAACAATCTTTTTTCTTCTACATGTGGGGTTGGCTTTTGCCTACTGAGAAATATAACATATCTCTCCTCTTTGGATAAACGAACAATATCATTTTCCGTTAGTATATAATGCTGCATATTTTGCAGAAGACTACTGTGTTCTTTTACAGTTTCACCATTAGCATTCATTGCTTTCAATGTTGCTCTATAACTTGGGTAGCATTTGGGATTACATGTAAAATGATTTTCCAGTTCATTTTTTGAAGTAGTAATAAAATTACAAATGCTGCAGTAAAAAGGTATTGAATCAAGGGCTGTATGTTTTCTATAGCAATTGAGGAGCACTTTGGAACGTTCATCTTGGTTCATTTATAGTTGTTGCTCTGTCACTTTTGACATTGGTATACACGACCTCTATTATAATTATCCATCTTCCTTATTGGACGTGTCTTTGGGAAAGGCGCTTCAACCGTCCTGAAAATATAATACCAGGATTTAATTAACAGTTTATTTATGCATAGTACATTAACATAGCATACGATTCTTATATAATACTGTAGCTTATTTGTGTACTATGTTTTCTTAGGACAAAACATTAAATTCATTAATTCTTATTACTAACTGCCCTTAAAACAGTTTGAACCGAATTCCCTTCGTATATGGTTTTAGTTTGTCATAATGTACAACATTGACATCAGTTTTCAGTTTCGACATTTGTATTACATAATTATGTTCACTTAGCTTTTTCTGAATGAGAAATGGAACTGCGTATGGCATCTGAAGTTGGGTTGATACAGACTCTTTACATTTGATATTAAGGTACCATATTATGTCCCCTGTTTTGTATGTACGAAATGATTTTTCCATGTCTGCTCTACATGTTTGCCTTTTTGCACATTTTTGCAAGTGATATCTACATATTTCATGTGCTTTCCGCATTTTCTCTTTCAGATTTTGTACATATTGTCCGTAAGATGATACTGTCTCAGAGCTATGTGTTGTGCTGCCAAATGCTATTTCTGCTGGCAAACTGACCTCTCGACCTAGCATAATTAAATTTGATGTTAATTTTGTAGTTTCATGAGGTGTAGCCCTATTTGTAGCGGCTAAGCATCCTAATTTTAAATCCCAATCATTTTGGCTATCTGTTAGGTATGCTCTTATCATTTTTGTGGGTGTTTTATTAAATCTTTCAGTTTGACCATTGCATTTAGGATATCTAGGTGATGTTGTCGTTTTCCTATTTTCAAGCAGTTTGTATAATTCTGCAAATATCTTATAATTTGATCCTTGATCACACTCCATACTAAGTGGGCATCCATATCTCGTTATGATTTCATTTAGTAGTACTCTTGTCGTTGTTTCTGCATTTTGGTCCACAAACTTCACTGGAATGTTCTGTATTATACCAGAAAATGTATCTATCGGATTGGAACCCTCGCCTGATTGAGTTATTGTAAACTAAATCATTTTGTCATTTGTCGAAATATAGACAGAACCACGACCACCAATATCAGTCTAAGAGTTTAAATTTTGCGCGTCATTGCTCTCTGCTAAGATGTTATTGAATTGTTCTTTGTTTGTTGAAAACAAACTGAATAATAAACTGCCTCATCAATGTTATTATGATCCTTAATGAACTCTGCACGTAATATAGCTTCATCATCTCACAACCCGTCCAAATATCTACGCAAGAAATCGTCCTGTCTTGTTTTTTATCTCTTTTTACATCTGCTTTGTCAAAAAGTTGTTTTAGTTCAGCCACATATTCCTCAACAGTCTCAGCATTTCTCTGATTTCTATGACTAAATTGCACCCAGAATGTTTTTAATGTTTCTACCACCTTTGATATGTCTGACATTTCTTTGCAGAATATTTTATAATTTGTCATATTTTCTGGGTAATATCTCATCTAACCTTTCATTATTACTCCAATTTTGTCTAATAGCCACATCCTCAAATCTATTAAAGCATACATTCCATGACTCTTTTCCTGTAAATTGAGAAAATGTTGAACTGTTTTTATATCGTCTATTTACATGAACTGATGATTTGATAAAACATTATCAGAATCTGTATCAGTCTCACTATATGATCTATATCTATGTCTGTTTCTATATTGAGAGTCTGCTTTGTTTCTATGTCTTGATGTATGATCCTGATTGCCTACACGCATGTTTCTAAGTACATTTGTTAATTCTTGGGTTACGTTTACCAATGAACTTTCTAGACTAGCTACTATATTGCTAATACTCTCATTCATATCTTTATTTTGCATTTGCCTTTGATCATTCTGACTATTTATTACATCATCCCTGCTATTGTGTGCAATATATGTATATAATTGCCATCACAATCACAACTTTCTCTCATGTACATCTGCATGTATCTCATCGGTGCATGTATCACCATTTACTTGTCTTCACTCTCTAAACTATGAGCTCGATCACCCTGCATTTCTTCTCTAACCCTTTGTCTCTTTAAAACCCTTTCCCTCTCTCTATCCATTTTTCATATAGGAAATTATAATTAAAAAGATTTATATAAGAGCTGTCATGTTTATAGTCACATATAACTAAAGTATCAATAAGCATCAATAAAGTAATATCTACAAATATGTAAGTTTTCTTTAAATCTTCACCGCTGCCACCAAAAGTTGTGGCGACCTTGTTATCTATATGATATTGTTATTTGGTAGCGTATTGGAGGCATTCCATTATTTATAAAACCGACATTATAAAAAACACAAATAGAGAGTTTAAGTATTTTTAATCTTTCAATAATTTCAAATACCAAAGTTAGTTTCTAGATATATATGTTATAATTTCTTCCAGAGTAATCTTATACAACATACACTAATGCATAGCATCAACTATCCACTAGATATAGCTGTATATAGTATGATTCATTATTCAAGGTAAAATCTCATAATTATTTACTATCAATATTTTACAGTTAACATGTACTAAAATGCTTGAAATAATTTACAGTTCTGCCAATTCTGCCAAGCCACGAGCTTTTATACCAAAAAGCGAAATTCTGTCAGCTGCAGAAAACCGCAGAATGTTGGAAGCCCGGACGTGTAAACCAACGGTAAATTTTACTAATTCATGAATGAAAGTTTATCAGATTTTACTTCTAATCAATACAAAAATACATAATAAACCATTACCTAAAGTATTGTGAAATTTGTTCAACTAATTATTAAGTAATACACATTTTAATAATGATACACAATATAAGTCTATAATGTTTACATGTTTACACCAGACGACCTAGTTCGTGACGCAATCAACTTAACTACATCACCAGGTGGCGGTCATGTTGAATTACTCAGAGTACATGTGTGAAATAATTGAAGCGTGGGAAATTACGATATATCAGATAGCTAAATATAGTATTGCATATAGTTCACAATTCATGACAGCGCGATTACCGTGCAAAGAACTTGCAAAAATAATTGTAAATAATTCTACCCTACCCACCTAAAATAACAGCGTATGAAGTCGGGGGTAATATTTAAATACATGTATGTCAAAAGATAAACAGTAAGAACTAAATACGTTTACTAGATTGCTTTACTATCATACATTTTATCAAATCCAAGAGGTTGCAATATGGTGATATAGCGCATATTCCTTTCAGGCTATATATTTCGTTTGTATTTATCGACCGTGTATTTCCCCATTATCATGTCTGCAGCTTTTTCACCCACCATTATAGTAGGTATGTTGATATTTCCGGAAGTGACGTTAGGAAATACAGACGCATCTGCTACACGTAATCCATGGATACCTATCACTCTCAGTTGTGGATCAACAACAGCTGTTGGGTTACCTCGTGCTCCCATTCGACAAGAACCTGAATGATGATATCCAGTTGTCGACGCAGTACGTATCACACATTTCCAGTAATCATCCGATCGGAATTTGTAATCGGAGCAAAACTTGAAGTTGTTGTCATCAATAGTAGCCCCAAGGTCCTTAAACGCTTTTGTTTCGATTAACTGTTCCCATATTCTTATTCCTCCAACCATGGTATCCACATCTTCCTTGTTTGTGAAATACGCTGTGTCTATTTTTGGATAATCAAACGGATCAGTGCTGCGTAACGTTACGCTACCAACACTTTTGGGGCGTGTGAGGATGACTACTGTTGTAAATCCATGTACGTCGGCGTTACTTTCCAAATATTCTTCAAACACTTCCGGTCGTAAGTTGAGAGTGTTGTCCCGGACGAGTACGGAAAAGAAAATCATCTGTACGTCTGGATATGTTGTGCCACGTTTTGTTTTATCCAAATGAAGGAAAGCCGATCCTTCAAGTAGGTTTGTCGCGAATGGCCCATCACCAAAATACTTGTATTTAATCTGATTCCAAAAGCTTCCGAGAACCGCAGGTGTTATACTGATTGGTTTATTTATTCTGTTCTTCAGACCTATTAACTGATGATCTTGAAAGTTTTGACCAACGGGTAAATCTGCTTTTACATCAATTCCAAGATCATCCAAGTGAGTTTTTGGTCCAATACCTGACAACATGAGAAGTTGTGGAGAGTTTATTGCCCCTGCAGAAACGACGATTTCCTTCTTACATTTAACGTAGTGCTTTTTGCCATCTTTTATGAAGTAAACACCAATCGCGTTTTTGTTTGAAATGTCGATTTTTGTCGCAAGACTGTTTAACGAAACGTGCAAGTTTTCCTTAAACTGTGCGTTTTCAATGTATTCCAGTCCAGTGCTGCTGCGTACACCATTTCGAATACTTTTCTGTGCAGTACTAAACCCTTGTTGATCTTCGCCATTGTAATCTGTGATGTCATATCCAAGTTCCTTCCCGGCCATTAAATACACATCCGATAACTGTGTCCTATAGCTGAAAGTATTTGATATCGGACCTCCTTCGCTATGGTAGGGTGACGAATCAAGTTCATCGATATTGACATCTTCTGCTTTCAGAAAGTACGGAAGTACATCTCTATAACCCCATCCTTCACATCCTGCTGCCGCCCATTCATCATAGTCAAATCGGCTGCCTCGTGTGTATTGCATAGAATTTAAACAACTTGTTCCCCCTAGAACTCGTCCACGAGGTAAATATCCTCTATTTCCATTTAACCCTTGGAAAGAATCGGTCTGTGGCTCAGTATAATATTGCCAATCATGCTTTGTCTTTTGTAATGTGGCCCATAGAACAGGAATATGGATTGCCTCGTTCTCGTTATAATGTCCTCCAGCTTCCAAGAGAAGAACTCTTGTATCCCTGTCTTCAGACAGTCTGGCGGCAACAACTGAACCTGCAGAACCCGATCCGATAACAATATAATCATATTCTGCTTCCAGTTCTCTATCATACACGTTGTTGTTGTTAGAGGTATTCCGATTCACCAAAAAGCCAATTAAAATAGCCGCCAGAATCCCGAGAACTGCTGGTCCGAGTGATGGCATCTTAGTCTTGTTCAGACTGGAAGTAAGAAAGATGTTTGTTCACTATACGCAATGGAGACAATCCGAAAACATACAAAATACCAGGATCATGTATTTAGCCTACCAAATATGTCTTCCATATTATAAACCTAGCTTTGTGATATGCAAATTAATAATAAATGATGTCACAATTTGTGAGAAAAATTGAATTGACTCACATAACAGACCATTTTAGCACGAATGACACGGGTATCAATAAATAGGACCAATTGTTCTAGAACTCTATCCGATTCCTTATTACTACGTTACGTAAGAAAGCTTTAATTCAATCCAATATTTGTTTCTCTTAAAGGTAATAATTCCATGTTAATACGAAATCCTGTATGGCCATTAGATATTTACATATATCGAGTTTTGATAGTGAGAATTGTATCGCATACGTTTTTATCGGACATGTTTACTTCTAACGCGACCTTGAATACTACATGTACTTCAATACTGTCTATACGGAATGAAGTCTATCTCAATTATGTCTATACGGCATAGAATTGCAGTAGATGCGGTTATCCCGGTAGGACTTTATACTATGGTGCATCAACGTATTCCGAAATATTCATAATCATCTATTGTAATTTTTATAAAATCGCAATTTAATTAAAACCTTACAATTTTACATTCCAATGACAATCCGTTTCTATTGACTATATCAGTATATTTGTGTTACCCAATTGTAGTCCATCTCAGGGTCTATTTATTTTTTTAAAATGTTTGCATGCAAGAGGGCTATTTTTATGAATAAAATCGTAGTAACAATATTTCATCACCGCAGTAAGTGTATTGTTTCGGAATGAAACTTTGTAACCATTAAGCTATAAAGAATTGAATATGTATTGAAACATTGATGAAGAAAACTTTTCTAATTTCTTTTAAATTAATCAACTTTTGTTTTATCGAGCTTAAATGGCCCGTCATGAACTGTTTGCCGCAAAGTTAATTACTTTAAGAAATTGCATATCATCTGAAATGTAGCATAAATACTAAGGCCCTGTGCTAAAGCCCTATGCCAAACAACATGTTATTAGCAACATTCGTGACCTTATTGAACTAACAGAAGTCCTCGGATCCATGAATGGAATACCATTTCATATTATATTCGACATTACGTCCGTTCGACGCGGTCGAGAATCGTTGCCTTGATTCATTGGAGAGGCGGACATCATCAGGATTGAACGAATAACAGAAGTTCAAAACATTTACAGTAAACAAATTAAGACAATTAAAAACAAATACTTGCAAATCTGAAGTAGAGAATTTCAGTTTTGACCCCTAAGTCATTTAGCAAGGAAAAACAGACGGCTTATATCTTTGATTATGCCAGAATACACTGCATCGTGTAGGCGGATACATAACTTAAATTTCGGTACCAAACGTGAATATCATTTACAAGAGCTGTCTGAAAAATACAATAAAACCCAAGTGCACAGTTTCTTTTATAATACGTATATATCAATAGCCATTCACTATGGCTTCGAATATTCCGACACACAAAATTAAACATCTAAATGAATGATAATAATAAAAAATCAGTATATTCGATTTTTTTTTAAATTATGAAAAATGATATTTACACAAGTCACCAAATCGCTCTGGAAGTGAATTATATATTACAATAAATCGTATGTTATGATCCAGAGCTACTTATCGGTCGACCTCAGCTTATTCAGTTAACTGTTACACTGTAAGCTGATTTAGCGATCGAGTTACAGGACAGTGTGTCGTAACTTGAAGCTCTATATTTTTGTGACCTTATATTATCAAGATTGTATCCTATCGTCATTTTCAAAATGTGATATACTATTCACTGATACTAGGCTGGATGATCATGGGCCGTACTTGACAAGATTCAGATAAGAACCGTACAACGATACTGCAAATGTGTAAGATGTATTACTCTTCCTATGGTTGTTTATGTGGCCATCCCCAGGCTAATTTTGTGTTCATAACTTTCATTTTTCACTGAAATGACCACACACTTGTCCACTTTGGATAACGCGACTGGCAACAAATGGTTAAGTTTAACAATGAAGTTAATTCCGAGTATGTGGTGTGCTTTATTCTTGTAATAGCATCGCCTTGTGTGATGTTGAGGGAGCTATCAATCTAGGACATTTGGAATAAATATAATTATACATTTGTTTCCGTTATTAATTAACTTAAAGGTTATCCAGAATCTTTAATCAAACTGTAAAAGAATCTTTGAAAGTGCGGTATAAAACACCTTTATGACATTATTTGTAGAAAAATTTGCTCGGCTAGTTTTTATGATATTCATATGTTTAGATAAAAATACCGATTTTTGCGATTTGTTGAAATATAATGATTTTTAACCAGCGCGCCTAAGCGCGCCTGGTTTTAGTACTCATACAGTTTTCCAACACTGCCACCCTAAATAGTCCGTTTTCAGTCACATCGCACAACTGTAGAAAAAAAATTAAATAGTCCCACTTTTTCGATGATACTACACGCGCTATAAGATAACACAAAGGCTTTTTGCTTTGTTTTCTTTCGAAAATAGTTTATTCATAATATACTTTTATAATTATATTATTGTATTGTATGTTCGGGAATGTTCATGTAGTTTTTTGTGCATGTGTATATACGCGTTTTGGCGGTGACCCCATAACTCAGGAAAAAAACCAAAGCAACAAGAAATAGTCCGACGATTCCAATGATGAAACATAACACATCGGCAGTTTGTTTTGTTTTTTATAAAGAATATCATTTTTTTCAATATATTTTTTAAAATGTATTGTATGGGGAATGTTGACATAATTGTAAGTGTGTATGAATATAGCGTCGGTCCGTCGGTCGTGTTCTCATGGCAGCCATTGAAGTAGTCGTTATTTAGTGTCTCACTACTGATTCTTGAA
Source organism: Mactromeris polynyma (assembly GCA_032209605.1). Taxonomy (NCBI): domain Eukaryota; kingdom Metazoa; phylum Mollusca; class Bivalvia; order Venerida; family Mactridae; genus Mactromeris; species Mactromeris polynyma. Next base: position 2,328,947 of record JASFXZ010000031.1, on the reverse strand, counting down.
AGATCAACGGTAAGTGTATTTTCGATTTGTATCTGTTGTATTACATGTTCGCCTCCTATTATATTTGTGAACTACTGTATTATAGTTGTTTATGTGTTAGTGTCTACTGTTTATATTAAATTGCGTCGGTTGAGGCCTATATATCTTGTATCGGATGATGTACATGCGCTTCTTGCGTAGTAAGTATCCGCCATTTTGTTTCATTTTATAAACATCCTGTATTATGTCTGGAATTTTCATTATAAACGTGGGTGATTATAGGCTTATATAGCGTACGGTTATGATATTTTATTTATATAATTGTGTTGTAAAGCGAAGGCAGGAAATATCATTGCATCGTCGGTATTACCCGATACGGGGTTATTATTAAATTGTGTCGTTTGACTTCCAGGCTTTTTATTATGCAACTTGGTTATATTTATTGCATGTGCTCTGTATAAATAAGAATATTATTATTTTTGGCCGATACATGGTTATTACAATACTTCGGAGCGATTTTGTATGTTTATAATTGTAGTTGCAACGATATAATTACTGACCTACTTATTTTGTTGATTCGGCCCCGTGTCATTTCGCACTTTACTATCTTCTATAAATACAATACCGGTGTACACAAAACGTTTTTATCAAGATTTTTATTTGTCTGGGAAGCTGATCTTTAAATATGTGCTGTTAATTGGTGGAACATCTGACCTAGCTATTGTTGATTTGGTTTCTTTTCCAGTGCACTGCACACACATAAGGTATTTTCATTCTCTGTGATTCATTGGTACACACCCATAAATATCTGTATTATAGCGCTTATACAATTGTATTTACAACCAAATAATTATTGACTTACTTATTTGTTGATTCTGTCATATATTCTTCGGAACTATTTACAAACACTACATATTGGGGATTTGGACATCATTACATGTATGTATTACGAAAAATTGCACTGGTGCAGCGAGTGATTCTATACAACTCCCTTGATTACCCACTCAGTATGCTAACCATTATACCACTACAACTTACCTTCTAATGTTCTGATAAAGAAGCATGCTTGAAAACTCTTATATTAATATGTTGTTTTGTTATTTTATTTTCAGATGTCAATAGAACAACTTTTTACCAATAGAGGGACTGGACCCTACTCGAAGCCTTTGAAGGTGAAAGTGGTCATTACAGGCGAGATCGTCTCATACCGTGATGGGAGAAACAATGACAGGCAATCACTGAACGTGGCCATTGCGGACTCAGAAAGATGTATACGGGGTGTTGTGTATGATCCCCTGAAATTTGCAAAATTCAGGGAAGGGAACTCCCTAGTTCTGAGAGATATAATTCGTAAGACGGACGACAATAATCATGCCATTGTCATCACGAAAAATACAAAAGTCTATAACTACGGATATTGACGTGCTGGACTATCTGGTGGAAGCGGGGAGGAAGATCATATACCCACCACCAGCAGATGTGGTACTAATTGCAGAGGCTGTGAGATCCCCACCCAGGGCAAGAGTGTCCGTTACCGAGAAAATTGTACAGGTTAGTTTTCATTCTTGTTCTGTTAATTACAAACAACAGGTGAAGGTAAATACACATTCACTAAAAATGTTAGTTAAGTTCCATTCAACCGCTCTCCACACTTTAGCAGCAACATTCACACACATATAGCTCCATCATGTAAAGTCCAAAAAAAACCATCCCTATGAAGTTGAGACTTGCAAATGTATACTGTTTTTGGTTATCCGTTAATATGGACACCTTGGTTTTTATGTCTCCTGTTTTTATGTATTCAGTAATTTAAAGAAAAATAAGTTCAGTCAGTTAACAGACTGTCCATTGATTTTTTGAGAGATATATGTCTATCCTACTGATAAATGAATGTTGCTTGTTTTGCTTGTTTCGCATCTTTGTTTGATGTTTACATTATTTGTGTGTGTGTTAATGGATAATGTCCTATTATTTTCACTGCTATACCAACATAAACATTGTTGCTACCTGACTATGGACAGGTGATAATTTTTGATATTTATGCACCTCTTATTATTGGTTGTATATAGCAAAATTTAAACAGATTATTGTCACACAGCAGGTTATACATGTTATGGTTATTACTGATAGCTTTATCATGATTTTATATTAAAATTAGCATATTTTAATTGCTGTTAGGATTGACAACTGCCAACTGTTATTGTAATATCACACATTTTACCAAACAGTATCACAACGCACACTTGTTGTTTGTTTTTTATTGTACTTTAGCATACAGTTTTGAACACAATGGCCACCAATCTAGACATGTGATTACAAGGTAGTGTTCACCAATATTAGACTTAATACAATCGCTTTGTGTTTAATTACAGGAGGAGGAGACAAAAACCCTCAGTGTCCGGGGGGAGAGTGTGAACCTCAAATCAATCCATTTGGAAGATGGTAGTTTAAAGGTCCGGGTGGCCCTATGGAGGGAGGCCTCATCTGTTGAATGTAGGCCAGGGGATCATGTAACAATAACAGATGTTACTACCAACATTTACCAGGGCGAGACAAGCCTACAGACTACAGTACGCTCTGAGATCAAGGTAATACAGTTATGAATTTAAAACTTATTAGACTAACTCTGTGTGCATTTACATCACATATCATATGAAAAATCCCTTAGTATTTATATATTCACTTGAATACAGAAGGCAGTTGTATGGTATTCACACTGTTTATGCCACTAAGGGACTATTGTACTGCTTGCAATACTTCAGACACTTTTTGTTTCTGGTGTTGTTGTTTCTTGTTTTTCTTCGACTCTAGAACAAATTTTACAAGTAATACGTTAATGGAATATCCACTTTCAATTGAAAATGTGTAGCCCACAAAATGCCTTGACTCACATTTTTTTCTAGTTTGAATGCAAACTAACATGTGTAGGATGTTAGCCATGATGGTATTTTGTAAAATATATTAGAATTAGTACCTTGGGAACATTTAGAAATTGAATATTACAAATCAGCATAAACCAGGAAATAGAAATATTTTGCCAGCAAAACACATTTTGCTAGATGCAGCCAACCTAATATATGTAACCAAACACTGTATGGAACTTGGTATTACAGCGTATGTTTCTTATTCAGTAATATTTTAGGTTTGTTCTAATCCTTTACATTTTTATAATGGTAGAAGACTGATACACCAACAGTTGTGTCCAGGGTGTTGGTTGTTGGTGTTTCTGTTGAAGAGAGTGAAACAGAGTTGCTAATAGATGATGACAGCATCATCCCTGTGCCAAGTGAACTGCTGGCTGCTGCTGTAAGCAGTGATGGGCCGGTTGACATTGAGATGCTTACAGCTGCTGGACCACTCACCCTGGTGATAACTTGCAAGGGTAGCGAAGTTTTGTACATTGGTTTGGATGAGTGAAAATATTGTAAATATTAGATTGTTTTACATTTGTTGCAGTATTATTTGGGAATAGGGTATTATGCACAAATTTGGAGATTTTTATTGCTTATTTTATAAATATACTAATGTACTATTTCCATATACAATTTTTCTATGCCATTCTCATTGGTTTCTTTTGTTATAAATGTTCATGTACTGTTAACAACTTAATATAAATAATATTCTTGTGTAAGCTTTTCTATTTGTTATACAAATCAAAATTTTGCTATCTTGATACCTTTTTCAGTTTATACCAAGTCTATTATTTCTACCCATTACTATTGATCTGGAATCTATAATATGTACTATTTGCACAAATAATGTTTACCATGCCATTGATCTTGGTACTGTTGTATCTAGTCTCATTATGTAATGTGCCCTATAACTAAATACGCTTTTTGTAAATAAACATTGTTGTGTTCATTTTTTTATGATGATTATGTCCTATTTTACTTAGTTTTACATGTTTGTTATGTCCGTATATATCTCTCATTGGAACATTACAATGATTTGCTAGATGCATAGTCAACCCTATTTACATTATTATACATGCATTATTTATTTTACCTAAACAAAAACTAAGCACCCTGTTACACTTACATCTACTGCCATAATGTAATGTGTCCTACAACCGTATATTCTCTTTGTAAATAATTAATGTTGTGTACAATTCTTCCTATCGGTTATGTCTTACTTTACATATAAAGGATGTTTATACAACGTTTTACATGTTTTTTTATGTTCTATGTATATATTTCTCATAGGAATATTTCAATGATTTGCTATATGCATAGTATTATTAACATTATGTTACTTGTATTATTTAAAGCATACAATATTTAATGCTCTATTTTCATAGAATGGCTTTATAATTGTTACTGAAACACACAAATATTTGGTATTTGTTTTTAAATATAATTAAACAAGCACACTTCACTTGTAATAATTTTCTAGTGCAGATATCAGTATTTACTGATGTCAGAAACGTCACATTTTGCAGTCAGTAATAATATTGTCTATATGCCTTATGGTTATTCCCCTGACGTATGTCATGCCAAGATAAATACGAAATATACTTCTTATATAGGGAAAGTAAACTAGAACAGGCTAACAAGATTTTTTTTATAAATGATGGAACCAAAATTATAAAAAACAAGATTATCCATGCACATACAATGTTTTTCAGAATGTATCTATGCATAATGCTTTTTTATAAAACCTTGTTGGCATGTGGTAGATTTGTGCATTATCTATATATCCAAGTGTTTCTATATCAAAATTAAGCAAAGCTAATACAGCTGTTTTCTACAGCATATATTGCCTTAACATTGGTGTGCATAATATTGTTGACTAGAGTTTTCCAATGTTTTGTATATTTTCCATTTATATGTGTCTCAGTGTTTGTTTATATGGAGTAACGTTAGTAGTTTATGAACAAAACTAGTGTTCCTGCTAATCACACTACACATCATGACATAACAAATCCCGCCAAATGCTATGTATGAATACACTTACATTTTTATAATGTACTAAATTTAGAACTTTTTAAAAGCTATAACATTACGAAATGTAAAAAGTTAAAAATTTATGATAAGTCTGTAAGCCGGTTTTCTTGTGGTGCTTCTCATATGTAAACCCTAGATGTGTCATGCTAACATGGTTATATGCTTTCATTTATATACATTAGATACTTATGTTTATTGATTGTGGGTAAACAAATATTAGGTACAGCCAGGACTTTGTAACCATCAGTGTCGTATTGCTATGAATTTGCAAGCATATACCATTTTTTATCATTTTTATTAGACCAATTTATGAAGCAATCCTAATAGTTAGTTCCCACAATTACAATATTTACCTCTCTTGTTTTGGATTGTTGGCCAAATTGATAGGCAAATTATCATAAAGTTTATAGGGAGTATAAAGTAAATGATGCTAAACTAACCAGATATTAAAAAAAAACATTGTTGTACAAAATGTGTTTGTCACATGCATACTCTCTCTATATTTTCCCAATTATTCTATACATGGAAATTAACCATATATGAGCTCAACAGTTTGACCTATAAAAATGGCTATGAACAAGACGTGTATTTTGTACAAGTGGGAACAATCTATTGTTGTTGTTTAGTGTACATTATTATGTTTTACTTTTTATTGATGATCTCAGTTATTTTTAATAAAAGTTTAGAAATTTTACACACTGTTGTTGCCTATCTTGTGTTGAATATACAATTGTTACTGTTTATAAGCCATCAGTGGGATCATAGCTAACGTGACGAATGTATATGTCACGTCTCACAAACTCCACTACTACTGATATGCAGTAAAAATAGCACTAATAGATTTGTGTTTGAATTTTGTTCAGTTAATGCCTTTCCGACAGGTATGATCATTTATTAGTCTATACATGATCTACCTAGGTTCAATAAGAAGTGTTTCGTCAGTTTTACTGCAAGCAACAGACAGCTTCCACACTTAAAAGTAAGCAGTGTGGCGCTTGTCATCTTGGAAAGATGAAAATTTACAACTGGGTAGGCCTGAACATGTCACAAACCCATGACCTACAGATGGGTATTCTAGCATGCTACCAACTGCGCTAGCCATGCCTGTTTAAGTCCAAGTGGATGTTACATGTTATGATTTCCAAGGAATACTACAATGATATGGTAACAATATGGACGCATTTAATGCAATATTGTCTTAATCTGAATACTGTACGTCTCAGGTGAGAGTATGGATATGACAAATGCAATCCGAACTAGTAAGGCAAGGTACTACACCTATGGTTATAATTAGTTGACTTAGTACAGGGTTCTATAAGGTTTGGTTAACACCCAATCAACAGCTTGGATCATCTACACAGGATCTCAATAACCAGTACATTCCTTGGTTTCACTGCAAGCGATTGTAGGCTTCCCACTTATGTCAGCAGTGGGAGGTAAATGATTCAAAAAGGTTCCTTGACCAGATCACCACCATGACTAGCTATATACATGCAAAAAAGAAGAGTGGTGTGCATTGTGCATCTGTCTGTTAACATATGTTTGGTTTATTGGATGCAATTAGATCCAAATTATGATGTATCTAATATACAAGTAACATATTGTTTTTTTTCGAAAATCAGCAAGATACCTCCCTACAACACTAGGAAATAACATATTTGTCCATTGGGCCTATAATTAAGTTTCTGAACACAGTTGTGCTCACAATTTCCTACCTTTGTAATTACACCTTAGCAAACAAGGAATGCTTGGAAATGCACACTATCCATGCCTCACATTCCGTATACATTACACTACACCTATATATAGACATATATTATGTTACAACGCGCTGGTTTTCAGGACTCTCAGTCCTTTGATTATCACAATGTCTATAAAAGTAGTTTTGTAAGGTAGGCTAACCCATTAAACGGATTATTGTTGAATGTACACGTTTTTTTTTCATGAAACTATTTTACCAAATTAATTTAGGTCTGCCATTTATAGAAACAATGGTTTTAATCCAACACGTGCTGCTAACTAGTTTTGCAACTTGCATTAATGTACTATTTTTACTGTTTTTTAAATTTGTATGTGAACTTGATAAATATGAGAGTGATTACTGGAAATATTGAATCCTTTTCGTTAAAATGAATATATGAGATCAGCAAATTGGCCGATAACATTAGCAAAACTATTTTAGTGGACATACACTATTAATTAAAATTATTAACTTCCAGCACACGAATAATGAAACACGCACGCATTTGCATAATGTCATTTTATTAAAGTTAAGCTATTTGTATTACCTATCTGAATAACACCTAAGTAATTATGTTTCAAATTCAAATATCTCTTTCAGAAACATAATACGCCTTATAACAATATGTATAACCAAAATTAAAACTTTGAGACAAAAATATTAATTTAGAATAAGTCAGTTAGTTTTGAAATTATTGTGCAAACAAATTTAAACATTTTTTTACAATAACATATTCGAGACCGTACAATAACCTGGACAATCTGTGCTGGATCAGCATTCCCATGATTCAAATCGAACCGCGGAAAATCGGCTCGGAAAAGGAGATGTTAGATATTTCGTTGGTTTACAAAAAAGAGTTGCTGACGAGTATGCCTCTCAAACCCATTCAGCCATGAAACCGCTGACATTATGGGTTTCAGATCAATATGACTATCTACATTTTTGATGCAAGTTATCAAACCGGCTTACAGACTTTTCAACCCCAAGACTTTTCAACCCCACTTTTCAAATGAAGACTTTTCAACCCCAGGACTTTTCAACCCCTGATTTCAAGACTTTTCAACCCCTACCTGTTGAGACTTTTCAACCCCTAGTTTGAATATTTTCAACCCCTACATTTATCTTTTTCAACCCCTACTTTGAAGACTTTTCAACCCCTATTTCTAAGACTTTTCAACCCCTATATCGAAGACTTTTCAACCCCTGTGTTTCAGATAAGTGTATTGTTTGGTATAATGTTTTTATTGTTTATAAATATATTTATATTTCAAACATAACAGATCAAATGATGAAATGTGATAATTCGAAAATTGCATTCCTTTTATTTGTCATTTTATTTTGTTTGATCATCATAATAATTAGCAAATTATTAGTTTAATACATATTATTACAATACATAGATGTTTGTTTGTTTTTATTTGTTGCACTTGTTTATTGGATCAAAGGCAATTATGTTCTATCGTGCAAATAGATCTTCTATTTTTTTTAAATATTATTGATATGTTTTTTTGTGTATATATGCTTCATAAGTATTCATTTTGGAATGTAAATAAACTTTAAAAAATAAACTTAAACAACGTGTTTGTCAACACTTTTCCAGGTAACAAATGACATATTCGAGGGGATGAATAGTCTTGGTTTATTAGGGATTGAAAAGTCTTGATTTTAACAGGGGTTGAAAAGTCTTAGGCTAATTAGGGGTTGAAAATGACAGTGGGGTTGAAAAGTCTTGGATATTTTACCTTAGGGGTTGAAAAGTCTTGGGGTTGAAAAGTCTCGATACCATCAAACCAATTTATTGGTGTTATACGGGAGCTTATTCCGATACCTTCATATCCACCCATGCTTTATAACTCCCGCACAACTGATATTTTCTATATTTAGACAGGCGAGTCGACATGTGTTCAGAGTCATTCAGCGAGCCGCTTACAACGACTCGCTTATGTCCGAAATGTAGGACAATAAACAGGTGTAAATAAACTTTATGCGAGTGTGCATTGAATAGACAGCTTTCACAGTCATAGAAATGCCGCTGTGACTATGGAAATTGCTGGAAACATTAATACAAATGTAAATCGAACGTAAGTGACTATCGTTTCGTCGGCATGCCAAAATTATTCCGATGCCTGTAAATGTGTAGTGATTTAAGGTCATTAAAACAACTGTACGGGCGGAATATGTGTATATTTTGAAATGCGTCATATCGTTACTTGGCATCTTGTTAATCAGATTTGCCACGCTATATTTAAAACATATCAGTACAAACCTCGAATGAATGAACGAAACACTGCCTTCTGTAAGTGTTACACTTTTAATTACATGAACTAAGAACGATTAGCTAGATAGTCAAATTTTCCTTCGACGCAAAAGGCTGTACACTGTGTACACATTTTATTGGTTTAACACTGGAAAATACCCATCTATAATAAACATAGTAGTCACGTGATCGTGTCGACAATGGCATTTAGTATCAGGAACGAACGGTGATTTCGTTAGGTCAAATATCAAAATATACTGGGTAATACAGCAGCGGGTGAATGTAACGGTAGTGGAATCCAAGCGCTGTGTGGAGCGTAGATCGCATTATAAAGAAATAATTATATTTTAATCCTCAAACATAAATAACTTAATCATTTAAGAAATATGAATACAAGGGCAATAGCATGATTTCTTTTTGATGAATGATTAACTAATTTATAACAATAAAACGCGTTTAACACTTGGAACAAAATGAAGGAAAACTGAAATTGTTGCGATTTAATAATGTATATACATTTTGTTTTGTAATAGATAACCATGGAAAAAGAAATGTATTGCTACATTTTGAGTACTTTCGCCAATAGCCAATGGTTGTGCATATATCCTTTTGATTGGTTACTGAGATCGCAATATTGTCTGCTTCCGGACAAAGCTAGTATACTTATCAACATTTATATTTCACTTTTCATCATTTTAAACCCGACTCCGTTGCCGAGTGGTTAGAGAATCCGCCTTTGGAGCGGGAGGTTGAAGGTTCGAATCACAGAGTGGGTCCGTTCTTACATGGCCGGATGGTGAGCCGCCAGCTATTCAAATAATGGTAACCGTGTACCTAACTTCCAAGCTGCCTGGTGCGTGACATTAAATGATATGAATTCGGAAGTAAATATGCTCAGAATGTAGTCAGAAATGGCTGGCCCTTTACGAAGGAGTAACACTATATAAATAACTTTACTTTTTAAAACAAATGTCGGAAAAGTGCATAGAGGCAAATAGCATGTGGCAGAATTCTCATCATCCGATAATCGATACTGCGCAAAAATGCCTATATAGAAATATGAAGGATTTTAACTTTAAACTGGTATAACTGGTATAAAGATATCAAATAAATGCAAACGGTTTTGTAATGTTTCAATATTCCCCATTCATTCAAATATTTTACCTTTTATTTGAAATAAAAGTAAAATGGTCTTTTTTTAACTTTAAAACAGCTACCAGTGCTATATAGAATATATAGGCGGAAAAAATTTAGTCTGAAATTAACTTAATGTCATTTAAAAACGGTTAATGATATTAACAAAATGCAAATGGACTCATAAACTATAATTATTGCTCTGTCAATCGGTATTTATTTGGTGAAAATATTTAAAGAGGAAAATGGTCTTTTTTCACTTTAAAATTATATGGTATGTTTTTTTACCACGTTCGGAAATGTTCGGAAGACCGTCCGAGTATGACCGAATATTACCGAAGTTTTATGGCTCTTGAGCTCCGGACGGGCACACTAGGGGTCCAGCAGCGATTATACAAGCTGTTAATTAACAAATTAGTGCGCTTTATAGGGAAGAATTTAGGGGAAATGTGACTTTTTATAGAATAGCCTTGAAATGAAATATTGGTTTGGTTCATTAGATTGACTTTTTATTCAGTAAGGTGTGAACTTTAAAACAGTATAATTCGATTACAATAAATATGTTTTTATATGATATTGTTTAATTTTATATCTAAATGCAAAGACCTAAATACCAGTATTTAGGTCTTTGCTAAATGTGAATATTATTATATTAATGTTATTGATATTGTAAATTATACAGATGTTACAATTATTTAGACAAATAGTTGCATAACTTATATAAAATTAATGTGGCTTTTGTTGAAATCGTATAAAAATAAATTTTACCGCAGAACTGTATTTTGTGACCGTTTGCATAGTTATACATAGTAGTTACAATTAAAATGAATTTTTGACATTCAGTTGCTTGCTGCCAAAACTGCGAATTTATTGTTTTAAGGAATACATCGTGTCATGAAACCTTGCATTAAATTGTATAAACATCATTTTAGATGGGGTTTCTATCGCCTGTGATAATAAAAAACCCTTGCTTGTTTTTTCAACAAAGTGTCATAAAGTATCTGACCCTTAATTGACAAAACAATAAAAGGTGACAAATATGTGAAAAATATACTGTGAATATAAAAAACGAAAATGACCTATAGGTGTTGACATTCGGATCACAAGTAATATCTTCGTATCAATACCTTGTATTCAATACTATGTCAGTGGAAAAAAATGAAGGAAATGTTGGTCCGTATGGGCATAAAAACAAAATTCAGAAAAAAGAAAAGATCGCAGAGCTTCAGAGAAATTCGTTTTAAACTCGGTACCCTGAAACAACACATTTCCCTTCATTTCGTAACTTAAACATGTATATAGGGCCGTAACAGTGTCACCAGAATATAATTGTAGGTATTATTTTCACACGTAACATGTCATTTAATTCCACGATGGTCTTGTGATACGAGAGATTCTTTGTTTGCTAAATACATCAGTTTTCTACGTTTTCCACCAATTAATTTTCGGGTTTCATGTATATAGTATTTGGTGCATATTTTTCATGAACTACAGTTCATAAATGTAGTGGAATGTAAGACATTACATTATAAAATTATATTGAGAGAACATAATTTGGTTTCGTGTTTTTTTTATTAATTATCTGTCTATTTAGGCAGGTGGTCAGCTTGTTCTATCCGAATCAGTGATACTGCATTCTAAATCACCGTTTAATGTACAATACACTGGTTTACCCCTGTTGATTCACGAATTAATATCAGTTAAATCACCTTTCGAAATCATTGAAAAAGTATAGCCGCATCATTCAATTGATAAAACGACAGACAATCTTGTATATGAAAAACAAATAATTCGCTCACATACATAAAAATTACAATACAACATTATTCATTAAACGCGCACTTAACCAGAGAAATACATGTATCATACTTAACGTTAGAGGCTACAATATAGGTATCATGAATGTATAATACATTCTGAAAAATTAGTACTGCCCGGGGCAATTTCATTATGCTGGCTAAACACAGCGGGGTGGCTAATTAAGTCGTGAACGATTAAGATCATGAAATCATATCACAAATCGGTAAATCACGAAGGCTTCCGAGTGTTTCCGGGTGTTTTCGAGTGTTTCCGACCACCGTGGCCACTAATTAGCGACGCTCGCATCGATAACTATCGGCTTATCTGATGATGAAGATTCTTCGGTATGTTGCGTTTCTTTTTATGCGGTATGTGTAAGAAATGTGTAATTTATTCTGACAGACCTTATACAACAAATTACTCACAAGTTGCGTTTCTTTTTATGCGGTATGTGTAAGAAATGTGTAATTTATTCTGACAGACCTTATACAACAAATTACTCACAAGTTGCGTTTCTTTTTGTGCAGTAGGCCTATGTATAAGAAATGTGTACTTTATTTTGACACGCCTTATGCAACAAATTACTCACAAGCAATGTTTATGTAATACCAGGATGTAGCACTTATATAATACACGCGGCATGACTTTGCATAAACTATTTTATTTGAATGAATCCAAACATACTTCCACTCGCACTTTTACGTGCGGTTACGCAGACGCCGAGTTCCGACTGTCCTAAAGTAGTCTATTTTCCGGTTAACAAGTCTAAAAGCTTGGAATTACGTCATTTATCTTTTTTTCTAAATAAAGTCGATGAAATATTCAAAAACAAATCGTTCACATCCGGAATACTACGTTCATCTCGGTTAGATATAAAATAATTGCATTTGGAAATGGAGAGATTTATAATACTGAAGTGGGTTTATGTTACATGTCATGTATGCATACAATACCGTTGAATGAGAAATATCGCTGATAGCGTACATACAAATAAATCAAATTCCTGTGATATCATTTTATCTTCTAAATGTACACACTTTGTACAACAGAACAGGTCAACGGAAAAACGAAGAAAAGATTACCTTTGTATAGAATATGATACACCTGTACAATAACTATATGATAGATCACTACATGTGCACACAATGGTTATTGTTAAATCCCGGATCTAATTATGCTAGCTATTCAAAATGTCCCTTACTAGTAATCCGGTTGTCAGAGTGAACTTGACCCAAACTCTGACTGAATATATTTCAATACCATTCAAAGTCAGAATAAATACCTCGAAATCTCAATGAAAGGTAAACAATATATTTTTACATTGACATAGATGGGTCGAACTATTATACCGGGTAGGTAGCCTCATGAAACTCGACACGAGACGATTATAGGTGATACATGTACTACAACAAGGCATAGACAACAAGACGGCAAGGTGACAAAATATTTCTTCCCAATACGGAAACAAGACATTGGCATTGGGAAAAAACTTGCGGAACAAGACAGTGGATGTATGTACATGTATTTTAAATGTGTTATATAGGTGAGTCGATGGGTATTACAAGAACTATAAATAACCATTACTTAATAATCTCAACATGGTAAAAGTATGCAAATAGTACGTACGAGTTCAGTGCATTAATATAAACATGTTATTATAATTGACCTACTTGATAAAAAGTCAAACTCTGTTAACATATTCAAACATATAAATACATGAATATTAACCAAATATTATCGTGCCGCTACATAAACTCGGACTATTATTCTTACCTCGAAATGGGAATACTTAAAAAACCAATTGAGTCCACACAATTAACACCTGTCTTTATAAGTAGGGCTCATTCCTAACACATGTGGATATTTATTTCCTGGTCCAGGTGGTTTAGCATGAATTTATTTGATAACTACGATATCTGTGCAGATTTAAGTCACCCCACAGTTCTATATATAGATACACAGAAGGTTGTCAAGAATTCTCTCCCTTGTATAGTATATGATGTATAATTATACATGTAGTACAGTAAAATCTCAAAAAATAAGACCACCTTTGGGACCCGTGAAAAAATGGTCTTCTTATTGAGGTGGTCTTAATATTGAGGTTGAATAAAGAGCAAAACAGTGAAAATGTCTTGAAATTGTGTTCTTAATTTTAAAGTGGTTGTATTATTGAGGTGGTATTGAGGCGGTTGAACTGTACTATATAAAGGATAAGGGGAGAGTATGGTCCGAAGTGTCCCTAAATCTGGTCCGAAGTGTCCATAAATATGTGCTAAAATACACAAAGATAACAACTACATATCACTGATATAGCAAGTATTTACTTACAAGTATTTATTAAAACATGAATAATGTTGAAACATAGTCTTAACTAAAGTTATAAATCTGGTCCGAAGTGTCCATAAATCTGGTCCGAAGTGTCCATAAATCTGGTCCGAAGTGTCCATAAATCTGGTCCGAAGTGTCTGATCCGAAATGTCCGTGGTCCGAAATGTCCTGATACCAGAGTACTTGCGACAAACTCCTGTGTATAGATACAACTTCAAACTTTAGGAGCATGGACGATAGTGACTCGAAAAATAAATGTATATATATGTTTTGTATATATACATGTATTGTACGTGTACAGCACGTGTATAGTTTGATTTTGAAGAAATTATAGTAAATTTCATATTAAAGAACGATAATACATGAAAATAATCTTCTAAAATCGTTTAATTATCACAAAGCTTTAAGCCATTCGTAACATATTAACAACAACATCCAGCAACACGATGGCACGTTGACACAATCCGGATGTCTAGATCGTCATATGCCGTATCCTCAACCAGTAGCAAGGAAATACGATCTGTGTTGAGTGTCTGTGATAATTCTATGATATCGGACGCGGCATATCACGAGCTTGCTATGTTACACCCTATGCTACCCCGTACTAACCATATTGTCTCCTGTAGAAATGAACTAAATAGAGAGTTTGAGACAAAACGTACCCCTGGATTGTTACCTGGCGCCTATTTGAGTTTAAAAGATGAAATCATAAATTACGTTACTGAACTAAAATTACAGAGTCTCACCCTTCCAGACACATTGAAAATTAAAATTTCTGGAGATGGAGCGAGGGTCAGTCGGGTGTCGAACTTTATTATCGTGTCGTTTTCTGTATTGAGTGAAAGTTGTTCTAGTCACATTAATCAACGTGTACTTGCAATAGTGAACAGTGATGCGAACTATTCAAACCTCAGTGCTTCTCTAGCCCCTCTTCTTGGGGAGATCAATAATATCTATACAGATGGACACGTGATCGTGAATGACACAAACATATCAGTGGCTACCTATGTAGGTGGTGATATGAAGTTCCTACAGCTATTATTAGGAATTAACAGCAGTATCGCTGTCTATGCGTGTCCGTGGTGTAAGGTCGCAAAACAGGACAGAGCTGACATGTCACATGAGCTTGACTATTATCACCAAGATAAATTCAAACGGACAGTAAGTGAAATGAAAAAATCGGTCTCGACGTCAGTGAAAAATAAGTATGGTTCCAAAAAGGAACCACTTTTGAATATTGAACCCGAACACTACCTACCAGACGAGTTGCACCTGATGATGAGAATCACAGACGTGTTACTAAGGAATTTGATTGACGACGCATGTTCAAAGGACCAATTAGCTAAACTGAATGGACAGGCTACTGACAATATGAAGTTACTTGCTGAAGCTATTCAGTCGTGTGGACTAGTATTTAGGACATGGATTTCAAAAACGGGAGAACTTGAATATACGTCTTTAACCGGAACTGACAAGAAAAAAATGCTTGAAAGTCTCCCCGGAAAGCTAATGTTCTGCATCCACGAGGATACCAGAGAGAGAGTCATAAAATTGTGGAGAGATTTTCAAGTAATTTACACGACAGTAACGAGCGCCCATACAACACCAGAAGACAGTGTACACATTTTCGAAAGAGCCAGAGCCTTTGTCAATGACTTTCTGGAAATTGGACTATTGAAGAGAGAAGGCTAC
Source organism: Mactromeris polynyma (assembly GCA_032209605.1). Classification (NCBI taxonomy): domain Eukaryota; kingdom Metazoa; phylum Mollusca; class Bivalvia; order Venerida; family Mactridae; genus Mactromeris; species Mactromeris polynyma. The sequence goes on along the minus strand of JASFXZ010000031.1, from coordinate 2,313,073 downwards.
CATAAAAAAAATGTTACTCCATATATTCACGTGCTGGTATACCACGTGCCGTACTTTGTAGGCATACACGGCAGTCTAGCCAAATTCAGTGGACAAGGCGTTGAAAAGACAAACGATATCATCAAACAAATCCATCAAACGAAATCCAACAAACAAGATGCAACCATGGACGCTTTAATTTGCCGGAAAAGACTTGAGAAGCATCACAGCGAACAATTCCATAGGCCGAAAAGGAAGTATGAAAAGAGTAATGAACAGTTTTGGACTTTTGAAAAATCTGCAAACGCAAAGTGCAGAAAACAACGTATTATACAGGAGCAGGTTGAAGCCAATAATTCGTACATGACCCTTTTACAGCCAGACGGGGCTGTCGACATAGACACTATGTCAGTGGTAGAAATGAAGGAAATGTTGGTCCGTATGGGAATAAAAACAAAATTAAGAAAAAAAGAAAAGATCGCAGAGCTTCTGAGAAATTCGTTGTAAACTCGGTACCCTGACAAAAACACATTTCCCTTCATTTCGTAACTTAAACATGTATATAGGGCCGTAACAGTGTCACCAGATTATAATTGTAGGTATTATTTTCACATGTAACATGTCATTTAATTCCACGATGGTCTTGTGATACGAGAGATTCTTTGTTTGCTAAATACATCAGTTTTCTACGTTTTCCACCATTTAATTTTCGGGTTTCATGTATATAGTATTTGATGCATTTTATTTTTCATGAACAATGTAGTGGAATGTAAGACATTACATTATTAAATTATATTAAGAGAACATAATTTTGTTTCGTGTTTTTTATTAATTTTTTATATGAAAAACAATTAATTCGCTCACATACATAAAAAATATAATACAACAGCACTTAACCAGAGAAATATCATACTTAACGTTAGAGGCTACAATATAAGTATCATGAATGTATAATACATTCTGATAAATTAGTACTGCCCGGGGCAATTTCATTATGTTGGCTCAACACAGCGGGGTGGCTAATTAAGTCGTGAACGATAATGATCATGAAATCATATCCTAAATCGGTAAATCACGAAGGCTTCCGAGTGTTTCCGAGTGTTTTCGCGTGTTTCCGACCACCGTGGCCACTAATTAGCGACGCTCGCATCGATAACTATCGGCTAATCTGATGATGAAGATTCTTCGGTATGGCCGAGCAATTCCGAGTGCACGTAGTATGTTATTAAGCGTCTGATCAACATGTACCTACAGGGCCCTGACTGTAAATCTAGATCGAGTGGTGACCAACTGTTAAGAGGTCGACAACCAATCAGTAGCACTTTAAACGAGTTGTGTTGTGTGATGATGTCATTCGTGTAGCTAATTTTGAGTATTCGATATAATGCACCATTTGTCTTAAAGGCGCTTATTCTGAAGCGCCTGAAATTAATTTAGTCAATAAGATACAAAATGCATATGGTTTGATATTGATATGAAACGGTACTTTGAAATATCGAGAAAAACAGTCGCATAAGTGCTACATTAAAGGAAGATGAAAACGCTAAAATATCAAACGCCCCAGACATGTCCATGCGAACATATGTTTCGTCGATTTGAAATTGGGTCTTGATTTGTAATTTATTAATTTATTAAGGTCGATGTCCTTTTTTGTAGATCTATACCAAATTCTAAACTGATACAAAATTGTCATTAAATTGTGTAAAAAGTCATTTATTTTTATTGTACAGTTTCTTTTAAAATAATAGTACGGGTAAACATTATATTCAATTAAGACATTACATTGAATTGTGATACATTTAAATAAGCGACTGAGTCTTCTAGATTTTACAAACGCTACTTGAGTTAGGGAAAGCCACAAATATATTTATAACTTAATATAGAAGTATGAGATCCGAAAGTAGAGTATATTCTCTATGATTTCCATGTCGTGCGCTATTATCTTTTCGGCGCAGCCGTACTCAGGGTGGGTGAACACGTGACTTTTTTGTTTACTACGCGGCACGAAAAACTGCGGCCGATCACAAACTGGTACGTATTTTGGCCGTTTTTGTTTGTAAGAAATAGTTTGATAGCCTAATACCTGGTCATCCAAAATCCGGTAGCATAGATGCCCATATCGACACATAGATCTCTGTAGATTTGCCGGAATGCGTGCGACAAAATTATTGCGAGGCGAAATGTTCATCGATTTGTTTGTGGCACGCATTCCGGCAATTTTATCGGGATTGATTCAGAAAAATAAGTAGAGCTAGCATTTCTTTGGAGTTAAGGTTTGATGCAGGTTAAATTTCATTCTGATCCCGCCCAGTTGGCTCACTTGGTAGAGCGCTGAGCTGTCACACAGAAAATTAGGGATCGATTCAGAAAAATGGCGTTCCACCAAATTAAAAAACAAAATATTTCATATCGTTTGTCAGTCCTTCACCATGGTTGCGGATGTATAAGATTATTTTTCAATTTTCGACATTTGTTAAACATTTTGTTAGCGTCTTGCTATGATTATCTCCCCTATCCATACATTATTTAATCACAATAGACGAAGTCTAGCTTACTATTTTGAATAGTTATAACGGTACTTGTTTGGAGAATTATTCAAGTGAAAATTATTGTCTCTAATTTCATTGAAACGACGCATATGTAATGTATATACCAAGGAATGACGTCTGATTAATGACGTCATGAACGTCTATTGATAGTCATAAACAATAAAAAAACGTGACGTCAATTGCATAGGAACAACGTTTTCATGTACATTATTTTTGCAGCCGCATAAGTTTTTTCGCACGTCTTTACAAAAATGACATTATTTCTATAACATATGTTTGGAAAATGTTTTCCAATGGACGGAAACCATCGCCGAGAGGTAGAACAGAAGAGTGAAACCGTCATTAGTGAGGTTTTGTATTTTGTTATACCATTAGGAGGACTTTGAACGATACATAATGTTTCAACCGTTGAGCGACAAGTTGAACACTAGCGAGCTTATTTTTTGTACTGCTACTTACGTGATTTAGATGTCTCTCAACCGCCTGGTACAGACAACGAGAGTAAACAGTACATTTGAGAAGACAGAGATCGTATGTTTTTACTGAAAGATGTGGTTCCGAGTAGAACATGTGAGAATTAAGAAGAAGATATGATTATTGATGATGGAATGTCAGACATTTGCCAACCAGGAACACACATTACCGTCGAACCACTTTGTACACGTACAGCCATCGGTAAGAAAGTTCCATCATACTGTCAACGGTATCGAGACTTTTCAACCCCAAGACTTTTCAACCCCAAGACTTTTCAACCCCTAAGGTAAAATATCCAAGACTTTTTAACCCCACTGTCATTTTCAACCCCTAATTAGCCTAAGACTTTTGAACCCCTGTTAAAATCAAGACTTTTGAACCCCAAATAAACCAAGACTTTTGAACCCCTCGAATATGTTTTTAATTGGACAATTATCACATTTGTTACCTGGAAAAATGTTGACAAACACGTTGTTTAAGTTTAATTTTTTAAGTTTATTTACATTCCAAAATGAATAGTTATGAAGCATACATATATATACACAAAAAAACATATCAATAATATTTAAAAAAAAAAGGATCTATTTGCCCAACATGTGTAATACACAGAACTAATATAGATATATGCACACAAAATACACACAATCATTCTATCACATTTTATTTGGCCTAAAACAGCAGGTGGAATTTAATTGGTATTTAATTGATAATGTGATTTGTTATTCTAATTAAGTCTAATTACGCTGTCACTTACACTCAAACATTATTTATTTATACTGCCACACACAATCAAACACAATCTAACACTATTTATTCACACAAAATATTATGCCAAACAATACACTTATCTGAAACACAGGGGTTGAAAAGTCTTCAAAGTAGGGGTTGAAAAAGATGAATGTAGGGGTTGAAAAAGATGAATGTAGGGGTTGAAAATATTCAAACTAGGGGTTGAAAAGAATCAACAGGTAGGGGTTGAAAAGCCTTGAAATCAGGGGTTGAAAAGTCCCGGGTTTGAAAAGTCTTCATTTGAAAAGTGGGGTTGAAAATCTTGGGGCTGAAAAGTCTGTAAGCCCAAGTCACTATTTACTACCAGAACACATGTACCTCTCGTTGCTTGTATTGGTATACTACCAAACGATTGTGAAGATGGTGATCTAGTTGAGCCCATTGTTAGAAGAAAAAGTTTGCCGTATTGAACCTAAAACTATGTACAGATCAACAAGTGACATGCGTGTTAGGAACGAGAGACCAAAGGCAGCAAAGGGACCTACAACAAAACCAAACCAAACTGTTTATCTCGATGTGCATGTAGTTTGTGTAAGAATCTAGAGATAAATCTATGAAATATCAGAGCATGTGTCGTATACAATTACCGAACCATAAACATTTTTTGAAATGTGTATCTGTCTATATTTGTAAGGTAATGAATTAAACAATTTAATTTACATACATATTAACACACCCTCGTGTGATGAGGAAAGAACATCAACATTTATGATAATTAAGTGTCTTACGACATCAATAATCGAAGAACAACAATACATTTGTAATACATGTATACATTACCAAATTAACAATTAAATAACGGCAGTACATTTGTAATATATGCACATTACCACATTAACAATTAAATATCAGCAATACATTTGTTATAAATATGCTAATTAACACATCAACAACATATTTTCTATTACATGTGGGGTTGATTTTTGCCTATTGAGGAATATAACCTCACTCTCCCCTTTGGATAAACGAACAATATCATTTTCCGTTGGTATATAATGCTGCATATTTTGCAGAAGACTACTGTATTCATTTACAGTTTTACCATTAGCATTCATTGCTTTCACTGTTGCTCTATGACTTTGGTAGCATTTGGGATTACATGTAATATGATTTTCCAGTTCATTTTGTGAAGTAGTAATAAATTTCAAATGCTGCAGTAAAAAGGTACTGAATCAAGGGCTGTATGTTTTCTATAGAAATTGAGGAGCACTTTGGAACGTTCATCTTGGTAGTTGTTGCTCTGACATTTTTGACATTTATTATTTTTATCCATCTACCTAATTGGACGTGTCTTTGGGAAAGGCGCTTCAGTCATCTTGAAAATATAATACCAGGATTTAATCAACAGTTTATTTATGCATAGTACATTTACATAGCATATATGATTCTTAATATAATACTGTAGATTACAATGTTTTCTTAAGGCAAGACATCAAATTCATTAATTCTTATAACTAACTGCCCTTAATCCAGTTTGGAACCTTGACATCAGTTTTCAGTTTCGACATTTGTATTACATAATTATGTTCACTTAGTTTTTTCTGTATGAGAAATGGAACTGCGTTTGGCATCTGAAGTTTGGTACATGCAGACTTTTTGCGTTTGATATTATGGTACCATATTATGTCCTCTGTTTTGTTTGTATGAAACGATTTGTCTGCTCTACATGTTTGCCATTTTGAACATTTTTGCAAGTGATTACTACATATTACATGTGCTTTCTGCATTTTCTCTTTCAGATTTTGTAAATGTTGTCTGTAAGATGATACTGTCTCAGAGCTATGTGTTGTGCTGCCAAATGCTATTTCAGCTGGCAACCTGACCTCTCGACCTAGCATAATTAAATTTGATGTTAATTTTGTAGTTTCATGAGGTGTAGCCCTATAAGCAGCGGCTAAGCATCCTAATTTTAAATCCCAATCATTTTGGCTATCTGTTAGGTATGCTCTTATCATTTTTGTGAGTGTTTTATTAAATCTTTCAGTTTGACCATTTCATTTAGGATTTCTAGGTGATGTTCTCGTTTTCATAATTTCAAGCAGTTTGCACAATTCTGTATATATCTTATAATTTGATCCTTGATCACTATACTAAGTGCGCATACATATCTCGTTATGATTTCATTTAGTACTACTCTTGTCGTTGTTTCTGCATATTGGTCTGGGATAGGTATTATTTCTACCCAACGCGAAAAATGATTAGTGACAGAAAGTATAAATCGATTTTTTCTACGAGTTTCAGACAAAGGACCTAACAAATCTGTCGAGAAACGGTCAATAATGAATTGAACAGGCATACTACCAATTGGAAGTTTTGAGTTCGTTGATGGTGTTTTGTTTGCACCACAGTTATCGCATTGTTCTCCACTAATTATCTTCCCCCACCCCATACCAATGATATCTTTGGAGTAACCTTTCCCTTGTAACATCCTAAGTGACCAGACACTATACTATTTTGCATTTGATATAATGCATTTCCTGGGTACTAACAATTGCAAGAAAGACCCTGAACCATCCGTCTGACTGAATTTTCTCATTAACAGGCCATCCTTAATAACCAATGTATCCCAGCATTGAACATATTGCCTTGTAGCCAAACTTGCTACCTTTGATATACCACCAGTAGGCCTATTTACTACTTGAAACCAATTTATGACCAGACTAATATCATTATCACCCATTTACATTTCCCGCAAATCCTTAATACCATACACACTCGACCATGGAATATAATTTTCTATAAAACCTGTCTTTGATCTGGTACTAATTGACCGACGCATTTTACATAAATCACCTTTAAAAATGTCACTGCCTAACATAACTAAGATACCTACAACTGAGTTGATCAAAGCTTTTTTTGCTTCATCTTAACTTGAAGTGACCATTGTTTCAAACTGAGTTTTTTTCCATGTTTTTTTAGACATTTTGTGATCAAACACAATGATCTCTCTTTTTGATATAATACGTGTACCTCAATCAATGAAAAGGAACACAATACCACCAGCTCCATAGCTGGTAATATTTCCAACTATTACAGTAGTAAATAGTGAAATAAAGTCATGTTTGAGAAACTCGAAAAATCGGTCAACGGCGCTTCCGGGAATCGAACCAAGGTCTACGGATTGCCGGTCCGTTATGCTAACCACTACACCACAGCAACCTGACGTCATTTTCGTGTACATTTATCATATATACATTTATGATTAAGGTAAACTACACTTTGGACGAAGTACGGGGCGAATTTTTACATCCGCCACACAGCACTTAACACCAGCTGTAGTAAATAGTGAAATAAAGTTATGTTTGAGAAACACAAAAATTCGGTCAATGGCGCTACCGGGAATCGAACCCAGGTCTACGGATTGCCGGTCCGTTATGCTAACCACTACACCGTCGAAGGCATTCCAAAAGAACCATCCCAGTTAAATGGCATATAGTGTTTTAAACATTAATGGGGCACCTACAGTAAATATAAGCCTAATAAACTCTTTCCCAAATGATATATCGGTAAAACAAGACACCATGGTTGGAATGGCAAACTTCATTACGTCAGAACCAGTAGTCTTATTTGATAGAGAAACTTGTAACTCAAATGATTTTTCTTCAGTAAGAAGAATACAAATTGATAAACAAAATGAGCAATCAAATTTAAGACAGATTGTTACTGAAAAAATATCTTACGACACGCACACAATACATCAGATATATAAAATGTGCACGATCATGTAACATACTTTTGATTCAATTGATGGTAAAACACAAAAACAAAGGGAGATAATAGCAAACACATTAGTTGAATATCAAGATGTCTTCTGAAAAGGCTGAGAAAGAAGCGATAGATAAATTAATTGATCAGGGTGTTATAAGACCTTCAAATATTCCATGGGCATCATCATTAGTACTTACTGATAAAAAGATGGTTCAGTCCGTCCCTGTGTTGATTATAGACTATTAAACAAGGTCACATGAGTTGATGCTTTCTCCATTCCAAAAGTTGATGAGTGTATTGACTCAGTTAGTGGCGTTAAGTTGTTTTCAATCCTGGTTATTTTCAAACTCCCCTTAGTGAGAGGGATATACCAAAATCTGCATTCACTTCTAAGCATGGGTTGTTTGAATTTACATCTATACCATACATCATTGATAACTGAAAACAAACTGAATAATAAACTGCCTCATCAATGTATTTATGCTCCTTAATGAACTCTGCACGTAATATAGCTTAATCATCTAACAACCCGTCCAAATATCTACGCAATAAATCGTCATGTCATGTTTTTTTATCTCTTTTTACATGTGTTTTGTCATAAAGTATTTTTAGTTCTGCCACATATTCCTCAACAGTATCACCATTTCTCTGATTTCGATGACTAAATTGCACCCAGAATGTTTTTAATGTTTCTATCACCCTGAATATGTCTGACATTTCTTTGCAGAATGTTTTATAATTTACCATATTTTCATGCGACAATTGACCATTCACAAAATCACCTGCCGAATCCTTTAATCTGGGTAATATCTCATATAACCTTTCATCATTAGTCCAATTTTGTCTACTAGCCACATCCTCAAATCTATTAAATCATATATTCCATGACTCTTTTCCTGTAAATTAAGAACATTTTGGACTGTTTTTATATCGTCTATTTACATGAACTGATGAATTTGATAACATATTATCAGAATCTGTATCAGTCTCACCATGTGATATATCTCTGCCTGTCTCTATATTGAGAGATTGCTTTGTTTCTATGTCTTGATGTATGATCCTGATTGCCTACATGTATGTTTCTAAGTGCATTTGTTAATTATTGGGTTACGTTTACCAATGAACTTTCTAGACTAGCTACTTTAGCCTCTATGTTGCTAATACTCTCATTCATATCTTTGTTTTGCATTTGCCTTTGGCCATTCTGAATATTTATTACATCTCCCCTGCTAATGTGTGCAATATATGTATATAATTGCCATCACAATCATAATTTTCTCTCATGTACATATGCATGTATCTCATCGGTGCATGTATCACCATTTACTTGTCTTTCACTCTCTAAACTATGAGCTCTATCACCCTGCATTTCTTCTCTAGCCCTTTGTCTCGTTAACACCATTTCCCTCTCTCTATCCATTTTTCATATAAGACATTATAATTAAATTCTTTTATATAAGAGCTGTCATGTTTATAGACTCAGATAACTAAAGTATCAATAAGCATCATTAAAATAATATCAACAAATATGTCAGTTTTCTTTAAATCTTCACCGCTGCCACCAAAGGTTGTGGCGACCTTGTTATCTATATGATATTGTTATTTGGTAGCGCATTGGAGGTATTCCATTATTTATAAAACCGACATTATAAAAACACAAATATAGAGTTTAAGTATTTTTAATCTTTCAATAATTTCAAATACCAAAGTAAGTTTCTAGACATATATGTTATAATTTCTTTCAGAGTAATATTATACAACAGACATTAATGCATAGCATCAACTATCCACTAGATATAGCTCTATATAGTATGATTCATTATTCAAGGTAAAATCTCATAATTATTTTCTATCAATATTTTACAGTTAACATGCTTGAAACCAATTGAAAAAATAAATGAAGTTTACCAAACAAAATAATTTATAATTCTGCCAATTCTGCCCAAGTCCCAAGCTTTTATACCCAAAAGACCCCCCCCCCCCTCTCGCAGAATTATGTCAGCTGCAGAAAACCGCAGAATGTTGGAAGCCCGGACGTTTAAACAAACGGTAAATTTTACTAATTCATGAATGAAAGTTTATCAGATTTTACTTCTAATCAATACAAACATACATAATAAACCATAACCTAAAGTATTGTGAAATTTGTTCTACTAATTATAAAGTAATTCACATTTTTAATAATGATACACAATATAAGTCTATAATGTTTACATGTTTACACCAGACGACCTAGTTCGTGACGTAATCAACTTAACTACATCACCAGGTGGCGGCCATGTTGAATTACTCAGAGTACATGTTTGAAATAACGATATATCAGATAGCAAATATGTTATTGCATATAGTTCACAATTCATGACAGCGCGATTACCGTGCAAAGAACTTGCAAAAATAATTGTAAACAATTCTACCCCACCCACCTAAAATAGCAGCGTATGAAGTCGAGGGTAATATTTAAATACATGTATGTCAAAATATTAACAGTAAGAACTTAATACTATTACTAGATTGCATTACTATTAAACATTTTATCAAACCCAAGAGGTTACAATATGGTGATATATATATTCCTTTCAGGCTATATATTTCGTTTGTATTTATCGACCGTGTATTTCCCCTTAATCATGTCTGCAGCTTTTTCGCCCACCATTATAGTAGGTACATTGATATTTCCGGAAGTGACGTTAGGAAATACAGAAGCATCTGCTACACGTAATCCATGGATACCTATCACTCTCAGTTGTGGATCAACAACAGCTGTTGGGTTATCTCGTGCTCCCATTCGACAAGAACCTGAATGATGATATTCAGTTGTCGACACAGTACGTATCACACATTTCCAGTAATCATCCGATCGGAATTTGTAATCGGAGCAAAACTTGAAGTTGTTGTCATCAATAGTAGCCCCAAGGTCCTTAAACGCTTTTGTTTCGATTAACTGTTCCCATATTCTTATTCCTCCAACCATGGTATCCAAATCTTCTTTGTTTGTAAAATATGCTGTGTCTATTTTTGGATAATCAAACGGATCAGTGCTGCGTAACGTTACGCTACCAACACTTTTAGGACGTGTGAGACAGACTGCAGTTGTAAACCCGTGTACATCGATGTTACTTTCCAAAAAATCTTCAAACACTTCCTGTCGTAAGTTGATGAGGTTGTCCCGGAAGAGTACGGAAAAGAAAATAAACTGAATATCTGGGTATGTTTTGCCGCGTTTTGTCTTATCCAAATGAAGGAAAGCCGATCCTTCAAGTGTGTTTGTCGCGTATGGCCCATCACCAAAATACTTGTATTTAATCTGATTCCAAAAGCTTCCGAGAACCCCAGGGGTTATACTGATTGGTTTATTTATTCTGTTCTTCAGAAATATTAACTGATGATCTTGAAAGTTTTGACCAACGGGTAAATCTGCTTTTACTTCAATTCCAAGATCATCCAAGTGAGTTTTTGGTCCAATACCTGACAACATGAGAAGTTGTGGAGAGTTTATTGCCCCTGCAGAAACGACGATTTCCTTCTTACATTTAACGTAGTGCTTTTTGCCATCTTTTATGAAGTAAACACCAATCGCTTTTTTGTTTGAAATGTCGATTTTTGTCGCAAGACTATTTAACGAAACGTGCAAGTTTTCCTTAAACTGTGCGTTTTCAATGTATTCCAATCCAGTGCTGCTGCGTACACCATTTCGAATACTTTTTTGTCCAGTACTAAACCCTTGTTGATCTTCGCCATTGTAATCTGTGATGTCATATCCAAGCTCTTTCCCCGCCCTTATATACACATCCGATAACTGCGTTCTATAACTATACGTGTTTGATATCGGACCTCCTTTGCTATGGTAAGGTGACGAATCAAGTTCATCGATATTGACATCTTCTGCTTTCAGAAAGTACGGAAGCACATCTTTATAACTCCATCCTTCACATCCTGCTGCCGCCCATTCATCATAGTCAAATCGGCTGCCTCGTGTGTATTGCATAGCATTTAAACAACTTGTTCCTCCTAGAACTCGTCCACGAGGTAAAATTCCCCTATTTCCATTTAACCCTTGGAAAGAATCGGTCTGTGGCTCAGTATAATATTGCCAATCATGTTTCGTCTTTTGTAAAGTACCCCATAGAACAGGAATATGGATTGCCTCGTTTTCGTTATAATGTCCTCCGGCTTCCAAAAGAAGAACTCTGGCGTCCTGGTCTTCAGAAAGTCTGGCGGCAACAACTGAACCTGCAGAACCCGATCCGATAACAACATAATCATATTCTGCTTCCAGTGCCGTATCATACACTTTGTTGTTGTTAGATGTATTCCGATTCACCAAATAGCCAATTAAAATAGCTGCCAGAATCCCGAGTACTGCTGGTCCGAGTGAAGACATCTTGTTCAGACTGGAAGTTAGAACGATATAAGCAAATATGGAAATATTCCTGTCGACGACTTAAATTTTGAAATATCTAAGTAAGCTTCGTTAAACTGAATTTTAAATGTAATACGAATGTGATCTCGACGTTGATGACTCTATGTGACAGATACATACAATTAATAATTTAATGATGCACGTTAAACATTAAATCTGTTTGTGCGCGTTTATAGATACGTAATTTGTGTGCAAGTTATTTTCCGAGTCACTAAGCACAGCTCTTTGTAAACAACTGGTGTGTAAATTCTTCATTTACGCTTACGTGTGCAAGATAAAGTCGGCGGCACATGATAGATGTCAAATTACGGTTTTCATTTACACTGGTAATATAAATTCACATTCGCAATTGCAAAGTTTGTATGCTGCCTATGCATCTTATTTAAGGAAATCACACATATAAATCAAATGTCAATTTATAGACAAATTTAAATCGCTTCTCCAATTTGAATCGAATTTTGCGATTTTCAGACATACGTTTTTTCCCTAGATCAACAAGTGAAACGACCCTTGTTCATATGGTCGACCGATTAACTTGTAGATAACACCAATTGGAACTAACGCATCTATAGGCGTCATCCTGAATTGTTATGTGACAATGAATACCCACATGCATTCAAGGGCCTGTGTCTTCTGTATTGCGTGTATAATTATCAAACGCTCCGTCTGGTTTGAAATAATCTATTGATCATAAGGTTATATGTATCCACCTTTTCAAATCTTTATCATGTCTAGAATTCCACATTGATTGCGCAAACGTGACAGTGGTATGTTTAATGTCGGCCTGTCGACAAGTGAGGTTCTTAATGTTGTTGTAAGTTCTGGTCGGGTCATTTAATATCAAATGTTACGATCTCAGGCAACAAGGCAAGCCAACTACTTGCATCGTATTGTAGATTGAAGCGTTACGATGCGTGAGGTGTACCGCGACATCATCAACATCCACCAAGCTGACAACGACACTGCTACAAATACCTCCAGTACTCCTAACAAACCGAATAAGTGACAACACCGTAAGCAGTCGTCTGCGCAAGCATTGTCTATATGGACATCGTTCTAACGTTGGTTGTGTTTTGACGCGACATCGCCGCGTAAATCGTGCCGACTGGATATACGTACTCTCTCGTTGGGTCGGGTAGCAGTGGAATAGCGTTCTATTCTCTGACGAGTCGAGATTTGCTATTCATTGAAGTAACGGCAGATAGCGGGTATATCGTTGAAGAAATGATCGTTATACCGACTGTTATGTGCTTCTACGATATCGGTTCAGGGCGGTAGAACACCTTTGAATTTGAATACACAACGTTACCGAGATGTGACTTTCACACGGAACGCCATCCCATTGTTTATAAACAATGCCGATACTTTTGTTTCAACATGAAAATGCCAGATGTCATACAGCTAGGCATACGGTACATTTTCTCAGGACAAATAACATTAACTTTTTCATTAACAATTATTGGCCCCCTAAAATGACGTATTTTAATAAAACACGTGTGTGATCATTTAAATTATTCGACGTCGCCCAAACACACCGACGATCTTTAATGAACAAAATAAATCCCTATTTCAGAAGTGTAACAATATTTCACAGACCGAAATACACAGACTCGTCTGTTCCATAAGCCCCCGATGCCAGTCTTCAAATCTAAAGGTTGCGATACCGGATATTAATACCTGTTGTTTGCGACTCCTACCATATGACTGTAATCAATACATTTCGCGTAATTAATACCTACATGTACATATAGAGTATTCCTGAAATGAAAAAAACACATTAACTTTCTTCCTACTTCGATATGTACATTGTACATTGAATCTTCTTTCAAGTACAGTGTAGAGTTTCTTGAGTATGAACAGAGTACAACAGTATGCAGTGGTTTATAAATATCAAAATCAATTCATACGCAAAATATTAAATCGCTATGGAAATACAGCATATAAAACTACAAATATATCATACTTGGTATATTCCTGTCCCTTTCTTTCGGTCGCAACCTCAGCACAAAAACGTTGAAAACTGATAAAAAATACCTATGAAATCTTAACACTTTAGTCTGTTACCTTATACTCTAACATTTAACGAGTGAGTGATTGGAACGGTATAATGATTTAAGTATTACATAATGTTACAGTACAACGATCTCACTGCATAAATTATAGTTGTTAAACAATCTATTTCACAACGATATTCAAATTCAAATTGTAACATTCCACAATAATCATTAGTGTATCTGCTCAAACACTGATTACCAAAGTGACGTAAACTAAATTATGATTAGCTGGTTTTTTCTACAAGTTATACCACGAGTCTTATTCTATAAGATATAAATATATATAAAATTATATATATATTATTAACGATATTATTATGCAGCGGAAATTGAGCCATTTAGGTCACACAACTATTGTTATATCTGAACTGTTTATTTATGATCAAAGCCCTTAAGGCCTGGCTTCCTAATTATCTTTGTCTTAGGTGTGTATAAATACATGTAACTTTTTATACTAGACAGAAATAAGGATACATTCTAAGGAGCACCTTAAATTTACGTTTAACTGGAGCACCAGAAATTGCATTTAGATTATTTTATTTTAATACATTGGAGTACCAGATTGATATTCATATTGGAGAACCATAACTTAGCATACTGTTTGTTAAAGTTTATGTGACTGAATTTCCAGACATTGTTTAAGTGTGCAAAACGGAAGGATTTCGTGAATCGTTGCTAACATCCACTATAATCTATAAACACAGAACATCTACAGAATCTATTTCATAAAATATTAAAAACGCAAATAATTTTTTTTCGCGTCAACACCATGACATTGTAAAGAAATATTTATATTTTAATCCAAAAGTTTTTTCTTAACGTAGTCAATTATGAAATATGAATGTTTGGGCACTAGAATGATTTAGTTTTGATGAATGATTTACTCATTGATAACAATAAAATGCGCTTTACACTTGGAACAAAATGAAGGATAAGTGAAATAGTTGCGTTTTAATGGCGTCAAGTATATATGAGCGCTACTATGGGATTTACAACATCTTCGCTTAGTGACGTCATTTCAAGAAAACGCAACATGTGATATCACTATTTGGAAGCAGGAAACAATATTTACTCAATATGGTCACATCGTTTTCATATTGCCATATGTCAGTTCATGGTGGCGTCACATGCGAAGTTTTCTTGAAATGACGTCACTTAAAGAAGGGGTTGAAATCGTGCTGCGGCGCTACATTATATAAAGATAAACCATTGAAAATGAAATATTTATTGTTACGTTTGAAGTACTTTCGCCAATCGCCAATGGTTGTGCATATATACTTTTAATTGGCAATACATGTCTTCTTCCGGAGAAAACTAATATACTTATCAACATTTAAATTTTAATTTTCATCACCTATCTTGACTTTAACGATGTTGGAAAAGTGTTTCATAAAGGCAAATAGCCGAGCAGTTCCGAGTGTACGTAGTATGGTGTTACACGTCTGATCAACACGTACCTACAGGGCCCTGGCTGTAAATCTAGATCGTGTGGTGACCAACTGTTCAGTGTTCGACAACCAATCAGTTGCAGTGTGTACGAGTTGTGGTGTGTGATAATGTCATCATTGAAGCAAAGTTTGATATTGTTTGAGGATACAATACACCGTTGGTTTTGAAGACGCTTATTAAGCCCCCGAAAATAATTTAGTCAATTAGATACATAATGCATATAGTTTGATTGTGATATGAAACGGTACTTAAATCATTCAGTGTATAACAATATACCTTTAATTATCTAGTTTAAGTTACATATGTTACTTGATACTGCCTTTGTGAGTCGAGATACAGAACCACGTAATAAAGCATAGGCAATGACGAAGGAAAAAATATCGAAAACAACAGTCGCATAAGTGCTACATTAAAGGAAAATGAAAACGCCTGAATATAAAACGTCCCAGACATGCCCCTCGTTACACATGTTACCTCGATCTGATACTTGGTCTTGATTTGTAATTTATTAACGTCGTTGTCCTCAGTTGTTTTGTAGATCTATACCAAAGTTACGAACTGATATAAAGTTAACATTAAATTGTGTAAAAATACATTTATTGTTATTGTACAGTTTCTTGTAAAATAATAGTACGGGTAAACATTAAATTCAATTCAAACATAACATTGAATTGTGATGCATCTAAATAAGCGACTATGTATACTAGATTTTACAAACGCTACCTGAGTTAGGGAAAGTCACAAGTCTATTTATAACTTAATATAGAAGTATGAGATCAGAAAGTAGTGCCTATTCTCTATGATTTCCATTTTATAGCGTTGATCGTAGATCTCGTGCGTAGATGTCGTGCGTAGATGTCGTGCGCTAGTATTTTTCGGCACAGCCGTACTAACATGGCATTGCTATTTGCATATCAGTGTTGTGTAAACCAATCACATTTTACGTTAACCACTAAGCCAACTTCTCTTCAGCCGAACAACGTTTGTAACCTTGACGCGGATTGGTCAATCTTTATTTGGTATCGTATATTGGAACAGGCTATACTGTCTATGACTAGTCTCCTGCGAAGTCATCTCCCCTCATATGTATCGGAGTAACTATGGTTTAGTATAACCGAGTGACCAGCAATCGTAACATCTCGGCAATTTATTTACGTTGCTAAAATAAATCTTAACCTTCAAATTGCAACTAACTTGCTCGCTTCAGATTGCGCCAACAATCTTTTTTCAAGATATTTTTGTTGTATGATATCGCGATCGATTCAGCATTTCGTTGGATTTAAGGTTTGGTGCCGGTTAAATTGCATACTGTTCCCGCCCAGGTGGCTCAGTTAGTAGAGCGCTGAGCTGTCACCCCGAAAGTCAGGGTTCGATTAAGAAAATGCTGGAAAATGGCGTTCAACCCAATAAAAAAAAAAAACTCTTTCATAGGCCTGTCGTTTCTCAGTCCTTCACCATGGATGCGGATGTATGTTTTTACCTAAGATTATTTTTTATTTTTCGACATTTATAAAACATTTTGTTAGGTTATAATACCCTGTTTATGATAGCTCTACTGCAATTTGATATTTGGTAGTTTTATTAGATCACGTAAACGAAAAAGATCGCCATGTGAAGCGTCTTGGTGTGATTATCTCCCCTATCCATACATTATTTAATCACAATAGACGAAGTCTAGCTTACTATTTTGAATAGTTATACTTGTTTGGAGAATAATTTAAGTAAAAATTATTGACTCTAATTTATCTTGCACATTTTCCAGTCTATTGGATGTTGTCAACATTGAAACGACGCATATGTAATGTTTATATGAAGGAATGACGTCTGATTAATGACGTCATTATAGATAGTCATAAAACAATAAATCACGTGACGTTAGTTGCATAGAAACAACGTTTTCATGTACATTGTTTTTGCAGCCGCATTAGTTTTTTCGCACGTCTTTACAAAAATGACATCATTTCTATAACATATGTTTGGAAAATGTTTTCCAATGGACGGAAACCATTACCGAGAGGTAGAACAGAAAAGTAAAACCGTCATCAATGAGGTTTTGTATTTTGTTATACCATTAGGAGGACTTTGAACGATACATAATGTTTCAACCGTTGAGCGACAAGTTGAACACTAGCGGGTTTATTTTTTTGTACTGCTACTTACGTGATGTAGATGTCTCTCAACCGCCTGGAACAGACAACGAGAGTAAACAGTACATTTGAGAAGACAGAGATCGTATGTTTGTACTTAAAGGTGTGGTTACGACTAGAACATGTGAGAATTAAGAAGAAGATATGATTATTGATGATGGAATGTCAGACACTTGCCAATCAGGAACACGCATTACCGTCGAACCACTTTGTACACGTACAGCCATCGGTGAGAAATTTCCATGCTACTGTCGACTGGTGGAGCAGACATGTAGCACCGCCAAGTCAATATTTACGACCATAACACATGTACTTCTCTCGTTGCTTGTAGTGGTGTACTACCGAAAGATGGTGAAGATGGTGATCTAGTTGAGCACATTGTTAGAAAAAATGTTCGCCGTGTTGGACCTAAAACTGTGTACAGGTACGAGAGACCTAGAACAAAACCCAACTATTCAATCTAGTATTAAGACGGTTCAAAACACTTTCGGTAACGCCGAAATGTAAACGTCAAAATTATGACAGTGTTTATCTCGATTTGAATGTAGCTTGTGTAAGAATCTAGAGATAAATCTATGAAATATCAGAGCATGTGTCGTATAAAATTACCGAAGCATAAACATTTTTTCAAATGTGCATCTATCTATATTTGTAAGGTAATGAATTAAACAATTGAATTTACATAAAACTTAACACACCCTCGTGTGATGAGGAAAGAACATCAACATTTATGATAATTAAGTGTCTTACGACATCAATAATAGAAGAACAACAAGACATTTTTAATGCATGTATACATTACCACAATTGTTATGATTTCATTTAATACTACTCTTGTCGTTGTTTCTGCATTTTCTGCAAAATGATTAGTGACAGTAAGTATAAATCGATTTTTTCTAGGAGTTTCAGGTAAAGGACCTAACAAATCTGTTGAGAAACGGTCAAGCATTGAACCTACAGGCATACTACCAATTGGAAGTTTTGAGTTCGTTGATGGTGTTTTGTTTGCACCACAGTTATCATATTGTTCTCCATTAATTATCTTCCCTCACCCCATACCAATGATATATTTGGAGTAACCTTTCCCTTGTAACATCCTAAGTGACCAGACATTAGACTATTTTGCATTTGATATAATACATTTCATGGGTACTACCAATTGCAAGAAAGACCCTGAACCATCCTTCTGACTGAATTTTCTCATTAACAGGCCATCCTTAATAACCAATGCATCCCAGCATTAAACATATTGCCTTGTAGCCAAGCTTGCTACCTTTGATATACCACCAGTAGGCCTATTTCCTACTTGAAACCAATTTATGACCTGACTAATATCATTATCACCCATTTGCATTTCCCACAAATCCTTTATACCATACACACTCGACCATGGAATATAATTTTCTATAAAACCTGTCTTTGATCTGGTACTAACTGACCGACGCATTTTACATAAATCACCTTTAACATAACTAAGATTCCTACAACTGTGTAGACCAAAGCTTTCAGCTTCATCTTAACTTGAAGTGACCATTGTTTCAAACTTTTTTCGATGTTTTAGACATTTTGTGACCAAACACATTGATCTCTCTTTTTGATATAATACGTGTACCTCAATCAATGAAAAGGAACACAATACCATCAGTTTCAGGCTATTGGAAAATGCAGCTCCATAGCTGGTAATATTTCACACTATTACAAAACAAATCAACATTAATGTGACGAACAGTGCCTGATAATTAACATACTATCAGTTGTATGGAAAACCTTTAATTCGCTAATACGTCTACTCATGTTAATGTTTTGAGAGTAATCGGCTTCCATGTCAATTGCTCTCTTTTTACATTTCTTGCACGGTCCACACTTCAGACTTCTTCACCATTAAACTTACTACAGAGGCAATCTTGTGGGTTTGGACATCAGCATTGCCGTGCTTTGACCCTTTTCTGTATCCAATGCTAAATGTATATTCTAACGAAATGTCAATCCATCAAGCAATGCGGCCTTTGGGTTTTTCATACTTAACAACCAGTGTAATGCTCTATGATCTGATCTTACAGTAAATTGTCTACCCAAAAGATAGTGTCGGAAGTATTCAACACAGTATCGAATTACCAATAACTCTTTGTCAGTTACTATGCCCGTATTACATGCATCCCAGTATGAACTCACCATCATGCATTGGAAGTGCTTTCAAATCTGGGCTCGCTAGTGCACCTTTTAATGTATTAATGCCGCTGGACATTCTTTTGACCACGTGAGATTGCTTTCATTCTTTATCAGCTCAAAAAGAGGGTTTACAATTGGAGTTTCTGGCATAGTTCTTATAATATGAGCATTGTTTAACCTCAGTTACATTGTCTGGGATTTTCCAGGCAAGGACTTTGTATATATTGTACGGGTCAGGTTTAGTACCATTTTTTGTAACCCGACAAGGAAGGTGATCTTTTTTTACCAAGTCACATTTTTTCGGTTTTAGTTTCAAATTTGCCTGCCTGAATCTATCCAAGATTTCCTGCAATCTTGCCATACGATCATTAAATTTCTGACCATATACAATGCAATCGTCAATGTATGGTATGCATGTTACCTTTGTAGACCTTTAAGCGCAAGTTCAATTACTCTTTCAAATGTTGCGCCACTATTTACCATACCAAATGGTATAGATGTAAATTCAAACAACCCATGCTTAGAAGTGAATGCAGATTTTGGTATATCCCTCTCACTAAGGGGAGTTTGAAAATAACCAGGGTTGAAAACAACTTAACGCCACTAATTGAGTCAATACACTCATCAACTTTTGGAATGGGGAAAGCATCGACTCGTGTGACTTTGTTTAATAGTCTATAATCAACACAGGGGCGGACTGAACCATCATTTATTTAAGTAAGTACTAATGAGGATGCCCATGGACTATTTGAAGGTCTTATAACACTCTGATCAATTAAGTTATCTATCGCTTCTTTCTCAGCTTTTCAAAAGACCCTCCTAAAACGTTGTTTAATTGGTCTTGCACTACCGGTATCAATAGAGTGTTCAGCTAAATGTGTGAATGCCTTGGACGGTTCAATTATCATATCTGCTTTCTTTCTCCTATCATCCATTTCATATCTCTCAATAAATGCGTCGATCACTTGTTCAGTGTGACCTTGCAGAATATAATGACCTGCCGATGTGACCTTTCTTAATTTAGTATCTGAATGATGTTGGCATTTAATAATAATTCAATCAAGTATATCTTGTCTTGACTTAACATAATGTCAGCTGGTTTGCCATTTACCCCTTTTAGTATATCCATACCTAAAAGTACATCATCTTTGATATCTGTAACCATAACCTCTTTTCCGACCCTGAAATTACCAATGTGAAGGTCAAGTTCACATTTACCTAAATTGTTCAGTGGTTCGCCACCTGCATATAATAATGTACCCTTCTTATCAATTCAGGCTTTACTTTATCATTATCTGGTTAAAGATGTTTTCTGATACAACAGTTTGTTCGGCTCCCTCATCAACCACAAAATTCACTGAATGTTCTGCATTTTACCAGAAATGTAAATACTATCGGATTTGAACCCTTGCCTGATTGAGTTATTGTAACCTACATCATTTTGGTCATTTGTCGAAATATGGACTGAATTACGACCACCAAGATCAGTTCCTAACAGTTAAAATTTTGTGCTTCATTGTCCTTATTTTGAAAAATGAATTTCCTTGACTTTGGCCCCCTTGGTAATTCTATTGAACTTGACCTTGACTTCTGTTTACACTTAAATCATTTTGCCTACTGTTCATATTGTGACCCCATTGCTGGTGCCTGTTTTGGTTTTTGAGCGATTGATGCTAGTGGTACGGGTCATTGCAGAAGAAACATGCTTTTCTTCTTTGATTATTTCCATATGCATATTTTTTTGGATAGTTGTTCTGAGTTTTCTGATAGTGCATACTTTGAATATTGTTACCTGTTTCTTTTTGTGAAGTTATAGCTTTTTCTGATAGTGCATACTTTGAATAGTGTTACCTGTTTCTTTTTGTGAAGTTATAGCTTTGAGTTCCTCCCTGACAATTTCTCTGTATTTAAAGGAGGTGTGTTTTCTTTTGTGATAACTCTATTCTTGATTTTACTGGGTAATATTCTTACAATATCTCTCACACTCTCACTATCCTCATTGTCGTACATACATCTTGCTCTCTGCTAAGATTTTATTGAATTGTTCTTTGTTTCCTGAAAACAAACTGAATAATAAACTGCCTCATCAATGTATTTATGCTCCTTAATGAACTCTGCACGTAATATAGCTTAATCATCTAACAACCTGTCCAAATATCTACGCAATAAATCGTCATGTCTTGTTTTTTATCTCTTTTTACATGTGTTTTGTCATAAAGTATTTTTAGTTCTGCCACATATTCCTCAACAGTATCACCATTTCTCTGATTTTTATGACTAAATTGCACCCAGAATGTTTTTAATGTTTCTACCACCCTGAATATGTCCGACATTTCTTTGCAGAATGTTTTATAATTTACCATATTTTCATGCGACAATTGACCTTTCTGCAGATATTGATTGACAGCTCGCGTTAGCCAATCGCGTTGCAGTATTCGCGCACACCTCCGGCATTGTTTTATCGACGCCATTTTGTTAGACAAACGCTACAGTTGTCAACAAATTTGTCTAAGAGTGATAGTTTTCGGGAAAGCAAATTACAGGGTGTTTATTATTGATCTAAGACAATGGTGAAAATGTGTAGCTTCGGGCTGTGTGAAAGTGACAATAGATATCCAGACTGATAGGTGGTGTGAAATGTTTACCTTTTTCAAAACCTAAGACAAATTTTGAAAAATGCATGCGGTGGATTAAGTTATGCAGCTGACCGCATCACCAGTTAAATCCATCAAAAATGAATGCAAACAGATATGCCCCATTGATAAAAAGATAACTTTTTGTTTGGTATTTGTTATTTTTACCTTTAAATATCAATTTGACTTGGAGGGGACAAACATTCAAGTTAATGAAAAGTCTGAGTTTGTATAAATAAAATTACCAGAATTAATTATAAAATCAATAATTATTGCGATTAAAAACATAAAACTGAAACATGTATTGCTATAAACATATATACATGGAGAAAATATCTTAATTTTGGTAATAATTGATATTGATGAAAAATCTAAGTACATGTGATATACCGGTATTGGTACTCACTGTCAAGTATTTCTTTCGAACGTAATTTATATGTCAGAAAAAGTTCTTATTTCTTCATTACATGTATTTCAATTGCATTGGGGGTTTACAATTTATGTACGTATAGAAATTAGTAATATATCTGGTTTAAAATCCTAAATATCACACCTACGAGTATGTTGATTTTATTAAATAAATAAACCTATTTTCTAACATTCAACACAAGTCTGATCATTTATTTTTTATAAATGGTCATTTAGTTAAGGCTATTAAAATAATTTACATTTCTCAACGTTGCTGTATATAGGTGTCGGATGGTGACAGCAAAAACTGATTGGATGCATATTGGACTCCCACTGGGCCAGACTGTGAAATGCTGATTACGGGCTGGATAAGATTTACATCTAGATAGTGCACAAATGCGACATTATTGTTTATTGCATAACATTATATAGTTTGTCCAACCTATGTACATGCCTTGTGTCTGTCTGTTTCTATTTTATCATCGTATCTTTACAGTATGATTTCTGGAATTTGTAGAAATATATGTTGCAGGATTTGAAGATTTGAGAAATAATCCTGATATTCATCCCTTTTTGTGTAATGTCCATCTCCACACAAAATAAAGGTCGTTTATGTACACAAACATAACTATACCTAAACTTGATGACTAATATGACTTTCATTCACACTAAAAATAACATTATACATAAGGGGACGGACATTACAGATAACGTTTCATGTTTTTTTTCGGTAAATAATTCCCCTGTAAACCCGCAATAAACTGCAAACATGGACTTACATGGAATAATAATGATCACATGTAAATGTATTGCATAATAATGGGTTCGAAATTTATCTGATATAAAGGACATTCTAATATAAAATGAAATTCGTCTTCTAAAACATTACATAGTTGACATTTTCTTTCTGATCGTGGTATAGCATTTAAGGTTTATTCCATCTTCCCGTTTCAATTTCCAGTCTATGGCTTGATACTATTAATCTAGTCAAAGCAGATCTATATTAAATAATATTTATTTTGTCAAGATATGGTTTAAAGTCGAAATATCATATAATGAGGAAAAATCCGATAGAATACTATCTACATCAGCCCGTTATAGTTCTTTGTTCTACGCCATATTGGACATGGCTTGCTAACGTGGTTACAGCGAGAACCTGTTACTAAGGGGGGCGTGGCTACGAAGCGTCTGAAGAAAGGTCAATTGACCATTCACAAAATCTCCTGCCGAACCTTGTAATCTGGGTAATATCTCATCTAACCTGTTATCATTACTCCAACTTTGCCTACTAGCCACATCCTCAAATCTATTAAAACATACATTCCTTGACTCTTCTCCTGTAAATTGAGAACATTTTGGACTGTTTTTATATCGTCTATTTACATGAACTGATGAATTTGATAAAATATTATCAGAATCTGTATCAGTCTCACTATTTGATCTTTATCTCTGTCTGTCTCTATATTGAGAGATTGCTTTGTTTCTATGTCTTGATGTAGGATCCTGATTGCCTACATGTATGTTTCTAAGTGCATTTGTTAATACTTGGGTTACGTTTACCAATGAACGTGTGCAATATATGTATATAATTGCCATCACAATCATAATTTTCTTTCATGTACATCTGCATGTATCTCATCGGTGCGTGTATCACCATTTACTTGTCTTTCACTCTCTAAACTATGAGCTCTATCAGCCTGCATAGCTTCTCTAGCCCTTTGTCTCGTTAAAACCATTTTCCTCTTTCTATCCATTTTACATATGAAATTACATGTATAATTAAAATCTTCACCGCTGTCACCAAAAGTTGTGGCGACCCTGTTATCTATATGATATTGTTATTTGATAGCGTATTGGAGGCATTCCATTATTTATAAAACCGACATTATAAAAACACAAATATAGAGTTTAAGTATTTTTAATCTTTCAATCATTTCAAATACCAAAGTTAGTTTCTAGATATATATGTTCTAATTTCTTTCAGAGTAATCTTATACAACAGACACTAATGTATAGCATCAACTATCCACTAGATATAGCTCTATAAAGTATGATTCATTATTCAAGGTAAAATCTCATAATTATTTTCTATCAATATTTTACAGTTGACATGTACTAAAATGCTTGAAACCAATTAAGAAAAATAAATGAAGTTACCAAACAAAATAATTTACAGTTCTGCCTAGCCCCAAGCTTTTATACCCAAAAGCCACCCCCCCCCCTCCCCTCCCCTATCACAGAATTCTGTCAGCTACAGAAAACCGCAGAATGTTGGAAGCCCGGCCGTGTAAACAAACGGTAAATTTTACTAATTCATGAATGAAAGTTTATCAGATTTTACCTCTAATCAATACAAAAATACATAATAAACCATTACCTAAAGTATTGTGAAATTTGTTTTACTAATTATAAAGTAATTTACATATTTAATAATGATACACAATTTAAGTCTATAATGTTTACATGTTAACACCAGACGACCTAGTTCGTGACGTAATCAACTTAACTACATCACCAGGTGGTGGCTATGTTGAATAACTCAGAGTACATGTGTGAAATACTTAAAGCGTGTGAAATAACGATACATCAGATAGCAAATATGTTATTGCATATAGGTCACAATTCATGACAGCGCGATTTCCGTGTAAAGAACTTGCAAAAATAATTGTAAATAATTCTACGGCACCGACCTAAAATAACAGCGTATGAAGTCGAGGGTAATATTTAAATACATGTATGTCAAAAGATAAACAGTAAGAACAAAATACTATAACTAGATTGCTTTACTATCATACATTTTATTAAACCCAAGAGTTAACAATATGGTGATATATATATTCCTTTCAGGCTATATATTTCGTTTGTATTTATCGACCGTGAATTTCCCCCTAATCATGTCTGCAGCTTTTTCACCCACCATTATAGTAGGTATATTGATATTTCTGGAAGTGACGTTAGGAAATACAGAAGCATCTGCTACACGTAACCCATGGATACCTATCACTCTCAATTGTGGATCAACAACGGCTGTTGGGTTACCTCGTGCTCCCATTCGACAAGAACCTGAATGTTGATATTCTGTTGTCGACACAGTACGTATCACACATTTCCAGTAATCATCCGATCGGAATTTGTAATCGGAACAAAACTTGTAGTTGTTGTCTTCAATATCAGCCCCAATGTCCTTAAACGCTTTTGTTTCTATTATCTGTTCCCATAGTCTTATTCCACCAACCATGGTATCCAAATCTTTCTTGTTTGTAAAATATGCTGTGTCTATTTTTGGATAATCAAACGGATCAGTGCTGCGTAAAGTTATGCTACCAACACTTTTAGGACGTATGAGACAGACTGCGGTTGTAAACCCGTGTGCATCGGTATTACTTTTAAACAAATCTTCAAACACTTCCTGTCTTAAGTTGAGAGTGTTTTCCCGGAAGAGTACGGAAAAGAAATTTATCTGAATATCTGGGTATGTTTTGCCGCGTTTTGTCTTATCCAAATGAAGGAAAGCCGATACTTCAAGTGTGTTTGTCGCGTATGGCCCATCCCCAAAGTACTTGTTTTTAATCTGATTCCAAAAACTTCCGAGAACCTCTGGGCTTATACTGATCGGTTTACTTATTTTGTTCATCATAAATAATAACTGATGATCTTGAAAGTTTTGACCAACGGGTAAATCTGCTTTTACTTCTATTCCAAGATCATTCAAGTGAACTTTCGGTCCAATACCTGACAACATGAGAAGTTGTGGAGAGTTTATTACCCCTGCAGAAACGACGATTTCCTTCTTACATTTAACGTAGTGCTTTTTGCCATCTTTTATGAAGTAAACACCAATCGCTTTTTTGTTTGAAATGTCGATTTGTGCCGCAAGACTGTTTAACGAAACGTGTAAGTTGTCCTTAAACTGTGCGTTTTCAATGTATTCCAATCCAGTGCTGCTGCGTACACCATTTCGAATACTTTTTTGTGCAGTACTAAACCCTTGTTGATCTTCGCCATTGTAATCGGTGATGTCATATCCAAGCTCTTTCCCCGCCCTTAAATACACTTCCGATAACTGCGTTCTATAACTGTACGTGTTTGATATCGGACCTCCTTTGCTATGGTAAGGTGACGAATCAAGTTCATCGATATTGACATCTTCTGCTTTCAGAAAGTATGGAAGTACATCTTTATAACTCCATCCTTCACATCCTGCTGCCGCCCATTCATCGTAGTCAAATGGGCTACCGCGTGTGTATTGCATAGCATTTAAACAACTTGTTCCTCCTAGAACTCGTCCACGAGGTAAAAATCCTCTATTTCCATTTAGCCCTTGGAAAGAATCGGTCTGTGGCTCAGTATAATATTGCCAATCATGTTTCGTCATTTGTAAAGTACCACATAGAACAGGAATATGGATTGCCTCGTTTTCGTTATAAAGTCCTCCGGCTTCCAAAAGAAGAACTCTTGTGTCCAGGTCTTCAGAAAGTCTGGCGGCAACAACTGAACCTGCAGAACCCGATCCGATAACAATATAATCATATTCTTTTTCCAGTTCCCTATCAAACACTTTCTTGTTGTCAGATGTATTCCGATTCACCAAATAGTCAATTAAGATAGCTGACAGAATCCCGAGTACTGCTGGTCCTAGTGAAGGCATCTTAGGCGTAATTAGACTGAAAGTAGTAAAGATATATAAGCATGTATGGAAATTTTACCGTCGCCGACTCAGATTTTGAACTATCAAAGTAATCTTTGTTAAAATTATCTTTATTTGCATACTATTGATGATGACTCTATGTGACACATATATACAATTTATCATTTAGTGATGCATGTTAAAAATAAAACATTAAATATGACCGTGTGCAGTGTAGTGGGGAAAGACATTTATAGATACGTAACTTGAAAGCTCTTTTCGAGTCACTATATAAGCTCAGTACTTTGCAAACATTACTAGTGTGTAAATTATTCATTTGTGCTTACGTATGCAATATATAGTCGGCGTGGCATTACAGATGTCACAATTACAGGTTGTTTACACTGGCAATATAAATTCACATGTCGACAAGTGAGGTTCTTATGGTTGTTGGAAATTCTAGTCGGGCCATTTAATATCAAATGTTACGATATCAGGCAACTAGACAAGCCAACGACTTGCATCGTTTTGGACATTGAAGCGTGAAGTTTACCGCTATATCATCAACATCCACCTGCGCGACAGTTTCCAAGCGGACAACGCCACTTGTTCGAAACACACCCGGTACTTCTAAAAAACCGAATAAGTGACAACACCGTAAGCAGTCGTCTTCGCAAGCATGGTCTATATGTACATCGTTCTAACGTTAGTTGTGTTTTGACGCGACACCGCCGCGTAAATCGTGCCGATTGGGCATACGTACTCTCTCGTTGGGTCGGGTAGCAGTGGAATAGCGTTCTATTCTCTGACGAGTCGCGATTTGGTTGTCATCGAAGTAAATAAGCGTTATACCGACTGTTGTGTGCTTCTACTGTTTCTACACAATGATACGTTTGCTTCAACATGATAATGTCATATATCATACAGCATGTGATACTTTACATTTTCACAGACCGAAATACACAGGCTTGTCTTTAACATGAGTCCTCGATGCCAGTCTTCAAATCTAAAGGTTTTGATACCGGATGTTAATATCTGCTCCTACAGCATGATTGTAATCAATTCATTCCGCGTTATTACTACCTACATATACATACAGATTATTCTTGCGAAGAAAGAAAGCATCAATTTTTCTCATACTTCGATATGTATATTGTACATTGTATCTTCTTTCAATCATAGTGGAAGTTTCTTGAGATGAACAGCGGTATGCAGTGGTTATACATATAAAAATCTATTCATACACAAAAGCTTAAATCGCCTTAGAAATGCAGCATATAAAACTACAAATATATCTTACCCTCTCCTTTTCTCCTTATCGGTCGCAACCTCAGCACAAAAACTTTGAAAACTGATAAAAACACCGATGAACTCTAAACGCTTTAGTCTGTTCCCCTATACTCTAACCTTTAACGAGAGAGTAACTAAAACGGTATAATGATGTTTAATATGTTATCAAGTGCATAATGTTACAGTTCAACGATCTCACTGCATATTATTGTTAAACAATCTATTTCACAATGATATTCAAATTGTAATATTCTACAATAATCATTAGTGTATCTGCTTAAACACTCCACCAAAGTGACGGAAATAAATTATGATTATCTTCAAGTTTTCTACAAGTTATATCATGAATCTTATTCTATAAGATATAAATATATAATTATAATCAACGCCAACTAAATAACGTTCGCGTCAACGCGATGACCTTATAAAGAAATAATGCTATATTAATCCTAATTTTTCCTGAACGTTATGAATTATGAATAATGAATGTTAGGGTAATAGCTTTGGCGTTCATGCATGTGTAAACGCCGAAGGACTTTATTCAATGTTTGCGTTCTGATCGGCATTTACACACGCATGAACGCCAAAAAATGGTCGTTTAATCCATATAATTCCAAATAGTACTTTGAAACGATCCCCAATGATGTTTTTCGTCAATTCACATCTTGACCTCACGCAGTGTCAACTGAATGCGCGGATAAATACACACAAAAATAGTACCGTGTTGAACAGCGTAAACAACACTTGAAAATAATATTCAGACCATAACAGAAGCAATATTTGATATTGACTTAAAATGTAATAACATTTTTGCGTAACAGTTATTATTCCACGCCAATCATTTATTCCGTGTAAACAGTAGGCTAGTAATGCAGTTCAAGGTCGCGCTAGATAAACATGTCGGGTGAGCGCGCATCGGATGAAATTATCACGTTAAAACGTCGCTGAAGGGAGCTTTCAAGCAGAAACTAGGATAGATAAACTGGTAAACATACTGGATTTCGCATAAATATGGAACACGTGCTTCTCAGAGAATACTATATGCTGTTGAAAAACACGTTTTGTGAAACCGAAAGAAATTATCCCGAAATCAGATGACTAAGATAAGATTAAATGCTAGCTAAATTACGTGATGTTTGCTTGTTGGTGTGCAACATAACCATGCCAACAACAAATTTCACGTGCTGCCGCTAGTATTAATTACAGACATGGATTCGATTACTTTGAAAAATAATCGATTAATAATCGATTATTTAGTCAATTTTGGATAATCAATTATTAATCAATTATTTGACTAATAACAAGTAATCGATTAAATTAATAATCATAAATCTAAAGTAATCATGATTAACGATTACTTTTGAAGAAACACAAGATAAATCACTTGTTTCACAACATATTTGTACATTTATCAAACTATTTCAGTTTTAAATGAACTATATATTTAACTGAAGTCATTCTATACTGTCCATGTTCTATTTAAACAATAGTTCAAATGTGTCATTCTATCGGTATTCATATACTGTTTAAACAGTACATGTAGTTCAAATATGCTTGTTGCATTTTATCATCATCAGTTTTTCAAAAGTAGTATCACTTAATCTGCATCGCTCAGGTCGAAAGAATTTCCCAGCAATACTGAAAAGTCTTTCTACAGGAGTTGAGGTGGCAGGTATTGTGAGGATGTTTTGGGCTAAATTTGCAAGTGCTGGATAATTCTCTGAATTATCTTTCCAGTACTGAAGAGAGTCAACCTCTACACATTCTGACATCAGGTATCCTGTAATTTCATGCTTAATGACATCAGAACTACCTGACACATGTCTTGACTTCTTGACAGGGGTCATGAAACTGAACAGTCCATCTTGATCAGCCTTAATTTTCATAGGTGGAGAACTGACATCATTATTTGCATCAGGAGTATACTCTTTTCTAGCACTTTTATCCAATTTCTCCTCTAATTTGACCATTTCCGACATTTCACTGATCCATCTCATCTTATACCGCGGGTCCAGCACTGCTGCCAGTAAGTAAGTGTCGTCTGTTTTGTAGTCACACATTCGTTTTGTCATGGATGATTTTAGAGCACTGACCATTTTGTTATTGTAAGTCAGTGAAAGATTTTCAAGTTTGTGCTCGATTCCAAGGGTTACTGGAACAGTCAAGCTGGCAGACACAGTATTCTCTTTTTGAATAAGGGTTGTTGCAGTTTCA
The DNA here is from genome assembly GCA_032209605.1 of Mactromeris polynyma. Taxonomy (NCBI): domain Eukaryota; kingdom Metazoa; phylum Mollusca; class Bivalvia; order Venerida; family Mactridae; genus Mactromeris; species Mactromeris polynyma. Next base: position 2,282,163 of record JASFXZ010000031.1, on the reverse strand, counting down.
AAGGGTTTCAAAATTTCGCACAATTCATTCAACAATTTTCGTTCGTAGCTTGTGAGGTGAACTGTACCAAGTCTGTTAAGTTTTTCTTCATTAACATTAAGCACTGACTTAATCATAATTATTTGAGAGTTCCATCTTGTGTCAATAGCAGCCTGCAGCCTTTCCTCTCCCTCTAAAATATCAGTTGCATGAAGTGAGTGTCGGACATAACGAACAATTGTAGAAGCTTTTCCAATCACAGTTTTTAGGTGAGGGCTGATCTCCTTGAATCCATCTCTAACCACCAACTGCAGTGTATGTGCGAAACATCTAAGATGTTTAGGAAAGTCGTAATCAGGAATTGGGATTTGTGTGGCGTCATGGCTTGATTCATCGCTGGAGTCATATTCACTATCACTACTAGCAAGCGTAGCCGAAGTTTCCTCCGCATACCCCGGCAAACTTAAGTCAAATGCCTTAGTCATATTTGAAGCATTGTCACTTATAATGCTGCATATTTTCCCACCGACATCGTAATATGCAAAGGGCTTCTTCGTATTCTTGGTGTGGCGCCCCCTGAACCTTTTACATGCAATCATAACCGACGTAAGTGTCCAGTCCAATATGAAGTGGCCGGTTATACCTAAAAAGCCTTTCATCTGGCGATTAGACCATAGGTCTATGGTTAAGCACACACTTTGAGCAGCTTGAAGCTTTGACTTCAAGTTTGCTTGAATTTCAGTTGATTTTTCATGTAAAAAAAATGTAGAGACATGCATCCTTCTGGGAACTTTGTACCTAGGATCCAGAGTTTCAAGCAGCTTTTTAAACTAATCGCTTTCGACAATAAATAGTGGCATTAGATTTCCAGCAATAAAATGAACAAGGGCACTGGTTATCTCTGTCTGTCGAAGATCTTTTGCGGCATATTTGATCGATGTTGAGCCAGTTTTCATGAAGATATTGATTGAAGGCTGAGCAGATGCAGACTCTTCAGTGGTGTCCTGTTTACTTGCCATGTAGATGTCTCTGTACTTTTTCTGAAATAAATTTGTCAAAATTACGATACAAAATTGGTTTGTTTGTTTATTTATTATTGATACACTAAGTTCAGTGCTAGATTTGGCATGGGCAGTGTTTCAATTTTTATAACTGGTCATGAACAGACTCGATCAAACCGATTCATGCATTGTAACAGTAATAACATTACACTGAAATAAATTTTAAAACATGCAAATAAAAAGATAATGGTCTTACCTTTAAATGGGTTACAAAATTCGAAGTTGACAAATTTCACGTGCTGCCGCTAGTATTTAGCCTAGTAATAGCTTCATTATTGAACGGACGGATTCTGAATCAACAAAGTAGGACTAGGAGGAATGAAATGGAATATTCTAGAATTCTGGACCACTCCGTCTCTTGATTAAATCGTCTGTCATGTGAGTATTTTCCCCCATAAATAACGATGTTACTAATTATACCTCGATCTAAACTTGTTTCTAAAATATGTGATGCATTTGCAAATAAATACACTAGTAGAAAATATTGTACCCAACTTGTTCACCTCAGGTTTAGGTCGAAAGTAGTTCCGTCAATGAAATTTGGATGTAACCGCCCTTGATTAGCCAATCAGAATGCACAATTAAGTTCCGTCATCAATTCAATAAAATTTGGACGTTCATGCATGTGTGAACGCCTCCGATTAGCCAATTAGAACGCAGGGATTTGCTGAATTTGGAATTATTTATTTATAACAATATAACGCGTTTTACACTTGGAATAAAATTAAGGATAAGTGAAACAGTTGCATTTTTAATGGCGTTAAGTATATACATACTATTGTGTGGTAAAAGATAACCATGGACAATGCCATTTATTGTTACATTTTAAGTACTTTCGCCAATCACCAAAGGTTGGGCATATAGAGGATCTAACATGAGTGTTCATGTTTTATTGAATTTATTAAACGAGTCGGTCAAAATGATATAATGTGAGGGTTTTTTTTTGTCTCTACTTTAGTGATTCGGTCGAGAAAAAATAGTTCCAAAGATTTTCACAGAATAAAAACGACGATTAATACCGATAATTAAACCAAATGTAAAGTCGAATGTTGAAACTAAACACAAAACAAATAATTAACAACATGATCGATAATTTACTGCAGTTTTAAGGAAAACATTGAAGAAGTTTAATTTAGTGCACACGCAATGCTGTGACGACATGAAGCCGTGACGTCATCGAGTCCATTCTAAAGTAAAACCATTGACTGAACGTAAATTCACAGTTGAAAATATGTCACTGTGAGTCGCTGTCAATAATTCGTACTCGTTTTCTCTGAGGATGGATTGCATCAGCGTGTGGTCTATTCTGTTTATGTTAAAATTAAAAAAAATACCGTGATCCGGATGATAGACAGCGAACCATGTGTTGATACCTCCAGACAAGCTGAAATGTGCACTCGCATCGGATTTTAAGTACGCGTTCAGCTCGCAATGGTTAGAATTCTGATAAACTTTCGTTTATGAAGCTGATTGACATTTAGACGATCGCGAAATGCTACATATTTGTCGAAGACCGATACTCGAAACTCGGTCATGTTTGTTTGGATTTCTGACAGCGCGTTTGAATGTGATGCGGTCCTAATTTGCATAAATAAGACACTAGTGTAATACGAGAAATAATGCATAGGTTATAATCACTCCCGTGCCGTATGTTATGTGATAAATGTACTTTTGATAGGTTACCGAGATCGCAATATTGTCTTCTTCTTGACAAAACTAATATACTTATCAACATTTAAATTTTAATTGTCATCACTTTTTTTCGCTTTAAAAATGTCGGAAAAGTGTTGCATAGAGGCAAATAGACGAGCGTTTCCGAGTGTACGTAGTATGTTGTTAAACGTCTGATCAACATGTACCTACAGTGACCTAGATCGAGTGGTGACCAACTGTTTAGTGTTCGACGACCAATCTGTTGCACTGTGTACGAATTGTGTTGTGTGATAATGTCATCATTATAGCTAAGTTTGAGTGTTATTTGTGGATACAATACACCATTGGTCTTAAAGACGCTTATTAAGCCCCCGAAACTAATTTAGTCAATTAGATACAAAATACATATGGTTTGATTGTGATATGAAACGGTACTAAATCATTCATTGTATAACAGTATACCTTTAATTATCTAGTTTAAGTTTGGCATATTACTTGATACAACATGCGTAAGTCGAGATACAGAACTACGTAATAAAGCATAGGAATTGACCGAAAGAGGAAATATTGAAAACAACAGTCGCATAAGTGCTACATTAAAGGAAGATGAAAACGCTTAAATATAAAACGCCCCAAACATTCCCTTGGTTACACATGTTACCTCGATCTGATACTTGGTCTTGATTTGTAATTTATTTATTAAGATCGGTGTCCTCAGTTTTTTGTAGATCTATACCAAATTCTGAACTGATATTAAGTTGTCATTAAATCGTGTAAAAAGATATTTATTTTTATTGTACAGTTTCTTGTAAAATACTAGTACGGGTAATATTAAATTCAATTAAAACATTACATTGAATTGTGATACATTTAAATTAGCGACTGAGTCTACTAGATTTTACAAACGCTACTTGAGTAAGGGAAAGTCACGAAGTCTTTTTATAACTTAGTATAGAAGTATGAGATCAGAAAGTAGAGTCTATAGTATATATATTCTCAATGTTTTCCATTTTATATCGCTTATCCATGCGCGTAGGAGATGGGGCCGCAGGAGATGCGGTCGCGGCCCCAATATTCTAGCTGACAACGGCAATGGGGCCGCGGACATTTTATGACCCCTACTTCTCATCTGTATCTTAAACTAGTCAAAACCAGTCACACATGTTATTGGCATTCAGCCAAGATATTTAATGCGCATGACAATGTGTTATCATCGCTACCAGACAGGGACCGTCGCTAATACCCTGACTGCTATCTAGGGTGTGAATGTATAAAAGGAAGCATACTAACCAAGTGACAAGTATATTTATATTGGTATTGTTGTGAATCTTAAAATTTTGATAATTACATTTACTTGACGATCAATTAAATGGCGATAATCTCAATTACTCACAAAAAGTATTTTAACAGTAAACACAGACACAAATTAAATAAATATTCTGAATCTCCATTATGAAAGTAGACTTTGAAATGGATGTTCCAAAATATATTACTAAAAGTCCCGTGTTTTTTTACAAAATTACACATATCACGGACATATCACGGACATATAAACCATATCCGTGCACATATACATGTATGAATAAATGTAAAAAAATCAAATGAAAAAATCGAAAAATATCATTTTAAAAGTGATGGATTTTGCGCCTGTCAAAGGTGATTTCCTTAAAATGTTCTCATCGAGAGGGGATAACCCTCCCGCACCCACCCCATCTGCGGCCCCAATGCTCAATACCTTCTTACGCGCCTGTTATCGTAGATTAGCGCTAGTATTTTTTCGGCTCAGCCGTACTAACATATCAATGTTTGTAACCTTGACGCGGATTGGTTAATCTTTAGATAAGGGATACGTTATATTACCCAAATGTATTGAATTACGGTAAAATTACCGAAATCAATTTACTGAAAGTAGATATATAATTTATCTAGTGAGTAGTGTTGTTAGTCAACCCTTCGGGAAATTACCCGGCATTGGAATTAAGATTCTGGGTTTTATGTACCAGTCACGAGTATTTGTATTGTTTTAATCACATAAATAGGGATTTAACACGTTTATTGACATGAATGTGTGATTTCACGACTGATACAATAAGTACTAATGAACTACATGTACCCGGTATATTGAAACAGACTATATAATCTATGACTAATCTCACTACGGAGTAATTTTTACCATATCTCATACGGAGTCATCTCCACTAACATGTATCGGAGTAACTACAATGTATATAGTTTAGCATAATCGAGTTACCAGCAATCGTTACATCTCGGCAATTTATTTATGTTGCACAATAAATCGTAACCTTCAAATTGCAACTAATTTGCTTACTTCAAATTGCGCCGACCGTCTTTTTTCAAGATATTTGTGTTGTATTGTATCGCGATCGATTCAGCATTTCGTTGGACTTAAGGTTTGGTGCCGGTTAAATTGCATACTGTTATCGCCCAGTTGGCTCAGTTAGTAGAGCGCTGAGCTGTCACCCAGAAAGTCAGGGTTCGATTCAGAAAATGTTGGAAAATGGCATTCAACCCAATTATAAAACAACCAACTATTTCATATCGTTTGTCAGTCCTTCACCATGGATGCGGATGTATGTTTTACGACATTAATAAAACATTTTGTTAGGTTATATATACATGTAATACCCTGTTTATGATAGCTCTACTGCAATTTGATATATCAGTTAGTTTTATTAGATCATGTAAACGAAAAAGATCGCGATATAAAGCGTCTTGGTGTGATTATCTCCCCTATCCATACATTATTTAATCTAGCTTACTATTTTGAATAGTTAACTTATACTGGTACTTGCTTGGAGAATGATTTATGTGAAAATTGTTGTCTCTAATTCATCTTGCACCTTTTCCAGTCTAATGGATGTTGCCAACATTGAATCGACGCATATGTAATGTTTATACCAAGGAATGACGTCTGATTAATGACGTCATGAACGTCTATAAATAGTCATAAAACAATAAAACACGTGACGTCAGTTTCATAGATACAACGTTTTCATAGATTTGCAGCCGCATTTGTTTTTTGCACGTCTGAACAAAAATGACATCATTATTAAGACATATGTTTGGAAAATGTTTTCCAATGGTTGGAACACATCTCCAAGAGGTAGAACAGAAGAGTGAAACCGTCATAACTGAGGATGTGTATTTTGTTATTCCACAAAAGGACTTTGACCGATACATTATGTTTCAACCGTTGAGCGACAAATTGAACATTAGCGAGTTTATGTTTTTGTACAACTACTTAAGTGGTGTAGATGCCTCAGGGCCGCCTGGACCAGACTACGAGAGTAAACAGTACATTTTAGAAGACAGAGATCGTATGTTTGTACTGAAAGGTTGGGTTCCGACTAGAGCATGTGAGAAGTTAGATGAAGATAAGATTATTGATGATGGAATATCAGAAATTTGCAAACCAGTAACACACATTACCGTCGAACCACATGTACACGTACAGCCATCGGTGAGAAAAGTCCATCATACTGTCAACTCGTGGAGCAGACACGTAGCACCGCCAAGTCAATACTTACGACCAGAGGAAAGTTTGCGAAACGATATTGAGGCGTCTAGTTTTCGTCTACCACCTCTGAATGCATGTACTTCTCTCGTTGCTTGCAATGGTATAATACCAAACGATGCTGAAGATGGTGATCTAGTTGAGCCCATTGTTAGAAGGAAAGTACGCCGTGTTGGACCAAGCACTATGTACAGATCAACAAGTGACATGCGTGTTAGAAACGAGAGACCGAAGGCAGCACATGGACCTAGAACAAAACCCAACTCAATGTTCCAGTATTAAGATGGTTCAAAACACTACGGTAACGCCGCAATTTAAACGTAGTAATGATGACACGGTTTCGCTTGATGAGCACGTAGTTTGTGTAAGAATCTAGAGGTAAATATATGAAAAAAATAGTTTGTTTTATTTCGTTGTCTTTCTACCGAGTTTAATTTCAACGTTAGTCGTAATAATGGGAAATATGCAATTTGACATATCTTTAAAAGGTCAAAAATATTATTAATGAAATAAATAAGCATCATCCGGACTGAACCGTAATTCCGGGTTTTAACAAATACAACATACGGGTCATGTTTTGGAAAAATTGGGTAAGATAATAACTGTTAATTTACAATCAAAGCATTCTACGTAATTACATGAAATTTATAACTATCGTGTCTTCCAAATAGTGACCATAAAATTACTGACTGAATCGACTGTCGGTTATCACCGAAACATGTGTGTTCGTCAACGACTGACAATGTACGAACATTCGTCCTTGAGGTAATTCGTTCTCATGTATCGGTGGATCACACTGAAATTAGGGGAGGGCCCTAGTTAATGTTGTTAAACAATTTGGCCAAACCCTTTTGTATGTGTGTACATGTTTTTATTTGTATGTTTGTGCAAATATGATAGTAATAAACTTATATGTACTATCATAATAAACTAATATGTATAAATACAATAAAACATTAAACTAAACGCTGAAATCATAGAATTTAAGAGGATGTTTCTCATTATTATTTCAGGGTTAGCCATGGATACGTACTTGATGATGCTGTATGTATCATTAGACCAGGAGAAAGCTTTGAAGAAATTTTTTGTAGATAAAGGGTGGAAGTACAGGAAGCCAGGTAAACATTAAAACAATGCTTCGTGATATATAATATATATAGACCTTGGTACTTTCCACATGTATACATTACATGTACAAAACGGTTTCCAGTCAACTCGTACCGTAGTCAACTCGTACGTCGGTCAACTCGTACCGTTTTTGGTCAACTCGTACCGTAGTTAACTCGTACCTTCATTTTTTTAACAGTTAGTATTAACAGTTATTCATTATAATTATGTGGATGCGATTTTTGGGCTAGTGGGTCAAAAATCACATTTTAAGTTTATTAATATGTAGTTGTAACCATTGATGTTTAAAATTCCAAATACTGAAAATTTCAAGTTGATATTTTGAATATTAACAGAGTTATGACTATTTTGTTGTTACTAAGTAACACTGATATATTCTACAAAATTAGACTATTTTCATTCAAAATCTAGTAAACATTATGATATATATAATAAGCACATTTAAACAATAAACAAATAAAACATATATAACTTCATACTTGTTTATTTGTATATCAAATATTTTTATTGTCATTTAACTGTAAAATAACGACTGACATTTTAGTGGTTGCTTAGCAACCAAGATAAAATAAAAATTTGACAAAATTTGCCATAGACCTATATTACTGAAACAGCATGGCATGTCGAGTCAAGAACATACTAAACACATCATATTATAATTTAGTGTTACTGTATTTTCCTGTATTGACTATTCGGTGAACAATTTTGAACAGTATAACTATACTGGTAATGTTTGTCAGTACTTATTGTGCGGCAGCTAACGCCAGTTGGTCAACTCGTACCTTTGGTAAAACAAGTCATATTCAAGTCATACAAACACTTATTAATATAGTTAATATGATTAAAAGTAAGTTTTTCCAGTATTGTGTGGCTCATTTGTGACCAGTGTAAACGTATCAAACTTTCACAGTACCGTTAATCATTACTTAATAGACGGCATATAACGCCTGTTGGTCAACTCGTACCTTGGTAATTCAAGTCATTGTTTATGCTAATTAATATCTCTTTTTATATTAATGTATAATGTAATGTACACATTTCTTGGAACAAACGATCTTCATAACAATAAAGTATACAAATAAATGCACCAATTGATGTATTGATGAGTATCATTTTACTAGGCTTCCTCCGGCAAAATGTTCACAATAACTGATCATTTCTTTTTACTGATGTCAATCCTAAATGATATCTGAAAAAAGCACTAAAAAATATGCATTAGTATACAGATTAAAGTTATATAAGGTACGAGTTGACCAAATATTAAGGTACGAGTTGACCAAAACAGGTAAAAATTGACAAAGGTACGAGTTAAATTGACAAATGTACGAGTTAACTATGGTACGAGCTGACCACGGTACGAGTTGACCAAAAACAGTACGAGTTGACTGGTTACCGTACAAAACTACAATATTTACCTCCCTTGTTCTTCTTATTCATAAGCCATTTTGATAGACAAAACTGATAAGCACTTATAGGAGTAATTCCCAAGTATGTGATAATTTAGAAAATACCCAGAGAATTTGCATGTGACAATTTTTCTTCAATTTTCTGAGCTATCTCAGTATCTGCCCACATGAGCATTTAATAAATAAGTTATATTTATATATATCTGATTTTATTTTATCATCATTTACATAATATTCCCTATAAACTTTAAGGAAATTTGCCTATCAATATGGCTGACTATTCAGAACATGGCAGGTAAATATTGTAAATGTAGAATGCCGGACTTCTAAACCAAAAGTCCCAAAATTGGCATGATTTTTTATTGTACCAATATATTCCATTAATCAGTTTCTCCAGATTTTAAAGCGACTGTAATTTTATCATCATTATGTATTTAGATCCATCCTATTTCACTGATCAACTTGGTCCCATCAAAGGAAGTGTCTCGGTCAAAGATGAACCATATTCCTCTCCTCCAAAAATTACCTCCGCTCACTCGAAATCAGCTCCATCTGCGCGGCCACTCTCAGCTGTGCTAACAAGAAGTAAAAGAAAAAATCAGACGGAAAACCAAGAAGATATTGCTGATTCATTTAATTGTAAGTTGTTGTATAGAACTTGTAACTTCAGTATTATAATACATGTACTACTTTTGATTGTCAGCTGCATGTAGTTACTGTATGGCTTTATTTCCTGCTTTCTACAATTTACATGGCTTTGGCGAGATATTGTGTCAAAAGTGCAGGAGTACATGCAGTAGGTAGTTTACTGGAGGCGTTGTCACACTCTTTGGAGAATTTTTAATTTTATCTTACAAATGGTGGTCGCCAGAAGAGTTTTAGATTATCTGTTTTGGATCGGAAAACAATCCTCAATTTCTTCATTTTTCAAAAATAGGAAATAATGGTATCTACATTTATTATACATTTAAAAGGATGCCACTGCATAATTTTGCAGGGGTAAAAATTTAAGTACTAATGCATTATTACCTAGTGCTATGGTATCTTTCATAACGATATTCAGGTACTGTGAGACCAGTGCTAAAAAGCTCTGGGGAAATCTGTGGCAATAAGAATAATAAACATTTTCCAGGTTTTGTTATTTGTCACAATTTACACAAAAAGATTTGCATGAAATTGAATCGTTTTTTACCCATAAATATCCTACTATAACTTATCATTATAGTATTTTAATTTGGTACACCTGTAACCACAATGTATTGCATACTTTTAGTATACAGGCTAACATATTTTTTCAGCTTATTCTTCCATGGAAGTGGTTGATGATGATGATTTGAAAGAATACATGAACGATGGTGATGACGATGATGACTTTGTGGATGATTATGTGAATGAAGGTTTGTAATTTGGGAAGATTATAGTATAAACACATGCTATCATGTCGGGACATTAATATTTGAACTCACTTCATGATGTAACTGGTGCTTTGGAAATTAGACATGAAATAAACATGTCCTTTCCTTGGTCATTAGTAATAACTTATTGCTAGATATATTTTGCTTCTCAATTTCATTTTCGATGCATGTTTTTGTCTTCTGTTGCATTGAATCCAAATTTTAAAAACAACAAAGTGTAATATACTATAATATCATTGGCGTAGGTACTGGTTTCTGTGTCAAAAAATTGCTTTAATTTGAAACCGGAGAAAATTACGCATCAGGGCAAGAGTAAGAACATTTGTTGCAGATTTTTCTAGGCCTGCAGATTGGAATAAGTTGTATGATAATATCCGAGAGCATCGAAAGGCAACAAGTTGAAGTCCGTCACAAGTCGGATTTTATGGGTACTTGCCATGTGTTTTGCTGTTGCACTTGCAATTTCAATTTGTGATTATGTCCTGAAAATTTACAAGTCCATCGGACTATTCACTTTTCAATGTATGGTAGTCATGCAGTGATACAGTCAGAATAGTGTTAGTGTCGAACCCAGACCATATTCTTATAAATGTATTTTTTTCTTTTTACCATTACAAACAATCATGTTCCTATTTTATGTTATTAGTTTCAAACAACATATTCTGTGCATATTTTAATTACAATTACTCAAAGTCATATTCTTGATATAATTGTATGATATATATATTTCTTGAGTGTAGTGTGTAGTGTACACCTTGTTTTTTAATCTTGTATAAATCATCATCGGATACCCATAATTAATGTTATGTTTCATTGAATTTATACAAAACGTTATGATTGGTCATGCTTGTCTGATGATGATTTAAATTGACTTTTAAAAAACCAGTTTTTTTGGTTGATAAAAAGCAATTAAAATAAAGTTTATGTTTGACTATAATTTGTTATGGAATGACTAAGGGGCATTAAGTGTTTCCCCTTTCTGTCCGTCAGTGCGAAAAATTAGTTTCAGATCAAAAGGATATCCGGATGGATTCAATTTATTTTGGGCACTCAAGTAGAGGATAATAAAATATAATTTGGATTGCAATTACAGTCTACCAATATTTAGAGGAGTTATGTAATGTCGTTTTTTTACTTAAAAAATGGTGTCCAATCAATAACGCTTGAAAAGCCCATACCTGGGGCATCCGTGCCCTCTGGTCATATGTAGTCTTTACTCTTATTAATGCGTGTGTATTTGAGCTAATTTCCAACACTGTTGTAGATATTTACATATGACTGTTCATATGTTGAGATGATTGCTTGATTAGTTGTGGTTTAATCACTTGTATTGCTGTACCATGTACATTTGTTTTATTTCCATATTAGACATTAAGATGAAGTCTTATGTGGGGGAAGATAAGCATTTGGCAAAACTTGATGGTACAATTGAGGAAGTTTCTTTCATGGTGAGTTTATATATCAGAAAATAAACAACTTTTATGTTAAATCACACGGAAGTATGAAGCTTATTAAGTTTGATGTACTTTAGAATGTTGATTTATTAAGGTCCTCGAGAGTTGTCCATCTTGGTGTCATGATAGTTACGTAAACTGTGTTGATAAAATATACTTCAGGATATTGTAGGGTATGTCCATGTAAATTACTGAATATGTGAATTTTGTTTAGATGGTAGAAATTTGGATTATGCAGTTCATTTGTTGCACAAATATCTGTCAAAATTTATTGGTCTTGAGTTATCTAATATTTGGTTTATGTTAGTTCTCGGATATTCTGTGTTTTGATGCATTCAAAAGACACGATTTAAACAAAGCCTCAATTCAGTCACTGACGGCTGAATGTTAAACTGGATAAAAGCCAAAGTTGTGTAGTTTGCCTTTCAGCTGTCAAAATGTGATGTCCATTATTCATTTTTAGACAAGTTCCCGAGAAAGTTCTGGTAATGAAGATGGAGAGAAAAATGAATCTGATGGATCTGATGCTAAAGGAATGATAGGCAAATTTGATTTCAATCTTTCTACTTCTCTTCCGTTGATGAAGATCTTGCCTCTGAGATATCAGTGTGGTAAATGTTTGCAATTTCTCAAAACCAGGAAGGATTTAAATGAACATTTAAGTGAAAATGCTTGTATTATGACTGAAGTTGATTATGTTGATGAATCTGGTGAATTGAAAGATGCAATACCTGATAATGTGGAAAGTGTTGAGGATAATGTTATTGATGCAAATGATTTGAATAATACTAATGTAGACAAGTCATCAATGGCAAGATTGGACGATGATGATGAAGATAATGATAATGATGAAGCATGTAAAAGCCCTAATCGCAGAAAAAGTGTGTACATGTGTGACAGATGTGACTCGGCATATACTACTCCGTATAATTTGAAGTTACATCAAAAAGCCAAGCACAATATGGTGTTTGATGAATTATTTAAATGTAGTTCATGCCATGCGACCTATGGAAGCGAATATCTACTTATGTTACATCAGAAAAATAAACATGCTAGTGAAAATGAAAATAAAGAAACTTTTGTGTGTGAAGAATGCTGTCAGACATTGTACACTATTACTTCTTTCATTGCGCATAAAAAGAAAGCACATAATGTAATTGTCTGCTTCGATCAGGATAAGCAATATCCATGTGATGTATGCGGGAAAAAATTTTGTCGTAAAGATTCAATGAAAGATCACAAAGATATTGTCCACCTCAAGACAAAGTCTAGAAAACTGAGAGCCAAGCCGACTGAACGAAAATTTGTATGCGATTTTTGTGGGTTCGCATTCTTGCGCCAATGCAATCTTTCTGAACATATTGATAGAAGACACAAAGGTACTGGTAAGAGGCATAATTGTGAGGATTGTGGGAAGGCTTTTCTGCGACCTTACATGCTTGAATATCATAGAAATAAAGTACATCTCAATAGGAAACCATACAAATGTGAAATTTGCAAGAAAGAATTCCATTCTCCAGTAAATGTTAGACAACATCAGGAAAATTGCTTGATGGACGATGAGAAGAAGAAGGAATGTCCTCATTGTGGGAAGAAATTTACTCAGCGATACAATTTAGACATGCACATCGAGGCTGTGCATAGTGATACACCACCAAGATGTGAGTGTGGAGTCGTGGTGAAATGGCGTTCCTCGATGGCAAAGCATAAAAGAAGATGTGAAATTTTCGGGAAGAAACATAATCGCAAGCGAGCTGGTAATGAAACAGGAAAGGGAGACAATCCAAAGACAGTGAAAAGTGAGGTGAAAGCAACTGAAACAGTTCCAATTGTTGTTTCTACACAAGCGATGGATGTAGGGATAGACAGTATGTCCGATATGACTACCATTACCACCGATGCAGGAGAACAGGTTGTCAGTACCGTTATTGCTAATGCATTAAGAGAAGAAGGTCTACTTATTGATGGAGATATGACGGGAACACTGAAGGTTGAAGATTCCAGGGTTTCAGCTGAAAATGAATCAGCCGCACAAAGTGTTTATTACGTCATCTTGAATGAATAGAGGTGATTGCAGCAAGTTAATATTCTCCATTTTTGCTAACAGTCTGTGATTGTTAAAATTTTATTTCGTAGTATTTCATAATTTCCTTGGATATAAATCTACATTGAGTTCAGTTTGCACTGTTTTGAAAAAAAGATCATTCCTCCATATTTATTTGGGGGAGATTGGAACAAAAGGTTTTATATATATTCTGTTTCATTTGTTTTGCTTTTTATATTGTCAAGAAATGTTGCTGATAAAACAACTTATTACAAGCTAACATTTGAGACCAAGATGGGCAGCTGACTTATCAAAATCATGCCAAAATATAAGACTGCAGTATCTTACAGTTACATATCATCCAAGCACACAGAATTATACCCATTAACATAACCCATGGTTATATACTATGTGCTGTGGAGGAATTTCAAAGTTTCATTGTTTAAATAGTAATGAATCATATCTGACCAATGAAGTTGAGTGTAAAAGTAAGATACTCTTCAATTGAAGTCAGAAACATGTGCTTACTTTGAACTAGGCAATACAATACATTATTTCATTGGTCACACTTTCTGCGCAGTCTTGGCTATGTCTCGTTTATATTTCATTTAGCAGGATTTTTTGTTTGTGATGTAACCCTTGGTTCATACGCCAGCATAGCGTAATGCACAGGTGGGGGAATCTGATGTGTAGCTTGCATTACATTATTTCAGTTTTGTCAAAAAAAAATTCTGCCATATGTGTAGTTAAATGACTACATTTTTATCCCCTTGCCATTCGCCAATGGGTATAGTTTTACCCCTGGCATAGGATTTCATGATTGGGTTGTTTTTGTCAGTTTTGTTGTTTGCCTTATTTTCATCTCTATATTATTTCAGCCAGAGGCATATATCAAAGTTGATCAAGAGACACAAACATCAGTGATTGATTCGAAAGATTCCCTGGGCTATTTGATAAGTGACGTTAATCAAGTTAATGTAATGAAATTTGAAACAATGCCGGATGAACAGAAAGGCATGAAAGCGTCGTCTGCTATATATGATGAATCACTATCCTCTGGTCCTTCGGTCTTGGATCGGAATGATCCATCCAAGTATGTTTGTAAAGCATGTGGTAAAGCATACGTTAAGAAGTCTTCATTGAGTCGACACTTGATGTCCCACAATCCCGGAATGCTAAGATGTTCAGCGTGTAATTGGTATTTCAAAGACGAAGGAAAAATGGCAGAACATAACAGTAAATTTCATGCAACTACTTACACTTGTGATGCATGTGGTACTTCTATGAGTAGAAAGTCATCTCTTCGAAAACATATGTTGAGAGTCCACCCAGAAGTGTGCCAGGCTAAATTTACTTGTTCTTATTCTCCATGCAAATCTGTGTTCGATTCCGAAAGTTTATATAAAGATCATTTAAATATTCATGAGGGAAAAAGACCGCACAAATGCACCGAATGTGACAAAACATTTGCGTCAATGCAGTCGCTGAAGTTCCACATTATGAATCACTTCAAAGACTCGAAGTCGTCCCAGTGCGAGGATTGCGGGAAAGTCTTTCAAGGTCATGGTGCACTGCATAATCATAAAATGTCGGTTCATGAGCAGAAAAGATACAAATGTGAATTGTGTGATAAAGAGTTTATGTATCGCTCGGGATATTCCAAACATTTATTGAGCCACAAGAAGGAAAAATCTCAGAAAAAATTAGGTATTTCTTCCTCGGGTGTTAAACTACGGGATTTAAAGATATTAGCTGGGCTGGGAGAAAGAGGGGTGAAATTATTTACTGGTTCTGTTGGCAAAGCTAACAAACTCATGACTGGACTGCATGCAGACTCTAAGATATTGAATAAGAATAAAGAAGACTTACTTAAATGTGTGGACAGTGCTGGTAAGCAGTCATCAAACATAGTGTTGAAATCCCAAAACTCGAACGACAAAAATGTTGATAGCTTAGCTTCATCAGGTTGTACTGATTTTATCGAAGAAAAACAATCTGCAGAGGCTGTATGTACCAGCTTAAGTGTTCAAGTTGAAGGTCAAGCTGTAGCAGATACTCCTGTTGTCTTGGAAACGAGGACCAGTGCGGCAGTTGTCATGGAAACGAGGACTAGTGCAGCAGATACTAATTCACAAGTATCCTATCTTGGTGAGTCAGTATTTAGTGGTACTGCGTCGATCCAAGGCATACCCCTTGCTCAAAGTGGACAGATTGTGTGGATATGTCAAAATTGATAAAACTTTAGTGTTACGATTTCTTTATGCAGTTTGCGATACTTTGTCTGAGTAATAGAAAGAGGGTAATGTGAATCTGAACTCGGCATTCTTGATGTGATGATACTGTAAATATGGACTCCACTGCAAATATTGTTGGTGTGACAACAGTTATTTTCATCATTTATTCCTTATATTTTACATTTCTCTATGGCATAGTTCTGTTTCTTAGACTTAAGAGTGACAGTTTAGTGATAAACTTCATGTGTTGAATTCTGTTTGTAAATAAAATTGATATGCAGATTTTGTTGAATGTGATTGAAAATAAGTAGTGTAAAGTTACTTTGCCTCTTTGTTTTGTTGGATATGGAAAAAAAATGTGAATGCACATAATTCTTGAAGTCACTTCTTGTTTTGTGTCTGTCATTTAGCAATCAAGATTAATATCAAATGTGTCTATGATTGCCTGGCTGACTCCATGGGTTGGGGCATATTGAAGACCATTCTTGTGGTCATGGGTTCGAACCACGGATGAGATGTACATTCTCTGTGATAATTAGGTGAAAGATAATGTATCTGAAATATTTTGTCTTCCTCCTCTGATAAATGTGTTGAAGCAGCTAATTGCTTGCATGTTGAGAACTAGTTAGTTCTAGTTGGTATTCCAGGGCCCGTATTCACAAACGTTTTGAGACTGAATCTCAGACTTAAAAATTGCAAAAAACTTTTTTGCCTGAATATTTCTTTTTACTCACGCTACACTTTTGCCATGTTTTATCAAACTATTTTATGTAACAATAACGTAGGAACAAAATGAAAATTTACCATTTTTAAGTCTTAAGTCTAAGATTCATTCTTGACACGTTTGTGAATACGGGCCCAGAAACTGCTGTGCATTATAACTGAATTACTGTTGAAAGACCTAGTAAAACTCCCAACATATATTGATGTTTCTACGATTGTCGCATTTCAATCTATGTTCTACATCATCTCAATAAACGCTTCTGATGAGGATCTGAAGACGACCAGTAAGAGGTCATGTTCAGTGACATTTTGCATTAACCAATCAAAGCTTTGCTTTCATGGTTTTGAAAGTGAAAGCAGATGAATACATAGAAATTTAAATCTGTTCTATTTAAAATTCTAAGTCTGAATTACTGTGAACTTAACAACACATTTAAAGTATTTTAAAAGCTTAAAGATGTTGATCTAGCTACATAATGTGTGCTCGGTCTGACTCAGCTAAAATAGCTTTAATGGGAAATCCCATTTTTATGAACACAAATTTGAAAATGTTGTCATCTGGGTCCGGGATTATAGCGGATACTTTCTCTCATTTGTCTGATATTGAACATTTGAGAGTGGAAACGGCATAAAAATGTCAAAGGAGTGATGAATATTCGTTTTGGTCCATTTTCTTTAAGATTTTATGGTAATTCAGAGATATAAGAGTAATATTGGCTTTGAGTGCCATACTCCACACTCAGAGTTCATCTTTACTCCTAGATCTCCTATTACACTACACTATACAAAGATGAACCACAAGGAATATTCAGCACTCTGTTAATATTATTATATTATTATGCATTTTCACAGTCAATATGAGTCATTATAGGACTCGTATGAGTACATGGTGTGATTTGAGTGGAAGTATTCGTTATAATCCTCGGCCTAAGATCTTACTTTTAGGAAGATTGTGTAGTTTCGTCGGATTGTGGTCTACATATTTATTGCATAATTTCTTAAATTTCAATGATCCAATTGTAAAATAATTCGGTTATTTGACATGTAGGTATTTATGATGTAGTGACAACTCGTAAGTGTTAACATATTTGGTTAATTATTGCTCACAAAATATTCCTCATATCCTGCACCAGAACATGTTTGTCTTCATAGTTTTTACATAACTGTTATTCTTGGGTTCTTAATGGGTTAAAAGTATGTGTGGGTGGAGTACTGCAAGTGAATAATGGTGTAAGGATGGCCTTATTAAAAATGTTCAGCTGGAATAACGGCTGTAAAAGAACACGCGGAGCATACTGTAGGAAAATGTAACAATTTTAATGCACAATTTAATATCATAGTCACAAGCATGCGTAACTGAACAAAACAATTGTAATTGATACTTAATCACTATGATACTTCGTAAATAAACAAATGTACACAAAACAAGAATAATATCAGGTAGTCATAGTAACCGCTCTTTTGATAAAGGTACAAAAAAGTATACACAGACTAATGAAATGTCCGTAAATCAGCAAACATTTGTAGTATACTTCAGTTTACCTTAATGGCCCCTTTAGTGGGATGCTTTCCAACAGTACACACAAGATCACTATAAGGTAAACATAATAACCATTCATAGACAATGTTACAAACGTAAACAAAATAATGAAATGTCCGTAAATTGATGAAAACGGTTGTATATTATCGGCGTCCCCTCTCTTGTTCACATTTGAAAATGATCTTCAACAACCCTTTTAATTTAAATCTTATTTTGTCCAACTTTTATTTTGTATTATGTTGTTTTAAAAGTAGAGGAAGTACCGAATAAATCGTTCAATTGAAAGCAGTTATACAAAAAATCTTGATTTATATGACTGTATAATTATGTCTCTTATCACAAAAACAGGATTTTTATTTTATTTTGCAAAATGCTCGCTAAGAATTGAACTGACAGGAATTAATATTGATCATCTGAAAGATGTTTTCAAAAAGAGTATTTTTGATTCATTCCAGTAAATACAAGAGAGATGGTAATACAGTCAGTCTCTAACATACTATAGTATTCTCTGTATGAGTGTTATTTATAAAACTCTTACTGTGTTTGATTGCCATTGAGGACAGTGTGTTTGGTTTTGGACTGTAAGTACGGTACATGGGAATTCTAGGCCACTCATAAAAAGTTACTTGTTTTCAGGTCCCTCAACTGAATCACCGAAATTCATCCGGATTCAAATTTTGTTTAGCTCTATTGAGCGGATCGTTTTCTATAACTTCGTAGATCAAAACGTTTAAACAAAAATCTCAATGAGGTGATCTGCCTGACCCATTTCAGCAATTGTTGGTACTGTACATGCTCATTTTTCGTGGCAGCTGTACTAACATGGTATTGCTATTTGCATTTGTTGTGTAAACTAATCAAATCTTACGTTAACCACCAAGGCAATTTCTCTTCAATCGAACAAAGTTTACAAGTAGATTGGTTAACCTTTCGATAAAGGGTACGTTACCTTACCAAAATCCACTGAATTTCCATATTGGATCTGGAGTGACTAGCAATCGTATCATCTCGACATTTTTTATGTAGCACAACAAATCGTAACCTTCAAATTGCATCAAGCATCTTTTTTCAAGATAGTGCTTGTTAACGATGGCCTTATTTGTAAAATATTTCAACTGCAGACAGACGACGTACACTTTCAGAACAAATATTACTCACAACCACAATAGGATTGCACTAGCACAACAATATATGTTCACTTCATAATTTCAAAATGGAGAACACACCTGGGCCCAATCTCACAAAACACCTCAAATAGACATCTCAGCTCAATATACGAGATTTTGCTCAAATCAGAGCCTGAGTTTGAGACAATCTCATTTTGGATCTCTTGAAAGTATTAGGAGAAAAAACTCGTCTCATCTTTTTTGTTTTGTAATATCGATTTTGAGTCTGCTATCATATGAGAAATACATACTTCAGTTAATTGATTTAGCAATGAAGAATGATTATATCACATACATAAAACAGTATGAACAAGTTCATTAATACGTATCTGAACATAAATGTAACTTGTGAAATATTTGATCGAAAAATTGAGATTTCAGCTTGAAGATCATTCTCAAGTTTTATAACCATGGGGCCTGCTTTGAGATTATTGTCATGACAACGGGCTGTTAATACTGTGCCTTTACAATTTGTTGAGTCAAGTCCAAGATCAAATATTTTGATTATAATGTTCTAATTGTAAATGAATTTGCCTGTGGACATTTCATTTTAAAAGTAGGAAAGTAGTTTTGAACAAAACAGTGTGACGTTATGCTAAAATGTTTCAGGTCTATCAAAAACAAATAAAGTCAAAACAATATGACTTGTGCTAACATGTTCCCACATCTAAAATATTTACCTCCCTTGTTCTGAATAGTCAGCCATTTTGATAAGCATGCAAAACGGATAAGCCCTTAAAAGAAGAATTCCTAAATAAGTGATAATTGAGAAAATACCAAGAGAATTTGCATGTGACAATCACTTTTTCTTTAACTTACAGAGCCAACTGCCCACATGAGCATAATGAATAAGTTGTTATTTTTATATCTGATTAGTTTATCGTCGTTTACATTGTATTCCCTATAAACTTTAAGGACATTTGCATATCAAAATGGCCGACAATTCAGAACAATGGAGGTCAATATTGTAAATGTGGGAACTATCTATTGTGGAATGAATGTTATAGATTGTTACATTCAGTATCATCATTGCAAAATGTATTTAAATTTACACTAGTAACCAAACTACAGTCTGAATAAATACGAACAAATGAATAGTTATTACGTCATAAAACATCTAAGCCTAGTTTATCCTTTAATAAAGGAGATCATCAAAACAATTATACAGGATGACCAACTAGTCTGCTAGTAAGAAATAGGAAGGCCATACTGTTTTAGTTTATTTTTGTTAAGCGTCAACATTGGTTCTTGAATCCTAGCTACCTATTCAAAAACAGCGTCATTTCGAAAAAACACAAAGTCAGACAATAGACGATGTATCATTTCACATGTTTTAATGAGGTAAACATGATAAATATATAACTATACAACTTTTTCTTTATAAAACATTAGAAGTCTAACAGAAAAACTTACTAATTTTCACTCACTATTTTCAAACATGCAATTTAACAGAATATTAACAACAACATACATAAATACAACACAGCGGTTACTTCCCTTGGCGATTTTTTAAATTTACGAAAATGTTCGTTTTTTTTGCTCAAAGAGCTCAAAACCTAGGTGCACGCGGACGCTTGACAAAAATATCAAATAAGCATGGCCTAATTGGTTCCAGCGCCAGTTTGACTATAATTCAACTATGCTGAACCATTATGTACTTTAAGTTGAACAAAATTAACAGTAGCCCTTACAAAATCTTCGTACTTTTCATTTTAAAACGCATTCATTTTCTTGTTTAATTTATGTTCAGTCCAAAGTCAAACTGAAGTGAAAGTATAGCAGGTCAGTAATATGGATACCAGTATTTTCTCTAATATTGAGGCAATTAAAAAAAAAAGACATTCCTAATATAATTGCGATTTTCATAGTTATAACTAAGGTCATCATGAAAATACGTGCTTGTTAAAGTTCCCTGACGAACCCTCTAACATTTACTCTCACTGTTTAACTCTCCTTGCAAGACTTATTAGTTCTTTTCCCTTTTCGAACAGCTGTATACAGGAACGTGTAAACAAATCGACCTACCCTACACAGTTCCAATATTATAGATAGTGGATACTGCTGTCAAACCCTTTTGTTATGGCGTCCTTATATAATTATCCTAAACATCTGTAAGTAACGTCTCCATTAACTTGAGGAGCAATTCTGATATGACCTAAATGGATTCGTAAACTTTTGAACCTCGGCGAAATGGAGACAAAATCTATAATATTATGGGAAGTGACAAATTAGGTAATTGGCTAAGTGTATTTCTACACCAATGATCGAAACAACGTAATTAGATATTGACACAAATAGGCCGATAACCCAAATATGTTGTTATAAGATATGGTTCATTCATCGTTCCTGGAATATATTGCTAAATATGTGATGTCCACCTCAGTAAGGTCGATGATTGATTTCAAAGAACTTTCGTGCAATCAGTTCGATTTTTACGGTGGCATAGAGGTGACATGTGTGAAATTAATTTTATCTCGTTACTAACTCGTTCCCTCGACATACTAAATCTGGGAACGAGATAAATTAATCTCACACAATCATGTCACCTCTATGACACCGTAGATTTTGCCTAATAATCTATACCGTTTTTGATTTGACGAAGTCTGAATAATCCACTGTGGCAATTTACCATTTAGAATCATAACTGTAACGATAATTGGTTTATTATAAAAATCACCCCTTTTTCCAGAAACATAAACTACTGTTCATCATCACAAAAGTTTACCCGGCAACAAAATGTATCGACACGTAACATAAACACAGACCACAGGAGTTCCAACCTAATAAATTGTATACAATTAATTGTATGATACGTAAATTTAGGAAAAAAACAACTGAATATTCAAATCACAAATACTGTTAGGCGAGATTCAGGTAAATAATATATACATACACGCATCTCATTAATGAATAATATAAATCCAAAATATGTACACTTTGGTGACAATAACACATGTTGGAATAATGTGAACTGGTGAAATTTCAGACTGAAATTTCAAAATGAAAATGTTTAACGATGTTGTATAAAATGAAAGAAACTACACTTCTTTACACACCATCTTTTCGTGTAATGTTTCATTTATCAACGGTATCTTTAATATGTTAACACTTCCTTCGTGTAATATTCATTGATCAACCAGTATCTGTGATATGTTAACACTTTGTTATATTCCATTTAACAACCAGATCCCGAAAGATATTATAATCGTACCGGTTCATCGGGTGATCAAAACATTTTTTCTTTGACAGAAATATTTTCTGTTTCAATTTCATATTCGAGTTTGAACAAACAGCTCTCACTGGTAACCGTTTGGTAAAATACTCAAACGCTAGTCAGTCGGAAAATATGTCCAAACGGTGTTAACACAAATACTGTCCGGTGTGTTTGTTGGCATTGTTGCTTACAGACCGGAAGACGGTGTGAAATTTCACCACAAAAAAGTTTACCCTTCACAGCTACATTCAAAACTTTTCACTACTACTTCCTCTCGTCATTTTCATGTCATCCAGGAAGTTGAATTGAGACCCAGTTCGTTCAGCAAGGTGTGGCGAATGTGGGTAAATGTGCACGGAAAATTGTGAGTTGAATAAATAATGTAAAGTCAAATAAACTTCAATTTGAATGTTTGAGAAGAGACCATTGGCAATGCTAAAGGACTGTGTCAAATAACGACATCCCACGCACGATATTCTCATCCTGCAAAATAAAAAAACTATGAGTCAAATAGGCTGAACGCTTGTCGATCATTCAGTATACGATTGTAGCCATCATACATTAAATGATGATCACCTATTGTACATGTTACATATTGATACATGCGATAAGATCCATGTGCTGTTCGAGCACCTTGCTAACCGTCGGAGGTTCGAACCCCGGTAGAGGCGTATGCTCTCTTTACAAAATGGCAGAAGATAATCAACTGACATTTGTCCCCCACCTCTGAATCACCAGGTAAGTACATGTACTGGTTGGTAACCCAGAAATACTAGTTAGGTAAACTGACCGTCTTACGTCAATGACTGAAATTATGTTTAAAGATATATTCTGCTCATTTTTTGTTCAATATTTTACCGAAACAAACGTGAAAAATATACTTCCTATAGTTATAACATCAATAAATGTGCATTAACAAAGAATTAACTAATAATGTATTGATCCGTTTTTGGTGAAAAAAGATGTTTGTACATCATAAAATTAAAACAAATTTTCCAATATTTTTAACAATCGGGCTATTTTACAAGTTTTGTCTGTAAGTATTATGGTAATTTTTTTTATATTCAATCTGTTATACATTGCAATGGTTCTTATTAGAGATGTGTTAGTCAATACTGGATGAAGCCAAGTCAAACATTTTATGTTCAGATGAGCCAGATACATCTTTAAACAACTACACGCACATCCCAAAACTTTAAAATATAAAAAAATGGAAAAAGACATTCATATCGATAGAAATATGAAAAAACTCGGACTGTCGAGAACGAATTTAAAGCGTCCAATCAGTCACAATACAACTAAGGTATAGCACACAATTAGTGTTCTGTCCACTTCCTAGAACATGACACTTTCGATTTGATTCAGCGAATCACTGATTAGGAAAGATATGGGTGTAACACTAGTTTTCAACCTTTTTACATTTAAAAATCGAGGGATCAGAGCCAGAATCAACCATCTCCTTAATAAATTCATATGGAGATGGTTGATTCTGGCTCTAACCCATCGAAATGGTGGTCAGTTGTCATAACCAGTTTTCCAAGAATCAATATTCAACTAGAACTAACTTGCCCTGTCGCAGCTGACAACTACCCCACATGAATCAGAGGTGGAGGACACATGACCGCAGCCAAATGTCACAGGTTGACAAGATCTGACACGCCCGGGAATCAAACTTGGACCCCAGGGCTAACCAGACAGACTTCGCTTAGGAGAAGGAGTCAACCATGTGACTGAAAACTGTCTATCATTTACAGCATGGAATGAAACTGAACTCGCATTGATCAATTCTCACAAAACAACTACAGATGTACTTTTGCTATTAAATGTTGTGGAATCTCCCAGAAACTCGAAGACAACATCAATAACCCACAGGCCTGACTACAGAAGTTGAAGGCTGCAAATACATTATAATTAAGGACAATTACAGCTGAGGCATTTCTTTGTGATTGATAGATGTATCTGAACAGGGTAATGCTTGCAAGTCACACACATTCACTGACAATTCAGATTTGTCTAAATTTTCGAGGTATACTCATTACTCACCATTCGACAAGCGTCCATGAATTCTTCAAATGATATCACACCATCTTTATTTAGGTCCATTTTCTACAAATAGGAACAATGATATATCTTAAACTTTATTTTTACCTCGATTTTGAAACAAGTTTACAACTAATATCGACCACAGTCTATGAGCGTGTCTTGTGTTTCCAACCCGTGCTCGCACAGACTTCACGGATTGTGAAGTTTGTGGTCCAACCATTCCAAAGCCGGAATTCGAACTCGCTCATAACTTTGGATCAAGAGTCAAGCGTTGAACCCCCCGACCACAATGTATCTAAGCACTTTCAAAATTTCTGAATGCTGTATAGTAAAGATTGATACGAACGCGTACTAAATATCTTCATATAACACCAATTATATAGGATCACATGCTGTGATGTATATGACTAACAAACAATAACATTGTGATTCATATTGGACCCGTATAGAAACTCTTAGAATAAATAACAACAAAAACATCCTGATTTATAATGAATAATGGCCTCGCATGAATATTCAATAATTTCACTTTGATGTTATGGTCCCTCAATATCCGTGATTGATATATGCTTACGCCCGGAAAGACATGATTATTTTTACACGCTGATTGATACATTTTACTATAGAAAACGATTGTGATTCTCGTGATGTATAGATCTCATTAATCCCAGAAGATACGCTGGTAGCGCGGTAGATTATTCCAGGAATTAGCGTGATACTGCTGGGACTAAATCTGGTGATATAAGAATGTTACGGTCGTCTTGTATCAACTCCAGTCGATGCGCCAGACTTGTTTACTTGTTGCAGAGAAAATATAGCATGATGCGGTATAAATTATTAATGGATGACAATATGTTCGATATCGTTACGTGCAATCGTACGCGATAAATCATTGTAGAACATGGAACCGACTCGTACTTCACAGAAACGGAATATCACTGGATTATTTATGATTTCAGTATATTTTACAGACAATCAAAGGGTTATGCTCTCAGCTAAAACCCCCAGATTAAGGACATTTTTCTACTACATCTGCTCGGAAGCAGGTGTAGATTCATTTTCCCCATTTAGCTTGGAAATCGATTTGTTAAGCGTACTGCCGTTAAACCTGACGGATACGCTTCCGATGCAACATATGATAGATCCAAATTTTGAAAAAAATGAGGTAAGATTCAAATTTTACCTCGAAATATGCATGACAAAAACAGCTCACAAACCTGAAACACCTTCTCCACGTGGTCACGCGCACTGTATTCTTCAATAATTGGTTGTGTAAATCTTCCCATCATTTCATATATGGCTCCAACGATGTCTGCCATTTCATCTTTGGTTATAATGCCATCCCCATTTATATCATACAGATTGAAGGCCCACTGGAGACGCTCGGGTAAGCTGCCCCTTGCTAATACCGACAATCCCATCACGAACTCCTTAAATAAAAGAAGTATACATATGAATCGAGGAGGAAAGGTCACAATTAGCACAAGGAGAGATGACACTATAACCAAATGATTAACAGCAAAAGAGACAAGACACAAAAATGTGGGCGAACATAGGAATGTCGCCATTTGAACGGTCGGTAGCAAAAACACATTGCTGGTAAATCAACTGCAGTAAAACCTCAAATTAAGATCACAATTTTGAAGTCCATTTTCACTGTTTTGCTCTTTATTCAACCTCAATATTAAGACCACCTCAATAAGAAGACCAGTTTTCAAGGGCCCACAAAGTGGTGTTATTATTCAGGTTTTACTGTACAAACGTTTCGCAATAGTAGAATAAAACAAGTAATAAACTAGTTTGTCTTTGAGAAGAGTATACAATATCAGTTCGTTGTCTGATATCCACAACACCTTATCTCAATTACGGTTAAATTGGATTTTTGGAATTACTTATTTCGTCTCGTCGAGCTCAAGCATAATCTACCATAATCTCCTTGCTTGTGAATCGTATATTGTGTTAATCGCTTTTCCTCAAAGTCCCCAGTCGCTGGACGTTATCGCTACTCAAAACTTTGTGGCGTATTTCTCTCAATCGCTACTCAATACTTTGTGACGTATTTCCCAAAATTGCATAATTGACACTTGTGGCTTCGTGGAGTTAAGGCGCTGCATTTGTTAACCGTTCCATTGGCATTGTTTCATGAATGTTTATGACTGGTCTTGAGAAATGTAATATTTGAGAAATGGTTACATTTCACTAATACTCGTTTGCTTAGCTCAACATATGAAGCATAAACACAGAAATAAATAAAAGATTTATGTCAATATGTTGAAATCGAGATTCGCTACTTTTCAAGTAATTCTCAAAAAGTTGCATACTTATATACAGCCTGTATAATGTCTAATTAATCGAATTATCTCATTTGTTAATAAACGGTGTAAACGTGAGTATAATACCCTTGCCACCACATCAGTGTAGGATTTAAGATCGCAGTAACTAAAGCCGTTCTCTTTCGATATTTAGGTATTTTATGAAACCTTAAAACGGATAGCAAATACTAAGATTTGTTCATCATCAAAATAGTGATTTATTCGTAACTGGATGAATTTAAACCAGTTACATCACTGTTAAAAATCACGAAATCGTCTTCAATTAACAGTTACCAAGTTGCATGCAATGAACGAACCGAATGCAGACATAGTAATTATATGGCAGTAATAGCGTTAGGACCATTTGTTCAGCTATCCTATATGCGTACAACAGACTCGTATTGCTATCAAATATGGACATAACTCGTTTTAGTGTATCACCGTATTGTATTATTATTTGTTGCTTGCACGCTAACCGATAGTCGGAAATATTGATTGTCGTTCCATGTAAATGTACCATTGGGACACATGTACAATAAGCAGGAACATTTGTGAGCAACGCCGTACCAGATATTATAAATGGTAAGGTCTATTATCTTCAATGTCGAATGCGATTTACTGTATTGCATGACGCTATGTACAGTGTCAATAGAGGTCATAGTAAATTAACTCAGACAAATTGTCCGATATTGTATCCAGTTATATCGTACGTAACCTTGGCATAGGATGTATGAATATAATTGTCTTTGACAAACTATCTATCAGTCAGACTTCCCGAGCTCTTATGGGATAGCCTATAGGTACATGTTTACAATCATACAGCAACTACACGTTAGCCGTAAAACGTAGAAGAATGTTAAACCTATGGAATACAACCACCATAACATCGCGTCGTCCTCAATGGCGTCAGACGGACCGAAAGACGCACGACGGTACGATTACCTGGGCTCCGTAATTATCCGGAGTACCGAACGTTATTCTCCAACATTATTGAGAACTTTACTGTTTTATCCAATAAAGAATTATCTTAGCATGCTATAAACTATGTGTGCATACACCCGATGTCACAACATTATTCAAGATACATATATGAGCGCTGATATGGGATTTACAACCTCTTCTATAAGTGACGTGATTTCAAGAAAACGCAAAATGTGATATCACTATTTGCAAGCAGGAATCAATATTTACTCCATATGATCACTTCGTTTTCATATTGCCATATGGGGCAAATATTGCTTACTGTCAGTACATGGCGACGTCACATGTGACGTTTTCTGGAAATGACGTCACTTAAAGTAGAGGTTGGAAATCGTACAGCAGCTCTCATATGTATATAGTTTGGAGAGTCATGATACAATTAACGATCTTAAACGTTTCCTACGTCACACTACATCGATGCCATTGATTTTAGTTGAGAGCAAACTGTACAAGTTTAAGCAATCAATCTATTACAAGAGCAATAACAATAGGACAAACTTAGAGCAAAACAACCGGAACAAATGCGTTTCCTAATTGCCAAACAATTAAGTTACGTTATTTAATGACATTTAAAACCATCAAGCGGTTCTGTTAATGCATTTAGAACGTAAAAGTTATTGATAATATTTAGCCGATGTAACATTAGAGCATGATTGCAGTACACTTCATTTATTTCGCCATCCATGTACATGAAATGACAAATACAAAGCAAAACCGACTATCTGGGGAATACGGATATTTCAATTAGTTATTTGCTGGTGACGTGCAGTACGAAGCAATTATTAATTGTTTAGAAAAACAGATCGTTTATTTGATACAGCCAGTTAAAAGCCTTTATGAGTGTGCTTTGTATATTTCATATTGATGTTAAAATGCACAGTCTAGCATGTACATTGTACATAACAATCAGTCTATTTCTGGCCCAGATTTCAGAAAAGATCTTAAATGAGACAAATCTCAGCTCAAATTTCAGCGACATATATTTTAGTTACATTAAGCCAGTCCAATTATGTGTTTCTCTTATTTAGAGATACCAGCACAACTGTATAATCATAAATTGAGAAACAGTATTGGCATATAATTTTCATTAGTAAGAAATGAAATATTCTAGCGTGAGCAAATTCTGAATTCGAGAGATTTTTAATTGAGCAAATTCTAGCATATTATACGCATAGTATATAGAGTATTAACTCAACTACATACATACAATAATCCACAGGGATAACATTTATGAGACCAGTCATAAAGTAAGCATTCAAATATATGAAAGAAAGGGAGACAATCGCAATATCGAAAATAGCTTAACATCGATTATAGCAAGGGAGATTACTTTCGCGAGATCTGAAAATACATTGACCATCATTATATGTTCACAAATAATATATCATTAGGCCATCTGATTGGTTGTCAAGAGGACAGTCTTAAATGTGACCAATGACAATGCTGCATTCCTTGACTGGTCTCCATACTCAGTTTTTACCCGATTGTCTTACCTCAAAGCTTATGGAACCATTCCGATCATGGTCAAACGTATTGAACACATAATGAGCATAGGCGCTTGAATCTGAAATTATTAATAATAGTACAGCAAACAACAAACACATGACAACATTTAAGAACATAGGACGCATACAGAGCTACGATCAAACAGCGACCAATAGGGGTAAGGTGCATTTTAGCCGGAAAAATATTTGACGATGCGATTTCTTGAATTTTTTCTTAACCTGAAAAAATGTTGATAGCGGCAAGAATCTCTATTTCATTCTGTGTAACTACGAGCGTAGTAAATATACAGTTATAAAAAGTATAATGTGCTGGCCAAATTTTCACTATAATTTTACAGAGTGAACAGAACGATGAAAGGAGATTTTGACAGGATTTCGATAGCTGAATTCATGAGAATCATAAATATTTATAGATTACTGCATTCAAAATCAAACCAAAACATATCCAGTAGCTTTTATTCTAAACCATGTGTCATAGTACTGGTGGGTTAGAACTTTTGACCAGTATATATACACAGAACATATCGAGGGTTCAGTGCAAGACTATACTAACTCCTATATAAATACATAGGAGTTAGAATAGTACTGCGCTGAACCCTCGATATATTTGAGTCAAGAAAGATGAGTTCCGAGTTCGTACATGGATATGTACACTGAAGACAATATTCCACGTTGACATAAACTGAAAGCTTGGTACACATGTACGACAGCCGAAGGGTTAAACATCATACGTTTCATCCAAAGACAAATCCGATTGCCATCATAATGAAGTGTCACTCGGTTTGAACGCTTGATCACTATTTTCAGTCAATCTGTTTCACAGAGAAAATAATTACTACAGAATAATCTTGAAAAGTTGACGACTTACCGCCTTGTGGGAAAAATTGAGCGTAAATTTCTTTGAATGTTTCTTCGTTCACAATACCCGTGGGACATTCCTGTAAATAGTAAAGAGAACATTTGCTATCTTATAGTCTTGTTTCATGTATGAAATTTCGGCCTTAATTGACTCACGTTTCCTTGATAATGTAATCTTGCACGTACACAGCCAAGCACATTAATACCACGTTGGCATGGTCATTCCTTTGGGGATTCTGATATGTACACTGTTATATATTGTTTCTTGAAATCGCCATCATACGACATCCTGTCCGTGACTTCATGATGTCAACATGGATTCAGTCGCCGAATTATAGTATTATTGCTGCGGTAGGCTATTTGATATTTATTCATGCCCGAAGTTACCTGCGTGTTGACGATCGAAGTAAATTACGTCGAAAGAAAGATAAGAAAACGACAGACTAGAAGCCAGAGCCCGTATTCACAAACGTTTTAAGACTGAATCTCAGACTTAGACTTTAAAATGGTAAATTTATATGTTGTTCCTCCAATATTGTTACACAATATATTTTGATAAAACATGGCAAACGTGTAGAGTGAGTAACAAGAAATATTCAGATAAAAATTTATCCGTTTAAATTTAATGAACACGACTTTCTTGTAAATTTATTTTTCGCAATTTTAAAGTCTGAGTCTGAAATTCAGTCTTAAAACGTTTGTGAATACGGGCCCTGGCTACGTGCGACAATACTGTATGACACAAGACGACACGACACTACGTCGATGTTCCCAACAAGATTTCGTATCACATGAATGCATGTGTGAACATGTTTACTCCGACCTTCAGAACTTACAACTTTTGAACAAAGTATTCTATTGTATGAAATTGAACTTTGCTGGCAGTAACTTAATACCACGTTAATAAAGTATTGGTTATCAATTGCATTAACACTAACACGGCTTAAGGTATTGTCTTGTGTATGTGGCGTTCCCCGTAGTTACGTATTCTCTCTGTTTTAATATGTGTAGACATTATCATAAGTGCAGATCGAAGCTGTAAAGATAAACTGTACATGGTACCATCGTCTTCTGTCGGTCAAGTTGCTAACTACCTGTATGAGAGCAGCTATTTTACTAGTGCTTCCAAAGCTAAACCCTATTCAAGGGCATACTTAACAGTTGTTTACAGTCAACGAAACATAATGAACGTCGTTTGTTATCTAAATGACAACGGAACAATGAACTGTTGAGTATGTTAGATCTATCAAAGGTTAATAGGACACCTATGCAAGTCTCAGTTCACCTTAATGTCCTATATTAAATGCTAAATGTCATATAAGGTATTTATGGTATAATTATTAAAGGTCATATAATGTCATGACTTGTTATTTCACGGCAAAACGCAGTTTGTGGAGGAAGCAAATTGAGTTTTACTGCGTGGATCAACAGTATTTCAATTGTGCAGCTGACATAACTATTGGCTCTGGGTTACTATTACCAGTCTGTTTTCCGTAAACAACGACAAACTTCACATATAAACAAGAGGCAGAGACAGCCTACCCATATAACTCCGAGGCGGAGGACAGCCTACCCATATAACTCCGAGGCGGAGGACAGCCTACCCATATAACTCAGAGGCGGAGGACAGCCTACTCATATAACGCAGAGGCAGAAGGCAGCCTACCCATACAACCCAGAGGCAGAGGGCAGCCTACCCATATAACTCAGAGGCAGAGGACAGCCTACCCATATAACTCAGAGGCAGAGGACAGCCTACCCATATAACTCAGAGGCGGAGGACAGCCTACCCATATAACTCAGAGGCAGAGGACAACCTACCCATATAACTCAGAGGCAGAGGACAACCTACCCATATAACTCAGAGGCAGAGGACAACCTACCCATGTAACTCAGAGGCAGAGGACAACCTACCCATATAACTCAGAGGCAGAGGACAACCTACCCATATAACTCAGAGGCAGAGGACAACCTACCCATATAACTCAGTGGCAGAGGACAACCTACCCATATAACTCAGTGGCAGAGGACAACCTACCCATATAACTCAGTGGCAGAGGACAACCTACCCATATAACTCAGAGGCGGATGACAATCTCCCCATATACCTCAGAGGTAGAGGACAACCTACCCATATAACTCAGAGGCAGAGGACAGCCTACCCATTTAACTCAGAGGCAGAGGACAGCCTACCGATATAACTCAGAGGCAGAGGACAGCCTACCCATATAACTCAGAGGCGGATGACAATCTCCCCATATACCTCAGAGGCAGAGGACAACCTACCCATATAACTCAGAGGCAGAGGACAACCTACCCATATAACTCAGAGGCAGAGGACAACCTATCCATATAACTCAGAGGCGGATGACAATCTCCCCATATACCTCAGAGGCAGAGGACAGCCTACCCATATAACTCAGAGGCAGAGGACAGCCTACCCATATAACTCAGAGGCGGATGACAATCTCCCCATATACCTCAGAGGCAGAGGACAAGCTACCCATATAACTCAGAGGCGGATGACAATCTCCCCATATACCTCAGAGGTAGAGGACAACCTACCCATATAACTCAGAGGCGGATGACAATCTCCCCATATACCTCAGAGGCAGAGGACAACCTACCCATATAACTCAGAGGCGGATGACAATCTCCCCATATACCTCAGAGGCAGAGGACAACCTACCCATATACAATGAGGGGGAGGCAAGTGACTATGGATGTATTATTCTCAGTCTATTTATCACCGATAATATACGCTTCACCAGGGGTTCGACCCTACGATCTCCAGATTGGTAGTGGAGTGGCTTACCGTCAGAGCTGATCATGTCTAGCTCGTTTAGCACAACTTCATTAGTCTCAGTAAAAGATTCTGACAATAGATTTGTGTTCCAATCCACAGCATGAATTATGAATGTATTTATGAATGCGCTTGAATAATAAACAAGGCGATTAATTTAAATTATTCAACGGTATAATCGGGTTTAAATAAATGGATCGCTATTATGAGTGCCGATTTCCATCGATTGCAAACAACAAGTTTTACATAATTATGACGCATTGTGTGATGACAATTCTACTTATACGTATTAAACGTCTTTTGTGACATTGACTTCTGCTTCAAGGTAGCTTTTTCCTTTAGATATGATTCGTTGCTTAAGATAGTTTAATTTTATCTCCATACCGAAACTTAACTTAATTTGAATGCCTTCATGGACTGCGATTTCTCGTAGTGTTATATTAGAAGTCTGCTGTCCAAAATTCATCAAATATCTGCTCGGATATTGTTATTATATTTCATTCGGACTGGCAACGTTTGTTCTTTCTGACTAACGTAATCAGTGAACATGCACAAGTTAGAAACTGCATATTGTCTTATCACATACTAAATACACCTGTTAATTAAAATTCACTGGGAATGCAGTTAATCAGGTTAACCAGAGGCAATGCTGTCTTCTGAGTTTAAACGGGTTTGACACCATTTTTTACAACATTATTTTCCCAGTCATACGTACCGCGTGTCGTTCAGTTGACCTAACCAGTTTTCCTTGAACTTATTATCAACTAGTATGAATTGGCCAAACAACAAGCAGCAGACAACTGCAAATGAATCAGAGGTGGAGGACAAATGATAATAGCCAACAGTCCCGGATAAAGATGACCTGCCCTGGTCGAGAATCGAACCAGGACGTCCCAGTTGATAACAAAGCGCTCTGTCAATTTAGCTAACCGGGCTAGTCATGTCTTCTGAGACTGATATCCAATTTTAATTTATAAGCTTGTACGATGGATTGGTTAATAAGGGTGGATCCAGCAATCAGTAATGTGCTCCAATAAGGCCATCATAATAAAACAGGAAAACTGACAAGCTAAACATGAAACTGAACTTGAACCTTAACGGTTTTAGAGACAGAATATTGATTATGTGCGTGTAACAGTTGTTGCTAAGTTGAACAAAGTGAGAAATTGGAGTAGGGAGGGACACATTCCGAAATTAGAACCTCGCTAGACAGATCTTGCTAAGTGGATAAAACATCTGTACTCTACAGAGAGATTCAAAGACGAGTATGTGCACTTTTACAAAAAGTTGGTCAGTATTCAACAAAAGTACGATATTACATTACTGGCGGCTATAATTGTCCGGTATGTGATCCTAAGATAATAGTATCTAATTATGTTCTAACATCAGCTGCGCCCATCTCCTAAAGCTGCTCATATTACAGGTTAATACATAGACATATCAATGTAAATAGTTGTAACCATGGGTGTTTGGTTGGTGGCAATTCTGTACAACGGACAGTTAAAAGATATTAAAGGGAACGCCCCACACGTAAGATAATTTTTTTCACACAGAGACTGAGGGAGGTGCATGGGTAAACATGAAGAACGCTATGGGAATATGGAAGCAAGGAATGGTCTGGCCGACCATCAAAACCAACTATTGACTATTTAGGGAGACAACAAGGGGGGAATGGGTGAATGGTTGGAATACATCACGGAACAAACCAATAAAGTCATGCCGATAGGGGGAGTAAAGGAGCTGCACATGGGGAAAGGAGAAGACACAAACAAGGGGCGAACAAGGTATTTGCGGATCTCTCAGCGATATTGGTTTGCAGTATCCCTGCCCAGGTTATCTATAGTGGCTAGGTTGCATGATGTTTTAAAATCTTGCTGTATGCACATGTTTCAACGGGGATTATGACGCAACAATCCTCGTGGTGCAAAGAGTCTTAAAATGAAACGAGGCCAATTTCGGTCAGGCGGTCGGTCGGGGTATCTATATTTACCGCCTTCGAAAAAACCTAAAAAATGCCTGAGTAGTTGACGAACAGAAATACACTGCTAACGATTCATGCATTTATGGTTAAAACATGCTTGCTGTGTAATTGCTTCAACATCTAGTTCCCGGGTTTAAATTTAGTTATTTTTCATCGAATGTGAAACAAGTAATTGCAACCCATAATATCACTCTCAATGACAGATGACTGCTGCATGTGTTTCTAACCAATGCCCGCGCTTAATTCAGAATTTGTGGAGGTAGCGGATCAACATTGCCCATGGCTTTAACACCTACGAATTATTTGTCTGTGAAATATAAGAAATTAAGTCACATGCTAACTCAATTGAAGACATATTTGAAACGAATTCCTCGAAACAGCTTCCTTAAAACAGGACATGTTGATTGGAATGGAACGCATCACATGATTCAATTCTCGAATGAGTGTATCGTTTATTACAAGATACAAGATACATTTTTTACGTCGGTACATAGCAATTTTCTGACGAATTATTGTGAAAAGATGAGTCGACGTCAAACCAGCGAAAGAAGGCGTGTTGTGTCCGAAGCAGAAAGTCAATTTTATTGTAGACAACGCTGAATTGATTGAGCAAGAGCTCATCCGACGTAAACAGCGCCCATTTGTAGACCAAGGTAGGTTGAATTATTTAATGTAAGTGCTTAAAATATTATAACAAGTTTATCAGACCATTTGTATGCAATGTGTCCGTAATTACAGAGTTAGACAGTGCGTCCATTCTGTTATATCGTAATGGGTCTACAACATAGATCATATTTCAAGACAACATTGAAAACTATATGCTAAATCAGTACTTGTCTGTCAGCTTGGGGATTGTTACCAACAATAACGTATATTTGTTCTACGTAGATCACTATGTTTCCCATTCCCATGGCCATCGCTTGCCGAATCAGCCGATCCAATGTTTGCAGACTTGTTAATTGGTTTGACAGTCTGACTTAATTGCTTTGTTTCGCAGACAGTTCAGAGATAAATACTTTTACTTCTTACTTATCTCCAGAAGTGTATATATCGGGGAGAGATTTAAGAAACGATTAGGAATTTGAATTTTTGAAATAGTAGGCGATGTTTAGTTTCACCTTCAGAGTAAAATATTGACAAATTCCCACTTGCTATACTCTTTGGGTAACACAAATAATTTTGTAATTTAGGATAGTCGAACAGACGGTAAAATAGCGAAGATACTTGGCACTATGTGAGACATAATATTTGGAAAACGTTTGTCAGACTTATGTACTAATTCAATATACGAAATGTGGAATACAAGGTCATGCATATTACACACAGTGGGTCTTATATTGGCATCCGTGCAGCAGACGAACTTTTGACACATTATTTTAGAAGGTAAGCGTCCAAAACATGTTCTTGTTCAGTATTTTGACATTCAAAGTATACGTAAAACAAAATATCTTGTCTGTGCATGAACTGCAAGCGATGAAAATAGATTTTAAAGACTTAGAGAGATGGTCATGTACGGTGAATGGAAAGCGTACTTTAATCGCGTGTCGACGGATAGGAATGGTGCATAGCGTGCCTGCTGTCAATGGCGGACTATATAAAGAATCGTATAAGCAGAAAGTGACGCAAACAAGTACTGTAAAGTTCAGAAGAGACTATTAATGTGGTATTTACTACTAGGAAAACTGGTCGGATTGTTAGTCACAAGAAGTACACAAAGGATGACAAATGATCATGATCAACATTCAATGGAAAAACATATAATTATGAAATACAATAAATGTCATTTTGACCTCAAATATTATTGTGCATATGTGTTACACAGCTCCTGTTTTAAGTTTACATTTCATGGTACAATTTAGAGTCAACTCGACGTTTGGCAGTTAATGATTCATGTAACATATACCTTACATAACATCGAACATGTAATGTAACTTATTTGAAACGCGGGTAACCGATGTTACATTTGGTGTGGTATGCAATTTAAAAACAAATTGTAAAGAAATTGCAGCACTTATTTCATCATTTATGGATGCTATTCAACAAAGTCATCATACTTCTGGCAGACGTTCTAACTCTAGACCACTAAAGTGTCTTGGTAATCAAAAACCAAGTCAAGCAAATCGAATTGAGTATGAAAATCATTCCGATTCACATGAACTTGTGTCAGATTTTGTTTATAGTTTCCTGTCGACTTGTCAAAATACCCTGGACGTAGTCTGGTAAATAACGGTCGCTGGGTTTTAGACGATGTTTCAAATAGACGTTGGAAGATAAGAAACATCACTTGCAAATCTTAATTTCTTCAATTTCTCGGACATTACTAACCTCAAGTATGATACAAGACAATTATCTGAGAGTGAGGTTATGACACTGAGATAGGATACCTGTCTCAAAATCTGATAAGGTGATTGGTTGTTTCTGACCTCAGTCCTAAAATTGGCCAATGGTATCGTTGCATTTTGAGACTGGTATCCGAATAAGTTTTATTAACACAATCATCAGAACCAACTACACCATTTTGAATGAATCGAATACCTTAAGTGAAAAGAGAAAAAACATGCAATAGCAGACATGATGATTGGATACATACCTGCTTGAATCCTCTGTACATTATTTGAAGCTCTTTCCGTGAGAACTTTGTGTTTTTACACAATATATCTAAGCCCTCCGGCTTATATCGGACCACCTGCATCTCAAGGTCATCGATATCATGATCTGAAAATAAACAAACAAAAACATTAATCAAGGAGTCTTTACCTATAACACGAATTTCTATGATGTTATTACAAGCGATACATATACTTTAGTCTTGTCCGTCTGTCCGTCTATCCACACTTACTAAACTGACTTGTCTGTAAACGCGGAGCAAATTTGCATTTGACGTTAGTGCAGTGAGTTTGTGGTATCTATACCTGTCACATTAGAGCACTATCTTTTTAGCTCAACAGATTGAACATAGAATGCTAGGATAAATGATATACGGGGGAGGGGGGGGGGGTTCTTTGATAAAAAAATTACACTTAATTGAGATTGGTTTCATGTTACGACACACAAAATCAGAATGTCAGTCAGGTAGTACCCAGGTATAGGTACAACGTCCGTCCCAGTGATGGATTCAGGATTTGGTCTTGGGGGGGGGGGTCATTCTTTGGTTTTGCTCAAGCCTTTTAAAACGGCAATGGCTGTATTTTCTGTTCTTTGTTTTTATGTTGTTAAACATAAAACCAATTCAGAATCGCTTATTTGAAAATCTTATAATGAAAGATCTCTGTATATTTTCGTATTTATACTCAGACATACATGTAAGGTTGGAGAATTTTAGGGGGGGGGGGGGGCTAGAGCGTCGTATCACTTCTGAAGACAAATTCCTTTTTATTTCTTGAAGATGTTTCAGAATTTATTTATCTATTTTTCATAGGCAAAGTAATGACTTATGTATTACACACGACATGTAAGAGAAATGCCTGTTGGTATTTCAGGACACGTAAATCAAAAACATGCTGATGACGCTCTATATAACTGTTTTACTTCTATCCGTATAATTGTATTAAAGACTGTATTGTGAGATGATTCTTCTTCCAAAATTAGAAGAGTGTAGGTTTTAATTACAAATATGGGACCGACTAAGTTACAATTAACACCTTTATTTGCTTTTAAAAGCTTTAATAACATTCCAATAACCAATAAGCAACACGGGTTAGGAAAACACCGGAACCAATCTCAATAATTCAGTTACCAACTTCCAAAGGTTCAGCGAGTAATCGCCACAGCTTTAATTTACGCAAGTGATTGATTTTCTGACTCAAAGTCAGCAATGAAGGACATGACTGAGTTCTTGTCGCATTTAGCAACTATACGTAGCTTGATTTATGTGAGAAGATACAGAATGTTGAAGAGGGTATTGATAAATTGTACAAACATATCCTTCCTGACCTCTGTACGAGAATATACTCTGACGATAGATTAATTGTCGGTTTTAAAGATCTTGTGTCGTTATTTCATCAGCTCTAACCATGGTCGTAATGATAATACAATCCAAGTCATTTTACAGAATAGCTGTTTATTATACTCACCGAAACCCGTTTTGGGCACGTTTAATGTCCGATTGAATAAATATTTAAGCATTAATCTATTTATCTAGATTTTGTTAGATTTTAAACTGTGTATACCTATCACAAACGGGGAAAAGGGTAAGACAAAAATAGTGCAAACATGTGCCAAAATAGTTTAGTTGGGATTTCGACCGGTTGATCATGGTACTGTTAATAAGCAATTTTTCTGGATGGCCTTAACGTCAAACCATACTTATCTCTACAATTGTATTAAGACTGCTTGAGCAGACAAGTCATACGAGTCATAATAATAATTTGTTGTCGTCTTAAGGTACATACATTACAATGATTATACCAAATGATGCGCTTTAACGCAGTAACAGCTGTTAAAACAACACCATTTTTTTCATAAACTATAAACGTTGGCACTGTTTTTAGCAATTAACCTTATAACAAACAATATTCTTTAATGCCACACTCGAAGTGCACCAAAGCATTAAAATATGTTGGCAATACCAACATGCTCTGCTTGTTTGTTTCATTGTTTCGGGCTGTATGTTGTTCCTCACCATTATGTCAGTTATATACGGTGATCAGTAAACCAGTGCTCCTTGGTAACAAACCAGTACCAACCAGCAAGAGTAATCACTGCTTCACCGAAAGCAACTGACATCTTCTCCGCAGAGATCATGGGTAAAGGACGAATAACTTCGGATGCATTATCATCAGCCGATCGATAAAGAAGAACATACGACTCCCCCGGGTTTCGAACCCATGAACTCTACATTATACCTCGAGCGCTCTACCGACTGACCTAATCGGGCGGGCTCAACATGCCTTGCATGGTGTTTGAAATAACCCGATAAAATCAGTAAATAGATTTCAGACATTCTACGTGAGACACTTACCATTATCGCGCACTTTATCGTAAATTGTCCCCATTGTGTCATGTACATCACAGAATTATACACTCTCGTAAAATCTCCTTTATTCCGATACTTCAATTATACTCAGACACTAAAATCAACCATTTAAGAACCTTATTTTCTATTCCATCAAGTGTGTGAACATTTTCTCACTTACGTCACTCATATTTCACAAACACTCATAAAAGTCATATTTGTTCTATCCGAGACATTGAGGAGACATAACACTATCTCAGTTCATTGTTTTGTTGAGTTACATTAAATGTTTCATCTTTCCTGAACAACATAATGAGTTAAAATGCCAACACTCTCCTTCTTTATACTTTAAAGGAAATCCCTTGAATAATCAGCACTAACGTAGTTTACACAGTAATAAAACAAATACATCAATCAACAGTCCGTACCACAATTCACCTCAACATGACATGTACCAACGCCTAGCTCCGTGATTGACCAAATTAAGAGAAGAAAGCAAAGCGAGATTAATCATTGGACACTGTGTTTTCATTTATTTTCCTTTCTGAGCTAAAGATATCGACACACAAACAAGATAACGAAAATTGTCACAAAGTCTCACAAAAATCCAATATACATCTCCATGAAAATATTTATTGCGCAACTTCATTCGTTCTCCGTGACAACCATTGGTTAACCAGTTAGAAAACAGTCATGAAATTGCTTTGAAGAGGAAACACCATCCATATTGAATCATGTGACACAATAGTTGACTTAAACAACACACACTACATTCATTTATATCTAATATTAGTCGTATCGTAATCAAACACAGATATGTTACGGAGAAAACAAATACACATGACACGGTGTCATAGTAAAAAAATCACCACAAAACATCCATAATTAATAACGTTTAACTTGATTAAATACTAATCCAAAGTAAAGCGCCAATGTCACTAAATAAACACGACATCATTGTAATAAAAGCCATTTCAGTGTCGTAATTAAGCACAGTATACGGCGTGTACACATTCCTATTGCTATACCTTTTGTCACCTGCAGCTTAAACAGCAATCAATAATTGGAGATCACGAATGGAAGCACGCGGAGATAATCAGCGAACGACTAATGCACAGTAGTTAGAGGCTGATTTCTAATTATTAATAGATCTGCCATATTTTTTTCAACTAATAGCGTGGGAAATTGACACGGTGCGTTGGATTACGTTCAGTGTATGCATTCAACATTATATAGCAGTGATGCTTGTTAAGTAATAAGCCTTCGTCATATCAATATAATGTATGGTGGCATATCTCTGCCATCGGTTGGTAACTTAATTAGATACGTATCCGATAAACAACTTAATTAACACGATCATTATCTGGTTACCTGCTTATATAACATGTTATGTGTTTAGTTGATACAATATCTG
This sequence comes from Mactromeris polynyma, assembly GCA_032209605.1. Classification (NCBI taxonomy): domain Eukaryota; kingdom Metazoa; phylum Mollusca; class Bivalvia; order Venerida; family Mactridae; genus Mactromeris; species Mactromeris polynyma. The sequence continues at coordinate 2,240,760 of JASFXZ010000031.1, read as the reverse complement.
GTAGTTACACGGAAATGAAATGATTTAAAATGTACAAATCGACATTAAAGCCCCAACACATTTATTCAACCTAATTAAATCACAACAAAAGTACCAAATAGAGTATTAAAACGTTTTACACTCATTTGTTGATGGTTAGCAATATTTTTTGTTTCGTATATGAAAAATCGCCACTAAAACATCAAATTATATCATGTACATGTATGTCACTGTCACAATTTCCGTGTTTCCGCGGCTTTCCGTGTTCTATGCAACGAAGAAATCAGAAACATTTGGTCGACAACGGGTGTCAATAAAAATACGAAGATATGAAATAACTACTTTTTACATCGATATTGAATCATGAAATTTGATAGGACAGCATTAGTGTGTGAATAATTTTTAAGTTTTATTTAACTTAAAGACGGGAATATTGTAAATAATGCAGATCTTTTGCAAAGAATTTGTATTTTCGACCCTTGTCTGTAACTTTGACAGCAGTAACCCCAGTAACCCCAGTTAAACACGGAGGAGAACAAAAACTGATCAACATCATTCTTTTGATGCACTGTGTAAAGCAGTATAAAAAAACATCCAAAGCATTCTGATTATAGAAAATCGTATTCTAGATAGATCTAAAATGGGCATCAACTAATTCACAAAACAATAGTAATTCGCAAGATAAGTGATCAACTAGATAGTCCTACTTTTGTGGTAAGGAAAGAGACTACCAGAAGCCAGTTGTGAACAGTAAAGATATATTTAATCAGTTTTATCGTAACTGAAAACTGATCTAAACTGGTAACCAGGGAACTGCCACGTTAAACTGGTAACCAGGGAACTGCCACGTTAAACTGGTAACCAGGCAACTGCCACGTTAAACTGGTAACCAGGCAACTGCCACGTTAAACTGGTAACCAGGCAACTGCCACGTTAAACGGGTAACCAGGCAACTGCCACGTTAAACTGGTAACCAGGCAACTGCCACGTTAGTTAATTCGTTAAATGATGGCAAATTCATGCCACCGTAAGATTGCTCTAACAATGAGCATCACATATGCATTCTTCATTATTCTACATGTAGAATCTAAATACAACTCATAACTTGCTTTGACAACGTATGATTGCAGTTACTACCCTTATGTATAGCTCACAGCCTTAGGGAGACACAGTGGTCGAGGGATAGAGCATCTGACACCTGATCCGAAAGTCGTACGTACGAGCCCCTCGGTCGGTAGACGGGGTTAAATCACGAACTTCAAAACCCTTAAATTCGAGCACTGGTTAGTAGCCAGGAAGCAGACATCGAGAGTAATTAGTACAAGTTTGTTTCACAATCGGTGTAAAATAAATAAGTTTAAACTATAGCTTACAGTATATCTCCCCGCACAATGCGTAATTATACACAAGTAACATTTGAAACACATTAACTGCTATCATATACAGAATAGTACAGAACTGAGTATCAGAACTAGTCTCAGAATACAGCCTTGTCATTGGTCAACTTTTAGATTGTGCTCAGAACCAGCCACTAAGATAAATTATTTGGATTTTTGATACTGAGTTGTAAAATCCGAGATTTTTTATCACATTTGCTCCGAGAAATAGCAAAAATATCAGGTTACAGTGAAATGTGAAGGCGCCGCCAGTCAATTGTAAAACTGTGCGGAATTTTCTCATTCACGATAATGTTATACGTCATTTAGGTACTTTTTGTGCCAGCAATTCTCATCGATTGTTTAAATAATTGTCATACGTAGAAAAGGAGGCGACACGACATATCATATTCAATTTAACCAGAGACTTCTCCGTTTCAATGTTTCAACAGATATCGACGTCGACATCTCGGCGTTGCTTAAATACATGAACACAACCCGACTTACTTTAATAGTTAAATGCCTCTTAATGCCGCCAGATAGAATTTCAGTTTATATAAGTATTCCCATTGCACAACTTTACAGTGATGTATTAAATGTAAGGTGTACAATTCAGTGTGTTATTCAAACCTAGCATCCAGAAATGACCGTAACAATATTCAATCAATTTAAAAGGCTTATATATTATTAATATAGCTACATTACACACACGACGATTGCAATAACATACGGGAGGCACAACGACGTTGCCAGTATTTTTGTTGGCGTGTTATGATCTTTCAGTCTCATGTCTGAGCAACTTGAATGAATGAGAGTACGAACTTTGACATGCTCAACATTTAAAAGCATCCCATTTTCACTAATTGCGTTGGCTGATTAAACTGGGTATATTTATCGACTTTTCAATGTACAGTAAGACCTCTAGGTTACGAGTGTGGGAAGTTTGGAAACCAGTCTCGGAATGAAGCCTTGTCATTGGATAATTCTTAGACTGAGCTCAAAAACAACCAATCAGATGCTTTTATTTCTACACTAGTGTTAGGCAGATCGAGTTATATACGTATAGTTCACGAACGCATGATACTCTGTCAATGGCAATACCTGACAGCTTAGTCTGTGAATATTTATGGAAAATAATGGCCTTATTACACAATAGGCATCACCACATAAACACACCCATACTCCTGTCATTTGCAGAAGAGGTCACTAAAAACTAAAGTGACGCAAATACGCATACTTTCAGGCGGTGCGAACTATAAATACAAAGTACAGATTTATCACCATTTGCTGCGTCTTCTAATAGATGTGTTGTTGTTACTGTTGTATTTTATATTTGCGGCACCATCCCCAAAACCTTCAGTGAAAACATACGGCAACATAAAATTACCACATACTTAAACACATAATAGAAAAAAGACGAGTGAAGTAACATTTCCAGTAAATGCATTTACTTGTCAGACAGAATAGACAGACTAATATCTGGTTGAGATGGTATAACCTTTTAATAGAAAAATGTTAGCTGAGAAATTAGTTTGTTATAATAAGAAAATGTAGGATACAAGTTCGATTTATATCTTACATCACGCAGTACTGTAATTTCAGTAAAAGTAATACTCTTTCATTTCTGTTTCTCCACGATAGCACGTACATTATCGCGATTAGCTCTAATCCTATACAAAAGGGAACAGGCAAGGAATGTCGGTTATATAAAAACATGTGTGCTGTATTCACATTCAAAATGTATCAGTAAGCAAATTAAAGCCAAGCAGTTTGACAGCGTGTTTATATAATAGGTTTGGCACGTCACAAATTCTCCTAAGGCTGCATGCATCACATTTAAAGCTCAATTTGAGAATTTATTGACAAAAATGATCGATTAGTTACCATGGAAACCAGAGGGGATACGTGGTGTAAAATATATCGTACAACAAAATGACACAAAATATCAACAATTAATCTACTACATGGTAATACTATGATAAAAAAAATATTTTTCATTTTCAATCAAGAAATTGTCATGGTAACATATTTCTTTACATTAATTTTGTAGAAATCATGCAAATTTCTTATATTTGAATCCAAAAGATATTCACGGTTACATTTTCACGCAGATAATTTTTTCCTCAGGGTCATTTTTCATAGTAAGAGAAAAATGTATTCTGGCAGGAACAGAAGAAAACTGTTTGCAATATTGGCGTAATGACTTCCCATATGTCGCTTTTTTAGCAAATCATGTGGGAACATAATTCTGTCTAAAACCATACATAGCACTTTATTTGGCAAATATGTGTCTGGGTGATCGAGATAAAGAGCAAAACAGTGAAAATGGACTTGAAAATTGTGGTCTTAATTTATAGGTGGTCTTATTATTGAGGTTGCCTTTAGGTGAGATTTTACTGTATATACTATAAACAAACGATAAGTATTAAATAATATGATAAGCCAGAGAATATGGTTGACACAGTATGTCTTTAAAATGAACAGACACACAGCAACTGACCAGGGAGACCCAGGGAGACAGCATACATGTATTTAAATGATCAATTTATTCTGCAATTTCTATATTGAAATGAATAGAAGTTTATTAATGTATTTTTAGTCAGATTTCACATTCAGATTTAATAGTTTTATGCATTTTTTATACAAATCACTACAGTACTAAACCAAATATAGATCCTAATGTCCACTTTTGAAAAAAAGATGTTTCAAATTGTGTCCAGTTCTCAAAACCTCTTTAGTCCGGGAACCCCTTTATTCCAGAAATTTTGTCCGGTCCCGAGCTCGTCCGGTTTAAAGGGGTTCATGTGTATATAAAACAGAACCTTCCATACATTCCCCAATGGCACTATTCAAATGATGAGCCCACCTGGTTACCTCAGATGGTTGTCACCTGGGAAATCCGGGTTCTAGTCCTGAGAGGAGCAGGTCATGTCCTGCTGTGCCATTTTGCTACAGCCCTTTATCTTCCACCTCGTGAAGAGAAGGTGTCGTCTGCCCGCGGAAGGGTGAGAAGTACTGGTTGATCATTTATTGTAGGTAAACTGGACATATTAAGTGACCGCAACGTACGCCTCGTATAACGTCAAAAATGTTTCAAACAATGGTGTTGAACCCAAATAAAAACAATGGAAGAAAAGACATTAAATAAAAACTTGGCCGAAACTATTAAAACAAACTTAATTAAAAAGAATGACTACGGGGAACATTGAAACAAATCTCCACCCTTTACCAGAACAACGTACGTAGCAAACTTTTGGTACAATGCGTGATTTTATCAATAATGCAAACGAAAAATCTTTTTTTATAACATTTAAGCCAGCCATACAAATCGCTCAACTGTAAGACATAAAACATGATAGCAGTGAATTTTCTCCTTTATATTTGAATTTAAGTGTTTTAAAGTTTGAAAAGAAATATGCTGGTAGTGGAATTAACTGCACTGTATTAATAATGTATAGACAATCGTGTTGGGAAAACACGTTTAATTTGATAAACACACTCGAAACATTTGCCTAGAGACACTTATAGCAGCGAACACCGTCGCTAAGTGACAACAGATTTTTAGTCCTCGTCTGTTGCATTTTGAGACAATAAAAGCTCTGAATTTCTCATCTTATTGATCCGGCTGTTAGACGTGTTTGATGATACAACGTGAAATTAATGTAACCTCAAATATGGTTGGTTTTTATATTAAATAAGATATCAGTCGATGTCTAGGGTATCCATCCTAAAAGCATCGTATCATATGGAATTTATTTGTGTTTTATATTAGTGTTTACGCGTATATGGATCAGACACACAAGTCACGGTTGAGACAAGAACGGGCTGGTCCGGTCTTTAGTTCATACCTACAACAGAAACCGATCTGAATTCGGGTTAAAGCCGCTACCACGACCAGTATAACGGCGTACCGTACTTCATAATATCTAATGATATTAATCTTAAGATGTAGTCATGTCCAGAAATACTGATTTGGTGATAGCATCAAATATGATATTGTAGTCATTTTTTGTGTCATACTTTTTTCACTACGAGGATCTAGTTATAAATTCGGATATCTTTATAATCACCGTTATTGCAACAATACTCAATACTCACAAAACCTTTTCAAAGCCTGATTTGTGGGGACTATGGTAATTGTGAATACCACAGCACAACAGGTGTTTAGAATGCTGTGAGCATAATTATGTGAAATTTTCTTTTACAGAAATCAATACAAGGACATCTGATATATGTACAAAAATAACACAACCAATAGTATATGCAAATACAGATATACGTTCATTTGACTTGCAAAAATCTGTAAGTGCATGAATATGGAACGAATATTCATTAGCCTTGCAGAATTAAACAAACAAAGTTTATTGATTCATTGCGCTATTTCTTCTGCGTAGAAGAAGCAAAGATCTTTATGTGTTATTTCGTTGAATAGCCACACACGGTCATGTTAACGTTAATGTACGTATCCAACAATAAATGAGTTTTCACCTGACTCGACTTCACTTGTTAGGTAATTGACAAAACGAATGAGGAAAATGAATCTGACAGATCATTATACAGTACAGTAGTTCAACGGACTGAATGAATCATTATACAGTACAGCAGTTCAACGGACTGAATGAATCATTATACAGTACAGTAGTTCAACGGACTGAATGAATCATTATACAGTACAGTAGTTCAACGGACTGAATGAATCATTATACAGTACAGTAGTTCAACGGACTGAATGAATCATTATACAGTACAGTAGTTCAACGGACTGAATGAATCATTATACAGTACAGTAGTTCAACGGACTGAATGAATCATTATACAGTACAGTAGTTCAACGGACTGAATGAATCATTATACAGTACAGTAGTTCAACGGACTGGATGAATCATTATACAGTACAGTAGTTCAACGGACTGAATGAATCATTATACAGTACAACAGTTCAACGGACTGAATGAATCATTATACAGTACAGTAGTTCAACGGACTGAATGAATCATTATACAGTACAACAGTTCAACGAACTGAATGAATTATTATACAGTACAACAGTTCAACGGACTGAATGAATTATTATACAGTACAGTAGTTCAACGGACTGAATGAAAATTACGTAGTGTTTTTAATATGCATGCCCACTTATCATTATTAGTGTATATAGTACTATCTGCAGATTGTAACTAAGTACTAGTAAGTTAATTGTGTAGATTGAGGGTGGGCTGGTGGAGTGGTGTATAGAACTCTATGTACAGTTAAAGGCTTGGTGTAGATAGGGGGCTGTGTGTACATCTCAAGGCGTGTTGTAGATAGGGAGCTGTTTGTACAGCTAAAGGCGGTGTGTAGATAGGAGACTGTTTGTACAGCTAAAGGCGTGGTGTAGATAGGGGACTGTTTGTACAGCTAAAGGCGTGGTGTAGATAGGGGACTGTTTGTACAGCTAAAGGCGTGGTGTAGATAGGGGACTGTTTGTACAGCTAAAGGCGGTGTGTAGATAGGGGACTGTTTGTACAGCAAAAGGCGGTGTGTAGATAGGGGACTGTTTGTACAGCTAAAGGCGTGGTGTAGATAGGGGACTGTTTGTACAGCTAAAGGCGTGGTGTAGATAGGGGACTGTTTGTACAGCTAAAGGCGTGGTGCAGATAGGGGACTGTTTGTACAGCTAAAGGCGGTGTGTAGATAGGGGACTGTTTGTACAACTAAAGGCGTAGTGTAGATAGGGAGCTGTGTGTACAACTAAAGGCGTGGTGTTGATAGGGAGCTGTTTGTACGGCTAAATGCGTAGTTAAGATAGGGGGTTGTGTTTACAGCTAAAGGCGTGGTGTAGATAGGGAGCTGTTTGTACGGCTAAATGCGTAGTTAAGATAGGGGGTTGTGTTTACAGCTAAAGGCGTGTTGTAGGTAGTGAATTGTGTGTACAGCTAAATGCGTGGTGTAGATAGGAGGTTGTGTGTACAGCTAAATGCGTGGTGTAGATAGGGGGTTGTGTGTACAGCTAAATGCGTGGTGTAGATAGGAGGCTGTTTGTACAGCTAAAAGCGTGGTGTAATTATATGAATGCGTAGTGTTGATAGAAGGCGTATGTACAACTTAAGGCATAGTGTAGTTAGAGAATTATATGTACTGTTGAATGCATGATGTAGATTGGAAACAGCTAAAGTGGCAGTATCTGCAAGTTTGACTGTAGAAATAGCTGCAAACAATACCATTCTGATAACGCATATAAACAGGAAACAGAGAATAGATTATATCCATAAAAAACGGTATAAGATACGACTTTCAAATAAATTTGTCCTTTTTGTATTTGTCAACCTCGGCGTAAGATCAGTAGATTATAGCTGGTATTGATCAGCAAATGAAGTCTTAATTGACATCTGGATCACCAAGACAACCATTGTTGTTAATGGAACTTGAAGCATCGTTCCGTAATGTACTTATGGCAACATTATTTGCTTCTACGAGAAATATAAACTGGGATTTATTCCCTCGTTTATTACTGATACTGACACTGATTGTACGTAGTCGTATCGAGAATTATGATAAGAAGAAAATAGTATTAATTTATTAACTGACGTGTGTATTTAAGTGAATATACTTGTAGCAGATTCATCAACATTTGTGAATAAGTATATAGTCGTCGTCTTTCCATGGGTCAATTAGACGAACAAGGTAACTGGTGCGTGAAGCATAAACGCACAACTTAAGGTGTAAACAAACTGAATATTTCGTGCCCATGTAAACAAAGAACGAACAGTGCATAAGTTCAGTATTAAACGATATGTACATCTTTTGAGATTAGTCATTCTGTTTATTTCCTCAGACGTTATTTTAATTTACAAATGTAGATTTACCAAAATAGATTAAAATATTATACTGATTTTGTTGAGATGCCCGTCTAGTATCTTAAAACAAGACAAGAAAGTATTGGTACAACTGATGGATGGGTGTAGATAGGGAGAGAGTGAGGGAGGTGGAGATGTAGGGAAATAGAGAGAGGGAGAATGAAAGTGAGGGGAGGGGAATAGGGAGGGAGAGAGAGAGTGTAAGAGGGAGAGAGAGGAGAGAGAGGGTAAGTGGGAGAGAGAAGAGAGAGAGGAGAGAGGGATATATAGGGGTAGAGGAAGAGAGAGGGATATAGAGAGGGAGGGAGAGAGAGAGGGATAGAGGGAGAGAGAGGGATATATAGGGGTAGAGGAAGAGAGAGGGATATAGAGAGGGAGGGAGAGAGGGTAAGAGGGAGAGAGAGGGTAAGAGGGAGAGAGAGGAGAGAGAGGGTAAGAGGGAGAGAGAAGAGAGAGAGAAGAGAGGGATATATAGGGGTAGAGGAAGAGAGAGGGATATAGAGAGGGAGGGGGAGAGAGGATTAGAGGGAGAGGGAGGGATAGAGGGAGAGGAGAGAGAGACATTTTCTGTTTCTTGCGTTCCCTTAAAGCGATAAAAAGTACTGCATTTGGTAAATCGTTGATCGCATGTTGATCATCGTTACGTTATTTTATCAATATTGTCGGCATTTGATATTTAGTACACTAAACTATGAGAGTATTTTGTAACCTGCCAATTCAAAAAAGAACATAGTACGGGAAAATGATTGGTCTCACACAAATCAAACATTTTTTCATTGATACTTTTTAGATGGCGTAAAACATCATTGAACCACGTGATTCATTAAGCAGCAGACGCAGCAGACGCAGCAGATGCAGCAGACGCAGCAGACGCAGCAGATGCAGCAGACGCAGCAGACGCAGCAGACGCAGCAGACACAGCAGACGCAGCAGACACAGCAGACGCAGCAGCAGACATATAATTCATGCTTTCGCATACTTTACAGGCGGGTTCATTTTAAGAAATGTAAGTTAATTATCAGGACAATGTTTAAAACGTATCGCGACTAAAACCATTTGAATCCAAGTAATGTCAGACAAATGGTCTCAAGTCTGTGTAGTTTTTTAATCGAATCTTTTTAACAAGTTATTCCACCAGTTGATCGCTCTAGTGGTAATCGATTCCAGTAGAACGCAATGGACTCAGATATCGGCTACTTGATGAAAGCAATTGTATTATGAAATGCTCTAGAACTAAAATACAGTTAGTACTTAGTGTCAAGGGAATTTATTGTTTTATTACTCAGCAAGGAACAGAAGCGCATTACAAATCCTCAAATATTGGCACTGTATTTTCAGAACATTTTGATATCATTTTGTCTCGGAATTTTAGAATTTGTTGGCGCAAACCGATACAAATACTAGCATTGTTTTATACATAAATGCGAGTTCCACTCACCTCCTAGGAGAAAACAATTTCTTTCGGAAACATGTTACGGTTAAAAGTCAGTATCCCCCGAGAGCTTGTTTATTACTTAAAGGGAAACAAAGCAAGCAGCACAATTACATTACCAGCGGGAGTTACCTTATCATTGATTTCTGAAGCTCGCTTATTGTGTTTGCCATAAATATAGATGCTACTATATTCTTAGGCTGTTATTAAAAATCGATTGTTTGCAGCAACACAATTGTTGATAAGTCGACTTTATTTAGATTTTTGAAACATTCTTTGAAACACACAAAATCCATTCGTCAATCGCGGTCGGTCAACTGCGGTACTGCACACAGCATATCTTATAAGGATTGCCTCACCTTTTTTTAGTAAAATTCATTTCTTTACCTTTTATGTACATCGTATATCAACAAAATTCATTATTCAAACAAAGAAACAATACAATTTTCACTTAACTTTATCCTTTACTTATTTTGTTGATAGGCGAATCGTCACCTAGCGGTCATAACAGTTTGCAGACTACGCATATATTAGTGATAAGAAACAGTAAGATACACATTTCAGTCACTAGAATTCATAATCTTACAAGCATTAACTTGACAGATATTAATGAATCATGTGAAATACATATATGTACGATGCCAAAGATGACGAACAACACAGACAGATACCCACAGACAGACTATTAAAAAGACAAAAACGAGGTCAACAACAAACAGATTAAAATACATTCATCACATGAATGCACTTGTTTAGAACAGCTCGGGAGTTTCCTTCGAGAAGAAATGATAACATTAGCGAAAATGCCGATGTTTGCCAAATCTTTCTGTTTCGGAAGTAATCTGATAACAGAATAACAATAAATGTGGAATTCATCAAAAAAAATCATTTGAATTTAAGGAGATAATTTATTTTTGTTTCTCAAAATTTTACATCTTCCTTTAAAATATTCTCTCATTGTGAATTACCTTTATATGTTACAAATGGATAATTATAGAATAGCTAATTGGATAGATAATAGAAAAAAGTAGCATTGACGTGTCAGTATGCATGTGTATTTCTCTTATACGTTGTTATACTGTTCTTGATATGATATGTATCATGTGTATACATGTCATTGTAGTTCGCCATTGTGATTTTATTATTTCAAACCTGTTAATTGCTAACACTGGATGTCTGTTATGGGCCTTGAGTATTTGAATAAAAGTTCAAAGTTCAAAGGAAGAAATGGATATAAAGATAGATAAGTGTGCGTTGTTAGAATGCCTCCATTGTAAATACAGAACAATTTATCTGACCTTACCACAGACGTGACTCACCATACATTTAACAGACACTGTTGTGCAATGGTAAATATGTTATTAATTCAGAAACGCCACTTTGCTGTTGTCTGACAAATAACGCATCTGAAAAACGTTCGTGAACGAACTGATAAGCCGACACAAACTTACAGATAACAAAACCCTGACATACAATATAATACGGCAAACCCCGACGGTATATACAACAGTAAGACAAATGTCATGTTTGCAGTTGATGTAGCATGATGGAATCTATTGTTGTCTGCTATATGTCTGACTGCTTATAGATGTTTATTGGATTAATACATCGAGACAAATTAAGAAGTAATTCAGTATGCCTAACAATATATCGACTTATGTCAATTGCATGCACTATAAACTTGTCATATTAAGCACCAACTAATATCGAAGAGGAAAATGGAATGTAAAAACGCGTAATGAAAATAACGCTCTCGGCCTCTCCTCTAAGGGGTCACGAATATATCTGCTCAAGTCACAAGTCATTGTTTTCCAGGAAGGGGCCACGAGTCCAACGAATAATATGATTCCATCCATTGGTGAATGAGCACTCTCAATTATGCAATATAATCGCAGAAAATCATACTTTAAGAAATCGTAAATTCGAATAAACAAGTTGTTAATGTTAGAATGACTATTTGTACCATACTTCATAATAATCGCGATTTGTAACGAAATATTTTTTATACATTTTTACTAAAATAAATTGAATTAATTTCTTACACACATGGATCAAATGGATTGGTGATAACAGGTACGCGCTTATCATGTTCGTCTTGTGGCGTAATACATAAGCACATTACACAATGTGTGGGAAAACACGTGGTTTTCATTAAATCTAAAATTAATGAAATGCCGTCTGAATAATGTTGGTTTCCTTCTGTACACGTTCTCCAATTTTTATTCAAATCTGTATTTTCATAATAACATAGGAGCAAAAAGAACATTTAACATTTTTAACAAGTTTTATTCCGAAATTCAAACTTATAGTGTTTAAAAATAATTTGCTTGCATTCGGAATTTCAGTCGAACTATTTTGTCTTTATGCATTTTTATTACGTAACAAAAATGACGTCACAAGTCGTGTGGTTCCACATATTGTTGCAATGCTCTAGTGTAAAGAAGTCGAGACGCTTGTTTCCCTATTCAGTGTTATACCCTCGTTAATACAAGACCACTCTCACGTGGTTCAATGAGTTATGACGTCATATATGGTACACGATACATTATATATACTGTAAATGTAAATTCCACTCTAATATAGCACACACTATTATAGAACACATGTTTCACTTACATTATCATGAATATTTATGAAACATATCAAGATTCATTATGTAGATCTATATAACATTAGACTACGTGTATAATTTAGCTGGCAAGTAAACTACATTTTATCGAATACAACAATAAAATATTATCCAGACAGTAGGTCTATAAGAACTGTGATTTGGCAATCAAGAATCCAAATACATATTTACAAGCAATCAGTCCAAAGTTTAATGTATTTTGTCGTGGTTTATGAATAGTATTTGCCTTCTTAATTTAAGTTAATACAAACATGACTAAGAGATGGTATATGAACAACGCGTATTTTCGGAGTGGTTGGTTTTCCTTGAAGATGTGCTTGGAACCAGTAAATTGTCTATGCGGTGATTGATTATGTTTGGTGGCAAGCCGGGTGTAAGTACAATAACGAATATGGTATCGTCAATCTTTTTCCGCGCAGCCGTACTAACACGGCATTGCTATTTGTATATCAGTGTTGTGTTAACCAATCACATCTTAAGTTAACCACTAAGCCAACTTCTCTACAATCGAATAACGTGTGTAACCTTGACGCGGATTGGTTAATCTTTCGATAAGGGGTACGTTACATTACCGAAATGCACAGAATTACGGTAAAATTACAGAAATCTATTGTCTGAAAGTAGATATATAGTATTGTTAGTCAACCCTTCGGAAATTTCCCGGCAATGGAATTAAGAAGATTCTAGGTTTTATGTACCAGTTACGAATAATTGCATTGTTTTAATAAGATAAATCGGCAGGTCACAAGCATAATCGAGTGACCAGCAATCGTAACATCTCGGCAATATTTTATGTTGCACAACAAGTCTTTACCTTCACATTACGACTAATTTGCTTGCTTCAGATGGCGCCGACTATCTTTTTTTTCAAGATATTCTTGTTCTGATTATAAACGTTTACCGTCCATGAAACAGCACCCCAAAAAATGTTTATAATAATAAAGCAGTAATGTCTATATATAGCCACAACAAAACCATCGCAAATCATTGCACGTATGCACCATTTCTACATTCACATTTTAGTTTTAATTCAATTAACAAAACAGCTGGTATAAAAATAACACACATACAAATATGTTGGGTTAAAGACCGGAGTATAGGCTTTATTTAGAGTTTCAACATATGACCGTTAATGGCTAATGACTAGGTTTCAGAAAAAAACTGCGTAACAGTGCATTATTTTCTGATATGTATTTCAATCAATTCGATATCTTACATGGAGACCAATATTTCGAGGTATGTCTCCCCTGTTATTATATAGGGAGAATATTGTTCAAGTCGTAAATATACTGCAACATTCAATGAATTACAGACCCAAAATACAAATGCATCGTGACGGCTGCGTTATCAGTAAAGGACAATCCTCAATTTTCATATCAACTGCCGCCATATTGATCACCTCATGACTTTATTTATGTTGCAGGTATAGTTTATGCCCATTTAGTAGTCACACAGCAGACGACATGAAATAAATCACAGGCATTCAGACTGACCAACCCACATTTATACACGTTACATAGGCTCACTATCGACTTCCGATGCTAACAAGCCAATTTACCCAAGTACATTCGAACCTCGTTCCTTCGAATTCATCGCGTCCGAAATTTCATTTCGAATATTACATGGTTTCGAATAGCCCATTTTAATTCGACGTGCCTGAAAAGATGCTCCGGAACCGAATATTTATTTCAGATGATACCAAGTATTCGGATATAAGGGTGTTCGAATAAACGAGGTCCGACTGTATTTATTTTAATTGTAACAACCAGACATATATTCCACATGAACCTTTTTACAATGACAAAGTTCTATTGGGTATCTATGTTGTGTGCATAGTGATGAAATATGCGACCAGGAAGTTTGTTTTCACTATAAGCCATGGTAAGTATACTTTGTAATACATTGTATCAGTTATTTCCAGATTCATGATGAAACAGGGACATATAATAACATTCCTCGTGGTGATAGGTAGTGTAGTCATTGTTTAGAACATAGAAATATTCATATTATCGAGTGTGATTTTTTTTCAAACTCGAAATTTGACCATATTAAAAGACAATATATATTTAACTGGTATATGGGAGATAACAATATTGACAGTTGTTATAGGCTTTTAAGTACAGAAAATCCAAAAGTAATATTCAAATTAGCATTGTTCATAGGAAAACGTTTTAATTGGTAGAATTATTCATCACTGTGGTCTTTCAAAATATATATACCAGATTATGTGACATAACTATGGTATACTTTTGAAACCATTGTACTGTATTGACATATATATTATGTACCGGGTGGCCTTAATTTACTAAATTAGTTTGACTTTGGATTGACTTGGCTTGTTACTAGACATGAATGATCACACAGTGACGGTATGTCATAATTCCCTATGCCTGTATACAAGAGGAAACACTCCACAGTAAAAACAAAAGCTACCTTATGACTAGAATTGTTATATTCTTGACTGAACAGGAGCATCACAGACAGACTGACAGGTTAGAGATCACTGTATAATACTGGCAATACAGACACTATGGAGGCAATAAGATATTAGCAAACATTTATGAAAATAGGATCTCAATAAGGCCATGCAACGATTTATTTGCGGTGGACCATACCGTCTCAATCACAGTGGCACCGGGTTTTTTTAAAAATTATTTTGAAAAAAAAGATGGTCGGCGCAATTTGAAGATTAAGATTTGTTGCGCAACATAAAATAAATGCCGAGATATAACAATTGCTGGTCCCTCCAGATCCAAAATGGATTTCGGTCAATTCACCGAAATTCAGTGGATTTCGGTAAGGTAACGTACCCTTTATCGACAGGTTACCCAATCCGCGTCAATGTTACAAACGTTGTTCGGTTGAAGAGAAATTGCCTTGGTAATTAAAGCAAGATGTGATTGGTTTACACAACACTGATATGCAAATAGCAAAAGCATGTTAGTACGACTGCGCCGAAAATCTTAAATAATCACCCAACCGACATACCAAACAGTGGGTCGGGGTGCCGCAAATAACAAATTTTTGTTTGGTCGTTCACATTCTGCCAAATAATTCATAGAGACGTCAAAGAGAAATATTCCATATTCTCTCGACGACCTCGAAAGTCAAACGTGTGTAATATTTCTCTAGAGTCCCGTTTTTGTTATATTACTGGGTTTCAGAAATATCAATATTTTGTTTGGAAAAGATGCTTCGGAAGAATATCTAATATTTACATAACTGTGCAAATATCAGGAATATGTACGTATCAAAGAATATATAGCAATAAACCATTACCAACAATGGAAGCATATTTTCCGATTAAATCAAAAATAACATCGCATATTTTATAACAACATGCATGAAATTGCATAAAAACATAAATACCATTAACATGTAACCGACTAACAAGACAGCCACGGATCCAGCTAGTGTCAAAATTGAACTAATTATAAAATTACGTTAATTAATTAATTATGATGAAAATTGAGATGAAAAAAGCATTTGACATTTTTTTTAGATTATTTTAAGCACTGCCTCGGTACCAGTCAATTATTGTCTCTTTCTCATGGTTTTTAAACGAGAACAAATTGAAGCAAAAAAGCCCAACAGAATTTAAATAAACTAGGCCTAGCAGGAACTTAGCCCCGCATACATATCTCTGTACTCCGACTTTTACACGCGTCCGTTCGTACAGCGACAGTATAGAGATGTGACGTCCGTGGCTGGACTAGCAGGAACTATACCCAAAGCATAAGCTGTCGTATTTAAAGAAATAAACGAAGAATAAACGGTTATACAGAGCGCTTTAAAGAGGGTAAGCAATATTTCACTCGAGTTATTCCGTGACAGAAAAGTTTCGACGAAGGAGTTATGAGTTTAATATCTTATGTCTTGAACAATTACTTCAAATTCAGCAAAATAAATACGATGTCCGTCGACAATGATGACATTACTTACACAATAACTATGTAAAAAAATTATGTGTTTACGAACATTAATTACGTGCAGCTTTAAGTTTAAGTTGCCATGTAGACAAACTATGAGAAGCAACACTTCACATTATATCAATAAATGTTTATAAATCCTCCGTAATACGTCAGAAAAGGTTGGGCTTAGTACGTCACAATCCAATCACTTTGTCGTTTTCTATATTTCCTGGTTAAAGTGTATGATAGGCAAACAATTTGGAATGACAACTTGCGTGACTGAATTGTAATCTTTCTGCTGAATGTTTCAATAGACACTTCTAGACACGGTAGGACAAGTAACTGCTAAAGATACTGTACATAAATGTTATTGCGGTCATAACGATGTTCCAACATGCAACTATTACGTAGCTTGTAGACAGTCATTAAACAAGGCGTACTTCTGGAAAATGTATGACTACCAAATATCTATCAAACAAACGATGTTAGAAGTTAGTGCAAACAACTAGTCCCCATCTAGTGAATTATGATAGAATAATCGCAATTTATATTTTTTATAATTTATTATGTTTGTCTCTTTGGTATTGCATGCATACAAACAATGGTCTGGTCGGAATATATCACACACATACCCAAAGACACTTAGTACAATGTCCTAGTCCTTATCTATAGCTGCAACCATAAGGTCAATGAGGACAGACTGTGACTGTTCTTCACTATATAATTCATGTGATACAATTATCGAGATGTCTCTGTAATAATTGGTTGAAGAAATAAAGTCTTTGATACATTAGCTAACTGAAGATAAAACAAGAAGACAAAGACGAACTACAATAAGAAATGGTATTCAGCCTCTACTTCAAGTATAAAGTAAACACGAGATGAAGAACATTATACTGGCATGTTTTATATCGGAATTGTGTATACATTAAAAGAAGTCTGTTATAGTTTGAAACTAGTTTTTTTGCCCTCATGATAAAAGTACAATATATATATGACAGTATGCCTTGTATCGATTGGTGCTAACTATATTATGTTCACCGTATTAGATGTGTGAGGCAACACAATACTAGTTGTTACAAAGTTATGGAATAAAGATAACTAGATCATTGCAAAGAGTTAATATGCCATGGCCACGACATAATATTATAACATATATATATTATAATCACGTGACCAGGAGTTATTAACCTCGTGTGCTCCCCCAATACCATAGTTACATTCAGCGCCGTTTCGGTTATTTCTTTGAATGGGACAGTAAAAACAACAATACATACTGCAAACCCCCCTGTGTATTCACTGACTAAGGAACCACCGCTAACACTAGAATACTTCACATACTGTAACTAATCTTCACGATGAAGTCACAAAGTGCACATATGCTTCGTGCATTAAGACTATAGTGATATACCAGTAGAATATTGTTTTCACTCATCATCGACTGCCGACGATCTTACAAACTGGTGTACTTTTCTAGTTTGTTTAATATCTGGAAATGTCGAGTATGTACAACATAAACAAAAGCTAACGGAGAATGTAACCTTCCTGACATCTGAACATTTCTAGGAAACAATGGTTGTTTGTATAACCTGAAAAAACGACAGTTGTGTACTATTGTGTTTTTGAAGTGTTTAAGTTTTACGTAGCTGTGGTAGAGACGTTTAGAACAGCTATCTGAACTCAAGATTGTTAGATGTAATGTCTTGTAGAAAGTCTGGATCAGTCAGAAAGAATGTTTGTTGAAAACTGCAACTTAACTTGAACACCAGCGCGTGTTGTTTTATTCTGTTGACCTTGCGAGGCGACGAGTCAGTCGGTACAGTTATTTAAACAAACGTACCTATCTCTCATGTTCCCAGACAAAAGCTCATTATAAATGTTCCAAGATGCAATATCTATTTCAAAAGCCAGGAGACAAACACATAATCACCCAATCTTTTATTCCATGCAACTATGCACGAAACATTTAAAACTCATCACAAATACACCACGATACCCTTATATATTAATCAATGTTTAATTTAATTTGGCCCGTGCTAAATATTATTTCTTTTTTCGATTACAAAGACACTTCATGAACTCTTTAAGTATTTACTGAATTACATAAGCGTACATGTTTTTGTGGAATATCGTCGCAATTTCATGATATTATCCAGTCATAACTACCCAGACAATTTATACTGCTAGCTATAAAATTACAAAAATGTGTTGCTATGGCAACTGATGACGTCTGTCATTGTATTTGTTTGTCTATAAGCAGTACTTCGAGATAAAATCATTTATAGGCGAAATCTGATTTCGATTTGAAGTTACAGTTTGTGATAGAGCGGAACTCTGATCCGTAAATGGTGGAACTTTTTTACAATCTGAAACGTCTATCATACCAGTTCACTTCATCTATACTTAACACCATTAAAAACGCAACTGTTTTAATAAGGCTTCATTTTGTACATAGTGTTAAAAGCTACCAACTGTTACCAATGTTTAAACTATTGTTCAAAAAGTATTGAAACTATGGATCAATAATTCATATTTCATGATTCAATAAGTTTAGGAAATTACGATTATGCATCAATATATACTCATTTCTTCCTTGTGTCATCTTTTGAAGCAGACACTTTTCGGTTGCGTTTTTAATGGCTATAAGTATAGATGTTATGTTTGGGAAACGAGTAAGTAACACCGTTAAGCGTGTGTTTGTATGGGACAAGCCCTTTGAATGCTCTGCAGAATAATAGATCTTCTTAATCTCCTTCAGTTGGGCAAATAAAACAAAGTAACACATTTGGATAAAAATGTTATTTCGAACAGTCGAAGACAATCAATGTCAAAGTCTATGCGTGATACTCAAGTCGGTCATTCGACATTAATGAAGCCCCTAGTGATTCAAACAATCTGCGAACTGACATAAAATGACTTCCTTTTAGATGGCATTGAAAAAGCTTTACTCTAAGAATTACGCAATAACGGGAAACAATAGAACTCAGTATGAGGGCTGATCCATAATTGATGCTACTGATGAGAATAAGTGCTACTTTGTCCATCGAGTGATTATTTCAGCCCGACTCGATGCGTCGGTATTCCGATAAGATTCATTTTTGGACCTAAGCTGGCATCTTGCTGTCTGTGGTAAACATTGACAAGCTGGGAAACCAGCAGACAATTAACACAGAGAGACTATTTCTATGAAAGATGTTGCCTGCTTCTTTGCAGAAAGAACATCTCACGATAGCGTAATCGCTCTTTAACATCTCCATAATTCAAACCTGGATAACTATAGAACAGTCTTTCACAGTCCTATTTTTTTTCTTTACTTTAATTGCAACATAAAACACGAAAATCAACACAGCCGCCGATCTTTCTGTCGCTTTGAATTAAAAAATGTTTAATGAACGTTTAAAAACAACATAAAGTTATACAGGCTATTTTATGAATATTTACATTGACTATGTTGCTTTGTAACATGTATTATGGGCCGGATGCCTTTTATTGAAATAAACTTTTCTATCGTACTCATGATAACAATTTTGGTGTGCTGATAGTGATCGACTTAAATTTGCATGATCATTTTTCATCATCATTTAGAAGACATTATGAAGTTGACTTTAGTAAGATTCTAAATATTGTGATTTTTAATTGTTATCTTTTATCACCCATTAATTTCCCCTACTGTTTGTTCTCTTTTATTCTTCTAGTTATTCCTTATGGTCGAAGAGGCCATTCCTTGCGCCTATGTTCCCATACGTATGTGCCATCGATCCTCCTAAAGTGCCTTATGTTTTATGGATTGTTGTTTTCCCGGAGGTCTGTGTGTCGAGGCACTGTCTTATGTATGTGGCATTCCCTGTAGCACCTATACTCTCTCTTTAAAGTTGTTTTATCTATGCATGTATTACAATTAGCGAAAATCGACTCGATAGATGTATGGATGTCACCGAAAGCAGGACAGACAACTACCTCAATAAGCCAGCGATTGGTTAATAAATTATGGATATGAAAAAGAAGCAGAAATATATTAAACACGACATTGACTTGCGTTTTTGATAATTGCGCTCTTTTATACTTGCTTAAATAATCTGAATTTATCAATACACGAGTATGTATTCAATAATCCGGACGGTAACATTCGAATCACACCACGTCAAAAATGTGACAACACTTGTATCAGCAATATGCGCACTTCGACTAAAATTGTGTCCATCATTCGTACATTTAAATAATAACATTAGCGTTTATTCAAAAACCACGCAATCGTGTTCTGACATTCTGTCTGAAAGTCAGATTGTATTCGCCTTGTCAATTATTGGTAATGGTCAGTGTTTTTCTTACAATAAAGGTTCGTTATCTAAGAGTTCACGAGATAATCATATCCGACAGTAATAACGATGCATTCCCCAGTGTCCGTTATATTTATTGCCCTGCTAACAAGTCGATATCGGCAATATTGACATATGTCCAATAAACGCAATTATCAGAATGTGTTAAGCATATATACCCGAGTTCTGGCTTCAAAGAGTGCATCAAGTTATTATGAAATATAGGGGCGGCTAACAACCTGGTTGAAACGTCTGTGGATACAGAATATGTGGTTTTATATGTTTGTAACATACTACCTAAGAACAAACATTCGGAATGCTATGTTATTAAAATGTTATTATGTTGGTTAAGTATTAAATGCTTGAAATTAGCGAAGTAAAATAAAGTAGAACCTCACATGACGACCACCTCAATAATAAGAAGTCCTCAAAATTAAGAACACAATTTTCAAGTCCATTTTCACTATTTTGCTCATTGTTCAACCTCAATATTAAGACCACCTCAATGATAAGACCAGTTAACAAGGGTCCCATGGGTGGTCACATTATTGAGAATTTACTGTACACGCGCAACATATTGTTTTCTGTTCAATTAGCATTTGAAATAACAACATTAATTGGACACAAACTTTGAGAGACAAAACTTCATTAATTGAACTCTGACTGTAAAACAATTTCTTACAGCTACAGTTACTGGGTTACTAACACGTACTCGTTGTTAATTCAAAGAGTGTGTAAACCGCGGGAGAATCTCACCCATATGGTAGTATTCAGACACGTGACCTCCAGAACAGGGCTACCGCGCTCTACCCCTGATCCACAATGTACCTCATGTTGCTGTATGAGTTTTGAATCAGAATGACTGTAATTTTCTTTGATCTTACTGGTATCT
Organism: Mactromeris polynyma; assembly: GCA_032209605.1. NCBI lineage: Eukaryota > Metazoa > Mollusca > Bivalvia > Venerida > Mactridae > Mactromeris > Mactromeris polynyma. Next base: position 2,219,389 of record JASFXZ010000031.1, on the reverse strand, counting down.
TAGCATACTTTTTCGGTTTTGCTGTTTGCATATCAGTGTTGTGTAAACCATTCAAATCTTACGTTAACCACCAAGGCAATTTCTCTTGAACCGAACAGCCATAACGCGGATTGGTTAACCTTTCGAAAAAGGGCACGTTACCTTAACGAAATCAACTGAAGTGGAGTGACCAGCAATCGTAACATCTCGGCATTTTTATGTTGCACAACAAATCTTAACCTCCGAATTGCGCCAACCATCTTATTTCAATATATTTCTTGTTTTTTAGTATACATCTTAGTATAATGATCACATCAAACATTTGATAGGTCAGTGTGACTTTGTGACCGAAAGTTTGTGTTTAATATCCACCGCTGGCAGCATGCTTACAGCAACCAAGCCAATTATCTCATCACACAATTACCAACCCTGGACAGGTACCACATTCTCGTTAGTCACGACTATAATCCACTTCTAATTCTATAACAGCATGGTAAAATTGCTAGCGCTAATGGACGTAATATCCCCGGGGCCATACAAAACTCTTCATAAAGCGTGTACGAATGGCGAACGATACGTAATCAATGATACCGCAAGGATACACCGTACTTCCGTCTGTCACATTACTAAATGAACAAGGAATACGAATACTGTTTTAGCCTTAATGAAAAGTGTTCTTAATTAGCGCATTTAGAACTACACTGGTATAGTATTATTTGGTACATGTATACGTTTTTATTTGTTCACAAATCTCGTTCACTCGCCTGTATAAGTGATGTTTTACAATGTTGGAAAATAAATAAAAAAACAGACCTTACTTCATGCACTTGAAATCGAGATATTTTAATCGAGAAACAATAAGCATATGCCCAGAAGATTAACGTACCAAATGAAATCCATTTAGTGAAGTACCTTGATTTTGTAGCAAGTACGATTTAGTTTTATGATGATAAGCAGAATAAATTGGGCAATAAATAAGATCGGTTCCCGTTAATCGCTAGGCTTTATAGCGTAGCAATCTAAGACTAATTCCTAAAAACGCTTCGCTATGAAGAAGGAGTCAGGCTGTATGTCGCGGTGTCATTTCCCTTAAAGCAGTCAGTCAATGCAAACAACCATATTAGTAGCTCGAGGCCTGAGTGACCAATTGATGCTTGGATTTGTTTTCAAAGTAAGGGATAAGAATATAATTATGGGTGGTCTGATGCAAAAGTGAACTAACCCACATTTCTCCTTGTTACTGTTCAAAAGGGAATTTATATGTTGGTCTTGTTTCCAGCTTTCTAAGACGTCTATAGCAGGAGCATTATTTCAAGTTTTGAAGTGGAGTATGAATACCAAAATATACTATCCCACAAAATCCTTTTTTTTTTAAACTTCAAATAAATATTATTTGGAACTAAATTTTTTCTCAAAATGACCTATGTAAGGCTTAGTTCACTTTGGCATCAGACCACCATTATGGACTAGTGCTCTACAATACCTTTGTTCTGACGTATGAAATATATTGACATAACACGTGCATGTATAGTGAAATAACAAGTTGAGGGACTTGCGATATAAGCCAACGAAACAGGACGAATTTATATAATAATATACTATATACTATTTCTAGATATTTCCACTACTTTCGGTCAGACACTAAATCCAATAATGGCTATCGTAAGGTCGTGTTATCATATATGACACGCGGCATATACCTATGTAAAACGACGCTATGATGGCTGCAACAAGATTCCGTTGTTTAAGGTATTAACGTCCACAATTCATGACATACCACAGTGTCTTTGAGTGATTTTTTCATGAACAATAAGTCCGAGTAGGTTCACAGAAGACGCATTCTGATAAATGCTGCAAAGTATAGCTTCTATGCTTACTTTACATAAATATATTTTACACAAATGTATATGATAGATTAACTAGGATTTACGTAAAATTGGAAGTATGTATCGAGGTTGTCACTGGTTGGTGCAAAGCTAGCGTAACTCACAATTGTTAAAGAAACAATTACTAAAATACTGCACTAAACCTTTGGTATTCTCGCTGATACTTTAATTCAACAAGTACAAATGCATGATATACTCTCGGGGATAACGCCAGAAGCCCCCTGTCTCTCATAATAAATATCTATAAAACTATATAACAAATGATGGAACGCCGATGTTCATTGTTATAAAGCACAGAATCTCATTACGAATCATCATGAAATAGGAAGTTTTGTAAGCAAAATGACTTCGGGGATTCATCATACGACATGAACTTGACGTTACGAATAAAGACAGACCCTGATTTGACTTTACGAGCGCTTTATGGCTGCGTCTATTTCAAACAATATTGCATTTTGTGCTTTTATATTATACGTCAAGTATAATAATCGTTAACTAGATATAGCATTTTATAATTAGCTCACTGGCTGGGCAATAATGCTGAGTGGAATCAAAGTAGTGAATAAGTTTCATCTCAGAACCAGAGGTAGAGTTTCAAACTTCAGCACGACCGGGGTTGCTGTTTGTGAGGAATATACAGGCTGTACACTACATACCTCGTCCTTCTGGATTTTTTGTTCAATCAGAAAAAGTCTTCTAAAACCAAACTTAAGAGCATACTTATTGTAACTATTCGTACAATCCTACCATTTCCTTTGATTTTTTAAAAACTTTATAAATGACGTCGCAAACGTGTAAAAAAGGTCATCCGTGACCGAACGGTTATGTTCACTTGCCCCTCACCACTTCGGGTTTGAATCCAACCCATGATGTAGAATGTGTACGTTAGGAAGCAGTCCAACAAGGAAGGTCGGTGGTTCTACTCAGCCCCCTCCCTATGCCCAAAATAATGCTAGAATGGATATCTGAGGTATTCCTAAGGTAATCGCACCTACTTCAATGAATGTGAGGTACATGGCTCCACCGCGCCCATAGGAGGATTCCCAACATCACGACCTTCGGATCAAGGTTCAGATACTCCACTCATTTCATTTCCTAATCTGCTAAAATTTGAATTGGCCGTAGCTTTATTAAAACATCCATGTTTTCTCAACAATCGCTCATAACTAAATGTTTTGTTATCAAGAGGCATTTTATTACAGAAAAAAATCGCTAGATAGCATTTCGCTAAAGTCATATGTTAAATACAAACGTATGCCGATGTTTGAACAATATCTGCTGAATAATGATTTTAGATTAACCTCTTAGCATTAATCTAATTTATTGTATGAGTTTGTCATGAAGACTTATTGAAATTCAATATGAATACAAGGCAATGTTTGCTTCCCGGTTAAACATGAAACAGGTCCTGAGAGAGAATACGTAATACATTAATTCTAAGGCAACACAACTCTATCAATATCTACACATTTTCTGTTATGTAAAGGAAATCTTAAGTAAACTAGAAGAACTTTTAATCAAGAGGGTCACAATGGCCCCTAATCGATAACTGTTTCTTAATGAGCGTGACTAGTATGGATTAAGACGATATAAGATATTTGATAAACAGTCACAAGGTAACAATTTCACAGGAACTGCATTCAGATTCTAGTTTGATAAACATATTTCTTTATTTCGTCATTTAAATCGTGTGTTCATGTTGATGTATGTGCGTATATATACGGACCCTTTCAAAAGGACGGAACTGACTCTCGAGGTGCAAATATTCAATGCTCTGCCAAATCTCTCTTTCACTTTTAGATATGTTTCAATCAAATTTATCACACATTGATGCAGCCTTTTCGCGATATGTGACTTTCGTATTTTTCTAAATTCTTAAATACAGTAAAACTTCGAAACTTCGAATAGTTTTGGCTCAAACACAGTAGATACTGCGAACAGGTTCTTAAGTCCCGGCGAAATCCCTTCTTATTTCATATTATCTAACAGTAGATCACTCGAACAGAGATAGGTCGAACACTCGAACAGGATTTAGTAACACATATGTATAATATGTAATGTTAATTATATTTAACAATACTCTGACTGTTCACGAAAGAGATTGACCCACGCCAATTTATGAACAAAAATCTTCTCAATATAAGAAATACAACCCAGGCGTACACAGACATAAAAGTCATCATCTCTACACGACCGTTACCCAGCTATATTATATTGCTGTCAACTCAGAAAAATGGTTGCCATGGTTTTTGATGTTCGTACAATAGTACTCTATATAGGACGGAATCTTAATTTCTTCGACTGCAATATGTCGAAGACATTGGCGATACAATAATCAATATATCGGGGACGGTCAGGTCAACGCTTGTAGAATTAATACATAACTTAATAACGTAAAATCATAAATAATTCATACATAACATAATAACGGCATGTTATCAATATTAAACCCAGCCATAACATTGATATATAGAGCATGTCAAGTCTTCCGCAATAATAACCGGATAGGAACACGATTTCTATAATTAGAAAATATTAATAATTTGTAAGGTCTCAATTGACTGAACTGGAAACAATTTTTGATCCAGCTTGCAGATTTAATGTCATGGCTTAAATGTTTAATGAATAAACCCACCGAGTAAATTATTTTTATGTTGGAGTTTTACGTTGGTTTTAAATTGTATTTTTGTTATGCAGGACGGACGGTTGATATAGCAACCTTATTCTTAAGAGTAACATAGAAACACAATAGAAAAAAATCGTATTTAGAACATACTGACAAATGACGAATTCCACACTCGAATAAGAGGTGGAGAACTGGGGGTACATGTTTAGTAGGTATTGACCCTGGTGTTGGGAATTCAAGCTACACTCCTCCTACATGTATTCAAGTATCCCCCCACCCTGGTCATATGAACGCGATTTTAAGACTCGAGAAATCTGAAATCGCTACACCCGATGAAGCGTGTGTTTGCATTGACAATTTGACTGCAAATATTGTGCATTCTAAGTCGTCTGTCCGTGGTCCGTCCGAAAATCTCATGGATTGAACAATTGACTGTTCCAGACTACTGCATGGAACAAGCATAAAATATATATCTGGCTCATCTGAACATAACATGTTTGAATTGGGTTCATCCAGTATTGTTGTTCAGTGACTATAACATCTCTAACTAGAACCATTGCAATGAATATGTATACCTGATTGAGAAAATATCTTACTATATTACTAACAGACAAAACTTGTAAAATAGCCTGATTGTTAAGAACTGGATTTTTGTTTTTAATTTAATGATGTATAAAACATCTTTCTTCAACAAAGACGGAGCAATACAGAATGAGTTCATTCTTTGTTAATGCATGTTTATTAATCTTTTAACTATATGAAATATATTGTTCAGCTAAACTAATGAACAAAAATTGAGCATAGTATTACTTTAACAAGCGAGGCTACACCGAATGTGTAATCCCGGCAGACGAAGTTAATAATTTAACGACCAGAAGAAAGTACAAAGCAAACATGTTACATCGTGATGCCAAAACCGGTGCGTTCAGTGGGTGAAATAGGAATGATTTCTTCATAGAGATATTATAATTAATGTTCAAAACAAACGATGAAATTATGACAATCTAATCAGAGTTTGGTATCAAATAAATATTCAAAGCATTATTAACGAACCATTACACGAAGTAAATCACATCCACTGTGAGAAAATTGTACAAACAGATTGTAAAATATTCAGTGCCCTTGTCTTTCTGTTACAATACGTGACGCTTTCCGCTTCAATTGTCAGTTTCTATATAGTAAATGACAGAGAGACTATCATGTCTCTTAACGTTGGCGCATTTTTTTTTATAGATTTTAAGGCTCTAGAATCATTTTAAAAAAGCATTTGTCCCGGACAGATGAACATATTAACTTTGACTTGTCCGATATGGGAAGCTAATTGTGCGAGAGAATTTGTTGACAGTTTGAATTGTCACCCATATCAGGGCATCAATAATGCACGATTTTCGTTCGATATTTAGAATGTTCAACGATATTTGGTTTTAAAACAGACTTGTCATGGACTAACTTCAACCCAACTGTTGGTAGCCCAAATCAGCAATTAGCCTTGTCCGGGACGTCAGGCTAGTGGATTTGTGAAAATGACATTTTTGTAAAATTCTGAATTAAAGTACAACTAAGCACCCTCGATGACTGATTTCTGAGTTACTGACCAGTAATGGCGTCGAATTTTAGGAACGTGCATATCAAGTTCAAACCTGATTCACGCGGGCCTCGAACTCAAGATCTTTGGAACAGGAGATAGGCACAGTATCCATTGAGAAATACGTCTCCTTTTTGAAGATGTATTGATTAAATTATTATAAACAGCAATTGCACACTTTCATACCGAATGAGGAATCTACCACTTTGATATGGTGTTTAAACCTTTACAGTCGGACCTCGTTCATTCGACAACCCTTTATCCGAATACTTGGTACTATCCGAAGTAAATATCAGGTCCCAATGTATCATCTTAGGCACTTCGAATTGATTACTAGATTAATTCGAATGACCGAGGTCCTACTGTATTGCGCTAGACAGATTCGTAGCATAACAACAGTTAACCGTATTGATACCAGCCTATCAATATTCCGATTTTATGATCATGATAAATCATTCGAGTGGAATTGTAGAAGATAGGGATGTAATTAATAAATGATAAAGAAACACCATTTAATGTTGTAAGTAATCAGAACGTATCTTCTCAACCGTGCTGTTTCTGAGTTATCTACCGCTTAAACAACCAAGCCACTAAAGAAAAAAGCTGATTGCAAATATATTATTATCATTGATAGTACCTGGCTGAGAGTTGAATTCTAATCTTGATTAAGGCCATGAGAATTAAATTTTCCAAGCAAGTGTCGTGTTTAATATACGCACACACACACTACTTTATTTAAATTCAGTCTTTGGTTTAATAGTCAGAACGTAGTCACCAGTCAATGCATGATGACAAATGACTGGTGTGGCTTCGTTTAAAAATGATATCTTATGAAAAGTATTTGAATACCAGCCTATGTGTGTATTGCAAATGATTAAAATGCATTGATATACCATAGTGCTATCCATATAATACCATAGACGACCAAATGTGTTCTTTTAAATACGGGTTATAGACACAGTGAATCAAACATGTGTGTTCGCATTTGTTCGATTGAAAGTAATTTCATTGATACAATCTCTCAAGTAGAACATCTTTGAAGAAAATGCACGACTGATTCATTATTTATTTTCAAATAAAAAATTCGTAAATATAGATAATCGCAGTCCAATATCGCAGTGTTTACCCAATTCGGTACCACACAAATAAGGACAATTATTGCTTTTAAATAAAAAAAGGCGATGGTATATCGCAGCAAATTTACTGAAATTTGTTAAATTTTCTACAAAATATACAAACATACTGGAGTAACTACGGACTCACTGGAGGTGTGTACCGTTCATGAACGTTTCATAATACGCAAAGAAATAATTAAAACAGAAACAAACTTACGCTGCTCCTTAGCAAGCAACAAGTGCTTTCTTAGAGGCGGGAAAAGGCGGTATAAGATCATTCGAAACATCAAGCTAACTAACCAAATTGTGCGTTTGAAGAAATGGCAAGATAATTTTACGCACGATTTAAATATTTACACTGTCACAATATTCATTCCAAAAGTTTCCCGCATGCATTATCCAAGTTTAGAATAAAACAATTAACTATTTAAATGACCACTAATCCACAGTTCGCCGATGCGACAGAAAATTCAAACATCGACAAAGTCACTACTCACTATCTCTGACATATGCACCGCTATATAAGTAAATGATTAAATCCACTGGTACTAAAGTACCATTTTCCCAATATTATTCTAAAGAATTCAGACAGACTACATCATTAAATATTGTTTAAATGTTGAAGCACACACATATTCATCTAGAAACCTTTGTCCAGTCTCATTTAACACAATCCACGACTCAAGCAATATATCGACAAACCCACAGACTAGTTACTGTATTGTTTTCATACAACTAATTCCCATCCAGTGTAAAACGCTTAATTATTCTTTAAATTGTACACGACGAGAAAATATAAACATGTGTTAAACAACAGCTGGCTGAGCGGAGTATGAATGATTTACCAAGCGATACTATACAGATCAATGGTGAAATAGTTTGTATCTGACATGTACAGGAATCCTATCCCGGTAAACAAACAAAAAGATACGTTGATTTTACGCCCGATTCCAATATATCTTTAAATACAGTATACCGATATATCCTCGCAATTAATTGTTTCCGCAATTAAATATAACATCCATCAGATAGTTGAAGTGTTTGATGATGATCAGCAAATGTTCAAGGTCTGTTTAGGCATAGCATTCTTCAGAATGCGCTCAAAGCATTTACCACAATACCACAATGCTTTAATTGGTTTATCATTACTTAATTAAAATTTTGAAATCACTTCATTGCATGCCGCTCGACACTGAAAACGATATTTAGCTCTCTAGAAGTAAATACCCGACTGGTATAAGCTTTGTCCTGACATTTTCGTGGAAGTTTTACTCAGAATGCGACGCAAGGATCATCGATTTTATTCCGTTAATTTACAGAAACGTAAAATGAGAGACGAAGGAGAGACATAGAGAGAGTACAGCGTCATTGCAGACTGGATTCAATCCGATGCACAGATTTGAAAATAGTAAGAAATATTTCATGTTTTCTATCAAATACCAGAGAGAATAAGACGCACTCAAGCGCAGAAAATGTATACGATTGATTCTCTATTGATGTACTATTAGCGTACATTTCTCGCTATGTTACCATGAAAAACGGAGGACATTACGTAGTATAATTACATTATTGTTTGCACACCATGTAACATTATCCCGTAGGACAGAATCGATCAGATACTACTTATAGTATATAACTTCACTCGATCCAAGACATAAAGTACATGTGAAGATTTGCCGCTATACAATCATTCATTTATTCAGACAGACACTTGATCAAAGGCTCTCGAGTTGTAAACCAATCATGCGACTCCATAACATCTCACACACACCTCAATCTTCATTATAAACAGGATTTACGTCACGTGTACAATATTTGAGCTCAGAATCTCAGATTTTGTTTATATTTAACAATACCAGGAAGTAAAAAAGGCAACTTAGATCAAAGTATTAATAAATTTCGCGTTTTACTGCATTCCAAGAACACGTGTTCGTTAATTGTGCCAATAACGGCTGCATATTAGTGGAATGTATGTTTGATCTCTCTCAAATATTCGGAGATGATGTCTGAAACTTGTAATCAATTAATGGATAAATCGTCTGATCGTTAACTATAATGCGGACCATAAATCATATATAAAGCTTTTAGAATGAACGTATATTGGTCAAAAAAGCTAACCCGTCGTTTTGTATCTTGAGAATATTTACTTTATCATGACAAAGTGATCTGACACGATGGACGTTTTTTTGACAGATTTACATACTTTTTAAAGTAAAAGTTAAATTCATAAGTGGCATAGATTAATGCAATCAACATCAACAGAAAATGTATCCAATAGTTTTTCAGGATTTATGTGAAATGGGGTACGGTCGAATTAAAACTTTCGATCATTCTAGTTACATAGTGGTCTGAACTTTAACGTGGCGGCAGGCACACAGGAATGAGGGGGTCATGTGAAAGTTGTGTGATAGCCACGTTCTCGTTTCTTCCAGCAGATTGCGATAATTTCTAGATTCCTGAGTGTACATACAACAGAATAATTAATTTTATCATTTCCATAACAGATGCACATTTCCGGTAAAACATCACCAGGCTTAAACTTTATCAAATGGATCGCCGGATTGGTAGTTATACTTCCAATATATTTGCGTGAGTGGTATATGCAACCATCAAAGGATATGCAAAAAAGTGTGTATTAATTCATATGTTAGAGCGATTTTGCATATACATGTACTTGTATTTCGATTTCTAGGTCAGGCATGGTGTTCAAAAATTCCGATCAAAACCATTCAATAGGTGCAGTTTACATAGTCAAATACTGCATGCAAGAGACTGTATGTTGTTCAGAAAGGACCATAGTTTACATAAGCCACGTATGAGACGTAAAGCCGGAATCATTATGGTCACAATAGAATTCTATATATGCAGTATTCTCTATACGACACTTAAACACACGATTTGTGTTGAAGACAAAAATCAAATTCTTATCAATTATTCCTTAACCTTTGATAGATATTAAAGTCTTGATGGAACACCACTTCCGTCAAAACTGATACATTATCACTACTTTTACTTGTCACAAGAATAACAAATCAACTTTTTGATTTGTTAACATGATGGGTCGCAGACACGATTATTGACATCTTATTTTTTTATCTCCGTATTGTTTTTGCCACATGTCCCGTAAATAATTTGCGCTTAGAGACACAAAGATAAGGAGATTATTTGTAACACAATAGAAGCTTCAGGAACACTGTAATATGACGTGAGAGTATTTGTATACACAACGACGCTGGATTTGAGAATCGAGTGAGTTTGTGACTGCAAACACGAAGCCATATATACATGTAGTATGATTCACCATGTCCTCTAGCTTGCCGATGGATAATACAATGTTACAGTTCACAAAGCCACCGTCAAGCATTAAGTAGATTAAAAAAGATCAGCACACCCGAAGCATGTTAACTCACATACCGAACTTCAAACCACCAAACAACAATTACACATCAACTACAAATAGCTGGAAGATATTACTAGGGTAATAAGACGGAGCACGTACACTATAAACAACCAACATATCAAGTCAAGACATAAACAACACGTTAAAGACATAACGTTTTCAGACGACACCATAACAGCAGAACTGCTAATTGCTTTCACAGTAACATCGTTGCGAGCGCTTTCGTGCAGCCATCGCCTCCGATAATCTGTGTTAGAATCAGTACCGGTAATTCGTGAACGTCTACGAACATCTCTTGAAAATAAAATGTTCGTATATAGTCATAAATTGTCTTGTAAAGAAGCAGACAGTTGAATTACTGCTGCAAACTGGCCAGTGCTTTCAGTATCCGGAATGTGTAGTTACTGCGTCGCTTGATCGATAAACCTTGGGTCATTAAGTCATAGAAATAGTTTTTTTATCGTTTTATACAACCTATCATGTACATAAACACGAAATAATGTATGTTGCTGGTGTAAGCAGTTGAGTTCAACTTGCACGATGAAACAAACGGTGTAAATGTTTAATGTATCAAGTGTATGCGAACGATGGATTGGTACAAGACTGACAATAAATAAACACGCGAGCGATGTTGTTTTCAGATCTCTTCACAGTGAAGTAGGCTATCGAACACGATCTTGTTTAATTATCCCGCAATTGCAAATGCACTTTCAAACGATGGTATAGTCTATGTTTGCATGTATACATGTCTCCATGTGCTTCCAAGCAGAAACGATGTGGACTCGGAGTTCAACATGCAACAATGTCGATAAATTGCGTTATGTGAGCGGATATCCGTGGATCTGTAATTTAATTCAATTTTTACGTGTTCATTCTCGTACACAAGATACTGGATTGAACTGAATCTGGAAAAAAACATTTTTCGTTCAGCATTAAGCAATATTTTGAAGAATTCAGAAGCTTTCATGTCTTAACTTAGTTACTTCCCTAATAGTTGATAGATAAATTATTCAGTTCGTTATATAGAGGGAATTATTTGTATAGAAAAACAACAGAGAATACAAATGGTATCTTAACATGATTAGGAGAATAAATTATTCAGATATTTTACCTTGAGTTATATGGCTGTTAAAGGCATGATCGATATTTCGTATTTGTAAGCTCATAAGGTGAAGTATAAATTAGGACCATTAGACGATGGGACGTTAACAAACATGGACAATCCTATACAGAAACACTGCAGGGTTGTGTTTTGTGAAATACCAGACACTGCTGTTGACAGGTCTTTTAACACATGAGAACTAACTGACATTTTTCTATTTACTAAGAGACTTCACCGAGTGGTATGCTTTGTAATGGGCAGATATTTTATGTTGGCAAAAAAATGGAGAACATATGACGTATATTAAAATACAGAAGAAAGAGAACAGACGATGCTTTGACGTTCTGTCAAAGACTTTAACTACATACTTTTACAAATACGAGTCCCTTTTCTCTATTAAGATCAAGGGGTACACATAAAACAGTAAAAACAGAGACATTACGGGAGATACATAATTTATACCAATCTCGTTATGCGATATTTTATCAAAAGCTTTCAGGAAAATACTTTACCAGACGAAATTCGAGAGTCCAGAGCTTTCGGCACCAAACTAGCAACAGTATAAGCATGCATGAATATAATAAAGCGAGTTGTGATGAAAACAGAGAAATCATTTTGTACAATGTACATACGTTTTCACATTATACAAATGATAACCGTTTTATTTGACTTATGCAGAACGATCTCGTTACTATAGCTTTATCACAGAACATTAAACAATGAAGACATGGAATTGCCTAGGTTTTTTTAAAAAAAGTATCAAATACGCCGGTACCTTAATTTCCCATAGTTGCATCCATGACTACGCATATTTCCCACTGATATTTTCACTTTAAAGAAAGGTAAATATTCGTCATTTGTCTTTCTATGATATCAAAGCAGTTTTTTAACAATATGTCTACAATATATTGCAATTAGTTTACGCAACTTTTGCTTCTGGGTGTCCAAAGAGCACTAACGTGTTCTTGCGCAAGCAGTTGCCAACTTTCTCACATGACAAAGGGCAAAAAAAGTTCAAACATAAATATAGATGTATTATACACGTATATGTTAAATCTGTAACAAGCTCTGACAGACCCTTATGACACAAAACGATCAAGATGTATACATTTATTTATATATATATTGTATCACAAAACTAGAGGCTGACTGCTATAATTCATTGACTATATTTGTCCAGTCGAGACACATTCATCAACGTACAGAAAAGGAATTAAAGAGAAGGTTTGGTACGTCTAGAACAGATGTGAAACAAATTGACTTGTTCCTAGATAATATGTAGATGAATTACTTATAAATGTTTCAGAAGATTATACAATGAATATGTATCTCGTTTGCAATATGTAAACACACACAATATAAATGTGTATTTCATAGCCTGTTGTTTTGCTTCAGAGATCCTTAAGCTGATAACCTTAGTTAAAACTCTCCCCGCACCAATCTAATCATTTGTTCCTTCGGGCTTTTCTGAATTTAAAATAAATGTACAGTTAAACCTTACTTAAAGACCACCGCAAAAATAAGACCACCTCGATATTAAGAACAATTTTCAAGTCCATTTTCACTGTTTTGTTCTCTATTCAACCTCCATATGAAGACCAATATTATTATGGAGGTTTTACTGTACAAATGGACAATGTGTATTATATTTTCAAATTGTAAATCATTATTTCATCAGCCCGCATATCACTTATATATATGTGCGTGAATCGTCGTTGCATCCAAAATTTAGGGGATGTGACATGTAATGTATTTGATAAATCGCTCACTTTTGCCAAGGATGTAAAAACACCCATTCCTAAAGGGTTGGGTGGTAAGGCATTTGCTACTCGATGTAATACGATAAACATTTCTTAAAGTGCTCTAATATAATCTGTATTATAACCTAACCAACAGAAATAACAAGTTGATTCAAGTTTCCTGGAATATTTTTCAAGGCAGTAGAGCGTATGCGTATCGCAAAAAAACAACATCAACCTTTCGTCGCTTCCCAAAATAAATATTAAATTCTAGAATTCTCAGCAGGTTTCCGCTTCCAACATTTCCAGAATAATATGTCTGACAATGATAACCAACACGGTTTATGTAACAGATTTTACCCTAGACTTGAGGTCGATTCAACCATTCCCAGAAAATACTTTTCTATGACATCGTCGGAACTGACGCCTTTTTGTACCGAAATAACCGAAGAGAAATTAAGCATTGAACAGGAAATTTACCGTTGAATATATTCCATTAAATGTGCATTAATCGCCTAGAGACTTAGGAGTCAAAGAGTATGTTGCTTATATAAAGAAGAATGACTTACAGGTCTCTTGATAACAGAAAAACGGAGACTGTGCGCGGAAGTATTTGTTACAAGGACTCGTTTGCAATCTGCTACAGACGTAATCTGACGACAGTGAAGGAAATATAATCCTGCTTACAATTAAAAATGCGTAGCTTCACACTATACTATTCCCCGTGGTAGTGTCTATATCAATGTGTGCAATCTTGCAATTTCTATTAAAGCAACGTGCCATTAAACTTGTTGTGTAAACTTTTAATCATTTTAACGCCTGGAGGATTATAGATTCGAACATAAGGAGAGATGTATGTTTCAAATTACAAACTATATGGATTTAGATTTACGACCAAGTAACGATCTTTGAACAGAGCTGTCGTACCGTCGATAAAATAGTCCGTCGTCTTAATAAGGAGCACAATCGACGCGGCATCGCTAACCCCAACATGACATCGGGACAATACGACGTGACGACCTACAATACGGCATTACAACGATGCTGCCAATCTCGTCCCATTGTCTCGGTGTTGCGTTGTTTGTTAGTGATGTCGTATGGTCATAATTCGCCGCGTAATTAGGCCTCATAGCACAATGGAGATATCACAGTTTCAACAGAGTCCTTAACGTAACAGGATAACATAATAACATTTACATTGTTTATTAACAATGATTGACCATTTTATGCGTTACATCAAGACGAAAACGCCCAATCCGACAGTTCATGAGAAGCTTTCAAGTAAATAAGTATCAAACATACATCATTATAGTAACATTCGGTGAAATTTTCTGCAATTCCAACGCTCCGAGAAACGAATAGAAAGTAATGTTTTTGACTTAAAACCATTTTACTAAAACATTTTGAATTATTAATGGTGAACGAAATACCATACCGTAACATTAAACACTACACAAAGACGATAAATTATTTGTATTTAACCGGTTGGAAAATAAATTTGTTTCATATTATTTCATTTTCAAATTGTATTTCTTCCTGGAAACCAACTGTGTAAATAACTTAGAATTGTTGAATTTATATGTTAAGATTACGTTATAATGCAAGTTTATTATATCATTAATCCTACAAATAGAGGCAGATGCATTAAAAGCAATGTTTCCATAAAACGGACGACATGTCGCAATTTCCTACAGTTCGATTAAACAGGGTATTTTAATGCATTTTAACAGCATGCGTGCGTAAATGGATTCACGGTTTCAATAATATTCCAATGTGTACGTGGTGGCTTTTAGATCAACAACAAAATCAAATAACACATTAAATCAACATTATGTTGCCGAACATTTGAATAAACTTCCAGTTGTGTGCTAGGTTCGTGTTTTCTACAGCAATAATATTCTGTACTTATAAACAGCGAGGCAATAATAATAAAATCATTGCACAGAATCATTCACAGTGTCAAGTCACGCTACATGATTGGCATATTTCACAACTGACCCTTACACAGCCAAGAGAAAGTTGGAACAAGACATCAACGTGTCAGAAAAACTGTAGCAAAAATCTATAGAGACATATTTGAAGGGAATATATAGAGAAAATAAAACAAAAGTGATGTGTTATACAATTAATTTTTTTTTTGTACGGATTAGAATCAGAGACCGTGTCATTGTCAAATGAACGCAGAAATGCAAACCGCTCAACATATTAATTGTGGATGCTTCCTAAATATAAAGATCTCGAGAATATAAAGGAAAAGTCGAATTAAAGAAATTAAGGTCATTACATCGCATTTGGTTTACAGTAGTCTTTACATGGACCATACAGAATAAGAAGGTATTGGTGCGTGAAGCATGACACACACATTTTTAGATGTAAACAAACAGAATATTTTGTGCCCATGTAAACACAAAACGAAAAATGAATGAGTTCAATATTGAACGATCCAAACATCTTTTGAGATAAGTTATTCTAAGTTTTTTAGTTCATTAGAAGGTATTTACTTAACGAATATATTCTTTAGTATTAACTGATTTTGTTGAGAGGCCGGTCTATTATCTATACTCACTCTCGATGACTGTTTCCTGGGTATAACTCGAGCCTAATTCACGTATTGTGAAACTGGGATTTAAACCCACGACCGTCGGGTCAGGAGCCTTACCACAACTATGCCTCCCTAAACGAATCAAGACATGGAAGCTCTAGTTCGGGGTAACGTTTACGGAATAATCTAATCTCTCATAACAATTAAAACGTGCAGCATATTCAAGCAACACTTGCAACAACGTTGTGGATTGTTAATGAGCATAAAACAGTTAACACACACAGATAAGAAGCTGGTAGAATAATAACATTAATCTTTCGTCTATCACACATGATTATAGTTTAAGTAAGATCATCAGAAGGTTACATGCTTAGGTGTAACTTGTTAGATATGTCTATCAGCTGATATCATCATACTGAAAGCAAAAGTGAATCATTCTTTTCTTGCTAGCTGTAGGAAATATCACATGCTCTTGTATGATTTATTATAGAAAGGCAAACCAGCGTATCGACACGCAGCTGTGCTTAATCGATATAGCATGAGGAATACCATTGAACGAAAGACAATGCTAACAGGTCCGATCTCTGACCCAGATCAAACAAGTTGTATAGGTATAACAATAATGGCTGAGTATGTGTTGATTCCATATTGTACTGTACATATAAAACTATTTAAAGTGAACATTAACATTCATAAAATGGTATATTTATTATATGCGTAATACTAGAAAAATATGTGTCAATATTGTACCATTATCGGTTTATTGTTGTCATACCGGCATTATGCCAATACAGTACATGAAGTCATTATACGGTTTTAAAAGTAATAAGCTTGTGAATATAATATAATGATGATATAAAAGTCACTAATTTACTTTAATTAAGGAATAATTACAGACACACGCATGCAAGTGGTAATATATTAATTATCCGATTTTTTTTTAATATGACAGTTCATGTTTCCTCACTAAAGATTTGCATCATTATGCATTGAAAAGTCATCAATTTTCAGCATGAATAATCAGGTAAAAGATTCGTGATTTTTGCTTAATGCGTTCACAATCTTTTGATAACATTCATTAAATACGATAATTAGATGTTATTAATTCAATATAATGGCGAAACTTGAGAAAAGTTAAGCAGCAGATAATGCGCCGCTTTTCTAATTGGAAACCCCCAGGTGTCGGTAGCAAAGTTGATAGTATAATTATATTTTCACTGCAGTGTTTATTATTTATACAAGCATATTAACTTACTAATTCCGATCATTTAATGCCAGACACCATGCAGGTAGGCAAAACGCAACCATTATTTAACTAGCTGGTGGCTCACCAATCGGAACAGACCCCTATCGGGACTCAAACCTTCACATCCCGATCCCAAGGCGGACACCTTAACCACTCGGCCACGGGAGACGATTAACAAAATTGTTGAATATGTAAAATAATATATGTCATATACTGTCGCAAGAAAGCAACTGCGCACTTTTATATGTGTCATATTTTTATATCTACTTGGAATAACTAAGTGAAACTTGCCAATGTAAGTACACGCATACGGGCCTGCATAGAGCACGAATTTATCTTACATTTTATCAGATATAAGTTCTACAAATTGACAGAATGGTGTTACGCAACCTTTTGCAGGCGCACACCGAGCGAAATAATTTACATCTTTTGTAGCACTGACCGATTTACTGAAACTTTATGAAATCAAACTATCACATTGAATTCGATTCATTTACAAGATGTCACGACATAGTACAAACGCTTGTGCTTCTTGCGTCGGGCGTGTCAGGGACGCTGCAAGACAGCTTAACTGTCATCGCAACACAATTATCAATCTGCGATAGTGTTGTGACCAATCTTTAAGAGGTAGAGGTGGCATTCGTTCAGGCAGGCTAAAATGTAACGACTACACGTAAAGACTGGTATATGACGTTAATGCATCGACACAACAGGTTTAAAACCGCTACAAATATCGCGATTCAATACGGCATATCTGATAAACAGGTCTGAACCGTTTATACGCAAACGTGAACCCAACGAGGACAAGGCGATCCTATATGTAGGGCACATTATTAATCACCGTAATAGTAACCTTAGGCAGCCCTTGGGTCAAAGTCATTTACATTAGACTCGTGCCCAATGGACAAGGGTGTTGTTTACATTTTTTCTGCCGTCGATGTGAACGCTTTGCTGATAATCGATTGTTGGAACGGGATCGATTTGTTTGGGGCAGCGTTATGGCGGGATAATGGGGGTCGTCATTCCTTACAATCGAAATGCCCCTGTGTTATATTAACGAAGTTATCTGTCCAGTGGTGGTTCAGTTTCTGCATCAGCATCCCATTGTACTGATGCATGATAAACAAGACCACATACCCCTTGGCTGACGAAAATTACCAAGCCATGTATAACATCTACGTGTTCCCTTGCACGGCCTGCTCACCGGACATGAATCAAATCGAGCAAATATTGGACTGTCTAAGACGGAGGGCAAGAAAAGATCATGTTATTAACAAAATTCGTGACATTACAACCCTCTTTTCCAAGAATGGAATGTAATTCCAAATTGCGTCATTCGACATTACGTCCAGTGAGATGCGGTCGAAAATCGTTGCTTTGATTCCTAGGAGGGATGGACAGACACAATCGGTACTGAACGTTTTGCAGAAATTCAGACACATTTACGGAACATAATCATAAATGAAGAAATTACACAGACAATTGACAATTCCAACATTGCGAATTTCAGTTGTGACCCTAAGTCATTTCACGTGGAATAAACCAACGCATTTTATCTTTGATTATGACGAAACACACAGAAACATATCCTAAATTTTGGTGCTAATCTTTTTATTAGAATTGCCTAAAAACAGAGTAAAACAAACAATCAGTATATGTTTTCGTTTTAACTATAAAGAGTAAGGTATCAGTGTATGTAACGTACAGCACATTTGGTCAACTTGAATTATAAATTCGTGAATATACGCCCAGTGTATATATACAGATCATTACTGCTAAAACATGTCAGGGACACGCGCCAATGGACCATTTATAAATTTACGAACGATATTATAATACAAATTCGTAATTTTAGAGCATTTTTATAGATTTATTAACGGAAAGTGAACGTAGCTCTGATCCAGCAGCATACGCTGACCATATTCTTAGATTTATTTTCATAATATTAAATAAATTGTTTTCGTTGTTTTATAACAAACTATTAATGGCTCGGTTTCAATCCTTAGGAGTGCAGTGTGTTTACTAATTTACATATCATAACGATTTCATAATCATAAAAAAACTAACTATCAACTGCCTTGAGTCAGAATGTACGATAAATAACTAACTACGAACAGATTGCATATCGACTTATCAATATATTACTAAATGTTATGAAATATATATAATAAAGAAAGCCAGTATTTTCCTAACATTGTACATTGCATTTTCAGTACGTGGTTACATTTCTTACATTTATTCCTGAAATGCATGCAAGTTGCTAGAAGTGAGGAATCGTGGTCGAGGGGTAAGGCGTATGACCCCTGTCCCTCGGACGGTCATGGGTTCGAACCCCGCCTCGGCTAGGCTGAGTCCCAAAATTCACACCCCTGGAAACCGACCCTAGTACTGATTAGAAACATACAACACATTTGTCGGGCATAAGTTATATAAACTATAATAACTTGTTTCACAAATAATGTAACATAATTAAGTTAAAAAAAAACGAATGGTGTGTAAGCAATATATCAGTAAAAATATATCGAACGAGTTCTTACCTGCCCAACATTAAAAATTGGAAACAATCCTACATCTCACACATTTCTTATCTCTGATCTCCTACCGTCCGCCAAGTGTGTTAGTATAACCTCACCAGCATTGAATAATATCGCTTTGGGCAGTTATATCATTAATAATGAAGTACGTATATATGGGTGTTAGAAATAATTGCATTTGGATGTTAACTATCAAAACGTGAGCCTGCAGAAAGAATTGCAATTATTTCTAGAACAAACTAAGGCTATATAGAGTAACATATTTACAGACACACAGGGGACTAACTGTTATAGCGATTTTATATCAAACAAACGACATAAATGTTAATTATTGATCTAATATGAAATTTGTAAAATCGTTTTTCTATTGACTCGAATAAACCAGTGACGTCAGTAGAAATGATACGTAGATTATTGTTTAAACAAGAAACTTGCAATTTAACAAAATTATGTCTTGAATTCAAGCATTTATTTGCACTTCACAAATAAAGAATTTTAAAATTGATACATCGCGTTGGAAAACAAAGAGGGCGCGTTGTTCTCTTATTGATATCAATAATTCAAGTTGTATGTGTATGACGTGTAATTAAACAGGTAACTCAGCATTGTCGAATACCTTAAATGAATAATTGGACAGTTATAACGTACTAAAGGGAATATGGCACCGCAATGATGTATTTATGATACCATTTTTGCGATAATGAAATATAGATGGGTATAACAATGATATGACAACTCGACTTCTAGATAGAGTTTACAATCGAACAGCGCTGTTTTATCGAGTATCCATGAACATAAAGGGACTCTGAAAAAATACTTTAAAAACATACTCGGACGTTTCTGCCTTGTCGACGTCTCAAAGACAAATTTTCGGAAAGTGTCTCAATTTCAGGGGAGAGAACGAATATTGACATCCCTGCTGATAATACACGTAATTCCAGTGAAACAAGGTCGTTTCTACCATTTTACAAATACGTCTTTTCATTAATTCAATACCAAATATTACGTCCAATTTAATGAGGTTGAAAGTGACATATACGGGATTGTACTGCATTAAACAACGACAGAAGAATATGTAGTATGTAGCAGATGCAACCTTTCATTTAAACGAATGTCCACACATGCAGTGTAATTAAAAGAAATACGCTTCTTAATTTACCCACGTTCTATAAAATATAGCAATCGGTTCTGTAAGTATTAATTCGCATTTGTAAGATTTCAATGAGGCATGAAACAGCAGCAGTAAACAGAAGTGCGACTCATTACAATCAGTGCTTTAGTTTCGTTAAAAGTACAATTAAACCTAAATAATAATACCGCCCTTTGGACTCTTGCAAAATGGTCTTCTTATTGAGATGGTCTTAATACAGAGGTTGATTAAAGAGCAAAACCGTGAACTTGGACTTGAAAATTGTGTTCTTAATTTCGAGGTGGTCTTATTATTGAGGTGGTCTTTAAGTGAGATTTACTGTACATGGTTTGCAGACATACGGACTATTGTATTATATGTAAATATTCTTCTATCTACCACGTTGAATCTATAGTTTGTAAGAAATATGTCTATATTCTTAGGGCGTGTACTCATAAGCATTGTTTATGTCTACATAAACTAAACATTCTCATCAAACATTACTGTAATATAACAACAAACACGCCAAATGCCCGATAATTATCCAGCATTGAACATCTTCCAAGTCATGAATATAAGATAACGTAGCCCAGTGTGATAGTTCAAGAACAGAAGCTGTTTCTGAGATCAAGTGATGCCAAATTGTACTCAGATGATTACAAATACCAATGCTTACCTATACAGATGAACTGAATACAATGCTTAATTAACAACCTGGTTGATATCTTAATGTGCTACAATAATTGTGAATGTTTGTAATTCTGGACATGGCGTTTGGTAAATAAAAATGAGTGTGCAGAGCAGAGCAAATCAGAGCAGAGCCGTGCAGAGCAGAGCAGAGCAAAACAGAGCAGTACAGAGCAGAGCCGTGCAGAGCAAAACAGAGCAGTGCAGTGCAGTGCAGAGCAGTGCAGAGCAGTGCAGAGCAGTGCAGAGCAGTGCAGAGCAGTGCAGAGCAGTGCAGAGCAGTGCATAGCAGTGCAGAGCAGTGCAGAGCAGTGCAGAGCAGTGCAGAGCAGTGCAGAGCAGTGCAGAGCAGTGCAGAGCAGTGCAGAGCAGTGCAGAGCAGTGCAGAGCAGTGCAGAGCAGTGCAGAGCAGTGCAGAGCAGTGCAGAGCAGTGCAGAGCAGTGCAGAGCAGTGCAGAGCAGTGCAGAGCAGTGCAGAGCAGTGCAGAGCAGTGCAGAGCAGTGCAGAGCAGTGCAGAGCAGTGCAGAGCAGTGCAGAGCAGTGCAGAGCAGTGCAGAGCAGTGCAGAGCAGTGCAGAGCAGTGCAGAGCAGTGCAGAGCAGTGCAGAGCAGTGCAGAGCAGTGCAGAGCAGTGCAGAGCAGTGCAGAGCAGTGCAGAGCAGTGCAGAGCAGTGCAGAGCAGTGCAGAGCAGTGCAGAGCAGTGCAGAGCAGTGCAGAGCAGTGCAGAGCAGTGCAGAGCAGTGCAGAGCAGTGCAGAGCAGTGCAGAGCAGTGCAGAGCAGTGCAGAGCAGTGCAGAGCAGTGCAGAGCAGTGCAGAGCAGTGCAGAGCAGAGGAAAACAGAGCAGTACAGAGCAGAACAGTGCAGAGCAGAGGAAAACAGAGCAGTACAGGGCAGAACAGTGCAGCGCAGAGCAGTGCAGAGCAGTGCAATGCAGAACAGAGCAGAACATAGAAAAACAGAGCAGAGTAGAACAGAACAGAGCAGAACAAAGAGAGCTTAGCAGAATATAGCAGAACAGGTAAGAGCAGAGCGGAACGGGACATGACCGGACGGAACGGAACAGAAGAGAACAGAACAGAATATAATATATCATATGAATTAAATGTTATATATATATATATTGTATATAAACTCAGTTTGTAAAAGAGTCCGAAAATATATTATTTTATAAATGTACATATATATACGTTTCCAGCTAGAGTTATAATCGAATTGACACGTGCCTATAGTTCGTTATATCGCGTTGCCAATGCTGATAAATAGCCCCCACGCCCTAAATCGTCGACATGTAGTGTGGTTGTGGGCGCGTTCAACGCCACAGCAGAAAATACTAAAAGAAAAGAATTTTGTCTTATGCGGAGAAATATCAAAAAGACCACGTGGTAGAAACCAGACACCATATTATGTAGATTCATGTATAGCATCTATTCAAGCTAGGACTGGTGGTAAGAGAATTAGCAATTAGCAATATAAATAGGGAGTCGATCCACCAGTAGTGGATTTGGAGAAAATTGCGAGAAACTTTAATCAACTTATATAAATTCATCTAAAATAACTCTAAATAAAGACGTACAATTACGTACAAATAACCAGTTTTCTATCTCTCAAAGTTCACATTCTTTGGTATTATTAAATATTCAATAGAAATACAATTTTGTTATTCAATACAAAATTTGGAATATAAATTGCCATCTAAATTCTAATAAGAGAACTTTGAGCACTTATCACTTAAAATAAACCCTGGTTTTAACATTTTCGGTTTAAATTCTGATTTAATGTCACTGACTCAAGTAACAATAGTTCAAGGTGGGTGCAAATTGTATATCTGTTTATCTTAAACTGCACTGTGCGCTTAGCATCTGCATTAAGTAGTTACATAGTCGTAAATGATTTTTGACAAGAAAACCAGACCGACAGATAACCGAAATTAAATCGAGCACAAAGAGATTGACTTGATTCAAATGTACATGAACTTTCTGAGTAATAGAATGCAGACCGGTCGGTTAGCTAAGTTGTAAGAGTGCTGAGTTGTCACACGGGAGGTCCGGGTTCGACCCCCGGGCAGCGCAGATCATGTCTCTTCTGTGACATATGACGGCGGCCATTTGTCCTACTCCACCTCTGATTCATATTGGATTGTTGTTACATGCATGCAGATGGGCAAGTTAGAACCGGTAGATTATTAATTCCAGTTAATATGGTTAAGTCAACTGACTGCTATGTATAAATATTGAAAAATGACGCGAAACCCAATAAAAAGTCATATGTCAATTATCGTGTATATACGCAGTTAGTAGGTTAGTCCGCTTTCATAACATTTATTCAAATCGCTCCATAAAAGCCTGCCAGAACCAACGGTAATTAAAACTAATCATCATGGGAGGGAGAAGCTATTATCACATGCACACGAAGTAATTATCACGAACAGATGAAAATAATCTTAATTCGCGGACGTGTCGATGTATAATTTAATAATATATCTTGCATGTTAGTTCTATGCCATCGTATGCCAACAAGTTTATATCCAGTTTAATGGTATGTAAATGGGGGCGTCGTGGTCAAGGGGTAGAGAGTCGGAATACTCATCCGAAGGTTGTGCGTTCAAGCCCCGTGTTGCGCGGTAGTGCTCACGAACTTTATAATTCACGAATTAAGCGCGAGAACTGGGATATTATTCACAAAAAAATGAAACTCAGTATTTGTAAAATGTATATTAACCGGCATTTTGTTTTTATTTAATCTAGATGAAAGAATTAATGTCTGAATAATTGTTGTTTCCACATGTACTCTTTAGCCAACTTCTATCAAATATATATTTTGTTATGACAAAGTAGGAAATTAAATTTTTTAAAGTATTTTCAGACTTATAATGTCTATTAATTAGGGTTATACAGGGACCTTATTCACAATTCACTCACACTTAGACTTTAAAATGTTAAATGTTCTTTTTGCTCCTATGTTGTTATTTCAATATAGATTTTGAAAAAACTTGGCAAAAGTGGAGCGTGAGTATCATCAATTATTCAGACATTTGTATACATTTAATGTAAAAAAAAGGCTGAGAAACATAAATTTTGTAAATTTTAAGTCTAAATGTGAGTTTCAGCCTTACACTGTTTGTGAATAAGGCCCCTGGTTATCAACCTAGGACGCAATCATCAAGAAGTATCAGAAGACGCTGAACTTGTATCACGATCGATGTAAGATAAACAAGTGTCAACTTTAAATCATACCTTTTAAAGTTCTACATAACGACGTGAATGCTTATACTAGGCCTTAAAATGAATTTAAATATTGGTTCTGTTATCAAACACATGTTTACGGGTAGTACAACGTGCACAATGACAGTACACCAGCGTATAGTTTACTATTTTATGGAATACGTCGCTTTGAAAATGTTTTATACAACTTCTCAGACGTGTAATATCCTACAATCTGCATATAAATAGAAATGTCATCTCCATAACTAGAATAGCAAAATTGCAATCTGACGACAGCTTAATTGTAACAATTTTCAGGCTTTCTTCAAAGATTGTTTCCGCAGCACGAAACCGTATCGTAATTATATTGTGCTTCAATGTCTGCGTCCTCTGTATTAACGACAATCAAAAAACACATTACACTCCGCAGGTTTCTCGGGGCGTTTAAAGAATAATGCTTTAGATGGAATACGTAAACAAGTATTTGAACTGTACAAGATCAAAATAACCATTTACCTGCAATTGAAAGCTATAAGCAACGGATTTGCCGTCGACATTTATTTGAACTACGCCTTAAAGTAAACCTCACAGAATCCATGGCGATTATACTTTTATGTTGTGCTTTTTGCAAGCTCGGGTGTTATTGCAAGTCTTTCTTTCGGTCATGTGACCGCACCATTAGTCACAGTAAAGTGCTGAGAAATTCTGTGAGACACGGTCGAAAATTATGCGGTAATAATTCTTGCTTTGAATAATGAAAACAAATTCCTCATGGCGATAGATTCGTTTAAATATTCTCGTATCTGTTTGTTGATTCAATGACAATGACAGAAGCAATTGAAAAAGACGACAGAAACATCCATTTTGATAATATTTCATCCTAGCTTTCGAAAACAATCTTCGTATTGTCGCTAAGCCTCCAAGGTTTTCTCCGATCAATATTAGCAAACATCACAGTAGCAGGGAGTACAAGGGAGGTAATCATTATATAACACTGGTACATTGATCTGATGTCATGTTGTTTTTCCGTCCCTTGTCTATATAGTAACCCCGAACAGACCGAAAACACGTGCTACTTTATTTAGGAATGAAAGCATTATGCCAATGATTCACAATTACAAGTTATATAAATACATACATTTTGTTAAATCAAGACGTACTAGTCATCTATACAATATCGTGAATATATGTTTAAATTACCGGTATACATCATTCTTATAAAAATCTACCATATTTAAAGTTAAGATTTTCAATGTACATGTATTACTAGAGTAGGGAAAAACACATTGTATGAAGCTTATGAAATTGTATGCCGTGATTTCAATCTTTTTCAGTATCACCATCAGCATCACTGTCTACGCCAATAGTGATCACATTGATCCTCATGATTACAACAACAACAACAACGACGAGCAGTCTTCAAGCGACTAGTAGTATTCGGATCGAACACAAAATAGTAAAAAGTTAAACACAGTTGGGTATAAAGTATTACAATTTGAGATCAGACTCAAGTGATCTCATTTTCATTTATTAACTTATTGCCGTCAAACTTTTATCGCTTTTATATGTTACATGTATAATACATATACATACAAAAAGACCAACTTCGTAATCTTATCATGAGAAAATTACGAAACTTAGAACCAATTATTGAGCTGAAGTATCCATCTCAAGATTTCATTCAAATTTACCTATAAAAAAGACACGAAGAATGAGATTCTCAAATTTTAAACAATGGAAATCTTGAGATAAGTTCCAATAAAACTATTGAGTTTATCTAATCACAATTGCTCATCATTACAGACCATAGCACCATCAACATCATCGTATCAGCTAGAGCAGACAACCATGATTTACAACACCACAGAAACCGATTCCGCTTTCATTAACGGGATATATAATTGTTAAATGTTGTACATATATTGGTGTACTGTCAGTGACATTATCATTTACGGGACAACAATCAGACAGACTGACAGAATATAGCCGACTTGCTGCTTGATCAGTCATTAGTTGCGTCTCAATGATTTCACAAAAATATGGGAGACATACATATAGTGGTCTAGGATACAGTGACGGGCTCAAGACTCGGGCGTCTTGGGTTCAAATGCCGCCATGGTCGAGGTTCTTCCACGGCCTTCACAATCCCGGAAATAAGCCCGAGTACTAGTTAGTACTTGTATGTTTAAAATCAAACTTACGAGGAATGTTATAATTGGTTTACGGAGAGTATACCTAAACTTCTATCCACATATTTTATTTATGGCCCCATTAATCTACACTGCGTCAAAAGTGTTTTCTTATAATTGCACGTTAACAAACAGAGCGTCATTGTTTTAAAAATCAAAGAGCCTCAGAGGAGCTGAGCACATTTTAATGCTTTTAGAATTATTTATTATGTTTGGTACTGTTTTGTGTTGCAGCGTTACAGATGTGCTTGCATCTATAAGAGCATGGTACTAACGAGTAAATTTACTAGAGCATACTATTGACCAGTACATTCCTATAAGAGCATAATACTGACCAGTACATTCCTATAAAAGCATGATATTGACCAGTACATTCCTATAAGAGCATGATATTGACTAGCAAATTTCTATAAAAGCATGATGTTGACCAGTACATTTCTATAAGAGTATGATGTTGACCAGTATATTTGTATAAGAGCATGATGTTGACGAGTATATTTCTATAAGAGCATGATATTGACCAGTACATTGTATAAGAGCATGATATTGACCAGTACATTGTATAAGAGCATGATGTTGACGAGTATATTTCTATAAGAGCATGATATTGACAAGTACATTGTATAAGAGCATGATATTGACCAGTACATTGTATAAGAGCATGATATTGACCAGTACATTTCTATAAGAGCATGATATTGACCAGAACATTGTATAAGAGCATGATATTGACCAGTACATTGTATAAGAGCATGATGTTGACCAGTATATTTCTATAAGAGCATGATATTGACCAGTACATTCCTATAAGAGCATGATATTGACCAGTACATTGTATAAGAGCATGATATTGACCAGTATATTTCTATAAGAGCATGATATTGACCAGTATATTTCTATAAAAGCATGATATTGACCAGGACATTTCTATAAGAGCATGATATTGACCAGTACATTGTATAAGAGCATGATATTGACCAGTACGTTTCTATAAGAGCATGCTATTGACCAGTACATTTCTATAAGAGCATGATGTTGACCAGGACATTTCTATAAGAGCATGATATTGACCAGTACATTGTATAAGAGCATGATATTAACCAGTACATTGTATAAGAGCATGATATTGACCAGTATATTCCTATAAGAGCATGATATTGACCAGTTCATTGTATTAGAGCATGATATTGACAAGTACATTTCTATAAAAGCATGATATTGACCAGGACATTTCTATAAGAGCATGATATTGACCAGTACATTGTATAAGAGCATGATATTGACCAGTACATTTCTATAAGAGCATGATATTGACCAGTATATTTGTATAAGAGCATGATATTGACCAGTATATTCCTATAAGAGCATGATATTGACTAGCAAATTTCTATAAAAGCATGATGTTGACCAGATATCACATTCTTGTTTTCGAAGTTGTTATCTAATCTGACGCTGAAACTGTATGCAAGATATTACAGACAGATAATGGAAGTATAAACTGGATATGTGTACCATGTAACCACCTATATATATACAACCATGTTTAGCTATATCGGCCTTCATCCATCAATGTGGTAAGTCAAAGGAGGAAAACAAGAGAGTATTATTGATCTGTAACTAAATCAAAGCGCTGATCGGTGTTATCAGTAATGCCATATCATATGTTTTAAGGGTGCACAGCATGATAGTTTTTTATTTAGTTTGGCGCCTTTTTTGCAACAGTTTTTTTTCCAGTTAAACACGCCAGTCAGTAGAACTAGTTTTTCAGAATTAACTGTCAAGTACAAGTAATAATTACCCTTCCGAAAGCAGCTGACAACTTTTCCATATGACGCAGAGGTGAAGAACAAATGACATTAGCCAAAAGTTACATGACCGGCTCCACCAAATCGAATTAGGACCTCCCGGATTGCAGTTGATGCTCTATCAACTGAGGTAGCCAATCAGACCGCAGCTGGCTAGAGTATGTACTTAGTTAGAAGATTAAATTCAAGAACGATCGGTAAGTTTCAACAATTCGGCCATGTATTTGGAAATTTATTTCGCGGACAAAGCTAAAACAAATTATGGACATACCGACCAACTCCAAATATTGGAGATTGAAGTCCAACAAGTACTGAACAACAAACTATCGAAAGTGCTGCAATCTAAAAGAGGGGACTGTGCAAAATATCAGTTTTGAACATTTCCCCCTATTTTGACCTGGAACGTGGGATTATTACAGTTGTTCACAAAATGTTCCACTCAAACATTTCAGCAACCTACTGTTCTCTGACCCCCAAAAGAAGAAGTTGGTGCCGGTGTAGTAGTAAATCACACCTCACCTCAAAATTAATCCCGGACTAAAAATTCGGTTCGTGTACCAGAAACAAATAATTTATTAAGGATGGTTTAATTGATTACGCTGAACACCGTATTGATTCCACAAATATGTTCAATAAAGATTTTGCATGACGATATGTTCTGGAATTACAACATTAAATGTTACCATGGAAATATAATAGCGCATAAAAGTTGTCAGATTGTAAGACGTTACTTAGAGAACTAGCGTTTCCAATTAAGCATAATGACTCAAATTGAGTATGTACATAAAACGTTCCCCTTACAAAGTATTATAATGACCTACATAGATAGACTGACAGTCACAGCCAAAATATTGTTAGTTTGTTACATATGCTACTTTTCAATATTCTTTTCAGTTTGCAATTTGAAGGTTACTTTTTGTTGTGCAACATAAAATAAGAGCCAAGATGTTACAATCACTGGTCCCTCCAGATCCAAAATGGATTTCGGTAAATTCTAAATTCGGTGGATTTCGATTAGGTAACGTACCCTTTATCGAAAGGTTAACCAATCCGCGTCAAGGTTACCATCGTTGTTCGGTTGAAAAGAAATTGCCTTGGTGGTTAACGTAATATTTGATTGGTGTACACAACACTGATATGCAAATAACAAAACCATGTTAGTACGGCTGCGCCGAAAAACTAGAATAACAGAACAGGATAATCTCCAACATTTTGTCTAAAATTTGTGAATAAATTATCAGAAATCCAAAGGAAATCTTATACAAGGAAATATGTTGGCCTCATTAAAGAGGAAGTGTTCATATATTCTTATTATATTAAATCTCTTATGGTCTAATACGTTGCATATTTAAAAAACGCGCTACATACTTTTGATTGGGCTAGACTGTAGGTCAATTTAATATTATACAGCTATCTCTCAAAAAAGAAGCTGATATACCTACAATGAGTGATGGCACGATTATCGAAAATAAGCGAAAAATCGTCGCTATACATCCGACGTCGGCGACAATCGATAATGAACTATAATTATCGATTATAATCTGAAATTTTGACTGAAGTGTTATTTCAATAAGATTATTATATTATATTCAAATGTTAAAGTTATAAACCTGGATAATTTCAAATCCTAAATCTAGTCAATACATGTATTAAACATCGAGTCAATAGTAATCAACTATTTATTGAATGATAAAATGTTCTTATGAGTAATGCAAAACCCCATTGAAGCTAAAAATATATAAATAAATTTGTATAAATGAATTAAACAGTCAGCATTATACTTATGCTAAAAAGCTAAATACTTCGATTATTTTCGATTCGATTATCGATTATGAGTTTTAAAACTGATCCAATAATCGATTATGATTGTTTTCCGATTCTCCATCACTACCTACAATCCCTACAATTGTTGGTAACGGAACTGCAAGCAATCATTTTAAGAACAGCAAGTTAGTCTACTTGGCTATGAACTAATTTGCTTATTTCTTGACTTGACTTGACTTAGAGTCTAAATTTTATTATGAGAACATCCCAAAGGTATAAATGAATACATCAATACAATTTAAGTTTGCGTTCCCTCTCTGTTTGTTTTCAAGTTAAATAGATATGACAGTCATTTGAAATTATACACCGCGTTCTGTTATTTACATAGTAAACATAAACTTATAAAACGATTTAAATATTTAAATTTTAAGGCAATATACGAGACGAAAAGTGTAAACTTCAATTTCGAAAGTAAGTATTATTGTAGTCATTCCGTGTGCAAACTGGAAAACAGTAAACAGACAAACACGCATTTGGAAGTGAAGTTTGTCACGTACAATTGCTGTTAACGGCAATATTTTGTTGCACTTTCTAAGAAAATGATAACTCATCTAACTATATAGAATATAGAATGTCAGAGGAAATACATGAAGAAAATCATTCTAAGACTATATGGCGGCTGTGGGTTATCAACCGCTTCTGTAAGTGACGTCGTTTCAAGAAAACGTTATATGTGATATCACTATGTGCAAGCATGGAACACTATTAAAGTTTACTCTATATGGTCACACTATTTCCATAGTACCATATGGGGCAAATATTGTCTACTGTCAGTACATGGTGACATCACATGTGACGTTTTCTGGAAATGACGTCACTTATAGAAGAGGTTGGAAATCGTACAGTGGCGCTCATATTTAGTCACTGGTACTTCCATTAAGACGCGAAATGATTTCGCGTGCTTTACTTCTTAGACTAAAATAGAATTTCGTTAATGTATTAACAGGTCACACAATAAAGTAATAACAATAAATGTCACTGACAAGCACGCAGCCATAAATATTGGCTTGTGTACTAATTAGTCGTTAAACCATAGGATATTTAAGAAGCATGAAACACTGGAACAAGTCATCAAAATGTCAACACCAACAGTGTATCAACCACGAACGCCTTGGTGGAAGTACTTTACGTTTATGAATAATGAAGACCTGCTTATGAAATGAGGGATGTTTCCTAAATTAAACATTATGTACTTATCAGAAGGGCTGACCCGTAATTTTGTATATTTGAGAATCCTCAACCTCTTTATCATAAAGTGATTTTTTCGACTTTTTTTCGATAGTTCAATTTAATGTAAATGAAAAAAGTTTAACCTACTGCAATCCAGCTAATCAAATGATGTATCCAGTAGGTGGTTAGACACTGTATGAGATAGTAGTGACGGGTCAGCACTTTTGACCAGTATATATGAAATACCCTAACATAATACTGGAGTTACACCCTTACTGATGCAAATTAGGGCTCAGGGGACATTTTTGGCTGAACAAATTTATTATGAGAGGGGTTCCATTTGGCCCTGAAGTTGAACTTTTGACCCATGGAATTTCCAAATAGGCACATGGTCATGTTTTCTCTAAATTACATGCATAGGTAATTTGGCTATAAAATGGTAAATTCGCGTAACACATTATGGTGAAAACCCTTTTGAAGCGATTTGTAACATAATATTTTGAACACGAAGACATTTTCATGGGTTACAGATGAGTGTCTATGTTTGCTTCAGTGAAGTTACGGACCTAATTGGGAAATACTATGTACAGTAAAACCTCACCTAAGACATCCTCAATAATAAGACCACCTCAACATTAAGAACATAGCTTGCATTTTCACCATTTTACTCTGTATTCAACCTCAACATTAAGACCATTGCAATAAGAAGACCAGTTTTCAAGTGTCCCAAGAGTGGTCATATTATTGAGGTTTTACTGTAGATCACTATAAAGTATGGAAGATAAAGCGATATTGCTTACATTTGGAGACACGGATCAGAAAAACTAACAGACCCGGTGAAACAATAATAGCGGGGCTAATTATTTAGAGCACTGACGTTCGAAATTCAAATTAAAATGCTCATTCTTTGCAAAGCAGACATTCCGATGTTAGATAAATTTCTCATTTCTCAGAAGATCCCTTACAACAAAAGCTGTCAAACACGTGTCTTGTCAATGACTGTAAAGTTTTTTGTTCTCGTGTTTTGGTTGGCTCGTCAAGAAAATTAAGTCACGCAGATCAAAATCGAAAATTTATTTAGACAGTTTGCATTATTCTAGTGTAATCCTATCTTCCTTTTAATTAAAGTTGTCTTTTTGCTGAAATTAATCGAAACAGAATAACAACTAATGAAACCGTTGTTGTTTTAAAGAGAAACTGGTGATCAAAATTAGCATGGTGACATCGTAACGAGCAACCAACCATCATTCCTCGGTAGAACAAATATAAGCAATAAAAGCTGATAACGTGATGCAATTAAACTACGATGTTGTGGCTCTTCCCAACAAAATATGTTTTCGTGTCTTAACCGAAATAAATCTAAAAACACATTTCTAAAAAAATTCTAAAAAAAATCGATTTACTTATTCAATTCATCATAAACAATTTGGACAGGGCAACTTACACAACAAAAACAAACAATAGTTTAAGTAGGGACTTGTAGAATCATGTGACAACACGGAGGATGATTACAAACACAGGAGTGGTATGATTTACTTCTGAAGACCATTAATAAAGTCATTTTATTAAGTTATCCCATGAATCATGTCAAAGATTGTCACGTGATTGTGCATAACTAACACGCAGCAAACGTAGACATGTCAACAGTTAGGAGGAAAACTTTTATCACTGGAACTCAAAAGCAATTATAAGACGTTAGATCAAAGACACGGAGGTAATTATACGATGGCTTATCAAATGACTAATATGTACTCGGCGTCTGTGGTTTGACATTATGTCGATAATGTCACGAGAGAAAGCATATCTTATATCAGTAGCATACTTAAATTGTCAACCAGACGGTTGGTTATATTCCCTACACCGTTTAGAACCCTGACAGCAACAGTCTGACATCTAAGATAAACTTAATGTCGAACGGTACGGACATTAAATCATTTCAGATATTTACGGAAGACTACTAGTGCCCATACGTGCCAAATACCGCATCTAAGGCCAAGCACTCGTAGTAATTTCTTAGTTTACGATTGTTCATTTCACGTTTCATAGTAAACTTGTGAAAATGTGAACTGCATGGTCTCACGATTCATTATTTCACATTTTTTAACTTTGAAATATGAGCAACACATGTTACAATAACACCTTTGGGTAGTGTTAAGAACGCAGTGAGATTTATAAAATGATCAACAAGGAAGTCATTAACAACATTTTATAGATATTAGTTTATTGAACTCTTACATAGTGTTAAAATAAGTAATATAATGCTCACTTTCGAGGTCATTAAATGTTTACCTACCCAAACAAGAAAAATGTATTGCATACAGTTGAAATATCAATAAATCGGAATTATCAAAGAATGAACTCATTATGTAATCATCTGTATTTATGGAAAAAGAAGTTTGTAGTATGAAATATTAAAAAAGCGTGTATTTGTTCTAGGTATGTCTGTTAGCATTATGATAAATTGAGATATTTTCATTTGCTTATACATTGCAATGGTTCTTATTAAATATGCTTTAGCCAATGTAACAACAATACTGGATCAAATCCATTCAAACAATTTACCTTCAGATGATCTAGATACATCTTTAATTGGTCGGCAAAAAGTATTGCTATCAGCGGCGAAATATTGCAAAATGTAGAAAGAAGTGCCCACGCGATGTTAGTCTATCAAAACACCCACATAGTACAATGTATATAATATGATCATTGGATACTTGTGATATTTCTGATATACGCTCTATGAATCTACATTGCTGTGGGATAAAAACATTGTCATATAAATTAATAATTTGCCCTTTTCAGGATTATATCAATCAATTATTTTCATAAATAAATAATAGATACATGTCCACCGGTCGCCTCTGGGGAACAAGATGAAGTTATTTTACACTTTTAACATTTCATGGTTCATAAATATTATGTATTATAGAAACATATTACCCTAGATTTTTCAAATCATCAGAAATGGTACGCACAGAGGAAACAGTAGACTACTTTGAAAAGAATGACGTGCATAAAGTAAGTCAACTGAACGTTGTCGCCGTCGTGTGTGCTTGATTCTGTAACTATGTTCGTTCACCATAAAGTGGTATATATCGTTGCATTAAGGCGATATATGCTATAGAAAAAGCCATTTTTGCTTTTTAGCCATATTTTGAAAACTACATATTATAGCAAGGTAAAATGTACACTGTTTTATCGTTATACAGTCCTCCATCTATAAGTGCAATAATTTTGTAAAAATATTGAAAAATAATTAAGTTATTCGAACTTTTGGTACTGTCAAATTGTACATGTAGTCCGGTAAATCAGGCTAATTGCACAATGCCTACTTTTGCCAAAGAAACACATGGATACAAAGATAATGAACAAATCCACCTCGTGCTATCAACTCTTTATAAAACATAAAGTAAATATTTTATTCCTAAAAAACAACATCAGAAACAAGGGGTGTGCACGGAAAATCTTGATTTTTATAATTTTTTGATATCGATTTGAAAAAAACAACTTGATAGCATGATATAGTTTACTTTTTCTCCATCCAAAAATATTTTTGCTTTAAAAAAATACTTAACAAAATTGTGTGTACATTTACCGGAATGTAAAACATCATTGAACGTCAATGTACATGTACACATTTACCATACAGTGTATTTAAGTAAATCCCTGTCAGTGTGTATTTATAAACTTGTCATAATATATGCCAAGGGTATTGCCTTAAAACGATTGATTGAAGCGAGTAATGTACGTCGAACTGGATATTAGACAACATTAAGCAGGCACAATAACTGAAAATGAGATATTGCGCATAACAACGTTTAATAGACAAAGCCGCGCAGAGCGGAATATTTCTAACTTTAATCTCAATTACTTGATGAAATCAGGCACTATTATGAGGGTACTGCAAAATAAAAAGCTGGCCAACAACATCCGTTGAATTCAGTATTACGTCAATTCACGTAATATAATACAGTACTGTCTCAATATATCAATGTGGTAATTGTTGAAGACATGACATGTAACAGTGTGAGCCATCTTGAATTTCTTCATCCAAAGATCATTACTTTTAATTTAGGAAATAAATCTTGTCTGCTTTCCAAAGAGCATAGCTCTCTGTCGGTGCGTCATGATAACATCACTGTGATAGTCAGTATACATATACCTCTGTTAGCACTCTGTCGGTGCGTCATGATAACATCACTGTGATAGTCAGTATACATATACCTCTGTTAGCACTCTGTCGGTGCGTCATGATAACATCACTGTGATAGTCAGTATACATATACCTCTGTTAGCACTCTGTCGGTGCGTCATGATAACATCACTGTGATAGTCAGTATACATATACCTCTGTTAGCACTCTGTCGGTGCGTCATGATAACATCACTGTGATAGTCAGTATACATATACCTCTGTTAGCACTCTGTCGGTGCGTCATGATAACATCACTGTGATAGTCAGTATACATTTACCTCTGTTAGCACTCCACTTTCATATATTGACGTCTCAGTTGTTTTAAGCAATATCACATATTCAGTTTCTTATTAGAAAAAAGTATTTTTACGCAGATTATGCAGTCGGGATGCGTTTATTGGAATTCGTTGAATCCGAATTTTAAATTCGTAAATTCGTACAAAGCAAAGTTTCGAAAAATACATTTCAATTCAATTTGCGTAAGTAAACCGTGTATGAAAGGAGTTAACTCCCATTCATGTTGTTATGTGGAAAGTATGTAAGAGACTGTAATATACTTATTGGAGTATTAGACCGCAGCGGAATGATATTGTTATAAATGGTGCGTCATTTTGTAGAAAAAGAAATACGGAGAGAAATAGATAACTCATAGAAAAAAAATCAATTAACGGCTTGTAACAATTGTACGAAATGACTAAATCACTAGTATAAGAATGTAGACTTTTCCAAACAACCTTATATTGATCATCGTCGCTTTCTTTGTAAATCAATCATGTTCCTGATAGAATGTCTTAACTAAAACTGTCTGAACAACATCTTGTACTTAACCTATACATAATCATTGTTCTCAGTGGTGGTATTTGTTATTCATTAGAGAAATACTACACTTTTATGCCTTCCATGCTAATTACTTTCTCGCGATATTTATTGCGTTCATTATGCTGATGATAGTTCTTTGAAAATATGTACTTGATAAAAATGTTAAGTAATGAAGTAACATAATATCAGTGACTGGCATTTATTAACCATTCAAACAATTTTAGTATCAGCCATTGACTGTGGATACAAAGCGGTCACTACCAAGTGCAGGAATGGTATGGACGATACCTGAAATAATGTAATATATAACTTGCAGAATGTATGTGTTTTTGTGATCATTTTTGGGGGCGTTCCTGGTCATGTTTGTTCTTCAAACATTTACATGATCATGATTAAATTGTATGTAGACAAGGCGATGTGCTTATGTATAAGTCTTGAATTAATTGTATGTGGACAAGACGATGTGCTTATGTATAAGTCTTGAATTAATTGTATGTAGACAAGACGATGTGCTTATGTATAAGTCTTGAATTAATTGTATGTAGACAAGGCGATGTGCTCATGTATAAGTCTTGAATTAATTGTATGTAGACAAGGCGATGTGCTCATGTATAAGTCTTGAATTAATTGAATGTAGACAAGGCGATGTGCTCATGTATAAGTCTTGAATTAATTGTATGTCGACAAGACGATGTGCTTATGTATAAGTCATGAATTAATTGTATGTAGTCAAGACGATGTGCTTATGTATAAGTCATGAATTAATTGTATGTGGACAAGACGATGTGCTTATGTATAAGTCATGAATTAATTGTATGTGGACAAGACGATGTGCTTATGTATAAGTCTTGAATTAATTGTATGTAGACAAGACGATGTGCTTATGTATAAGTCTTGAATTAATTGTATGTAGACAAGACGATGTGCTTATGTATAAGTCTTGAATTAATTGTATGTAGACAAGACGATGTGCTTATGTATAAGTCTTGAATGAATTGTATGTAGACAAGACGATGTGCTTATGTATAAGTCATGAATTAATTGTATGTAGACAAGACGATGTGCTTATGTATAAGTCATGAATTAATTGTATGTGGACAAGACGATGTGCTTATGTATAAGTCTTGAATTAATTGTATGTAGACAAGACGATGTGCTTATGTATAAGTCTTGAATTAATTGTATGTAGACAAGACGATGTGCTAATGTTTAAGTCTTGAATAAAAGTTAAGTCCTGTTCTATAAAACTCATCGACACCCATACCCTTTAACACATACAGTGACAACGTAAGTATTTTTTGAAAAGCAATTAGGAAGATAATAGTTTCGCCCTACGCTCTAGCAAATTGGTAAGTGGTTTTTATTACAAGACAGTTCAACGTTAGCACATAAATAGCAAACCGAAATACCAAGAACAATATCATTTCCGAGTTAACAATGTTGACTTCATGAATATTGATAATATATACTAGTATACTAAATAACAATGTTTCCATTGACAAAACAGTGAAAAAAGAAAGTAGACAGTAACACTATGCTAACGAGAAAGTACCCTTGGTTTGTTGCTTTTGCTTTTATTGGACTATACGCCATTTTAAACTCATTTTTCAGTTACACATGGCGGTCAATTGACATTTCCAAGTTTCCTGGGATAAATTATCAACCAAAATTGTAGCTTACACTATCACTAGCAGCTGAAAACTGCTCAACATATATCATGGATGACAGACGACCATAGCAACATGTCACAGAATGAGATGACCGCCTGGTAACCGATCTGGACCTTCGAGCTGACAGCCCATCGCTCTGCCAACTGGGTCAACCGAGCGGGGTTCCCCTATTTTGTTTAGATAACCCAACATAATGCAGCTAACTAATTATAATGTATTTTTAATTTAAAAAAGTGAGTTTTAATCAATTACCCGAGACAAATATTACCCACTGTGTATCGAAGTCCATACATATACCTTCTGGCACCGACTTTTTCATACCTACTTAAATATTTATTTCCTAAATATTTGGCTCAAACTTATGTATGTGCTTGAACACCAAAGTTCTTAATAAATTGATTATGAAATGAAGTACAAATAGAATAAAACAGTACAATGATGCATATGTGCATTTATTTGCTTTATTGGAAACACTAACAATGTTCGCAAACTGTGGTTGTATTATCTTATCTATACATAAACAAACCATCGAGTGTAAAAGCACATGCATAGAACGCATAGAGTGTGGATTTAAGATATATAACTACAAATAGAAACAGGTGGCGCCCTCACCTAAATTAAACACGTTACGTCCGACTAATTTCATTATCCACTTTTTAAAAACGACCAAACATCGGTCCATTGTGTTTTTTACCAACAGTACATTTAATTAACATCTGTATTTGTTCACACGAACTCTTTATATAGACATCACATGCCACCGTTTGAAGGTCGCATCTCACTTATTTTCCTGACAAATATAGTCACTTCGAATTGTTATTTACAATAAACTGTTGCCATGGTAACTGTGGCGATAATTTGAGCTAAATTGGAATCTGCGTTAAGCAATATATTCATTATAGGTATTAAATGGAGTCTGACCGTTAACATAATAGTATGCCATCGTACATGATGATAATAAATATGTTCTATTTATTATGTTATAATCGAAGCAGAAACGATATATCACTAGTTTTCGCGATTATTGTGCAATTGCCAGACTCATTTAATCGAGGTAATTACGCGTATGAAAATCGTAAACTTGTTACTGTATGATGTAACTTTAAACCCTATACATAAAATGATAACATACGAGAAATATTTTCAAGGTTCAGTAAAAGGTGACATAATCCGCTATCAGTATACAATTGTTGAATAAATGTATATATATATATAGCATTTAAGGAGTGAATTGAACAAATTATCAGGAAACATTACCATACAGCAAGACTATCAGGGTATAACGCATTTAATGACGCTTTACCATGCCGGTAGTGGCGTGCATAAACATAGAATTAATACGAACATCGCATTTGTTATCTAAACCCCTACACCGGAGAAGGGAGTTATGTAAACGTCCCGGAGTCGGCGGAGTTCCTTGGGAGGTGTTCTTTCGA
This sequence comes from Mactromeris polynyma, assembly GCA_032209605.1. Taxonomy (NCBI): domain Eukaryota; kingdom Metazoa; phylum Mollusca; class Bivalvia; order Venerida; family Mactridae; genus Mactromeris; species Mactromeris polynyma. The sequence continues at coordinate 2,179,509 of JASFXZ010000031.1, read as the reverse complement.
CACATCACCGGTCAAGTATGGTAGTTTCATCCGGCTAAAATCATCCGCGGTCTATAGTCATGTACGATATGCTTGCCACACCTCCTCCTAGAGAGGGTAAACTATTAACAAGTGCAAACAATGACATGTTTGATGTAATGGTACAAGAGTTCTTACAATATTAGAAAGATGTATAATAAAGCATGTAAAGGAATGCTATGATATATTTCGGTATATTGAACAACATATAATAAAACTAAATACAATTCACTGACAAGTATATATTTACATACTGTAGATTACATCTAAGAGAAACGGTACTACCGACTAGATCAATGAATAAACAGCAGTAAATAGTTAAGCTGGCACAAACAACCTTCCTATCTCTTCATCACATAAAACAATTCATGCGTTGTAACACTGCGATAAGAACAACATGTGGAAGCAAATATTGAAATATGAGCGGTTATATTGGTCATATTCCACACAGACAGACTGGTGCAGTATAAAAAGTACAAAACATTAGGAAAGTAATGGCTGCTTCAACTACTAGGTTGTCGTGTTTTTAAAGTTGTTTGCATTTTTTTTTCATTTTCGTAACATGTTTAATTGATGTGCAATCCTTTATTGTTCACAGACCCTTACCGTTTACAGTCTTAATCGACAGTCACAAAATATAGTTCATGCCCTAGGGATCTGTGTATGATTGTGGCCTTTCATGTGTTACATTCTTTCTTATTTTTCTGTATAATCGAATTAAAGGAATGGTATGATATAATATATTAACTCGCTTTAATCATATTCCTCCTGTAAAGTCATCAACATTAGAACTGATAGCGTACACAATAAACTAATGAAATAGGTCTGTAACACATGGAAACACGATCTAACACATCGATTTGCTGCATTAATAACGGATTGGTAAACACACATTCTCTAACATACATTTGCATGTGCAATAAAATGCCGTATAGTTTTGGTATCATACCACTCATCAGCAAATGGTAGCCAATGCATTCAAATTTCATCAATAATACATTGACACCTTCTACTTGGGAGTGGTGTTACTTCCGTGTACTTTCGGGTTCAGTTACCAGAGACATACAGGCTAACACACATATTTCCTTATAACATTGCAGAGTCACGCGAAACTTCTGAGAAAATCGTAATGAACCTCTGTGTTTTGCTCTGATAAATATGTATTTTATATCAATGATACACAATGATTCAATGTACCACTATGAAACAAGGTCAACCAAGAGTACTAATGCTATTTTTCGGGGATTTTGACCTACATATTAGACCAATCAAATATTGTATATGAAGCGCGTTGTTTAAATATGCAACATATCAGACTAGTTGATTGATTTATATTATAAGTGGAGAGGCACCAAACGGGGTGTCTCGAAAAGATAATTCACTTTCCCGTAGCGTACCCCTCAGGCGCAATAAGACTTCCAAAATAGGGCGATTCTTTAGACATCATTCTATCTACGCCGATCATAGACAAATCGTCTTGTTTCTAATTGTAATTTACCGGAACATTTCATTTTTAATGAAAGAAAGAACTCTCATATCAATAATGTTGCTGTATTTGTAGTCAGTGCATAAACATGTATATTACCTTTAACACCGTTGGATAAGACGGGTATACACTTCTTATTTAAAACTACTACGACACCGTATATAGATATACAGTAACACCTCAATGATACGACCACCATTTGGACCCTTGACAATTGGTCTTATTATTACTGTGATCTTATTATTGAGGTTGAATAAAGAACAAAACAGTGAAAACGGACTTGAAAATTGTGTTCTCAATGCTGTAGTAGTCTTGTTATAGAGGTGATTTAAACGTGAGGTTTTACTGTATAATAAAAGCGTTATTATCATCCATCCATCTAGGTTAATCCGATTTTTCTTTAAAGTGCATAGATGCTTTAAGTTGCCCAGAAATAGATATAAGTGCGTATCGGATTTATTTCAATACGGAGTCAGTGAAATTCCCAAATGGGAAGGCGGTGTGGCGACCGCAATATGCCAAAAAAAACTTGTAGGATTAAATGTAAGATATGCACAGCTTAATGAAATCTGAAATACAAACGCGCGAAATTACCAGAGCGAGAGATCAAAGATTGATTTTACAAAGTCGAACACTCATTTGAAAACAGTTTCTTTATTTAGAAATTAATGCATTATGCCCATGTAGTAATCAAAGTAATGAGCACAATTAAAAGCTGTTAAGTTTGCAAAGAAAGCATTTTGATCACGATAGAGGCGTTATTCTTATTACTGTAAACATGACAAGGTTGTATGAAAACCAGATAAACATAATGTTGTTTGCCTTAACAACTGCGTCTGAAAGAAGATCTACAGTACATTTCTAGAGTCATTTAGTTTTAAATTGTCATTTGCTTGCTATTAATCCGAACATAATGAACTTTTCAACACGTGGTCTTTATATTTTTATACGACCAGTTATTAAAAAACTTTATGAAAAAATGTTGTTGAATTCGCGCGTAAGCTTTCCATTGAAACTGCAAAATTGAAATTTCTGGTCATAAGATTTACTGACGAGTCAATTTATTCAAAGTCGTTCATAAGTTATTAGGCAGTTGTTTATAAGAGGTTAGTTATGTTTCAAGAAGTGACTGTAAAGTCCAGCGTACGGTGCATTCTGCTTAGCACTTGGCTTTGTCGGCGGTAATTTCCCTTGTCCCTTCTAAGGTATAACCGTTGACCTTGTCAGGGTCTCGGTGGAGTCGTCTTCACGGTTTTATTTCTCTAACAAGAGACAAACAACCTGTATGATGCGTGCATGTGGCCAAACGGTCATGATACGCTCCTAGTATGTTACCCACCAGTATTGTAGAATTAATGAAATATGTTTTAAATATGATTATACTAGCGTGAATTCAGTTAATATTACTCCAGATTCATCTCGTGCGTACCTCAAACATGTTCTTACCACCACCGTTAATATCTAAATTCTAGATGGGTTCGTGAAATTCATCTTTTTGTGTAAAGACGTAACCAGACATGGAGCGTATCATGATTTGTATTCCATTTAGTATCAAACTGTTACCAGGATGATTTATTTACAAAGATTGTGTTGTCTTGGTTTGTTTTGTCATAATGTATGTTGCACAACCAATCATAGCCTTCCGATTGCAACAAATGTGCTTGATTCAGAATGCGCAGACCATCTTTTTAAAGATGTTTCTTGTTTATTTTATTTATATTTCAGGCACGATACACTCCTGCGCGGAGAAGCAGATTTCAGTGACCATTTACGAAACGTAAAGATACTCCTAACATTAATAAGATTTGGTGCAATCAGTTTAGGCTACGAAAACAATAAGTGAACATATGATCAGCCATTGTCTATACAAATCTATGGTGTTATTCATTTTGGTTGAAATGATGAAGGTTGTTAACAAGCTCACATCAAGTCAACGATATAAACGCACCATAGAGTAATCAGCGGCGGTAATTACCACATGCAGGGCTGTGTCTATTTCCCTGATAAATGAATGTTTTAGATTCCGTATTTAAATGCAGCAGACAGACTACATATGAAAGTTTTAACCAAAGATTGTTGTTGGTTTTCTCTCAAAAGTAACTCATTTATACTGTTCGGCATGTTCTGTTGTGTAAAATATTCCAATATTCTATGAGCATGTGATGTAAAAATAACGAGTTGGCTAGAACACAAAAAGCTTCGTAGTTAAAATATTTGTTTCCTTATGTTTTCATGTTTGTTTTTGTTTTATATGACTTCATTTATATTCGCGCACTTGATTCAAATCCCATACAAGTCATAATTTTAACATGCTTTTTATGTTATTGTTCAACAGGGGCAAGACGGCACCCGTTTTATCTCCACTAAGCAGGGCGGCTTGTGATGTAGGAAACACAAGAAAAGTTCAAAACAAACACCTGTCACCAGACTACAATAAAAATGGAATCCCTTTAATGAAATAGAGGGTCTAATAATGGTCGACTGAACTGCAGAGCTACGAGTCTCTAGCGATACCACGATATAACGGGGGCTCTAACGGGATTCCATAGAAATACATTAACGGACGTCAAACTAAGGTCGTTACTCAGAAATTGTGAAGTTTCAAACGTTATTATAACAACATTTTACGGTTTGTCTAAAATAATGTGCGGTTTCCTGTTTAAATGGAGCTTACATTAACTCTGTGTTGCTAAATACTACGAGGTCGATGCCTCTTCAAATGGCGCATTTATAGCTGTCATAAAGAAGAACTCCTGACGTTAAGTGTTAGTATTGACAGTTTAAAAACCTTTAGAAGAAAACGACGTTAGCATAATATGCAACAGTGGTGCTGGAATGATACATTCTGCAATTACACTAATTGGCAGATACACTGCATACACTTAGCAAAGTAGCTTTTTAGTCGTTGTATGTCTAGTTCATGTACCAGATGCCAAGCAATTAATTTAAATTGATAGGTATTTAACATCTCACAAATTGAACAATCGAGAAGTTCATCTGGAGCTTTGTCAACAGCAAAACGTTCTGAAGGACTTACCCTACGGCCCATATCAAAATCATTGATACTATTACGTCATTATCATACAAATTAGTAGCTATACACATACATGTTTTATGAGATTTCTGGAATAAACATCCCCCTATATAAACCCCTATGCCGACAACTACTTAAAGTGGGGAGCCGTATAAATACCATATTCAAAATTGTTTAATTGTCTGGCTCATATGTACCTAAACTATTTTAATGGGCTTCATCCAGTATTGTCGTTGCATAGTCTAAAACATCATTAATAAGAACCATTGTCATGTATAACCGTTTTAATCATTTTTTTAAAATATTATTAACAGACAAAACTAGTAAAAAACGTTTTTTTAATTTTATGATAATACAAACGCCTTTTTTCGACAAATACAGAGACAGACAGGTATTCTGTGATAAGGCATATTCATTGAAGCTTTAACTAGATAAAGTATATGTTTCATGTTTGTTCAGGTAAACAAATGAACAAACAATGAGCATAATATATCTTTAACAAATTTGTTAAAGTTGATGTTTCAGGAGAATCGACTTTTGATAGACACTATCTTATCTTGTTTACACTTTGCATCTCACTCTTCAAATGCAATTATATGCCAAAATTGTTTTTCGTTGATATTTGGCATTTATTTGACATGTAGACTTTTCAGTTTATTTATGTAAGATTAATCTCGTATGTTTTAGTTGCACACTGCCTGACAATGTAAGAATGACATGAAACAATAACAATTATACGTATTTTTGAGACACACACACACATTTCTTTCACACACTTTTATGGAATGTACATGTCTTTTAAATAAGTATTAAACATCGTCCATCATTTTATAACATAAAGTTAGCACGCGGAGCCTCATATGTTGTATGTTGTATTTGCACATTTCAGTTCTCATTACCGTTATAAGCAAAGCATTCTGCACAATAACACACTGACATAGCAGCATGACGACAAATCATGAATATTAATCAAGTAGGGCCTACTAAGATAAACAAAATTTGTTGTGCAACATAAACAAAGGCCGAGATGTTACGAGTGCTGGTCACTCCAGATCCAAAATGGATTTCGGTAAATTCATCGAACTTCAAGTGATTTCGGTAAGGTGACGAACCCTTTATCGAAAGCTTAACCAATTCGCGTCCAGGTTAAACACGTTGTTCGTTTGAAGAGAAATTGCCTTGGTGGTTCACGTAAGTTTTGATTGGTTTACACCACACTGATTGGCAAAAAGCAAAACCATGTTAGTACGGCTGCGCCGAAAACATATGTTTAAATGTACAATGTATTATATATATTTTAATACGTTGTTACGAAAGCATTTAGATTCTTGAGGAATTGCTCACAACATGGGAGTCTCTCAGCATCTATTATAATTTTACTTTATGTTATTCTAACTAAGTTATGTCTGTCATAATTATGATTACGCAACCAACATTGATAAGCCATACTATTTTATAAACGATACACGGCAGTAAATGAGACATTTATTTCGCTCAAGAGGAATGTTATTGGAGGAGAGCACTACTTGGAGGGATAACTGCAAGGCTTCAAGCAAATTATACAGCTCCCATGGAAGGGAATGTTATCTGGAAGGAGCGTAAGGCTGTTCAACAAACAACGTAAATTGCTCCCCAGGGAACGTTATTTGTAGGCAGCGTTATGCTGGTCCACAAGCAATGTCTACGGCTCCAATGGGTACGTAATTTGGAATTAGTGTTCTACGGTCCTACAAAGCTGGGTTCAACGCCATTCCTTTTAACATTTTGACAGTTACATAAGGCGGTCAATTGACCAATCCAGTGTTCGTTGAAGTAATTACTGGCACTTCTGCAACCTGCTGACAACTACCCAATGCAATATGTTGTCGTTGAATCAAAGGGGGTGGGGACAAATGGCCATAGACATACCCAGGTCGGATATCGAATCATACCTGCCGAGTACAAAGGCAGCGTCCTGCTAACTCAGTTAACCAGGCGTGTTAGGGAGCGTTATATGGCTCTACAAAGCTGTATGATCTTAAAATCAACATTATTCATAACAATATAACAATAAAGTAGTACATCAGACTGGATGATTATGGAATTTATGCAATATGTACGGAGTCGTTTAATGAGTTAGTTTGAAATATAATTTCAGAAACCTTACCTTTGTGTAACAGAAACCTATCCAGGAATTTGTAAATCCAGTAGCGTAGTGTTTGGTACACTTTGGTCATGTTGTATGAGTGCACAAAACATAAACCCGGAAGTATAATAATTCAAAATGAGAAATCACATTTTATTTAATAATGAACGTATACCAGGGGGACACACAATTGTTCATCAACCGTAGACTTAACTTGGCGTAATTTACCTTCGTTACTTAAGTGCTATAGTAATTAACCTACATCAGAGTTGTACACAATGTTCATGTATGTTCTTAACTGTATAATCCAGTTTCAAGTGTTGAAATTATAATGACTACAAAACATACATACACGTTTTTAATTGCATGCTTATCATCTATTTGCGGATCAGAAAACTATTTTGAAACCAGAAGCCAAAAACCTCTGAGGATTTTGTAGAAGCGATCATTTTTAATGTCATGCAAATAATTGATGGTTATTAGTCGATGATACAGCACACAATTACGCAGGGGAATATACACTTTTTTCCTACGTTTTTAATGAACATAACAACATTTTTTGATTTACAGACGTTAAAAGTAATGAAAGAACACCTTAGCAAGTCAAGTCGTATTACGTTTTACTTTTGGTCTCTCTCTCGAATATTGTTCTAATGATTTAACCAGAATCTACAGTTTGTTTACTCGTTGTGAAGACAAAGATTTAAAAGTAAATTCTCATATAATATCGGTTCTTTATTAATCATCACATATCTAAAATGAGATCCTCAGTGTGAAGCTGTTGAACAAATTTCGGCACTTGAATCGCTGTGAAGTTATAAAAGGCACATATATGATACAAACTTCGTTAATGAAGCAACATATTCATGGTCGAAGTAAGATTGTTTGTATGAACATGATCTGAAATAAACTAACGTTAAAACTGTGTCATCATGTTTTTATCCGAAATTGCACTAGCCAGTAGAAACTACATCTAGACTGCGACACAGTGGACATTTTTTATCCATATGACAAATTATGTTTCCAATGGCAAACAGCTTCGTCAAACAGGTGAAATTATTGAAAACACCGCCGTCACTAAGGTACAAGATTATCTTGTCTAATAGGAATACAGATATCCGTCGCGTGCATGTCTTTGGTCAATTCACTGTTTACAGATAAGCGATAATCGGTTACATCAGAGGGAACAATAATTCAATAATAGAATATAAAGTCAATGGTTCCAATTATGTCGTATTAACCACATCGTGATTGTCACGGAATATAATCACAATAGAACGACAACCGGTCATATGATTTCACATCTGACCAATATTTCTGCGGAATATCAAATGAACTTGTAAACGTTAATTGATCGAATGAGCAAATATTGATGCAGTTGTTTGTGAGTATTAAATATGGCCGATTACAAGACATGATCAACATATATATTAGACAAAAGTATCATACGGTTTGTAAATTCATGTATTCCTTCAAGAAAAGGTTTCAGGAAATTATCGATGGAAACCAAAACTGGACGTATATATATACAACTAAATACGTGTGTACGCTCATGTGAACGATAATTGCAGCTGTTTAATACAACAGCTGCTGTTCTAGACAATCAAACACATTTGCACTGACATTTGTATTATTATTTGCATTGTATGCAATCTTATCTTCAGAGACTATTAAAATATTATTGTATTCTTATACAAGCTATCTGTTGTTATTACAGCTTAGTGACTATGTAAGACAATTATGTGCACGTATAGTCCATTTTTTATTTACTTTATAACGGTTGTACACAAACAATGAGGTGATCCGCCAATGAAAACATCGTTTGCAAAATATTGACCAATAGACATTGTGAGCCCAATCTCAGAATGCAGCATTGTCATTGGTCAACTTTTAAATTCAGGCTTAGACACAGATACTCAAACGATACAGTTTTTAGAATGGTCTTACCGTTCATGTACTCTAAACAATATAAGGTTTACTTACAAAGTACACATCACTAAACTAACTGTCAGATAAAGTTGATTAAGTAATGTCATAGTTCTAACGAATATATGAAAACATCAATAAAACTGTTGATCATCCAAATTTGCAAGTATGTTAATTATCTCAACGGGAGTGTTATTACAGCATATTTGTATTCGCGAACTCAGATTAACGTCAAAAATGTAAATAATCAAGTTTACACGAGGTAAATGAATGCAAAATTCCTCCAATTTATTTTTTGTTTTAGATAGTGTTTGAGTTCATGAATTGTTTGCATATCACAATTTAAGATTCAATTTGATCTGGAATCCCTGGCGCCACATTTTCTAAACACACCCTAGTATCATAATCTGTTATCAATGTTTGTTTCCTCAAAATGATGCATAACAGTGGATGAGCCTGCGCACGCATCAAATCCCAAATCGATGTTACATCCATTGAATGCAAATTAGTACTAATAAATCTGAATTGACGTCGGCACGAATATGTACTGATTTCGATACATGATATATACAAACTAACATGCCAGGGTATATTTAAAAAATGATTTAAAGATATACTTAGCTATTTTTTGTTAAACTTTTTTACCGAAACAAACATGAAAAATATATTTCCAATAGTTAAAACATGCATTAACAAAGAATGAACTAATGTAATTGATCCGTATTTGGTGAAAAAATATGTTTGTACATCATAAAATTAAAAATTAATTCCAGTTTGTTTTAAATCATGATATTTTGCAAGTTTCATGTGTTAGTAATATGGTAAAAAAGATATTTTCAATATGTTACATATTGCAATGTTTCTTATTAGAGATGTTTAGCTAATGCAACAACAATACTGGATGAAGCCAATTCAAACATTTTATGTTCAGACGAGCCAGATACATCTTTAAAGACGAATGCTTATCATGTCCTAGCATTTTTTGTAAACTTTAGACCATGCATAGAGGCTATTACAAAATCAGTACCAGAGAAAATGAGCATAAAATATGCAAAGCCTACATACTACCAATCACTTCTCCCGGCTCATGACTGATACCAACGTAGCTATATACTCGTAGAACGTTAAGCTAATGATTTTGTCAACACAATTATTAAAGATGTGTCTGGCTAATATGAACGTAGTTTTTGACTAGGCTTCATCCAGTATTGTTGTTACATTGGGTAAAGCATCTTTTTTAAGACGTTTGCAGTAGATTAGCGATTTTAAGAAATCCTGCTTTACCATGTTATTAACAGACAAAACTTGTAAAATAAATTATCTTGTTTGTTTAAAACCTGGAAATTGTTTTAATATTATGATAATTCGAACATTTTTTTACAAAAACGTATGAATTCATTATAAGTTTATTATTTTCATGCATATTTATTGATATTTTACAATATGATGACATATCTTTTATGCTTGTTTAGTAAACAGATGAACACAAAATTACGCGATGTTACGATACGATGTATAATGCTTTGACTTCAATCGTAGGCGTCGCTACCATGCCCACGTCGAAAGCGATAACTGGACATTAAAACACAGCTGAATTCCGTACGGAACAAGAACAAACAAACCGACAGAATCTATCTACTAGTCCATTTGGAACCAAATAATACGCTGATCTCTCAATTAATTTCTTATGAACAAACATAATCTAGACCATTCCTCTTCAATATTAAGGGATATTTGTTGACATACGTGGAACTTTGAGTATCGAATTAGTCACATGGAGTTTGATCAATTCATGGTATTGACTCTGATTAACTTATTAACTGCGCGGTCAGAGAACCCTTCCTATATCGTTAATTATTTACCAAATGTATATACAATGTCTTTGTGGTACTATATTAGCAAATAAATGATGACTATTAGGTCAACAATGTCATGACTTATTTCTATATACTTGTATCACATAAAGGACAAATACCGCAGTCAGTATAACTCCCAAAATGAACATAATGAAACTATATTTGTGAAAGAAAACTAAAGCTTATATGATCAAACTGTGGGCATGTCAAACCAATGCATATATTATACTACTTTTTCACAATACTACGTTCTTTATTCTTAATCAAAGAAAATAAAACGAAACAAATCACACTTAAAGGATATTGGTAAAACGAAATATCATATTTTAATCTTTGCATAAAGTTTTAAGCTACACGGGTTTCCAAGAAAAGTGACGTTTAATTAAATGTAACAGTAACACTATTAGACTTTGTGCAATCACTAATATTAAACAAAAATTGTAGACATGCTATAATGCTATAATGTGTGTCGACAATAAAGTTCTTCAATTTGCGTAGGAACAGTTGCTCCACAAAGGTGTACGTTGTCAACTTAACGAAAAGGGTACATTTCTTGTTTATAAATTAATAATATCAACATAAATTTTTTTTCAGATTCAAGGTTTGATTATTATCACGAAGATGCGAGATATCCTCGGTGGATCGGTCGGTAGATCGGTCGGTAGATCGGTCGATGGATCGGTCGGTAGATCAGTAGTGGATCGGTCGATGGATCGGTCGGTAGATCAGTCGGTGGATCGGTCGGTAGATCCGTCGATGGATCGGTCGGTAGATCAGTCGGTGGATCGGTCGGTAGATCGGTCGATGGATCGGTCGGTAGATCGGTCGATGGATCGGTCGATGGATCGGTCGGTAGATCGGTCGATGGATCGGTCGGTAGATCAGTCGGTGGATCGGTCGATGCATCGGTCGGTAGATCGGTCGATAGATCGGTCGATGGATCGGTCGGTAGATCGGTCGATGGATCGGTCGGTAGATCAGTCGGTGGATCGGTCGATGGATCGGTCGATGGATCGGTCGGTAGATCGGTTGGTGGATCGGTCGGTGGGTCGGTCGGAGCACCACCAAAAATGTGATTTAAGGATGGCCTTAGCACCGAAGCGAATGGTGTCTACAAAACGTAACACGGAGAAAGCATCAAAGAATTATAGTAGACAGGTTCAAGTACAGGGAAGGAAATTAGTTATGAAATATTGCAGCAGACAGTAACACATTACGATAATATGGCGGGCAATTGTTAACACTAGACACCAATAAATTGTTTCCAAACTTATCGTTGTACGTAAATGCGACGTTAATAGAAATATAGGCGAGACTTAACCATAGTAACACATTATGTCCACCAATAAATAATAACCTCATTAACTACTTATCGTAACAGAAAGTTAATAAAATGATATTGTGTTTCCATCGGGTTTATGCCTCTTTTCAACATTTGTTCAGTTATACACGGCGACCAGTTGACCTAACCAGTTTCATATAATTAGTTATTAACCAGTACTAACTTGCACTTTCGCATTCAACTGACAATTTCGTCATATGTGGAGGACATGACCGTAGCAAATGTAACCGCAGAACATGTCAATCGAACCCGGACCTTGCCGTGTGACAGTTAGCGGTCTATCAATAGCTCTAGCAGGACGGGCTTTAATGATATGAAGAGGACAAGGAAGTTACATAGAGATATTCTCTGTCAAGTGATCCAGTGTAACCATTGGTAACGGTTAGGTATTCTACTCTAACGTTATATATACAATAAGACAAACGTTACAACATACTGAGATGTAGACGAGACAAACATAATGCAAACAACCCATTTGATATCAGAAAGTTCTCTTCAATCAGACGATAATAAGTAAGTTGTACCTGCAGTATCATACGACTAGTTTGCTTTTACCCTTTTCTTAATCGTTACAGTGACAACGTAATTGAATGCAAAATAAATAACATTCTAACACGATCCGCAATAAAATTTTATAAACATAGAAAATCAAAGGACTGAAGGCCGTCGATGGCACTTCCAAGGCAAGACTGCACGCTTTCCATACTATCATATTAGAAATTAACACGCGACTATTTGGGTAAACTCTTTCGCAAGAATTGACACAAATAATTCAGAATAGCCGTTTATATCAAGACTCCCACAATTCCACAATTGATATATCCTCGACAAATCAGCCATTATACTCATCAAAGTCTAAAATAAACTCAGTGGATTTTACATGTACTATTTTCTTGAGATGATGAATATGGCGGCACTTCGAGTAGACCATCCGGTCGACGATGATAGCAAAAAGACGCTAAAGTGCCTCAAAAAATACATGTATTGGTATAGGAAAAACTATACTGGGCTGGTACAATTTACGCCCTCCGATCGTAAACATGGTTGGCAAGACCGATTAATCGATGGCGTTACAACATTTTGATTTGGAAATAAACGCTTCATTCTCCCCTCACTCCATAGCTTCAAACAATGGTATCATGTCATATATTTTGAAATCAGCTGCAAACCTTTCAGTCATTTTTCTTCAACTCTAATTATTGCTAACTATTGTTATTGAAATTTAAGATTTTTACAGTTACTCACGTGGAAACAATTACAGGGGAAGTAAATTGGAACAGCACGCGGACGCTTCGCGTTCGTTGGTGAAAAATGTAGGTCAAAATGTACTGTACTGTAAAATGGGAATATCTGCGATGTTAGCACTGATACAATAAACATGTACGTTTCTCGTGTATTAGAATGCAGTCACACGTTCAAATGTGTAGTAATTAAATAACGAGTGTGTATAGAGTATTGAGAACGAGTGATATATGTTCGGATTATTCTGCGATCTGGGGGGGGGGAGCAATCTCAATTAATTTCTTAATGGTTATAGTCACACCGTAATAGAATACAAAATGAATAAGAATGTTCGTATCAAATACAAGCTTGGGTATTGAGATTTGTCCTTTTTAAGTTGTTTTATATATTTATAAAATGGCAACAAATGTCACGCTACTATCCACTGGTATATCAATGCTGGACACATAACGTGGTTACCATGGCAATACGGTGTATATTTCAATTGTCAATCGGATGATTTTGCAACAATGCAGACACTGTCAATAAATGCATTGCATTTTATTCAGCTTAGGTTACGACCGACATAAATATTGCGTTAACAAAAGAGATAGCATCATGAACACACGTGACAAGAGTGTGTTATAAATCGTGGTTCAAAAACAGCGATAAACAATAGCTCTCATTTTGACCATGTAGTTTGTATTGTTACGAGACAGATGTAGTACTTGCTGACAGTGATAACAATGGGTTCAATGCACCAGATCGATGGATTTGCCGTTTATGCAAACACACTATTAGATAACAGACGAAGGAAGAGATTAGTTGACAGATGTACGCTGATCTGATTCGTTTTCTGTGATCATTATGTCCCATAAATTTCTTTTAGAAATGTCTAGTTGTCTAAACAACCAACATAGTTTGATACTAGCACTCTGGATGGCTGACATCTGAGTCAAGGCTAAATGTAAACATTATGAGTGTGCGGTACTTTAAGCTTTACGTTGTATAATTGTTGGTACGTCAATTACTTGTATTAAGAGCTTTATATTGTAGACCTAAACAAACATGTAATCCGGAAATGGAGAGCTACAGAACATGGATAGAGGTACAGTCTTACGGGTAACCACAAGCAAACATTTATTATGGACGATTTAATACAAGCATATGTCCGTGGTTTCTTCCAGGCTGGTTTGGTGATGAATATTAAAGATTATAAACGAGTTGAACATGCATCATGGACGACGATTATCAATGTCGACATCGTGTGTAGGAATTTATAAGTATAATGTAATTAAAAAGTGCTTCTATTACAGGATATACTGAATTGGTAAACAGTCTACACACGATGCCTAATCTTATGTGTTAGACGCACTTTGCACAAATCACACAGGAGTATTATTCTTGCCTGTAACTTCTTTTCGGCGTAGCTGAATAATATTGATATTGAACTACATTTTAGACCAATCAAATGCTGTATATGAAGCGCGATGGTTATTTATGCAACAAATATGACGATTTGATTGGTTCATATTTTCAGCGGAGGGGCACCAAACGGGGTGTCTCGAAAAAATAATTCACTTTCCCGTAGCGTACCTCTCTGGCGAAATCAGAGCTCCGAAATAGGGCAATTCTTTAGACATCATTCTATCTACGTCGTTCGTCTTTGTTTAAAGATATTTCTTGTTACTTATAACAAAGCAAAGTGGTATGAGTACTCGAATACATTGGTATATCTTAAAAATGTATGATACTACACAATTAGTGCATTCATTTCCTACGCAGTTATTGTATGCATTTTCGCACACTGGTTTGGTTATTTAATTAGCAGAATAGTATAGTAAGAACATAAATATGTTCATAAAAGATATTTTCGACCAATATATTAGGTTTTTATGACACTCATTAGTTAATATATTCAGCATTGTACCTGTCAGTAAGCAATGAACGTTTATTCCAAAACAAATTATTAAAATAAGTAAACTATAATCAAAACATTTCGACTCAATCTATGTATGGTTGCATATCAAGGCCAGAAATGTTATACAAGTAAAACAATTGTATAGTTTGATTATCACCCCTTCAGTTGGGCTTACAGACACATTAAGCTTATAATGACTAGGTACATCATGGTGTTTGTTGTTTCTTATACATACATACTTTACTACATAAACTCTACCTATAAAATGGTGACTCGAATATAGATGAACTTTTCCATCACTGACCTAGAAACCCGACATTGAAAATATCGTTATTGTGAACGCTATGCCTATTGGTCAATATTTTGTAAAACATAGTTTCATTGGCTGATAACCTCACAACTTGTTTATAACAGTTCTCAAATAAATCAAACAGACTATACGAAACCATTTTAACGTTTACATAAACCAGTACTGTAAACGAGTGTGTGTCTGTTAAGAAAAATGATTTACTTATATCCATTAATGAGTTCCTTGTCTGAACTCCCAAGGGTCACAAGCCCAACTATACATTATAACAAATCGTGTTACTTTCCTTCATTTGTCGATAATATCTCTAATTCTTTTCCTCAGAATGATGTGGAGAATACAAAATATCAACACCTTTTGAACGAAATTCAATAAAACAACACATATTTATGTTTCACCAGAGAGAAAAAGTTCAACTGAAAACAAAAAATGTATAGAAAATAAACATGAGCGTTGACGAAATTTGGTTTCACCATTTTAACGCTTGTTTATACAGAACGACTTAATATTGGGTATAGTGTGAAGCTCATGGGCGTCTGTGTTCGAGTGGTTATGATCGATGACTTAAATTAACTTGCCTTGCCCTCTTCGCTGCTGCGTGTTCGAATCCCAGAAGCGATATTGGATAGGATTACTTGCTTTTATATTGCTTTTGATGTTGTTTCTTCAAGTTTATATATTTAACGCATGTTGTCTAAGTTGTTACTATTATTTCTATATGTATGTAATATATTTCATATGTAATCAATCCATTATAACTTTAAGAAATAATTGTAACTCTCACCAGTTCAACTTTTTTATAATAATTTATGGAAGGCCACATTGAAATAAGATGTGCTTTGTATTTGTTACTATACATGTTCGTATATTATTAGTTATACAGGGTGTTGACAGGGTATATGGGGGAATATAACCTGTCTGTGTGCCATATAACCCGAGGCGATAGCCATCATTTGGCTAACGGAAGGTTACATGGGGTCCTCCTCCATCATTTCTGCTGGAATATGAACTTAATGGCACTGGTTGTATATGTGAATGAGAGTCCAATCACAAAAATAGAACGAATTTAAAACAAACATACGTGAACATGTATTCAGTGCATACATTCAATCACTTGTTTGCAGCAGACGGTTAAATTTTATTGCCACTTGCAGACGGAAACTCTTGTTTATTTTTAAACAATACAAAACTTCAATATAAACACATGCATCCTCTTAAGACCTCTTCACACAAAAAACGAGACGCACGCGTATCAATTGTCGTAAAAGGGGATTGCATTTCAGAATGCAACCAATATAAAACATTGAGTTAACCTAGGGTTGGAACTTATTATTGAGTTACTGAATATTTAAATTGAAAACAATAAGTGAGATATTGGTAAAATCCCATTGGGTATTCATCGTTGGAACAGGAAAACATATCTTCTAATTATCAATTTTCACAGTTGTTAGGTGATTCCCGAAAGAGTTACGGAAACTTCATTCAAGTCAATACAGTTTTATTCTTTTAATGGTTTCATAACAATGTATTGGATATCATGCGTTATACATCCCATGAGAAGCCCTTGTTGAACATATATCACATGGTTACCATAGCAATATGGTATCTATTACATTTGTCAATCGGTTAGTTTTGCAGCATTACATAGAAGCATAAGTCAATATCTTCGTATATTGTACACAGCATACCATTACTGTCGTAGAAATAATTGCATAAAAAGCAGATCACATCTAGGAAAATCAGGGATCAATTCCGATGCTCAATTTGTCCGATTATTACGGAAGACTGGCTGTGCCTTCTCATTTTCATATTTTGAAATTCGTGAATTCACAATCAGGAAAAGAATTGAGAAAACCTCGAATAATGAAGAGATCTATTTCACAGTCTTTGAGTTTTTCCGTTAAATGTGATATTATACTCATCTAAACATGCACCATGAAGGCATTATTGGTCATTCGTAGAACATGCCTATTGTAGAATGAATGTTGCGGCGGAAACACCGACTGAGGCGGATAACTAGCGGTTTACACAAAGGAAAGATCAATATGTTTGTCGTTTATGCAAATAAAATAGATTAGTGATAAGAGAAAGACGACATACGTCCGTGACTCGTCTTAATATACCATGATCTTCATGTTCAAGATGATGGCACGAAAATGTAATACATGCAGTAAGTTTCGAAGTTTTTATTCGGCTGCGTCTGTAAAGGGGACATCCAACAGAAAACACAAGAAACCTCAATACATTAAATAAGGAACTCAAAAGTTTACAAAAATCGATATTTCAATGTTGCAGTGTTACTCTGTAAGGCTCGTGTCTTTGATTATATAACAATGCAGTACATCCAACCATGCTGCTGCTGTGTCAGCGCTAGGCAACACGATGGTACGATGTCTCTTACGGAATTCCATATAAACTTGTCTATATCGAAATGGTTTATTATCTGTCTTCGTGGGACAAATACTACAACAGCTGTTCTACAGAGATTTATCACAACATATTCAATCAAGAGTAATTACGTTTATATGTAATACAAATGAACACATAAAATAAAATTTAATAATCAACGTCATCTACACATTCTTGGTAACCTTAGATCTCCCAGTGGCTTACCGTGTACTTTTTAAAGCAAACGTCACTTTTTATGACCGACTAACAAACTACGTAATTAGTCCTAAACTACAACGAAGAAAAAAACTCCGGAGTGATTACGACTTTCTTTATCCAATACCACTGAACAAATAATATAATGTAGGACATCTAAAAGCTGATTACAAAACAAACTTTAGTGCAATCAAGAGAAAAGTACAGATAAAAAGAGATTACAGTCGTAGATACAGATATATGACATTTTCCTTGACAAATTTACGTATATGTATTTGTAATAATGTATTTAATAATTATTGAACTAAAATACAATCGGGCCTCGTTTAGTCGACAATTTCCTATCCGAATACTAGGTATTATCCGAAATAAATTTCAGGTCCCGATGTATCTTCTTTATCCATTATTCGATATAAAAGTTCGGACCCGATGAATTCGTATGAAGGAGGTCCGACGGTAACACTTTAAATGTGTCAAAAAAACTTTATTGATAAGGCATGCGATGTCTGCACTATAAAGTTTCAAAGTTTATTTCGTTTAAAACCAGAAGGTCACAGACCCATGTGGCAAAACAGTATACAAACAGATATAAATATAAATATGGCGAACATCAAAATATGAACATATCATATTATTAATATCAACATACCAACATTACTAACATATCATTATAAAATTATATGAAAATTATAACCCTACAATCTGTTTTATATATATATATATATGTGCGTGTGCGTGCGTGTGCGTGTGTGTGTGTATAAAACATGATCATAATACATTTACTATTGACAATAATCCTAATACATACAATATATATACATATATATCATAATTAGTATAGGAGTACCATGTCCCTAGCACTGATTCCTTATCGAAACGAAATATAAGGTCATCTGCAGGGTTATAATGCACTATAGCAAAGTTATAAAGATGGCAATAAACGTGCACATTCAACATTACTTATACTCGATAATGTATAAATATCGCAACCAGAAACATAAAAAAGCATTACACATTGACAGACATATAATACTATACTTTAATTTATCAAAACATATTCTAATCGTAAAATTGAATTTGAATGAGTTTATAAATAAAAGTATACAAATATGCCGAACACCAATTTAATAACATAATATTTTCATATCACTGAGATGAATATCTTTATTTGAAAATCTTAACGGACAGTGAATATACTTATTTTATTGAATTAGACACCAAATAATTGCTACAAATATATATGTTATATCTTCTGATATAAAACTAATACTACTTACTAAGTTTATCATACGTTGTTTAGATAAAGTGTATTTGTTCTAACATTGAAAGCTTTTTCTACATAAATTCCCAAGTTCCTAATAATTTTCTTATTCCTAGAATTTAAAGTATCCATCCTTTATTTCAGTTGTTTAATTTGTATTTAAAACCGTAACAAATGAATACATTTAAGAGCCTATACACATTATGACGTCTACCTAAAGTAGTTTGTGAAAACCTACACGATTACAAGTAACATAACATCAGCTAAACTATATATTACTGATTAATATTTTTTAAAATTGTTGCAAATGTAAAATAAATCAAGATCTTAAACATCGTTATGTTTGTTGATAAAACAACAATTCCGTGCAGTTGATTGCTCAGTGGCCACAATCACATTATGTTCAAATGTTAATGTGTCTATCTTCAAATGTCAGACAATAAATTGTATCATTTTCAATCTACGTTTTATTAAAAGCGATCAATGTGGGAAATGTTGATTATTCTAATAGTGTGAAGGCGGTTAAATGTGACAAATTAAATAGCGAGATACTTGTAGTGACATTTGTAAAGCCATTAAGGTGGCAGAAAAGTGCATGTGCCCATTGTAGTATTATGCAGGACATAGGCAGAAACCTGGGTAGAACCACCAATCTTTCTGCAGCCAGCTGGGTAGCTTCCTCACTTACAAATTTTACATCCGAGTGAGATTCGAACTCGCAGCGGAGAGGGGCAAGAGCTTGAAGACAGCGACCATCACCATTCGACCAAGGAAGTACTTGACTACTTTATTCAATTTAAACCAGGGGAACGTTTAGTTTGAAACACAACGTTTATTTAAAACCCAATAATGACTCGAACTCCCGTTGTTCCAAAATAAACGAGGCGACTTTTGTCGACCATCAAACAAACGTTAACAATTTAAACCATTTATTCTAATTACAAGCCGGACCGTGTAATACCCTTGATCTTGCATCGTTCGTTACACATGATTATACCAACAATTCCCTGGGAAACCGTATTCGGCTTTGAAAGCCTCTTCCGTTACGAATACTATCACATTAACATGACTGCAGTCCATGCTTATTGACATGGCTATCATTCAGTGTCCCGGCCTGGACCATGAATAGACAAGACTTAACTTGCAACTGTTTATTAATTAGGAAATCGAGCATCATTATAAATAATCAATATATATCTGTTCTTCACACCTTGTTCCTTTGTCCATTAACATAACAATCGCAGCTGGTTTACAATATACGTTCCGATCCATTGTTGATTTTCATTAAGTCGAAATTCAATATTTATTCGGAGAACTTCTACGATTATTGTTCAGTGTAATCAAGTGTATACATCGGACAGATATTTTGCCAATATACGAGGCTTTTGGCGGAGCTTCAGCACAAAATAAATGAATTTCGACTGCATTAACAGTTACCTGATACCCAGAGTATTCACATATTGATACATCAACAGGTAGGTAGGCAGTTGGAACCTTCTTTAGAATATTGCAGATACGTTCATTTGTTGGAGTATCTCATGTGGGACAAAAACTATCAAAGACGCCGTATATCTAAATAACACACGTTACTTTATGCCTGGATCAATAAAACACACTATGCATGCTCTTTTAAGTATCTATAAAATGACACGATCAGGCAATTCTAAAAGCAAAACCGATCAACTGAAATTGGCGAATAAGTTTTCCTCTTGGTGTTTTTTTGCGTGTCAAAATTCTGTATGAAATCTTCAAACAATACAAAACGCCCACATATCTGTCCGGGTTTGCAGTGTAAGTTTACCACAAACAAACATTTTAAGGATGTCATTAATTAAGGAATTTGTCTGCATAACAAATGTGGTATCAAAATGAGCAATTTAGGTACAAGGATGGTGCGTTTTATTTTATGACATCGAAACCGAACAATGCATTTAACGCCAAATGCATTGCATGAATAATGCCAGACTACATAATAAAATCACAGGAAATAACAAACACCATAGATATCTTTAACTACTTATAATTAGCATATAGAAACATCGTCATCATAGATATAATTGTGGAAAACACTGATCACAATGCTTAATGCATCTTCAAGGTGGTACCATTGAAGAAGATGGAAGAATTCCAAGCGGCAGATCCCAGACAACCTTAAAGCCCCTTACGCATTTACTAAATATTGCGTCCATGTGGACAATATAATTCCAGACTATCGCGGCCGTTGGGCCTTTAAATATATAACGCGGCCATTCGGCCATTGATTAGGTTAACGCGGCCATTTGGCCTTTAATCATATAACGCGGCCATTTTGCCTTTCACCATATAAGGCGGCCATTTGGCCTTTAATCATATAACGCGGCCATTTGGCCTTTAATCATATAACGCGGCCATTTGGCCTTTAAATACAAAACGCGGCCATTTAGCCTTTAGTTACCACAAGTTACATTTAAGAGCGGGGCGCCTACTACTAGAATCACCATCTCAAAGCACGCCAGAAATGTATAGCAAAATGTGAGGTGCGCGGGAAACCTAGCCTATAATGGCTCTAAGGGCTTCACCCGATGCCCTACATGTGAATAATTTGAATTTGAGAAATGGTGATTGTATCACACTCGACAAAAAACCCCCGAGCTAGGTGTGTGACCTTAGACAAGGGAGGTAAATGTGAGTGGACATGCAAATTGACAGTCCAGCTAGGTGTTACCTTAGGTTAGACATTAGTGTATTTATAGTTAAAATTAGGTCTGGGATACTGCCGCCTAGAATTTTCCGCATTGCGACAATAAATTGTCAATATAATTATAGCTATCGCTAGAACACGTAAAGTCTAAATAATCCATTAACAGCGGTCCCTTCTTCACACTAAAAATGTTAATGTAATTGTCACCAGATCACAGAAAGTCTAAAAATTTGATTCACGAGGGCCAATTCTTGACAGCTGCTACGTCTTGTACCAGAGATTGGTGATGCTTCCAGGGTATGAGGTATTACACGTAGTAGATTGTATTACCGATCTGTTAGCTGCATATGTCAGTATCATTCGCAACCAAACAACATCTACACAGATGAACTGAAAATACATAATAACAGCCTGGAAGTATCTTTGCACTTGAACTATGTCATCACTAACATGTTAGATTCTAACAATATTGTTATAAAATAAACTCCCAAATTAGTTTTAAGGGAGGTGGGTGGGTAAAATTTATTATGTCGACTGCTAGATATTGCAGCGGAAACGGAAAGGCTGAAAGTCACGTGACGGCCTTGACCTACGAAATATCAACTTCCGTTTTTTCCCACATCGTACCCTTATATTTTCGACCCGTGTACGCATCGTACTCAAATATTTTCGCCCCCGGTTTCGAAGCAAAAATAAAAGCAATTATGTTAAAGGACATAATTAGTATTATTTTATGACATCGAAACCGAACAATGCATTTAACGCCAAATGCATTGCATGAATAATGCCAGACTACATAATAAAATCACAGGAAATAACAAACACCATAGATATCTTTAACTACTTATAATTAGCATATAGAAACATCGTCATCATAGATATAATTGTGGAAAACACTGATCACAATGCTTAATGCATCTTCAAGGTGGTACCATTGAAGAAGATGGAAGAATTCCAAGCGGCAGATCCCAGACAACCTTAAAGCCCCTTACGCATTTACTAAATATTGCGTCCATGTGGACAATATAATTCCAGACTATCGCGGCCGTTGGGCCTTTAAATATATAACGCGGCCATTCGGCCATTGATTAGGTTAACGCGGCCATTTGGCCTTTAATCATATAACGCGGCCATTTTGCCTTTCACCATATAAGGCGGCCATTTGGCCTTTAATCATATAACGCGGCCATTTGGCCTTTAATCATATAACGCGGCCATTTGGCCTTTAAATACAAAACGCGGCCATTTAGCCTTTAGTTACCACAAGTTACATTTAAGAGCGGGGCGCCTACTACTAGAATCACCATCTCAAAGCACGCCAGAAATGTATAGCAAAATGTGAGGTGCGCGGGAAACCTAGCCTATAATGGCTCTAAGGGCTTCACCCGATGCCCTACATGTGAATAATTTGAATTTGAGAAATGGTGATTGTATCACACTCGACAAAAAACCCCCGAGCTAGGTGTGTGACCTTAGACAAGGGAGGTAAATGTGAGTGGACATGCAAATTGACAGTCCAGCTAGGTGTTACCTTAGGTTAGACATTAGTGTATTTATAGTTAAAATTAGGTCTGGGATACTGCCGCCTAGAATTTTCCGCCACAGCAAAGGCCTTGACTACTGTTACGGCCTTTGTCCACCAAAATTCTAGACTCAGTTCTCGGCATATTTGACAAGTTCAGGATTACGAATAAAAGAGGACACAGCTTCCTGAATAGATAAGAGAAGCATGTCCTCCCCAACTGCAGACAAATGGGTACCGTCATTTGCATAAAAACCCGGGGTTGACCCATCTATATTTGACACAATAAAATGACCTCTCCCAGTCTCACAGACAGCCTGACGCCCAGCCCGGTTGACCCTCTTGCGCTTCAGGTCAATGTTTTTTGTAGCATTGGGGCCTTGGCCACCCCGCCAGCTAAGACGTGGGAGAATGTCCAACCAGATTAAATGGGCGTGGGTAAAGACGCCAGCTATATAGGCAATATCACTTTTGATGCTGCATCTCAAATGGGCTAAGTCAGTATATGCGAGGTCATTACCCCCTAAATTGATGAGCAGGAACTCTGGTGGCCTGTGGAACATTTGCTGCAACTGAACAAGGCTAAGCAGTTCACCCCACCTCATGCCGCCTTTCCCCATCCATGTAACATTGAATCCCTCTAGGCCTAGGTGGTCTCGACCGGTAGCAGAAGCACGCTCCCCCGCCCGTCTTATTATTGAGTCCCCCAGACACCAAATACTTCTTCCTACAAAATATCACAACTAGTTACAAATATTTCCAGGGGTTGAGAACCAAACAAAATCTGTTGGTGAGACTTTAAACCCAATTAAACAAACCGTTAACCTATGCGTTACCCTGCCTGATGTATGATTTAAAGGCGGCTGACTGCCAACGCCCCATATGCTTTATAGTCTCGTCGGGGTAGCCCTGCATTGCTAGCTCGGTAGCCCTACCTATGCGAAAACTATGCGTTCTAAATGTATAGTGAGACAGACCAATTGCACCTATTGCCTTACGAAGGACCGCCGAGAACTGAGACCTGGTGAGACAATTACCATTACCATGGACGAGCAATAGACCCAAATGTGTTGGGTGCCTCTTTAAGTAAGTGAACAGTGCTCTGACTGGGCAAACAGCAGCTACATACTGCTTAGGTATCCTGAGTGTCACTGGCTTTTGCGATGTTTTTGATTTGGCGATAGTAACTTGTATAGCATTGTTTTTAGGCTCCATTAATAAATCTGTGACCGAAAGAGCTACTACTTCGCTTATTCTTAGCAGACCATAGTATGCTAAGTGAAAGGATGCTTTGAATAATAATGCTTCATAAAATGAATAACAAATGTTATCAAGTACTGGCAACAATCTTCTGAAAATATTATGGGTGATTGGTGCCCTTTGGTCGTTTGCTGGGCGAACTCTCCTACAACCTTCTAGCATTTTACTGATGATAAAGGAACAAAATGGATCATTCCAGTCATGTAATTTTTGATAAAAGCTTATGCCAGAAATGTAAGTAGAAATAGTGGCTGCCGCGTAGCCCTTATCAAAACAATCTGCGACAAAAAACACTGCATGCTCTCTAGTTATAGGCCAATTGCTCTCTAAGCTATTGTCCTCCCTGAATTTTTGAAAAACCCTAAGTGACGTTCTATATGATTTTTTAGTGTTTTCAGAAATACTAGCGTCTACCAAGTCTTGTGCTACCCTTTGAATATGGCCCACACTTCTGGCGGGACGGGCTGTGGGTCTGGGTCTGCCTCGGGAGCCAATTGACGAAACCTCTGTAACTGTAAACGAGATAATGCGTCACAAATACCGTTCAATTTACCAGCCACATGTTTTGTTTTAATAACCACGCTATGTTTTAAGCAAAGAAGGGTCATCAGCCTCAGCACAACCATTACCCATTTGTTTTTTGATGTCATAGAATTAACTATATCCACTACTGCCCTATTGTCACAATTAAAACAAAGTCGCGTAGCTCTCAATCTTTTGCCCCAAATTTTTAATGCTACAAATATTGGAAAGATTTCCAATAGTGTTATGTCGTTAGTAATGCCTAACCGATGCCATTCATCAGGCCATTTGCCATGTGCCCATTGTCCCTTGAAATATATTCCGAAACCAAAACCGGCTCCCCCCGCGCTGTCTGAAAATAGGTGTAACCTGTCGTTATCAGACCAGAATGAATTATAAAAAACTGACACCCCATTGAACTCCTTCAAAAATGTCAGCCACATGGTTAAATCAGCTTTTATGGACCCCGTTACTCGCAAATGGTGGTGCGGTTTAGACAAGCCACAAATTGCGTCAATTAAGCGACGACAAAATGGCCTCCCCGGCACCACCGCCCTGCAAGCAAAATTGAGTAAGCCTATTAAAGACTGCATCTCTCGAAGCGTGACACGTGTGGAAGAAAGCATATGATCTATCTTACAAATTGCTTCCCTAACTTTGACTATTGGCATCCGTACTACCATTTCAATTGTATCGATTTCAAGTCCTAAAAAACAAATTACTTCGACAGGCCCTTCGGTTTTTTCATCCGCCAGAGGGACCTTCAGACTTGTCATACATCGGATAAAAGTTTTCATTAGCTTTTGACATGCATCTGAACCGGCCTTGCCGCCACCCAAAAAGTCGTCTAAGTAATGTAACAAATGCTTTGAATGTGCCTTTTTCCGTACCAAAAACTCAAGAAATGAAGAAAACTTTTCGAACAGGCTACAAGAAATACTACAACCGAAAGGAAGGCATTTGTCAAAATAAAATTTGTCTTCAAATGTAAAGCCCAATAACTCAAAATCCTCTGGATGAATGGGCAGCAAGCGAAACGCGCTCTTAATGTCAACTTTAAACAACAATGCCCCCTTACCTAGCTCTTGAATCATGTTAATGGCCTGATCAAAATTTGTATATTGGACTGAACAAAATTCCTCATCAATAAAATCGTTTACAGAATTACCAGATGGGTACGACAAGTGTTGTATTAGCCGGAAATCACCAGGCAATTTCTTGGGCACTAGTCCTATTGGGGATACTCGTAAATTTGGCAACGGTCTAACTTTGAAAGGCCCTGCTACTCTACCAGCCTCAATTTCTTTTTTAAGCTTATGCATTACAATCTCCGATCTGCCACAAATAGATTTTAAGTTTTTACAGTCAGTTGCTTCCCGGGGCCCTGAGTAATTCAAATGAAAACCATATTTAAAACCGTTCAAAATTATTTCCGCATCCTTATTATTGTAATCTTTTAATTCAATTTCAAGAGTCTTAACATCTATAGGGGAGTGGGCCAATGAAGTGTGCTTCTCGCCTGAATGCCTGTTAATTGTAACGGGCCCCGCGAGTAACCCCTCGTGATGAGAAGGGCCTCTGGCCCTGGAATCGGTGTCCCCTGAAAAATCTATTACCACTGTGGCCCCGAAAGGGACCAGCCGGTGTGGACCCCTGGCCGGTCCCCTCCTTACTGGGACATTGGTTACGACCGTGGTAGGGCGAATCGCAGGCTGCACAAATATGGGCATACCTACACCTAAACCAAGAACACAAACCATTATTAAAGGCCAGGCAATGCCTTTGGGCATTAGGCTGGGTGCGCGATACAGACCCGTAGCTACTTCCCTGGATTGAATTTGTTTCCCTGGAAGAAGACATAATGCGCAGCCACAGTCCTGCATTGATCTTGTCCCAGGCTTGTACACCCAAGGCCTGACGAAGCCTAAATTGCTCGTCGTAGGACCGCCAGGCAAAGCCTGTTTGGTGACTTGCTGCTTCTCTTATAATTGACATATATTGCACGAGTTCTTGGGCCTTGGAGGGGAATCTCCTAATATAAATACTAACAAATATTAGGAAGGCGTCGGTCCACTTTTCAATGCATGACACTTTGTCTCTAAATTGCCTTGCCCTAGTCTCTAACTGACCCTTGTCATTCATGGTTACTAGCCCCCCCGTTTCAAACATTGCATTTAACTCAATACTGCCCTTCAGCAAGCAAGCTATGTTTATATAATTATGTTGCCATATCTTTTGGCAGATTTGCTCGGGGATGTGAGCAGACAGGTCGTCCCCTTCGCATCTTAAAATTTCCGTCTCAGAATCTGTCCCCAAGTTATTGACGGGGGTATTAGCGATCGGAAATGCATTCCTAAAATCTGATCTAACGTTTGGAGTCATAGATGACGCAAAATCAATAAATGAATCACCTGATCCTGTCTCGTTGTTATCCCCAACCTCGTCGAGTCTAACGATTTCAATATCCTCTGCGGCCTGGTTTACTGCCACTCTAACTCTTTGTTTCTGCCTTGGCGCCGTCGTCGTACGCTTACGTTTTGCGGCTCTACCGCGACCTGGCATCGTTTCTTTTAAGCTGATGCAGAGAACCAGGGGTGCTTCTGGAACAGGGGCATCTCCTGTATCATGCACTATCCTCCAAAAATCTAATATGACTAACATTCTTCTGGAGGCGTCGCCCATATGGGAAACCGGTGGCGACGATAAATAAACGCAAATACAAACAAACATTACAAGAGTTTACACAATATGTACCAAAATCGTACTTGCATGAAGCATATTTTCGCGAGAATTTTAAATTCTCGTATCTCTCTTCGCTGTCGCAAAAAATAAAGTTATTTACAGTTTGTATTATCAAAAACACTAATGTTATGACAGTAATGTTTATATGATATCCGGAACAATTAAGAAGTTGCTTGCAATGTTTTCATTGGAGAGTGGTGAGTCAACATTTTAATGATTAACAATATTCGTGCAATTAGCTTAACAAAAAGCAAGGTAACCTCCTAGAAAACTTCTATGAGTTACTGCGCCCATAAACTATGGCTTACCTTTCATGTTTGCCGTAGGAACTAAGTGCATTCAGGAAATAGTACAAAAATCAATTAGACGCTTTGGATACACAAGCTTAATTGGAGTATCAAACACCTCAAAGATGCAATTAACATATGTACCTGTGTTGAATATGCAAAACAAATCGGTCTTAATTATTTGTTCTAAGTGTATCGTTTTTAGGTCTGTGATATGGGATGCGTTTGCTAATTGTATTCACTATGAATGTCTAACACATAATAGTACAAACAAATAGGGTGTAAATATAACATTTACGAAATACCACCAATTTGTTTGCGTATCCTATTGAAGGAGTGGCGTCCCTGGTAACTGTATAATATCCTTCATAAACTCTATCCAACTTAAAGTTTGTCCCATATATTTAGCAATTCGGTACAACTGCGCATGCGAACCAACGTACTAAACCAAAAAAAACTTCAGACTTTCTTCACAAATAAGATAGTCATATGTTTGGCATACACAACACTTTATGTTTCAACAACAACCTCTGATTCATTGACTAGTGCAAACCAATTCTGGATAAGTGATATGCTACACCTTGCATCTAGTACATAGTCTATGCTTTTATTAATTATCAAAGTTGATGCTTAGCAGACAAAGCTCGGTTTTGACAGTTGAAAGTTCAACATAGAACTAATTTATGGATTAGGAAAATCAATTTGTTTTCTTAAAATACAAACCGTTTTGAAGTACTGTGTTATGTCAACATACCTTTACAACTATCTGAGTCGGAGTAATAAGTACACCTACTTCCCTGACCTAGATATCGAACTATACAGGGGACCCATGTTGGCAGTATTTCCTTTTTACGGTCCGAATCAATTGTTTAATCAAGAAGAAGAATTAAGAAAGAGGTAAATACTGCATTTGAAGCAGCTAACGCAAATTGACTAAACATAAATTTCAATGTTTAAGTGTATTACAAACTTTTCACATTTTTGACACACGTGGACACTGACAGATCTGCTCAAATATGGTCATATGCATTGCCTTACGTAATGTACATATACATATGTATCAGTATCCAAATGGTGTTTATTTTCATTGCCCCTATAATTAATATTGTCTCAATAATGTCCGAACAAGCTCCGTAGCTATTGATCAGCATATGAGTATAGAGTTTCAAGTTACGGTACTGAACATGGAGACCAGCATCAAATCTAAAGCATCTGATTGGTGCTTTCTGATGTCAATATATAAATTGACTAATGGCATAGCTGCATTCTGAGAAATGTCTCCAGAAAAGCCGAATTAATAGCTCATGTCCCAAAGCAGAGTGGTCTAACATGTTAACTTGATGATTATTATTCCTAGGGCTATAACTATCTTAAAAACAACACGTATCCTACCTCTGGAACAAAAGCATAAAATGATCCATTCTATAATAAAACAATTAAGGACTCGACTTTGAATCCTTTCGAGAAATGTCATCGTTGGTACTGGTTCGTCCTCCGAGGTTGCCATGGTTACGCATACTCCTTTAACATGCAATTAATCCGTTATATCACTCAGAATAACGTTTCACCTTCTTCGTGACTATATTTGAAAGTCATTTCACAAATGGTTTTACTGCAAACGAGCATTTATAATGAATCATTACATTTATGAGTCTAAATTTTCATTTTTCACAAAACATTATCTCATATTTGTCATTGCAATAAAGTGCCAACAGCCTGTTTATTTAAGTTTCCATTTATTTACAAAACTTCCTGAATTTTATCGTAAACCGTATAGTATTCCTGACTAAGTTTGCCACAAAATTACTTCCCGGGTTTCATAGTTAAACCAAACAATTATTATTCCTGACAAATCTATGTGCAGCATTGGTTAAAGTTATTGAAATAGAAAATGAATACAAATGAAAGCGACGTTAAATAACGTCACATTGTTACCGTGGTACTAAATTGGAAGCCATTTAAAAGACGTACATAGTGTCATATTCCAAACGTTTGGAGCCCACCAAACTCGCGTCAATTAACTTGGAAAAACTCGGAATCACAACAACTGATTTTCGATAATAAGTGAGAAAAACCAACGGTTCCCACCGTGTCGGCGTTTCAATTATTCACAATAAGTTTCACCTGCTCAGTGGCTGGTTGTAAAACGTCAATGTTTTTATTTACACTCTTTGCCACGAGATAATCTGACTAACAGAAGATGACTGTGCGTG
Source organism: Mactromeris polynyma (assembly GCA_032209605.1). Classification (NCBI taxonomy): domain Eukaryota; kingdom Metazoa; phylum Mollusca; class Bivalvia; order Venerida; family Mactridae; genus Mactromeris; species Mactromeris polynyma. Next base: position 2,149,182 of record JASFXZ010000031.1, on the reverse strand, counting down.
TTATATTCAACATCAACCCACAAGTTGTGTTATTCCTAATGGCTCAAACAGCATGAAACAGAGTATATCTCATCCCACAAAGTGTAAACTATTTATTTCATGTACAAAACAATTGATAATACTGTGCATTTGAACGGGGCATTCATGTGAACATCTGTATATAAATCGGACAGGAACAATAGAGCACTCTTCTATTATTCATTATACCAAGAATCCTTTCAAACCGAAACCAAAGCAATGTTAATGCAGCGATGTTGTGAATAATTAAGAGCAGGTCAGTTTCGTTGAGTTTATTGAAAGCACTCTTCTATATACATAATTATATATACGTGTGTGTATGAATGTTTGCTCCGAGTTTCCGTCGGATCCATTGCATTGATTAACAACGGCTAACGTGAGCATATAATTATCCGTACCCTACTTTACCTCTCAATGAATACAGGGAAGTTGGGCATCTTTCACACGGCATATTATTGATATACAAACTTAATCGGGCTTCTATAAGTGGAATATAGGGTCAGATCATGAACGCAGTGGACTGTACGAAATCCATGAGGGATGATGACAATATGTCGCAATAAATTGTTGACTTTAATCCCACGATATATCCTATTGATCGAGGTACAGCAGTTGTTGTCCACCGGAGGGCACTTTCTGTCACGGTCAGTGTGTATTTAACACATCATATTGACAGTAATACAACATAACTCCACAAGAATATGTGAAAATGTGAGTTTCATTCTGAAAACGTATTTCATGTTCAATTATTGAACATATCAGATTATATCGATATACCGGTGACGTATACGAAAACACTATTGCTTAAACAAATATGTTTGTTTCATGGTTCCCGACCGACCCTATTTTCTTGCCCCGACCCTAGAACATTTTTCGAGTGTTAACATAAAAAAATTATTTTTGGTAAAATTTCTTCTTTTAGGTAACATTTATTTGTGTTAATTTTCCATTTTAATCAAAAGAGTTATTAAGTTCATATTTCTGCCCAGTAGTGAGACGCTTTACGAGTATTCTAGCTTAAGTGCATTATATTCAACTTGATTAAACATTATCCATGTTAAAAGGGAAAGGGGATTTGTCTTTAACATAGATTCATTGAAATCTATGTTTAAGTGCTTCGTTTGAAAATGTTTAATTGTTAAATAAATAAATATGATATACATGTATAATTATAAACAAGTTATGACAACAAATTTTAATCATTATTGACTGTTTCCCAGGTGGCCAACCAGTACTTGCGCCATATTCAGATATTAGTAATGCCATACAAATATTGCCTATGGCGGGTATTGAAGCCAAGACCCACGGAATGGAGGTCCAGCGCTCTAGCCAATGACCACTGTGTCACTACCAGCATGAATATATTTTGTCTAAACACAGAAAGGCGGCATTTCCAAGCATAATATATCCTGACTAAGAGACAAAGACAGCAGATAATATACAGCAATAAACAAAACAAATGAATTTTGAGGTGAGACCATTAACATTATTTATGTTACACTAATGATCTACTTGCAGCTAGGGAATGAGAAACTGTATAGGTCTGAGACACAATACCAAGAGTTTGCCGATTGTTATGCGCATGATTGTCTACAGGTAGGTGCTTACCACTTCTACATACCGATTTATTTAATTGCCACGAGCACATTTGAGAGCTGCTATTGGATTTACAACCTCTTCTGTAAGTGAGTCATTAAAAACACTGCAACATGTGAGTCACTATTTGCAAGTGGAAAACAAGATTAACTCCATATGGTCACTTCCTTTTTCATACTACCATATGGGGCAAATATTGCTTACTGTCAGTACATGGTAACGTCACATGTGACGTTTCTGGAAATGACGTCACTTAAAGAAGAGGTTGGAGATCATACAGCTGCGCTCATTTATATGAACCACTCTCGAGTTTTATTTCCAACAAAATCAGAACTTGTGTTCATAGAAGGGTGTGTGGTTGTACCTTTTGCATGGTTGGTCCCGAAACAGTCAAACTTAGCGACATACACCTTACATTCTCACCTTGCTTGTTAAGTTACAAAGTAGTTAGAGATTTTAACGCGAGATGTTTTAACCAAAGAAGACCAAAGCAGAAAGAGTTTGTCTGTATTGTTGAAATCAATATCACGGATAGTTGTGTCGTATAGTCATACATCGCGGCAACTACAAACGACCAATTTCAATCTGGTTACTGCGTGCTCTTATTTGTAACGAATTAAAGCTATAAGAGTAAACAATCAACTTCTAGTTGAGATAAACGACCCTATTGTGATACCAACTTGTCAATTAAAGTTATCACCATTCATTGTCAGCCATCTCTTCGACACAGAATCAGTCTGTATTGCTTAATAAACGATTCATTTATCAATTTCAATAACCATTGTTTCTCTTAACTGTAGGATAATTAACCATACACTTGTCTGTTGAATGGCGTGTTAATTGATTTTTAGTTTCAAACAGCAGACGAAAGCTGGCACCTGAATGAATAAAATAACCATCAGAGTAAAGTCTAAACATAATGGCTGTATTGAATAAAGGGAGACAATCATGTTTCGGATAATAAACTGACTAACTGTAGTGGTCTCCCTTGGAATTAAAACAGACAGTTAAATTGATACTTAACTAAATACTTAATAAAATAACCTGAACGCATAGTATGTGAGCAATGTCTGTTTTATTAAATAATCGATACAATTTAAGGTTTTAATTTAATATTAGTCTAAATATGTTGCATCATGCCATAAAAGGCAATAATGATTTGTCAGTAATATCTAAATACTTGTAGGAGATGTAATTTCTATCGTAGTAATTCGGAGTTAATAGTCAAAGTGAGAAAACAAGGTTATAATTAACGGGGCAAACGTGAGCATAATTGAGAAAACTATGCTTTTAACAGCAAAGGAATACAACATCAGATACCGCACATTCAAGATACAAGAATAGATGATGGAAATTGGAAAGTATTGATTCATCGATTGTACGACTTTACTGACACGCTTAATTGGTCAACCGAGTTAAAATATCGCGGAAAAAGTAAAACCTGGTCTATAAACAATATGGCCATAAAAATGAGGTTCACATTTCGAGGTAAACAGTCTGATTTTTCTAACAAAATAATCTTAGACATAAATATGAGAAAATCTGTGGTAACTGCTTTCATACAGATGTACTCTACAACACTGCTTTGTCAGTTTTCTTACATGTTTCCCCAAATACAACAAAAACAAGTGTGCCATACCGGTATTTTCTATCCTGACCGTCTCTCCATGTTAGCGCCAGCGTAAGAAATACACGCATCCGACTTGAGTTTTGATGTCCCAAAATATGTAAGAAAAGTTTCAATCCAATGTTTTAGAGTACGTATGTATGAAGGCATTGTCATTCCATTTTCTAAAAATCATTACATGACATATTTTGATAGCAAATAAGAATATCTACCTTAAAGCGAGGTTTACTGTATTGAATGTCATCATGTAGATGCCCAAGTGTCGATAAAGACATTCCCAGACCTGTTAACTTTTTTCCTCGTTAACATTTAACATTTTTTAATCAGCAAATATTTATTTGTAGAAAAAAATCAACATTCATATTTGGTAAATCTCCCGCTGTGCATGTAATCATGGAAATAGTAACGTGTGTTCAACTCAAATCCATTGAACTACCAACAATACAACTACAGGCGAACCTCGTTTATTCGATAACCTTCAATCCGAATACTTGGTATCATCCGAAATAAATTTCAGGTCCCGACGTATCTTCTTGGCTCGTCGAATTGAGATGAGCTATTCAAAACTATGTAATATTCGAAATAAACTTTAAGTGGAGATGTGAGTGTTCGAAGTGGATTACACGGCTTAAACCAAAGGATATTGTAAAGGGAAAGAACTCGTGACAATCTGCTGTGGCTTAAACTAAGTGCTTTCCCTTTGATATCCTTTTTTTGAGATTTGGAGATGAATCTGATATTTTAGTGTAAGCATTGAGTGCTGGATAGTAAGCGCTGAGAGACGATTATAGTCTTCCCACTCTATACATGATTTCAACCATTTTGTCATCAACCCATATACTATATCATTTATATTTGCCGAAAAACTTGTGAGCTCAAAATGGTGTAAATAGTGAACAATAAGCTGTCATTGTTTTCAGTCCCATCCATTCTGCGATCTAACACTCTGAACTATTCAGCATATATAAAATTATCTACTACGGAATATGTGCCGCGTAGACAATCGTCGGCTGCTTTCAAGGGTTCCAGTAATTGCCAGCAAGAAGTATCGTTATGCGGAAATCCAACAAGAAACCTTCATTGATTTTGAGCGTTGTCGATATTTGTGTCGTCTGCTTTGCGATACTGTCGCCTGCCTATTTATAGAGTGACATTTGCGTAAATTGATTTCAAAGATGGAAGCGCTTGGGACCAAGCAACTCATTACTTAAAGTTACACGTTCGTTCTCGTGGGAAAAAGTCAACATCTTCACACTGCACCAATTCACAACTACATGTATCGGGTGACAATATAAGAGACTTATATGTATATAATTCTACTGTAATCTACGGGATGATCCAATACTGAAATTTGTTGATAATTAAAGAAACGATGTTTGCTGTTCTTTTTCTTCCTGTTTAATATTTATATGTGTTTAGTAAAACGGCAATGTTTTGGAGATTTGCATTCCTACGCACCGTGAAGCCTGAACTTGGACTCCAGTACTCCATGGAGTCATATCTGAAAAACTGCGTGGTCGAAAACACTTTGAATCCTACCATAACTTTCGAAGAAAGAAATGAAATTAAGAAATTGATAATTTTACGATGTGTAGATATTATAAACAACCTGATTTCGGCGATTTGCAAACATTTCCGCCTGCGAAACGTCTCGTCTGGAATCGGCAATTCGCAAACTTTTCGACACGCGATATACAGTATTTTCCAACGCACGTCACTAACGTACGATTGATCTTTTCAATTTATTTAGTTTACGTCAGAAATTGTACTTTGAATGTGATTCAGCATTCAGGTACAATAATTAGCCAACCCGGCTAGCTCACTCGGTAGAGCGCTAAGCTGTCACCCGGCAGATCCAGGTTCGGTTCCCCGGTTGAGTAGGTTCTGCTCTTCCGTGACATTGGCTACGGTCATGTCATACGCATATGGAGAAGTTGCCTGTTGCTTCCGGTGAGTACTGTTAGTACTTAAGTAATTAAATCTAGGGAAACTGATTAGGTTAACTGGCCGCCGTATATGACAGATAACATATTTTCGAACTGTACAACATGGCCGAGCTGTTGCGATTGGTGGCTAGTAAGAGAAATATAGTGTGGCTGTGACCATTGGGAGTTTATATTGGAGGCACATTTACGGAACAGGTTAATAATGGTGTCTTCTTGACGAAACATTACTACATTTTAATAAGGATTTAAAAATATCTGACTACGCATTTGGACCTGTATATAAACAAAGGTATGTACTGGAAAATATCAGTCTGATTGGTGAAAGAACAATAGAGGTACGACAGGATCAAACTGCTGTATGAAAAGATATAAACCCAATTCGATAAAGCTTTCATTATCGATTTATCCATTATACTGGGTTTAGGGTGTGAAGTTTGTTTAAATCATCTGATTTCATTTTAACTCGCTGTAAATAGGTTGTAAACAACACCCCTTTAATTGATATTTAGGTAAACACGATAATGAAAGAAATAGCGAATTTGAGTTTTAATGTTCTTTTCACGTTTAAAGGTCCAACACAATGCTAGAGGTAGGTCCACAAATGTTATTGATATAAGACAATATAAATGTTTCGTACACTTATTCAATGGTATAGAGCAAGCAGACGACACTTATTGCACACTGCCTCTACCCATGCTGTTTGTAATCAATACCACAATTATGTCGGCATACTTTGACAGCTGCCATACGGACTTGATAAATCAGGAACCCTGTCGGATTCGGATAAAATTGTCATTTCTACGCAAAAGTTATTCATTAAAAATAAACAACAATTGTCTCACAAGTCGAAAATGAGAATAACGCAAAACACTATTATCGATGTTTGTCAGTTCTTCAACAAAATATAAATCAAGTCCAATTTTTCCGACGTAAAAGACCAATTGCAAAAATGGATCTATTCATTTAATCGTGTATAAGAAATGTACGATTAAAAAAGCATAATTAAGTACAATCCGATATTATCCCATCCCGGCTTGTAAGCGCAGTCGGCAGAGAGCTCGACAGCTAATCTAGAGGTCGTGGGTTCGTACCCTGGTCGAGATATATGTTCTTCTGTGACAACTGGGCTGACTGTAGTGCATCCACTTGTCCTCCACCTATGAACTCTGATCTATGTGTCTGCGTTGCGGAGGAGCAGGTTTGGTACTCGTTGGTAACCAATGAGCACTGGGTAGGTATTTGACCGCCGTATATAACTGAAATACTGTGGGAATACGGCGTAAACCCCCAAATAAACCGATTGCAACCATGGAGCAGATCAGTACAATTTCAGCCTTTCAGTTTTCAAACATAATAAAGGTCATTCCAATTATCCATTAATGAGGAATCCAATGTTAATTGTCGTTAAAGTTAACTATCAACCATGGTTGCATTCAGACGTTCTTTCCATCGACATCAAAACATCATACAAAGCTTGATTTTAGCGTGATTCTTCATTTCTAACTCCAGTATCTCTCTTACAATAATATGTATCTCCGCGGTACCATAAAACACCACTAACTTGATTGTATTGTTTCGATTCCAACTTCATACCGCCGATTTGACAAGTTGAGCTTTTTTAGCGAATTACAGTGCGTAATCTTCAACAACAGTCCTCCCTCTATCAAACAATCTCTATTCAACAACAGTATCATTGTTTTCCGGTCGTAAGAATTTACTTCCAAGTATAACCTCCATCGAACAAGGACCTGTCTACATCTGACAATAGTTGTGTCTTCAAGACTAGAGAATTAGAGAGTGCGCATTGTACTCGGAGGCCAGTTGTCGTGTTCACGTTCATTTATTTCTTGGTTATTATGTTCAACGAATGCAAAAAAGAAGCATATTTTCTCTCACTGTTTAAATTTCATTCTCTGGGGAGTAGAAAATTCAAATCACGCACTAAAATAACACTAAGATCAAATATCAAGGTAATAAACTGACTTAAGGGGAGTCGTGATTACTGTAACAATATCGAACGGAAAAATAAATTTCAAAAAAAAGTTTTCGTCTCTCCTGAAATTATATCGTTTACGGCAAAATTGTATCGCAGTAGCTTGGTTTATCGTGCGCAATAATTGGTAAAGATTTTAACCTTAATGTGCTGAATCTATTCATTTCAAAAGACATGGAAAGTCGTACAAGGCCATAAATGAACGAGAAATATCTTTATACAAGAAATATCTTGAAAACAGATGATCGGCGCACTTTGAAGGTTAAGATTTGTTGTGCAACAATAAAACATTGCCGATATGTTACGATTGCAGGCCACTCAATATCCAAAATGCATTTTGGTAAATTCACCGAAATTCAGTGGATTTCGGTAAGGTAACGTACCTTTTATCGAAAAGTTAACCAACCCGCGTCAAGTTTATAAACGTTGTTCAGTTGAAGAGACATTGCAAATAGCAAAACAATGTTAGTACGACTGCGGTGAAAACGATGATTGGCGCAAATTGAAATAAGCAACTGTGCTGTATTTGTCTTGCACGAACACATACTAAACGAATCAATAAATAAAGACACCAAAATAATAATATTCTGCTAGCTTCATTTGTTTGAACTTATGCGTGGTACAAATATTTCGTCACGTGTACCATAAAATTTAATCAAGCGCGTAGATAAATGTACATCAAAACACAGTTACAGGACAATTACGGCACTGTTCATTGACAATTCAGAGATTTGCATTAAATCACAACTAAGGTTCATTGTTAGCTATCTTTAAGCTATCTTTTAATAAATACATCGTCGCCTTATTTCCAGAACCCCGTAACTAAATGTTTGACGGTTTTGAGAATTTGGTATCGTTGAAACGTCTTTCCAAGCTCTTTCTATCTGTACTACGGATCTATTTTGTTCTGGAATGCACATTACTTAAATAAAATGCAATTACATCATCCCGTATGTAACAATTTAAAGTTGTTTTTCTCAGAAAAAGACGAAAAACTAATTATGGGGTTCTAGAAATAATGCGAAATGTACCAGTATATTTGTATGTATCTTTTTTTTAAATTAACTTAATCGGCAAATAGAACCAGAACTGCTTCCGTGTTTGTGTATTTACGCATTTATCTCGTATCAAAAATTAAAGATATTATACTTTATACAATAAATGAAAGCACACATCAAGTAGCGGATAGAAAGCAATACTCCACAACGTGATTTAGGAAATGAACGTCTCACCAGCTGACTTTCATTGTACAATAAACGGGTACATTTAGATATCCACCAAACAGACATGTACACATAGCATATATGTATAAGTGAACAGACGTGCATACAACAAATCACAGAAGCGGGCAAATACGAGAGGCGTTCGAATATTACGTAGACATTTGCTACAATATTTTATGATTGCGCAGCTTTTGATTTAACTTACCTTAAACAAAAGTTCACCAATTCTCTATAACATTTCAGCAGAACTATTTATATACGTAAAGTCGATCTGTGCTTTCATGTCGCAAACTAACCATAAATAAACTATCGAAGGAGTGTGCTGATCAAATCTTTCTCCAGTACACACACCACAATTAAGGTGGACACAATTAATGTTGATGTAGATCTAAATGTCATCTGTGTACCCATTGTAGAACCTACACGATTGACTGAAGTGCTCATCGTGAAATACGGTAACACCCCAATATCAAGACCACCATTGTGATCCTAGAAAACTGATTTTCTTATTGAGGTGGTCCTAATGTTGATGTTTAATAAAGAGTAAAACTGTGATAATGGGCTTGAAAAAAATGGTCTTAATTTTGAGGTTGTTTTATTATTGAGGTGGTCTTTGGGTGAGGTTTTACTGTATTCGGTATACATTGTTCCAGCTCTTTTGTGAAACCCACATTGCTGGGAGATAATCTTTGTTTGCGTCATTAAAATTCGATAGGCCAATACTCTGGTGGTTATAATTGCATGCACTTAATTAATAAAAACTATTTAGAATTCGTATCTACAACATCTCGGGAAATAGTCTAATTGGCTTAAAACTACATAGCCCACGTGAACTAAAAAAGTTAAGCTAAATAGATTATTCAGTCCCCATGATTGTAGGCAAGTAAAATATTGAGACAAATTTAACAGATACCATGTAAATAATTACTTAATATAATAAGACCATCTCTAAATTAAGACCACAATTTTCAAGTCCATTATCACTTTTTTGCTCTTAATTCAACCTCAATATCAAGACTTCAAGAGACTTCAAGAGCCCAAAAGGTGGTCTTATTATTAAGGTTTTACTGTATATGAACATGGACATATAAACATGTCCATGATGAATTAATATTTGATATAATCGTGACAGTCGTCTAGTCTTCAGAGTCACATAATTGAAATTAAACCATAAATTTTGTTTTATTGAGTTTAACGCGATTTTTAACATTTAACAGATTTATTTGGCGGACAATTGGCCCTCACCAGTTTTCATGAAATTTTCTTCCAGTACCAACAGTGTGGACCACAAGCAGCTGACAGCTTCTCTACATCTGAGGTGGAGGACAAATGACCGAAAAAGTAACAGAAAGACAAGACCTGCCCCGCCCGGGAATCGAACCAGGATCTCATGGATGACAGCCAATCGCTCTACCATTGAGCAAACCGGACGGAGTTCAATTAAACCATAACAGTTCTCTTACTCTCTTCATCACTACTTATCTAGTCTACAAACATTTTAAAAATATAAATATATCGAAGCTCTTTAGAGGAATGTAGACAAAAACATTTCTTTCTAAACGCATTATATACGATATGTAATTTAAATTAACAATGTTCGTAACAAACGGACGGAAGGACGCCCGACCAAACATTAAGGGTTTCGGGTATCTGACATAAGAGTTTTTCTTTTGCTCTGCTTTCTGTTTGAACACCATATAAACCGATGCATTTAGATGCTTCTCTTAACAGAAGAAAACATGTTTAATTACAAATTTCGGACAAAGATACACAGATACATTCACCAAATGGATTGCCTAACACTGAATGCTCACCACGTATTATCTGTATTGTAGAAAAGGGACAATACATATGAAGCATCGTACGAAGCAACTCGCATGCCTGCCACATCTAGTCAAAATAATTCACAAACGCAAACACGGTTAAGGAATAGTTGAGAACAAAGAATAGAGTTAACATGCATTAATGAGTGAGCCGAAATCAATTCCGGCGCGGGACGTAATAAATGTAGTAGTAATCAATTCGTCTCAGACAGATAAATAAAGACGTTGATGACCATATAAACGTACTATGTGTAGACCACTTATCAGGGTACACAGACTATATATCAAGAGAAATAGAAAGACAAACTCACCCATTTCACCAGTCTGTGCCTTACCTAAAATATATAAGCAAAACATATCATTAGAAACATATGACATTAATAGTGTTATAACTGTTATATAGTATCTACAGTCGGACTTCGTTTATTCGACAACCTTCTATCCGAATACACGGTATAATCCGAAATAAATATCAAGTCCCGATACATATTCTTATGTGCGAGGATTGAAATGGGCTAATCGAGACCATGTATTATTCGAAATGAAATTTTGGACCCTATGAGTTCTAATGAACGAGGTCCGACGGTAACATGCAACTAGTATATTCATGCTTCGTTTTGTATCTAGTGGTCAAAGCGTTTACAGTTACCATAGTTCAAAAAAATTAAACTAGGGACCAACCATTCCTATTTCAATACTGATGTAATTTTGATCAATAAATTATGATTGTACATAGCATCGGTATATATATAACATTTTATAACATTAGCTATGAGAAGTTATTGACCGTTATTGATAATAATAAGATATTGTAAGCTATATGAAGGGGTATCATAGTACTGTACAACTTATAAACATAGCAATATTATGGTAATATTCATGTTAAATGACATACAATGTAACACAGCACTAAACTAGTCTACAACAAGTACTAGTATACAACATGTATGTTACAATTAATGGTACATTAAATAAAATCTATTCTTCATAATGTCACCGTAATGGTTCGGCTATTTGACTTGCAATTAAATGGTATTGCATATAGTTTAACCTCTAATCAGTAATATGCATATTGAAATGAGTCTGAGAAGAATAAAAACAGCACATCATTACAGATTTGAGGTATATGAAGCAAATGAGCTATGTACATGACACATGGTTGGGTATAGAGGTATGTACATGACACATGGTTGGGTATAGAGGTATGTACATGACACATGGTTGGGTATAGAGGTATGTACATGACACATGGTTGGGTATAGAGGTATGTACATGACACATGGTTGGGTATAGAGGTATGTACATGACACATGGTTGGGTATAGAGGTATGTACATGACACATGGTTGGGTATAGAGGTATGTACATGACACATGGTTGGGTATAGAGGTATGTACAAGGTACTTGTCGAACCTAAAATCCAAAATCGACCTATCATTTAATTATACATGTATGCATTACGAAACAACACGACGAAAGCACAATCGAGCATCTAAAACAACAACAATAAAGCTCAGATAAACCAATACAAGGTATTTATATTCAGGACGACTAAATAATACAAGCGATGACATAAACCAGACAGGGACAAGAGCTTGTCAATAATTAATTAAAGAATAGAAAACGCCAATTTTGGAACAAAACATCTACTATACCATTTAAACGAAGTCGTATTATCGAAGTCTCAATGTACGTACTTAAGCATTCATAGAGAATATCTCCTCCAATATATTGAGGGTTCAGCGCAAGACTATCCAAACTCCTATGTATTTATATAGGAGTTAGGATAGTCTTGCACTGAACCCTCGAATTACGTTGTATATTGTTATTTTGTCTTTGCACAAAAATAAGTTACATTTATTACATCTGAAGGCCGGGGTTCTTAGAAGTTTATTGAATAAATGCATATAATGACGTAAGATGGGTTAAGTAAATATTGTTAACGTAACAGCTGTGATGTCGCGCGGCAGTTATGGTATAAAACATAGATATTTATTGTTAGACCGGATTCAAATATGCTCTGTCTGTTTCTGTATCTTTGTATACATCTACGTATATGTTATATTTGAACGTACTTAATATAGATCTGCCGGGCATTTAGATAAACATTAAACATGTATTACTTGTGTCAGCATTGGATATTAATACAATGAATGTCTTCAAACTTAAAATTACGAGGCTAATTCAGTCTGTAGTTGTAAGTTAATAAACACAACAAGTAACGATTTTGGACGAAAAGTTGGGGTTGTAAAAAAGTCGTTACTTTTCTAGAAATTGGTTTTAGACGATAGTTTGGTCGATTTGCATAAACATGTTCGTCTAAGTTATTCTCAATTGGGTTTTACGCCGTTATATACGTCTGTCAGTTGACCTAACCAGTTTTCTTGGAATTACTTAACAACTAGTACTAGCTCGCCCTTTCAGAAAGCGACTGACACAAATTAAACAATTGAGCGCCGCTGTACGATTTCCAACCTCTTTTGTAAGTGACGTAATTTCAAGAAAACGTCACACGTGAGGTCACCATGTACTGAATGTAAGCAATATTTGCCGGATATGGCAGTATGAAAACGAAGTGACTATATGGAGTAAATATTGTTTCCTGCTTGCAAAAAGTGGCATCACAAGAGGTAGGAAATCATAGGCCTACAGCGGCACTCACATGGATCCGAATTTGAGGACAAATAACTGAACTAAAATAAGACAAATACCATGGAAGGACATGAGCCTCCCGGCGGTGGATTCGAGCCCGGTCATTCAGAGTGACAGTCTAGTGCTCTTTCCACTGAGCAAACCTAGCGGAATTGTCTAAGTTATGGAAGCATTGATGAACAAAGGACCAGTCATGACATTATTTTTTTATTTTCTATACTACAATGCGATATCCTACATCGTGAAATCAGGAACTACACGACTTCGCAGTACATAATTTCATGAGTTTATCAAAAATATATATAATTTATGGAAACAGCATATTATTGGCCAACATGATAATTAGTCAAATTTCACCACCACTTTCGTGCACAAGCGTCATTCACCTCGGACGCGGGCTTGATAATTAGTAAAGTGACGTCATTTCCAGAATATGTCACCATTTACTGACAGTTAAAGCAATATTTGCCCCATGTGGCAAAATGAAAGCGAAGTGACCATATGGAGTAAACATTGTTTCCTGCTTGCAAATAGTGAAATCACATGTGACGTTTTCTTGAAATTATGTCACTTACAGAAGAGGTTGTAAATCCCATAGCAGTTATCATATGTTCATACTATTATGCCACTCTCTGTACTTCGCCGACGACAATTTGAGGATTTGAACGAATATTCGTGAGTGACAGGTTTGTATAATACGACTAAAGTAGATCTTTCATATGTCACCTTTGTAATGTTTTAGCAGACGAATTTCATTTTATATTAGAATGTCCTTTATACCATGAATACAGACAAATACATATTAAAAAAATACTTTTGGAGAAGACCAAATATTCTCAAACTTTTTACGTCGGATAACAAAGGCATATTACATACGTCATCAATTTTTATATACAACAGTATGAAAAAAAGAGATAATTTTTATCATTTTCGATGCAAATGACGTGCTGTATGACGCATTACTGTATTTTTGGAAGTAATACATGTATTTACTCTGTTTTTATGTGAATCCAAAATTTAGACAAGGAGACAAAAAAAAGTAAAAACAGTTTTCTCCGTACTACATATCTAACCAAACTTGATTACAATCTCTTAACTAATACACCTTTTGTTTGTTTGGTAATTGATTATGCTTTAATGATAGTCTCATTTGTACATTGATCGGAAGTATTTATTTATAGTTATGGTAATATTTACATGTATGCTCATGGGCAATATTGCCTTTTGCAATAAAAATATCTATCTATCTATGTTCGTATATTTTTTTAACACAATACGTCGCATATACAGCTAAAGCGTTGACATATGTTTCAATCTGCATTGTGACAACCCCTAATGTAAGAATGACCGTGTAATGTAAGATAACTCCCTTAAAGGGTCATGGTTTTACTGTATCTGCATCCATTAATATAAACTGTAAGTGTAAACGAAAAAGAACATTATTCCCATGTATAATCGATGATAAAGTTAGCTTTTATTTTTATGATACAGAAAAGATAATATTCGAGTTTATATCGATTCTTATTTTTAAGTGATCGCTTTGGCCAATCAATTATCGAACAGCGTACTTGTTCTATAGCACATTCTGCCTCGGGTTACTGTATCACGCTAATCTCAAGCCATTCGCCTTAGTTGAATAAATAAGAACGTATTTTTAAATGCCAGACCGGCGTTTTATTCACCAGGGGCTTATTAGCGACGCTAGAATAAAAAAGGGCGAACAAAAAGTAATCCGAAACACGCACACCCCACTGAGAGAGTATCACAATACAGAATCCTGGCAATTAAGCTTTTATCTCTGCTTCGAATCTTTGTCCAGCATTGCAACACTTTTCAATGTTTTTCCAATAATTTCATGTTTCAATGAAAATCAGAATTAATAACGCCATTATGTCTTCGAAGGATCGTTGGACTGTGGTAGTTTGCACAGCAAAACCATAGGTACGGAATTGCGACATAAATATTACTAATTTAAAAATGACTTTCCAATAAGGGCGTAAAATATGAATATATAACTCATAATATGTGTTATTTCAATGATAAACATATATCATTAGAAAATCGTTATATGTGACAAGTACACGAACATAACGGACCCATCCTCGTGCTTTGTTTACCTTAAATGAATACAAGAAATATCTTGAAAAAAGATGGTCGGTGCAATTTGAAGATTAAGATTTGTTGTGCAACATAAAAATTACCAAATGTTACCATTGCTGGTCACTCCAGATCCAAAAAGCATTTCGATAAATTTTCCGAAATTCAGTGGATTTCGGTAAGGTAACGTACCACTCATCGAAAGGTTAACCAATCCGCGTCAAGGTTACAAACGTTGTTCGGTTGAAGAGAAGTTGGTTTAGTGGTTAACGTAAGATTTGATTGGTGTACACAACACTGTTACTGATATGCAAAAATCATTGTAGGTAGAATAGAACTTCGAAACCTCAAACAGTTTTTGCTTGAACACAGTAGATACCTCGAACAAGTTCTGAAGTCCCGGCTAAATTCCTTCTTATTTCATATTATCTAGAACAGAGATAGGTCGAACACTCGAATATGATTTGCTATCCCTTATAGCTACCATTTTATAAAAAATATTAAACAAAAGTGTAAACTCTATTGAGTAAATTCCGTCGAGGTGTCAAATTTGGTATAAATTTTACCCGAAATGTATTATCTTAACCAATTTGATAATGCATAGTACACTCGTATGGTTTTACTGTATTTTGCACATCGAGAGACGCAAGAAAACACTTATTGTTATAGTTCACACTTCTTTGAACATGAGAAACAAAACAGATTATGTTGAGGAATGCGCTAACATAGACCAACATTCACAATCATGAATCATCTTATCTCACTGCTTTAGTTCAATTTCCGCTATGCGGTCTCTGTGGTCACCACAAAAAATAGCAGACCATTAGAATAAGTGTAATGTCTGAACATTATCTTACAATAGTGTCTGCTTGTTGATTAAATAAACGTATGTCCAGACAGAACATACACCGTTCACCCAGTAGTCTACTTACATTGATGATTTTATATTGTTATTTAACGCTACAAAAGCATCATTTACGATGGCACTTTCGATGACGTTGATCATTATCATCATCATCATCACCATCATGACCATCATCACCATCACCATCATCATCATCTTTAGTCATCGCATCACTCAGACCGAGTATTCTCGCGATATAGATAAAATACTGAGCACACACAGCAGTCGGAAAAGATTTTTACAGATAAAAATCATTTATTTGTACACATTGAATAAAAACGGTTAATTGTATGGTAATTGATCAATTATCAAAACTGTCGTTTCAAACATAAAATAATGCACGATCGTAAAGTTAGTCTGCAATTCACAATTCGAATCATGAACGAGATCCCGTTTTCTGAGCACAAATCGAACCGTGAACGAGGTTCTATTTTTCAAATCGAATCTCGAACGAATCTCGCTATCCGAATCACAAAGTCTATGAGTTTCGCAGACTAACATCGCGAAAAATTGGATATTTAATCTTATTGTGCAAAACCCGTACATCAATACTGTATGTTGTATTTGCGAATCAAACACGATTTGAAGAAATAATATAATAAACTGTTGAAAATGTTTATAAACCTAAAATACTACACTTCACTTAAATTACTGCAGAGTATATACAGAAGAACCTCAGTTAAAGACCAATTGAATAATAAAACCACCTCAAAATGAAGTCCATTTTCACCGTTTTGCTCTTTATTCAACCTCAATATTGATACCACCTCAATAAGAAGACCAGTTTTCAAGTGTCCCAATAGTGGCCTCATAATGAGGTTTTACTGTTTAAGGATAGTAGTATCAATTCATTTAGGACTTTAATTAAGCAAAGTATACAGGCCTATATAAAACAACTTAGCAATACATTACTAAGACCAGTGATTCCTACAGTTTCTATATTTGGCTTATAAAGAGAAAATGTTTCCCATGAAATATCTAAGTTCATGATTACGTTTTTTGTCCATAAAGTATGCTATACGAGAATTGAATCGTCCTCTGAGGCAGCATAAATCGGTAAGAGAGAAATATGAAATGATGATGGAAGAAGTAATGACGGGTAATAAGTTGTAAATTATGTTTCTTCGTATACAAGCACATCATAAAATCATGATAATATAAAGTTCGATCAGAGAAACAAGATGGACGATGAAGAAACAACAACAAAATGTTAGCATAAAATACAATAAAAATCTCTCTGGGGCCAAAGTCAGACACAAAACATAAGACGATGGATCTATCCCATTAAATGCCAGGTCATGTAATGTAGACAAGATTGATGATGAGGAGCACGTACTTAATTTACCCTGAATCAGCTATAAGTATTCTATCAACTTATGAATATTAAGATCAATTAAGTACATGAAGAGATAACACATTCAGTGCGTCATGTAATTTTGAAAGCGCGGTTTCGTTCTTTCCTATTAGTCCATAATTTAAAACAAATCCTTGTTTAGCATAACCCACACCTACCCATGAAAATGGCCCCTACTAAAAACGAGGCGACTGAGTGGGATTGTTTTAGATAAGTTACACTAGTTAACACTAACTAGTTAGACACCCCCCCCCCCCCCCCCAAATAAGAAAATTACATATGTAGCTCTACTAACCTACCTAATTTTTTACGGGTAGGGATATGCCAAACAAACATTGTTTAAGCATTACCTAGCTGGCATTAGTTGTGATAATTATTTCCTCTTTGTCTATCAGCCTTCAATTACGCCTTGATTGACAAACAGTAAAGTGTTGGTGACGCTGTAAGAATACTCAAGTGTAAATACTACATTTTTGAGAAATAAGTAACAAATTCCGTCTATGTGTATAAGAATGATAGAAGATGAAATTTAACACAAAAGTAACCAAACAATGTCACTGGTTGAAGCCATGTATTGCACATCATACGCCATTTTTGATTTTCAGCTTAAAATAAATTAATTTAATTTCAATTCACTGGATCTCAAAGAATCTAAAGCTTATTATGTCATTGCAATATCTGCGTGTGATATAATATTATCAACTCCCCGGAATATGTACGTCAATCAGGGAAGCTATTAAGGTCAAACTGTTTCGGATCGAATCTAGCTAAATTGGCAGCGGATATGAAATCGTATCAACTTTACTAAAACACAATCTAGGGAATAAATAATCACCAAGTACATTTAATGGGTTATTCTATAATCGTACAATCAGCGAGGAAGGAAAGAGATTGACTGTGTCACCACGTGGTGTAGCTTTAACTAGAACATTATCGAGAAAGCAAATATTCTATCAATAATGATAGCAGAAGAAATTAGGACGGTATCTGGATTTATCGACGCTTTCTCACAAACAGAAGGGGGTAAATGTGAAATTGTTATGGGGGAATATTTTCACGAGTCACTATGAAGCAATGGCTGCACTGTGGCAAAGATCTCACACTAGAATGGGACAGAAAAGAAAACAGTAGTTAGAAATGTGACAAAGGTCTAGCAAGCAGGGTATGAACTGAGAACATATGACAGAATTGTGGCAATTCCCAAACAAAAACGGTAGGTAAATAAGAAATATGAAAAATCTGTGACAAGGTCTCACAAAAAGGAAGTTAACAAAGAAAGATGGCAGACTTATAACAAAGCTCCCATAAACAGGGCAGATATGTAAGAAAATGCCAGACTTATGACAACGCTCCCATAAACAGGACAGATAAGTGAGAACAATGGCAGACTAATGACAAAGGTCCCACAAACAAGACAGGCATTCAAGAAACTGTCAAACTTATGACAAAGGTCCAATAAACAGGGCAGGTAAATAAGAAAATGTCAGACTTATGACAAAGCTCCCACAAACAGGGCAGTGTTTTAAGAAGATGGCAGACTTATGACAAAGATACCACTAACAGGGCAGGAAAATACGAAAATGTCAGACTTATGACAAAGCTCCCACAAACAGGACAGGTTTCTAAGGAAATGGCAGAATTATGACAAATGTCCCACAAACAGGGCAGGTTTCTAAGGAAATGGCAGAATTATGACAAAGCTCCCACAAACAGGGCAGGTTTCTAAGGAAATGGCAGAATTATGACAAAGCTCCCACAAACAGGGCAGGTTTCTAAGGAAATGGCAGAATTATGACAAATGTCCCACAAACAGGACAGACAAATAAGAAAATGACAGATTTATGACAAAGGTCACACAAACAGGACAGACAAATAAGAAAATGACAGACTGATGACAAAGGTCCTATAAACAGGGCAGGTAAATAAGAAAATGGCAGAATTATGACAAAGGTCCCACAAACAGGACAGACAAATAAGAAAATGGCAGACTGATGACAAAGGTCCCACAAACAGGACAGACAAATAAGAAAATGGCAAACTTATGACATAAGTCCCACAAACAGGACAGGTAATTAAGTAAATGGCAGACTTATGACATAGGTCCCACAAACAGGACAGACAAATAAGAAAATGGCAGACTTATGACATAGGTCCCA
Organism: Mactromeris polynyma; assembly: GCA_032209605.1. Classification (NCBI taxonomy): domain Eukaryota; kingdom Metazoa; phylum Mollusca; class Bivalvia; order Venerida; family Mactridae; genus Mactromeris; species Mactromeris polynyma. Next base: position 2,129,794 of record JASFXZ010000031.1, on the reverse strand, counting down.
CAAACAGGACAAACAAATAAGAAAATGGCAGACTTATAACAAAGGTCCCACAAACAGGACAGACAAATAAGAAAATGGCAGACTTATGACATAGGTCCCGCAAACAGGACAGACAAATAAGTCAATGGCAGACTTGTAACAAAGGTCCCACAAACAGGACAAACAAATAAGAAAATGGCAGACTTATAACAAAGGTCCCACAAACAGGACAAACAAATAAGAAAATGGCAGACTTATAACAAAGGTCCCGCAAACAGGGCATGGTAGTAAGTAAATGGCAGACTTATAACAAAGGTGCCACAAACAGGACAGACAAATTAGAAAATGGCAGAATTGTGGCAAAGGTCCCACAAACAAGGCAGGGGAATATGAAAATGTAAAACAAATAAGTGCTTTTAACTATTCAGATATAAAACATCAACAAACAGCCGTGTATACATGCTATTGCTTTCTGTGGCACCACGAATTTTAATAACGCATTATGCTTTATGTTGTAGCATTGTTCTCGCAGCTGACAGTACATCCCCGATATATGCATGATCTTCTTTTAACTGTATCAGACATATTATAGCAAGAACTGTTGGCCAAAAATGTCATAGTTTACCACAACGTTTAAATCTTAAGAAAACTACAAATGCTTCGTTGTCACGCAATAATTAAAGTAAAACAAAACTGCACCATTGCCCACAATTATACAGGAGCTATAGTTTATTGATTGAAAACTCGAGACATTTTTTGTCAAAATGTTCCCTTGTAATTAATGAGACCGTATTTTCCCCACAATTATACACTCATGAGCTATGTAGTACCATATATAGGCCGTGTCGCATATAGTTCGAACACGAACACATATCTTAACATATAACACAAATGAACGTAAGCAGTTTACATACTTTTGTCGCAATTAATACAAATGTTTAAAAATGTGTTTAAATTGATTATTTCTGTTCTATAAAATCCTTAATTTGGTCATACATGTAGAAGGCGAAGCGCTGACAAACACCTATATGCCCACTGTAATGCATTTGTACATACAAGGGTCATAACTCATTCGCCCGACAGTGGCTGGGGAACATTGATACATAAGTCAGTTTATCTCCTTTTCAAATTTAACTTTTTTGATATTGTATAATCAATTTAAAAAAACATCTTTAAGAGAAGTGAGCTTAATGCGGCGTCGAAGAGCACATGTCGGCCGTATAAAGCTATTGTGAACTAAATGCGGCACGGTTATATATGGCACTACAGAGCTATAGTTTATTGATTGAAAACTTGAGAATATTTTGTCAAAAAGTACCCTTGCATTTAATAGAACCGTAGTGTGTAACATGAAATTTAGCACATCATTATTTATAAACATGGCATCATGAATTATGAAGTGAATAAAGCTCTCCTGTATTTTCTATAACAGTAATTTCACCATGGATCTACGTTATTTATATACGGTTTCATATCTCGTACCTGACAAGGCAAGCTATACCACTGATTAGCAATTTATTCAGATATAGCAAAAAAGATTTCAAACATGTTTCCATTTTCAAATACAATCATTGTAAGCGATACATGTCAGGTATGTCACAATGACACGACTAGTCTTGTTTATCATTTTCAAATACAAGTCTCATGTAGTGGATGCAACTTTAATCTGAAATGGGGTCAATAATGCTACTTTAACTACTAACTCAATTCGATGCTCACTTTTTCGGTGCAGCATGGTTTTGCTATATAAACCATTCAAATCTTACGTTAACCGTCAAGGCAATTTCTCTTCAACCGAACAACGTTTGTAACCTTGACGCGGATTGGTAAACCTTCCCATAAAGGGTACGTTAGATAACCGAAATCCACTGAATTCGGTGAATTTACCGAAATCCGTTTTGGATCTGGAGTGACCAGCAATTATAACATATCGGCATTTGTTTATGTAGCACAACACATCTTAACCTTCAAATTGCGCCGACCATCTTTGTTCAAGATATTTCTTGTTTAAATAACAATAATTTTACACAATCTTATATCGAACTAATTGCACAACTTGTTTAAGTGTTACTTTAGTACACACATATTAAAACAGCATTAGAGAGAAATAGTGACTGAGAGATTTGTCTAAATAATTAATTATCTAAACATCAAAACAAGACAGACGTTATGTTTGTACTGAAGTTGTGCATCGAACATGGAAAACAGTTTAGATGGGATGATTAGGTTCTTATGTCTGCTATATTAGTACAAAAATCGAATACGATTATCGACGTATCTGTAGACATATAAATCAAAACGTTATGAAACACGAATACTTCTTTAGTGCTAGTTTACCTCGAGGCTGCGTCTGCCAAAATATTACAAATATACGGGAGATTTTCAAATAGAAGCGACAATTTCACATCTAATTGATTGATGATGTATAACATCAGTAACACACAGACGCAGTCATATTTCGTTCTTAACCACGTCATCAGTTCGTCGGTATGGGTGATATTCAATGAATTAGCAGCCGGTCGGGTGATATCACACGCTTGGTCAACGGGAAATTGGGGTGTCTCGTGAGGTACAACTGATAGGAAATATATCTCTACTTTCTGGTTAGAACAATTAAATCAGGCATGTTGATATCGTACAGACGGCGACATATAGGGAATGACACTAGCAATGTAGCTGAGCCTGATAACAATGCTCGAGTCGGACAGTTTACTGAAATTCTATTTTTATGTTATCACAATGTCTGTTATATTAGTACAAAAATCGAATACGATTATCGACGTATCCGTAGACATATTAATCAAAACGTTATGAAACACGAATACTTCTTTAGTACTATTTTATCTCGAGGCTTCGTCTGCCAAAATATTGAACATATACGGGAGAATTTCAAATAGAAGCGACAATTTCACATCTAATTGATGATTTGTAGGCTATAGAGAACGCAGACGTTGCGCTTTTAACCAGTAACTTTTATATACGGTATCATTTTCTTTGTAAATTACAGCCCACAGTCTGCTGTCTTTTACCAATTATCTTGTGTAAGCAAGGGGATACTAGAAGACGATTTGTATCTTTCAGAAATATAGCGGGTGTATTTATAATATATTGATGATAAGTTTACTTGTATTGTACATGCATTGTGTATAATTATCCGGAATTTGTCGTTTGATCACTGAAACAGAATTTGTAACAGCCACGAATTTGTAACAGGCCATCAGTGAAAAGGGAATGCTTCTGATGCGACGTCAAACCCAAAATGGTACTGACTCAAATAGTTATAACGCATACGTGGATTATAGTTTCGTGTCCAAAAGAGATGTTAAAGAAATCTCAAAAACATCGATCTATCAATTCGACCCATGAAGTATTTGTAGGGGAACCACAAACAAATAATAAGGACTGCCTAATTGATGCCCACCATACTCATATACTTGTCATGTATTCGATCGATTCCAAGTGTAACATTCTCGAATTTAGGACTTATTAAGCGATACATTTTAGGAGAAAATCTCTCTCTGTCTCAAGTGCTGCAAGGGATATCCAGCATCGCACAAAAATCTGTGTTTGATTTAGTACGCGGATTCCCCGCCAATCATTTCAGCAAGAAAAGAGAATACACCGCCTAAACGCTGCTGCAAAATATTCAGCTTTAACAAAAGACTGTTCTATAAAGACGGCGCATTAGAGACGCTTTGTGGTTTTCACTCTGAATGTTGTCGTACCCGCATGATTCTAAAGCAATAATTATGTTATAATGTGACAATTCAGGCAAAAGATGTTACATTTTGAACAAACTAACCCGTATGCAGACGCTGATTAAACATTAGCAAACTATCTCGGCTCCTTCATTTAAGACCCATCTCGATGAATAGTAAAACAGACAATTGTTCCAACCACATTTACGTATGCCAGTCATAATATGTTGATAATCCCAAACCGCCAAGTTACATAGTTAAGACAAGGTTGTCCATTATACCGGCTTGCTATTTTGTTTTGAATGGGGTTGTAAGTCACATGTACAGCTAGGGTCATGTAGTGACTTCTTCAGTATAAGATCGAAGGAAGAACTCAGTTGTCCCTTATATCATTTTTGGTAATAGACGGGTACTTGGGTAGAATCAGTTATCTTCCGTAAGCCGGCTGGATAACTTCCTCAAGTACAAACTCTACATCCCGAAAGGGATTCAAATCTGCAGCATTTGTGAGGGGCAAGTGATTAGAAATTAGAAAGTCAGTGGCCATAACCACTCAACCCTAGCATCCGATGGTAATTTTGAGAATTGTCAACCTGAGACGAGTTCTAACACATCGCCGATGGGGTTATTATCTTCGGAAGTTGACACTATTCCATATTGCCCTAGCAGACATGTGTTATATGTTTTATCACACTGAATGTCACATACTGAGATTCTTATATTACTGTGAAAGTGTTCATATTTTGTTAAATTTATATAATCAGTAACAAACAGACGCATTCATATTTAGTTCTTTATCAAGCCGGTCGGGCGATAGTTCCCAATTCCTTTGATGCATAAAAGACAACATACACCGAAAATATAACTTTCATAAATGAATGTATATGGCATAGCATACATAGTATTATAAATGTTATAGCCACATAGAAGCAATGTAAATTCATTTCTAAACAGCTTTGGCCCCACAAAGACGTACAAAAGTTGATGTATTGAACCTCTTCGATAACCAATTACTAAAACTGTTTAGAGATAGCTTTCTGTTCAAGATAAGTCCTGTAAATAAGTGGTAGGATGGGAACTGACAATGTTGGCTTAGTTGGGCGGTGTTTCAAATACTGGTTGATTGTCAGGATTGGTGGCAGGCTTATATTAAACTGGTGGAAACAAAGTTACGTGACTGTGTCGGGAGTCATTTATCACGTGATATTCATAACACGGTCTTTGAACACATGCGAACCGAATCAGTACACATTTATAATTTGTACAGACAATCGATATATTCATACTACTTTTCCTTGAATACTTGATATTACACACTGTGCATATTTTAACGGCATACGTCTAGTAAAACACGTCGAACTTGATTTATAATTAAAACAGTCAGTGAAAATGGACTGAGCAAAACTGATCTGACGTCAATGACACTAGACCACGAAGTGTTGTCAGGGAGCAGCTGTTATCACACAGTTCCTGTGGTAAAGACATGTTTAAATGCTGTAAAACTGATCCGATGCCGCGATTATGTTCCTTCGCTTTTGCAGGGGGGAGGGGAGGGGCTAAAACGTTGAATCGAGGCTACTGCCGGTGGGTCCGGTTGAGTTTCAACAAACGAATATGAGTGTTCTAACAATGGATAGCGATGTTTTTAGGCGCAGCCGTACTAACATGGCTTTTCTTCACCTCTTTTGCTTCACTACTTACAAATCAGTGTTGTGCAAACCAATCAAATCTTACGTTCACCATTAAACCAACTTCTCTTCAACCGGACAACGTTTGCTACCTTGATGCCGACGCCGATCTTTCCGAATCCACTGAATTTCGGTGAATTTACCGGAATTCATTTTGGGTCTTGAGTGACCAGCAGTCGTAACATTTGGGCATTTTTTATGTTGCACGACAAATCTTAATCAAGATAGTTCTTGCTAACGTTTGAACACTGAGAGTCAGAAAGAATACTTAACACTACAAGTAGTTTGTGATTTATTAATAAACTAGTTTTCGTAAATTATTCAGTACAGATGTATTTGTTTTCAAGCATTGCTTCTACATTTGATACGCTGATCACACATTTGTATTGATATCAAACACGTGAAAAATAGATCGGATTTTATTAAATGATTAAAAACGACAGCCAACATGCGTAAAATGGACTTTGCTGTTAAATGACCCAGTGTTTCCGTTCAACCAAATAGATGATGAAATGATGCAATCCGATTTTGATCAATGAATAATTTTTTTTAAAATGACAGCTAAATGTCTTAAAAGGAATTTGCTGTTGGGAAATCACACGGTTACCATACGATTTAGAATTCATTCAATCAATACGAAATGAATTAGTTTATCATAATAATGAATCAAGGGAAATTTTAGGACGATCTTCTTCCGAACAACAAATAAAGTTCAAGGAAATGAAATAGTGATTTGAATATTGAGCAAAACACGTTCAAATGAGAGTGGTGATTTAACGTTATAACCACTGTAAACTACTTGAATTTTCAACATGGTCTGTGGTGGGGCATAGCTGGAAATCCCAGTTTGCTTGCAACTGAGTAGATCTACGTCAAGTTATGCTTTAGTACACACAAACATTATTTAAAAAATTGCAGACACAGAACAGAGCATATTGATTTATTTATATTTGGATTTAATTGTAATACTTTTCATCCAGTGTATACAATTGACAAAATAATAATATTGATATACTCTATGATAATTAGTTCAGGTACATTTATACATACAACATATCTAAACAGATTCAACTTCTCCGCATGTAAAAAAAAACATTGAAATTTGTCCGAATCCACAGAAAATGAAGGTTGTTGACTGTTAGATAAAGTGCAATAACAGTTTCATTATCACAAGAAGCATTTTAACAACAGTAAAACTTTTTACAAATTGTAAAAATGCTAATTACTGTTTGAATCCATCGCGGTCACATGGATAATTTCTGACAGACGGAACGTTGACGTACTCGAAGCGAACACCATCCGGGAACAAGACTAGACCAGTAAATCTTATAGTGCATTTTTGATGCCCACAGCACAATTGACCGTGGAGATTTCGAGATAGACAATTTCTGATGCATGGATGGAATTTGAACAATAAATCTAACAGCTTGACTAAATCCATTAGATATTTTCACCGCTCTCCCGTTGTGCAAAACGCTGCATACACACCAAATCCTAACAATGTAGGCACCATATTATTTATCATTAAGTCTTCACCTCCACGAGACATATTTTGGGATACAACAAAACCGCTACTAAAGTGGGACGCCGAATTACTTACCGGAATCAGATTTTTTACCAGAAGTTATACATGAAAGTTTATTACGATTTATTTATTTGTCATCGAATTAGAAACAAATTTTCAAATGTTATGTTAATCACTCTCGGTGATTTTAACTTTGTCTTAACCAGTGCTCGTACCTAATTCAGCAAATGTAAAGACCTTGGATGAACATTGCCCGTGGTGGAATTCGAACAAACTAATTCGGGCCGGGAATCCGGCTTTCAGCTTATTCACTACCAATGCTTCCCTGAAGAAACTCAATTTAAATAGAGCTGGATAAATATGCTTTTAAACATTGCTACATAAGACTTTGTGCCTAAAAAGGCATCCATTTCTTTTTCAAAGATTTTCCAATCATAACACATTTACGCATTACTAAACAATACTGTGAGACGCTTAATATCCACGGAGTTGAAAAACACAAATTATTCATTCTCAATATTTACCCAATCACAATGCTACATATATACAATACATCGACAAGCTAATACTAACATGGCAACAAAATATAACATTAAAATATATAAAATCACGCACAAAACGAGACACTTACTTCTGTCAATTTCGAACAATTTCTTCAACAATTCCAAGGATTCCATGTTTATTTTTAGTAACATAAATAACACACTTGACACAACATAGAAAACGTATAGTGATTTTCTAGAAGCAGACGACTTTCAGATCTCAATATTGTTGTGTGGTAGAATTGAACATTGAGGCAGGAAACTTAATCCAGCCAAATAAACACACCAACCTGAATTTCTTAACAGCCTGTTCTGTTTAAAGATTCGTGTCCCGTTGCATGATTCTCAAATGCAGTATTTCCAATACCGGCTCGCATCATTTTCTTCTTGGGAAGAGAAAGTTTTGAGAGAAAAAGAGAGACAGAGACCGACAGAGGGAGAGGGAGAGAGAGAGAGAGATAGAGGGGGAGGGAGAGAGAGAGGGAGAAAGATATAGGGTGGGGAGAGAGACAGATAGAGAGAGAGAGAGACAGAGACAGACAGAGGGAGAGGGAGAGAGAGAAATAAAGAATGTGGGGGACAGGGACAGAGAGAGAGATAGAGAGAGAGGGGGGGAGGGAGAGAAAGAGAGAGAAAGATATAGGGTGGGGATAGAGAGAGACAGAGAGAAGGAGGGAGAGGGAGGGAGAGAGAAGGGGAGAGGGAGGGAGAGAGAGGGGTAGATGGAGGGGGAGGGAGAGAGGAAGAGAGGGAGGGGGAGAGGGGGATAGAGAGAGGGGAGAGGGGAGAGAGAAGGAGAAACAGAGGGGGAATGAGTGCATTGCACCAAAAAAATCTCTATATTACAAAAAGCGTCTAGGGAAACATCCCGTTTAAGATGACATTTTATCGACTCCGAACGTTATCAATTATCTATTTAATATCAGAGAACTGTGTTATTTAGAAGGTCGAAATTGAAACAAAAACAAGAGAACATAAGCGCTTGCCATTTCTAGAGAACAAAAATCGAAAATGATATGATAATAAACGGAAATTTGCGGTAAATGTTCTTCTGGATGTGACAAATAATTATGATAGATAGTATTTATCGCGTCGTAGGAATAACAGCGGTTCCATTGAATATGAGTCTGTCTTTTGTTAGCCTCCGAGTCTATTCCATTGTTATTGAAAAATGCAAATCCTTCAATAAAGTGTTTATTTACTGACAAAACATTTAAGTTGCTCATTTCTCTTCAGTCTGCTTCCAACTTGTAAATGTTGGGGTATGAACGTTGGTGTGTAAATTACAATTGTAACATTCTAACATTATGTTGCTGTTTTCGTGAATGTGTGATTTGGATCATGACTGACTATATATCTTACTATTGTGTCATATCTCTTTTTATATGCTTATCTCTTCGATGATGTTAATTCTATCATTATAATACATTGTATTGTGTTTTTTTTCTCTGAATGTATGTGTTTCATTTGGTATTTTGAATAATACTTTCATAGATTGTATGTGTCATAATCTGCATATACATGTACATTTGTATATGTTTATTTCTTTGTATTAATTGAATATATGTTATGCTCTTCAATTATTGGAGATAATGAAAGTAGATATAGTTTAGATTAAAACTATCCTGTGTTATTTACCAGCACTTGATAATAGCAGATTGCAGAAAGAATACAGATACAGTGATTCGAACCCATTGCCAGGCCCCGATCTCCCAAAGCGTCTTAAATAAAAGTCTCAACCCAAAATTAAAATTCTGCTCAAATCAGAGCCAGAGTTTGAGACAAATCTCATTTTGGTTCTCTTGAAATTGTTCTGAGAAAAAGCTCTTGTTAGCCCGGACTCTGTATGAGAAAAATCTCAATGTTTTTGTAAAAATATTTGAGCTGAGATTTAGCTCAGATTGAGATGCTTCGGGAGATCGGGTCCAAGAGACGGGAGCTCTACCCCTAGACCACAATGTCTACCTATGTTTGCTTTCTCGACCATTGTCTCAACCTTGTCCCTTTTATATTCATTGTATAAACAATCTTCTAATAAGTGTCTAGTGCCAAATGCTAAATGTATTGATGGGAACAATTTAAAAACGATCTTATTCTAATTCCTATATTTATCCGTAATGAAAGTAGCATCATTATTCATATAGGGAAAAACAGACGAAAAAATAAAGAACTTCATGTTTTGACAAGTACACCAATGCTATTTATCATCTACGTTAACGCTTTATCGAATATCTCTAATATGCATAATCGCTCCGCAATTATATCGGGTTCTCGTCTAAGAACAGCTGACTGTGCACCAGTTCGTTAATTTTGTTCATTGCGTATTTTAAATTTAGTATAAACTCTCACTGTTCTTTTGACAGATGTGGTTACCGTTCCGGTCATTTCTCAACTTTGAGTTTGTTTGTTTCACTATTACCATAGCAATGACAGAGAAGGTGTCGTTCCGTTGATTTTGTAGCTTTGGTTTATAGCTTTTTTCGCGAATCGTGTAATAATGACAGAGCGGGTGACAGAAATATTGACTTATTCGTTTCCTCGAACGTTTGTTTGAGGCTTACAATTTTCATATCTAGCAAGAAAACACAGAACAACGTTCAATACTGTCTTGTATTTGCCTCGAGCTAATCATGTTAACGCGGCAGACCTTATTTAGAAGTAATTGGAAATTTCGGTAGGCCAAAATAGCGTCTGATCGCTCTAAACATCGGGGAAATATACAGCATTGCAAGATTAATATATATAGCTCATATACTTCGTGACATGTGGTTGTTGTAATAGGATGGGATATAGTTATGTTTTCTCGTCTATTTAAATCTCGCGAGACAGAGAAAACAACTATATACTTGTCTACGCGGATCGCGTTCAGTGGTAAGTCTACTTTGTGCGTTAAGACAATTAACCTACATCACTGCAACTGAACACAATTATGCTTGGTTAAGTTCACCAGGCTAGCTCCGTCGATCCAGCGCTCGACTACCAAGCTGGAGGTCGAAGGTTCGAGGGAAGAATGAAGTGTTTGCTCTCCGTGAAATTTAGACAGAAATAACTTGTAACCGCTGCTATGGGATTTTCAACCTCTTCTGTAAGTGACGTCATTTCAAGAAATCTCAACATGTGATGTCACTATTTGCAAACAGGAAACAGTATTTACTCCATAATTACGGTCACTTCGTTTTCAAATTGCCATTTAGAATGCAACCTACATTTTCAGCCAATGAAATGACAGAACGGCTCCGTTAAGTACTACGCTTATTCATTAAGCTTTTCGACTTTTCGCGGGCTTTTTAAGCTCCGCCTACTGCGAATCTGTGTGAGCGTTATTATATTTGGAAATTTACTATTCTTGTCCGTTATAGCTTTTATTTGAAATTTGCATGCGTATCGGCCAATCAAAATGTAGGTTACATTCTAAGTCAGTTAGTAGATATTAAGTAAAATCTTATTGGTTAAGAAGAGGGCTAGGTCGCTACGATCGCTCCGCCCCTTCTTAATCAATAAGATTTTACTTAAAATCTACTAACTATAACATGGGGCAAATATTGATTACTTTCAGTACATGATGACGTCACATGTGACATTTTTTGGAAATGACGTCACTTAAAGAAGAGGTTGGAAATCGTACAGCGGCGCTCACATGCACATTTAACTGTCCCTTAAATCTGATGCGTGTAGGGGCGTAGACGGCTGCTTACGGAAGAACGTATTATATCTGGGTGGTAACGCGAGACTACTTGTTAGGTAAACCGACGGCCTGACTTCACATACATATTGTTGAACATGCTAAAACAGTTGCTCAACACAACAAACTAAATCAATATGTAAGGTATGACGCATTAGCTTACTAACTGTTCATCTTTCGACTCGACATTGATTCTTAAACTCGAAGCAAACGGACACACATTGAAAACGTATATGGTACACATCGAGATGTTGGTAAAAACTTTTTCACAAAAACTGAATAACAATGGTTTTTCGCCAATACACTTGGGGATTTTCAAATGTCAATGTTTCAGGATAAATCAATCCCACACATAAGTTTGACAAACATTATACGAACTCAGGGTTGACGTTGGTAACTGAAAGCTACGAGTTATGAAAAGTTATTTTGAAAAGTTCATCAATGTAATTCAAGGAAATTTTGTTAAAAAGGAGAGTTCCAAGAAAATAGGAGATCATGACTCCAAAGTAGGTGTTTTTGAGAACGTCAGCTGGTATTCAAATTGTCAATATTGCTTCACAAAAGTCAGAGCTACGTCACATTTCACACAATAACGTAAGTTGAATTGCTTCTTTCCGAGAAACATTTAGCAGCTGGATTAGGAGTATTAGCAATACCAGTGATAAGTGTGAATATCGTTTTTAATGAAAATAAAAAAGAAGAAATATTTTTACATGACGATTCACAACGGAATCAATTTCCAGCAATGCTTTTTCAGTGCAAATATACAATAGTACAAGTTGTAAGATTGCAAAATAATACTATTCAAGTTATCATTAAACAATGTATGTATCGGGTCTCACAACCGACTGGTCCATACAGTCCCCGACGCAATTAGTTTGTTGGCTCGTCTGTGAATGATTTTACCGAGTATTATTCAATATTTGTATAATCAAAATGTCGACTGATTCCTAAATTCCTTGGTAGGGATACGCCAAACATCAACTTTTAAGGATTTACCGCGCGTGCTGTATTTATAGACACGATAGCCATTTAACTAAAGAAACAAGGGTAGTTTATACAAACTATATAAACATTTCGGTCCGATGGTTTCCGTTCAAATCTATGATGTTAGGTACCCAGAATAGTAAATATTATGTCTACATTTTATTTCAAACGATGTTTTTACAGAATAATTGCCTGGTGTGTTTAAATATCAGACATATCTACGAAGATCCCGATCAGTTCGCTGCGAACTTCAGCGCGCTCAATAAAGATTTTACACAAGGGACACAACTGTGATTTACTATATACTCAATTCGCCACAGATTAACGCTTAATATGATAGGCTGTAGCTATTTGCGGTCAATCTCAAACAAATAGATGCATCTATTTTTGAATTTAATCGGTTTTGTCGTTATTTCAGTTATACGGTTATATACGGCGATCAGTCGATCTAAACAGGTTTTTATGGAAATAATTAACAGCCAGAACTAATTTGCTTTTCCGCAAGCAGCTGGCATTTTCTCCACATAATTCAGAGGCGGGGGACAAATAACCGTAGCCAAATGTCACGGAAGTACATGATCTGCCCAGCGTAGGAAACGAACTCGGACCTCCCTGATGACAGCTTAATGCTCTAACCACTGAGCTAACCCGGTCGGCATGATCAATTCTGATGCATTGCAACTCAAACATTACGAACAAAAAGGTCCTAAACTAGATCTGTAATTTGGTCACTAGGAAACGTTTTTCCTTCGGACAAACTTTGAACTTTGAAGTTTTATTTAAATACCCATGGCCCATTACGGACATAGAGGATTAACAAACAAACAGAATAATAAAACATAATGGCGAACAACAATGAAATGTATATACATGCTACATGTCATAACAAGAACAGCATAAAAAACATATAAGAGTAATACACAACTAATATTTTCCTATAATTATCCATTTGTAAATATATAAAGGTAATTCAATGAGAGAATAGTTTAAAGGAAGATGTAGTTGAGAAACATAAATCAATTATCTCCTGAATTCAGACAGAATAATTTTGATAACTTTTGCCAATTTAAACAAGAAAATGATTTTTAGATTTCTAACGCAATTTTCGGAGCCTTAAAAAAAATTAGTGCTTCTCATCAACTCAGTGTACGATAATAGTCTACTGTGAACTAAAAACAACATTTCAAACCATGTTCAGTTTTAATTATTCAATATGTAATACATAGTTCCCACATCTACAATATTTACCTCCCTTGGTCTTAACTGTCGGCCATTTTGATAGGCAAAACTGATAAGCTCGTATAGGAGTAATTTCCAGATATGTGATAATTGATAAAATACCAAGATAATTTGCATGTGACAACCACTTTTCATCAACTTGCTGAGCCAAATGCCCACATGAGCATAATGAATAAGTTATTTTTTTATATATCGGATTAGTTTATCATCGTTTACATTATATTCCCCATAAACTTTAAGGAAATGTGCCTATCAAATTGGCCGACAATTCAGAACAAGGGAGGTAAATATTGTAAATGTGAGAACTATGTATTGAAATTGTAAACAACTAACCACTAAATAACTCGGTCTACGACACCTAGTGGTAATATAGAGAGACCACAAAACACATTACATAAGAGAGATGAGAGACAAACAATTGAAATAACACGGTTGACTTATGTCGCATGAATTGTTTTAAATATTTTATATCATCTCCTAATTGTGTATGCATCACCAAGAATAGACATACATACATATACAACACCATTAAATCACACGTAATAAGGGAATTTCATATAAATAGTGTTTAAATAGTTTTCACTACATTCATTTACAAACTGCCCTTCCTTGCTTGGGGGCTCATTCAACCCCTAACTGTATCACTGTATTCTTAGATGTTAAAATTCAAAGTTAATGTGCTTAGAACCCTCGAGAATTGAAAAGTAATATGCATTATAACAAATTTAGAACCTAGAAATCTGTGTTTAGAATATTGATGACTGCATAACATTTCTTTTTCTTGTGAAAATACGTAGTCACCCCCAAGAAACTTTAAATAACACATTGTGAATATATATACCTCCAGCAACGTACATTAACGTGGGGAAACGTGTACATAATATTCCCTGGGGTGTATTAAGTGATCATTTGTTTTGGGAAACTATTTTTGAGTGTTAAATGGTTTTCAGATGTGATTTATATCAACGGAAGAGAAAATAAATGTAGAACAAAAGCAAGATACCTACTTTCTCTACGATTAAGTTCAAGAATGTATATCCTTGGAAGAATGTAAGTAGGTATTATGATGTACGGAACTACAAGTTATACATGTAGACATTACCGTTAATAAAACTGATTCAACGTTGGCACTTAATAGTACATTGTTATTTCCTTAGCTATAAAAATAATTCCCTAATAAAATAGCACGTATATAGTTCTATGCTCAAGATAATAAGTAAACTTTCAAAAGAACTTGGCGGAGGCATGGATAAACCTTCAAAAGAATCTGACAGAGGCATGGATAAACTTTCAAAAGAACTTGACAGAGGCATGGATAAACCTTCAAAAGAATCTGAAAGAGGCATGGATAAACCTTCAAAAGAATCTGACAGAGGCATGGATAAACCTTCAAAAGAATCTGACAGAGGCATGGATAAACCTTCAAAAGAATCTGACAGAGGCATGGATAAACCTTCAAAAGAACTTGGCGGAGGCATGGATAAACCTTCAAAAGAATCTGACAGAGGCATGGATAAACCTTCAAAAGAATCTGACAGAGGCATGGATAAATCTTCAAAAGAACTTGACAGAGGCATGTATAAACCTTCAAACGAACCTGACAGAGGCATGGATAAACCTTCAAACGAACTTGACAGAGGCATGGATAAACCTTCAAACGAACCTCACAGAGGCATGGATAAACCTTCAAACGAACTTGACAGAGGCATGGATAAACCTTCAAACGAACTTGACAGAGGCATGGATAAACCTTCAAACGAACTTGACAGAGGCATGGATAAACCTTCAAACGAACTTGACAGAGGCATGGATAAACCGTCAAACGAACCTGACAGAGGCATGGATAAACCTTCAAACAAACTTGACAGAAGCATGGATAAACCTTCAAACGAACTTGACAGAGGCATGGATAAACCTTCAAACGAACCTGACAGAGGCATGGATAAACCTTTAAAAGAACTTGACAGAGGCATGGATAAACATTTAAAAGAACTTGACAGAGGCATGGATAAACCTTCAAAAGAACTTGACAGAGGCATGGGTAAGCCTTCAAACGAACTTGACAGAGGCATGGGTAAGCCTTCAAACGAACTTGACAGAGGCATGGATAAACTTTCAAAAGAACTTGACAGAGGCATGGATAAACCTTCAAACGAACGTGACAGAGGCATGGATAAACCTTTAAAAGAACTTGACAGAGGCATGGATAAACCTTCAAAAGAACTTGACAGAGGCATGGATAAACCTTCAAAAGAACTTGACAGAGGCATGGATAAACCTTCAAAAGAACTTGACAGAGGCATGGATAAACCTTCAAAAGAACCTGACAGAGGCATGGATAAACTTTCAAACGAACGTGACAGAGACATGGATAAACTTTCAAAAGCACTTGACAGAGGCATGGATAAACCTTCAAAAGAACTTGACAGAGGCATGGATAAACCTTCAAACGAACCTGACAGAGGCATGGATAAACCTTCAAAAGAACTTGACAGAGGCATGGATAAACCTTCAAAAGAACTTGACAGAGGCATGGATAAACCTTCAAAAGAACTTGACAGAGGCATGTATAAACTTTCAAACGAGCTTGACAGAGGCATGTATAAACTTTCAAACGAGCTTGACAGAGGCATGGATAAACCTTCAAAAGATATTGACAGAGGCATGGATAAACCTTCAAAAGAACTTGACAGAGGCATGGATAAACCTTCAAAAGAACTTGACAGAGGCATGGATAAACCTTCAAAAGAACTTGACAGAGGCATGGATAAACCTTCAAAAGAACTTGACAGAGGCATGGATAAACCTTCAAAAGAACTTGACAGAGGCATGGATAAACTTTCAAAAGAACTTGACAGAGGCATGGATAAACCTTCAAAAGAACTTGACAGAGGCATGGATAAACCTTCAAAAGAACTTGACAGAGGCATGGATAAACCTTCAAAAGAACTTGACAGAGGCATGGATAAACCTTCAAAAGAACTTGACAGAGGCATGGATAAACCTTCAAAAGAACTTGACAGAGGCATGGATAAACCTTCAAAAGAACTTGACAGAGGCATGGATAAACTTTCAAAAGAACTTGACAGAGGCATGGATAAACTTTCAAAAGAACTTGACAGAGGCATGGATAAACTTTCAAAAGAACTTGACAGAGGCATGGACACACTTTATACCTTTCGATAGAGTAAAAACACGACTATTACATGTTTTGCTGTATAGGTATTTAATATATCATATACTACTGCTGTAAGCATTACCCTATTCTAATTATGCGACTATGTTGTTAAATATATGGTGTGACAGTAATACATCGACAACAATTTGCTTCCGATTAAGAATTTACAAAACCCTATCAACGCATGTTTATATGATATAATGTCCTCTGTATATTATATTTCACAATATTAGACATCGTTGACTGCCAGTCGCATTAGTTTACAACGCTTGCGATGTGCACCATGGTTTCTATTGATGATCGGTTAGCTTTGGGAATACATTTTGCATATTTAATTCAGTGACAGCGAAGTTTTGATGCATACTTGATAGTAAATCAATTATAGTAAAACACTATTGCAACAACTGTGAAGACATATGACATTTCTACATGGATCTTAGTCACGTAAACAGACCGAACCATGTAGGGCCTTTTCCAGATATAAGGGTGAAGGAATACACCATGTACCTTTTTTAACATTAGTGCGCGCACAGGCGAACACTTATTAAAGGGCGGACACCATCGACCTTCCGCAAGCAAGTTACATAGCTTCCTCACTTATGTATTCTATATCTCGGTGGGGGGGATTCGAATCTGTAGCGGGGGGGGGGGGTGTAAGTAATTTGAAATCAGTGACCACAACCATTCGGTAATGGGATACTTCAGAAAATAAGATTATATCTTATAAACATGACTAATACATCATCCTGACCCTTTACAAATATTAACAATTCTGTATTAATCAGTATATTTTATTTCATGTTTGGGAGTTAAATACCGTGAAATCATGACCGCCATGATTCACAGATCATGAGTTCACGATCACAGATGAAAAATGCGAAGGCCCTTGCGATTCTTCGTTACTTTACATATGTAGCATTCCATACTGAGACAATCAAAGTTACAACATATACCATATAATTCATTGTATATAAGTATTATTCCATGGGAGTTTTAAAATCCGTTTCAAGTCTGTTCACCCATTCCTTACTCACTGAATATCGAAATAATGAATTGCATTATAAATAAACAAAATAAATATCTCCAATAAATGTACATGAATGCCAATCTCATGACGACAAAGTAAACAATGCAGTATCATAGTAGCGCGTTTCTTAACTAAGAAGCTGACAGTTGCCGAGTGGATAAAGCATCCACCTTGGGAGCGGGAGGTGGAATGTTCGAATTCCGGTAGGGGTCCGTTCTGGTATGGCCGGTTGGTGAGCCGCTGGCTAGTTAAATAATAGTAACTGTGTGCCTACCTGCCTGTTGCATGGCATTAAAGGATAGGAATCGGGAAGTAAGTGTGTTCCGAAAGTAGGTGTCTCATTAGTCAGATGACTGGCCCTTTAAATAGGGGTGACACTATAACACCTTTATATAGCTTTAAAATACCTTTCATCCGAATACTTGGTACCGTCCGAAATAATCATGGGTCACGATGTATCTTCTTAGACAAGTCGAATTGAAATGGACTATTCGAAGCCATGTGTTATTCGAATAAACGAGGTCCGACGTATTTCAAGCAGATTTAATTGATATAAATTTCACGATGCATTTTGACAAAATAGCATAATTAATCATGTCGCAGAAAACCATTTAATACGTATTTATTCGAACATATATGAATACTATTCGTATAAATTGTAACATAGCATAAGGAGACAAAATACGAAGTTATTGATATACCACAAATTGCGCCCTCATTATAATCTTCAAGAGGAACTTCATCCAACTCACATCGTTATAGCGACAGTGGCCATAGCAACTTACAAATGCGACGTCGGCACCGAGAGTGTCGAAACATTACATTAGCAGTACCATTATTGTTCAACAATTTCATAAGGAATGCCACTATTGTATTTATTTGTATATTTATCCTAAAACATAAAGAGTGGAGTAACCCAGCTTCATATGAAATGATCGAACGTCACAATTCTACTTTCAATATTATTTTGTGTGCAGTTAGGCCATACTGTTTTTTAAAATAAACTAAGCCGTTTCGAAAAATCGCAAAGCTAGATAATAGATAATGTTTTTGTTGTTGTTTTTTTGGCTCAAAGAACTCAAAACGTAGGCGCACGCGGACGCTTAACAACAATATAAGACGGCATGGCTTTAATGTTTTTAGTATGATGAAGAATACTTGAGCTTAGTATATCATTGATCATGCCTCACCATACCTGTAGTGTTATTAAACTATCATTATTCTTGAACATAAACAACTCAAATTGACAGTTAAGTATACAGTTATAAACAGTTGGTGTTTTAACATTTGCAAATTCATATCCGACAGATGCGTAATATATTTATATCACTTTTAGGAACATAATGCTTTGTTTTTCATCAACAACATCACTTTGTTAGCTGGATCCTACAAATACCTATCATATGTTTTATTGCTAAATCGTTAATTATTATAGGGACGAACTAAAATGTACGTTTGATTCTTCACTTTTTAAACACTTTTTTCAAGAAAATAAAACAACAAATAATTCAAATAAAACATTCACGAAGTTAACACATTATTTGTAAATAATAAATAATTTACATTTTTATATAAAATTCTACAAATCGAATTCAATTAAATAAAAAGTCACTTATTGATATTTAAACTATTTTACTTACTTTTACCAATTTCGAGTAATTTCTTAAATGCCTCAATCGATTCCATAGTTATCCCAATGTTTAGTTTCCACGTATGTTATAGAATATAATAATTAATCCGTTCAACAAATATGTTCATCGAATTTCATTTATATTCCAGTGCCTATGCCTTGCTCTTTTATTTCGCTATACACAAAAAAAGTTGTGACTGTATAAAAAGTCAATATGAGTTCAAGTGATAATACATACGGGGAATTGAGGTTAGCACATAATACAGACGATTAAAAACAAGGTATAACTAATGCTTCCGTGTTTTCTAACTACAATATCGGGCGGATTCGTGTTTCACGGTATATTTTCCCCGATAACTCAACGTTTAAACAATTTAGCTAAAACATAAACCATGGAACGTGAGGTTTTACTGTTTTGCATTCTAGCATGTAAGCAAATAAATATTGGTTTTTATTTCCGGAGAAAATTTCGCTCGGAAGAAAGAAAATAATGTTAACTATGAAAAGTTTACCCACATATCTCTCCAGGAAGTATATAATGTCTGACTTACACAGTCTAAACAATCGTTGATTATATTGCTATAATGAATGACTACCACAGTGTGAACAGTTGTCGATTATCTCGTGATAAAGCACATTTCTTATATAATTCACAGACGTATTGACATTCGTGTGTTTTTAATCGGGTTTAACGCCATTCTCAACAAGTTCATGTTATTTTTTATACGGTGATCAGTTGATTTAACCAGTTTTCCTGGAATTGATTAACACCCAGCTCTAACTTGTCCTTCCTCACGCAGCTGACAACTTCCTCATGTGAAGAGGTTGTGGACAAATTACCATAGCCAAATGTCATGGACGGACATGATCTGCCCAGCCCGGGATTAAACACGGACGTCCCGAGTGACAGCCCATGATCCTAACTATTGATCTGACAAGGCGGGCTAGATGTTATGACAATCGCTAGTTTTGAGACAACATAATGCAGGACTAGCATGGTCTAAACGACAACCAGTTACATTGTATGTACATTGTGCTGAACTGCTTGAATAAACACCAACTGAATATCTTGATATATAACGATTTTTAGTTTTGTATTTCTTTGGGCTTCATGCCATATTTCAACATTTATTTGCAGTTATATATACACGGGGGTAAGTTCATGGAAATAATCTTCACACAGTACTAAGTTCACGTTCCTCAGAAGTGGATGACAAACGGCCGAAGTGAACTGACACATAAAGACTTGACTTGCCCTACTCGAGAATCGTATTTCTAAGACGCATTTTTTGCTATAACGAATCGCGATTACTAAATTAAATACTTTCAGGGCCTAACTGTTATCACCAGAGTGCTATATCCCTCTTGCCCCCAAATAAACACCATGACATGTCAATTAACACCTGTAGATATTGTTTTCACGCGTAAAATGTCATTCAATGCGATCATTGAAATTTAATACACTTGCATTCAGCTTTTATATTGAAAATATATATTTTATCGAATATTCGAATGCCGAAGTGGTCTTCGAATATTCGGACGTACAAACGAATATTCGAATAACTATCCAAATATTCGTTGACATCCCTATTAATGTATGAACAGTTTCAACTTTGCAACATGTCTACATATACATCCATTTGTCTTTATTTCTGTTACTGTGTTTGTTTTGCCTAAATATTCAGTGTTGTACCCATAGTGGGGGAAAATGTTGACAAGTGCATCCATGGCATACTGTTGATTTAAGTGTATGTTTCTCATGTTGCTTCTTGTTATGTAGAACGAACATACATATAAGATGTTATATCTGTAATGACCTTGACACTAGTTCGGTGTCTCAGTGGTCGAGCATTCGCCTCACATGCGAAAGTTTGCGGACACGAACCCCGACCACAACATAGTCTATCGGTGAAAAGTGGTATACGTAGCTCCATTGCTTACGCTATGTATTAAATTAGTAGTACAAAATCCAGTGTAGCGTTTGAAATAGTGTTGCGTTTTTGCATTAGTTTAATTAGCGAGGGGGTAATATGAAATCGGATTTATTGAGTTACCCCGGGGGTAATATGAAATCGATTTCAGATTACCAGGGGATAACTTGAATTAAAGAGTAGTTTGAACTCTTTAAACGAGTGTCAGGCTAATGTGACTAGGTGGGGTATCATATCACTGCTAGGTATCACAATGTGACAGTATTTTACCTGATATAAGCAAACATAGTCTCCAGTGAGATAAAGACAAGAAGCCGTCATTTCGCTAATTAAGCAGCATAAATAAAAAGAACATTGAATTATTTTGTTTTGCAATACTAGTCTACATGTTAATGTAACTGTGTTTCCGTATTTGCCTTGTACAGTATCCATTTTTGCTTCAACAAAGTGAACAGGTGGTGCTTCTGTCAGAGAATGATTGCATCAATGATTTATTGTTCATAATTGCGTCATTTACTATACAGACACATATGATAATATTGTCGTATGGGGAATATGGTACCAATATCAAGTACGGTATATCTATGCGCATGCGCAAAGACGTAATACATATATTGTTTTACAAAAAAATGGCCAACACTCGTAGCAGCTAAGACCCTGCTTAATGGTTTTAAAAACATAATTGATGCTAAGATAATTGAATGAACTGTAATGAAATGTGTCGATATACTCATTTCTCGTTAGGTAATTCCTCATACCGGTATATAGGCAATAAAAAAACCTTAAAAAACAGCATGCAAAAACAAAATATTTGTCGTTATAATGTCAAATAACTCATCATTAAGAAATAAGAATATATTGCCTTCGCTAAACACATTGAACTTGCGTATGGTTTCCATAGCAACTGAATCTGGAAACAGGCCGAAAACAGGGAGGACCGAAAAACTAAAAGTTTAATGTTGGTTTAAACAAACAGATTGTTACACTTGTTTTAACAGGTCAGAGATCAATTGGTTTCCGAAAGTTTCAATAGGAGTTCTTTTCGGAAGAGATCACAAAATTCGGACAATGAAAACAAAACTGTTATGCTTGGATTTTGGATAAGCAAATTGGAGAGCGGGTAGTGAATGGAAAAGTATGGTAAGTTCAGACAAATGAAAGATAGCCAATGAGCAACATAGTTTTGTGTTTCAGTGTGCCAGCCTGGAGAAGAGTAGATACCGGAATGCCTCGCACCTGGCTGTCAGTCGAAGTTACATGTACTCAAAGTATTGTGGAGGTCGGTACAGTGGCGGTTGTGAATGAAAATATAAATATAGAAAGGTATTAAAAGCCATAAGCAATACTTTCTGGCCATTTATAGCCCGGTTAACAACTGTATATTTCAGACCAATTGTGTCCAAGTACACAGGACAAGAACAGAGCAATTCAATAACGCAATAGACAGTATCGCATACTGCGGCCTGTTCGTGTTACGGGAAAAGGGTTGGCTTCAAATGAATGATTTAGTGACTTTGAAACCAAGAACAAAACAAATCAATGCTTCTATTACTGTTTGTTGTACGCAAGTATGGAAATATCTGCAAATGCAGTTACGGACATCTGTAGGTTCATTAATAAACAATTGGAAAAAACGCAAGGAAAATTGTATACACATGTCTTTACCTCTTGGAATTATATATGCATAATTTCTATAATTGTCTTATTTTGTTTTAATTTGCATTTTTAATGTTTTCAATTGCATGTTTCAAAGAGTGCAATGTATTTCATATTTTATTATAGATGACCACATGGTAAATCTTTTAACATACATGTCGTCACGAAAGTATGACAGTAATGTGTTTACCATCGTTAAATAAAGTTCTTCTTATTACTATTATTGTCATTTTAATATCATTAGTATTATCAAACCATGCTAAAAGAATGAACGATACAACTCATGGCGCTGCTGACCTCGAAAATGGAAATATTAACATTTGAATAAACATGTACTTGTATAAGACTGACGCACCTTTAAATGAATTAAGACACACACAAAATGCAGTTATTAACAGAAAGATGAACAATTTGAAAGAACGCATCAAAAACATAAGAAACAGAAATAAACAATAGCCTTGGTACATAGTAACATATATTTAACGATTCCCAGTTTGGATTTCGTGATAAAAAGTCTACATCAGATGCTATGTTTATTCTACACAGTATTATACAAAATGTTGTATCGAACAATAAGAAACTATGGTGTGATTTTATTGACTATGATACTGTAATTCGTGATGTGTTATGGGTAAAGTTGATGGAATCCGGTCTTAGTTGTAAAATATTAACGTTGCTCAAAGCTATGCACACAAATAATCAATGGGGCGTGGTTTACGCTGTTAGACCTTTAATATATATATATATATATATATACAATACAATACAAATAGTTTATTGCATTAAAACACAACATATTTCATAGCAACATAATGTACATAATAACAAACGTACGTGCCTTTGGTTAATCAACACAAAACAGCACATAGACAGTCATTGCATACATACAAACATACAGAACAAACATACATTCATACAAACAAAGTCATGAAACGCATTACCTAATTGAAATACAAGTACACTGTAAAACGGTAGGAAAATTGAAAAAAAGGAAAATGAAAAGAAACTAAGGAACTGCGTGATTTTTCAAATAATCATTTCTAATAGAAAAAGCTACCCTTACGTAAATAGCAATTTTAAACAAATATCTTTATTTTTTGAAGACATAATAGTAACGGATTTTTCTATAGTTGGCCACGATATATTACCTAAATATGTTTTTCTAATATTTCTATATAGAGGACAGCACATCATAAAATGGTATTCAGATTCTACTTGATTGAGCAAAAACATTTTACAAATACGGTTTTCTCTTGGAATATTATTTGCTCTACCTGTTTCGATGCATAGTGAATGCGAGCATAAACTGAAAGATGCGAGTTGTTTTAATAATTTATCATTTTTATTCAAACTAATATATTCTGAAGAAAATAGGTTAAGAGCAGTATACTGCGTAAAATCATGACTAGATCCAGTCTTTTGTGTAAATAGTTGACCAGTTATAATACGGGGTAAGAGACCAAAGCCAGTCAATTGCGTAGAAGAATAGACCCAGTCTATACAATAAGAAACAAAACCAAGTATAGATAGACAAGGACAAGTGTATCGTGCAAAAGAGAAACTTTACGCTAAGTCTGACGTGTAAGAAATTACTGTATGCATGAAAATATTGGCGCCCACTTTAGTTCCGCTATATTGGTTGTTATGATTGATTCCGCCGAATTACGACCACGCCAAGTAATCATGAGACTGGAGCCATATACTGAGAGTAACAATTCGTACAATGTGCAGATTACAGAAATTATATGTTTATGAGCACTGATATATCAACAACAATATGTTCCGATGTCATATCACATTGTGTACGGTACTTTTTGCTCATAGCTATGTTAATCTGAACACGTGTTTGACAGAACGAAGAGAAATGACGGATACAAAATTACCAACTCTACAACATATACTTGAGTTGCGAAATTCTTTGATGTTATATTGAAAACTAATCTATACGACTTGGAGTTTCATGAGTTGTTATATATTAACAATACTTTATGTACACATTTTCTGATGTGAAATAATTCGGTTCATATGCATTGAATCAGTATTTTCATAACAGTTTTCATTGGCGGCCAAACAAACATTACGCAACACGTTCATGACACAAGGTTTGTTGTAATGACGCCCAATTATTTTTAAAAGTCACTTAGTATTTTAACCCATTCATGTTAAGTGGTATTCTCTATCATATTTTCATCACACGCGCAAATAGCTACATTACAGCAATCATCTGCACGCGTTCATGTAATAAATGCATCATACAATTTCCTAACAGCGTAGAACATGAATATTTTAACTATAACCCACAACGATCTGTTTCTGGGAAAATACTCTCAATATATGGTTACATAACGCTATATACTACGACGCTAGTAAAACTCCGGCTTTCATCACTAGGGCGAAACATTTATATATTTACCATGGAATTATACGATGGATGATAAAATACGTGGTATATACTGTTATATCTTTGCCATTATTCCTACTAAAAAAATTATTTTATGAACTAAGGAATTTGTGACCGTTTTCATATTCTCCTAATGAACAAATATAGCACGTGGTCTACAACACCTTTATTCATGCTTATACTACATTCTTCAAATACTAAAACATGCTTTCTCTTACCAGTTATTTTATTAACAACAAAATAAAGTGATTTCTAATCCAGCGATAATTCCAGGTGTAACACTGATCGAACTTAACCGAGAAATACACTATAGAATGGTACAGTTAGTCCATCTGTGTGTAGCATCACAAATAATATACAGAAACAAATGTGTTACACTATTGTTCGTCAACATTATGTATATCACCACTCAACATTGTGTAGAAATGTGTAATTATCACAGAATAACAAGTTGCAAGAAACGATGTCTGGCATTATGCGTTGTTATACGAGTATATATACTAATCATTCATTCATCTTACACGCTTATCCGTCAGATACAGTTCTTGCTATCTGATATTGCAGCACACATATTTAATTGGCTCCATTAAATGATTGAATATTTGAATTTCCTTGTATTATGCACAGAAGAGTCCTATTAATGCGTATATTGAACAAAACTGTATACATTTTGACAAAGTAACTTTATTTCATTGATAGTTCACAAAAAGCGTCTTAAAATGGCAATATATTTATCAAATATAATAACAATAATAACATTGGAATAATTTAAATTCAAACATATTTGGTTTTATAAGGACACTTAGGGATAAATATGGAGAACAGTATAACATGTTAACGAGTTCACTTATTACACAGTCATGTTTTTAAAGTGCGCTTCGTCTTCAATGACATTCCTTTAACAAGATCCTCATGTCTCAACTTCAACTATTTTTAAGCGAAGGGCCGTACTTGATGATGTCATAACTAAGACCCAACCCGTTTGCTTAAATACATAATTACATTGCTATATTCTATATAAATGTACGCTTAAGTTTATTTTGATTATAATTATATATAATATTCAAGCAATAAAATATGACCCGTTGTACATCGTGCTCAGGTGAGCTAAACTTTGATTAAACAAAAGAAATTCTTAAAAAAAGCATAACAACTTTTCCAATTTGATGACGGAATGATACATTATCAGTTACTATATCGTGAATCATGTCAACATGCCATTCAGCTCGGAAATCCGCGGATTACAGATTCTGTGAATTTGTACATGGGAGTATTATTCCGTTCTACTGCAAAGTACTTTGAGGTAACGCTACAACTAGAGATGTATGCTATAACACAGAGCTGATATAAGGCACGCATGTAAACAACATACAACTTGGGAATTTCCAGGTAAGAGGTTGTTGATCCGATGGAACATATTACTGAAAACCTAACAATTAATGCCAGATCGTATATTGCTGGGGTTATACCCTCTAAGTATAATTCAATACATGTGAGCATGTTCAAAGGGTACGAAGAGAGTTTACTGGGTGAAATATATTTATGAAAACAACATACAGCCATGTGTCTGAACGGAACTTCTTGTATATGTACCTCTATATAACTCTTGGTTCATTAATCACCGTATTGAACGTGTTTTACCCCGCAAAATGGCGCAGCAATATAGCCTGGCAGCGAATCAATTCATTGCAAGGGCGCTAGCAACTTGTGCAGGGCTGTGACAATTAACGGATGGAACAGTTTATAGGACAAGTCAAGACAACTGGCAACACTCACTTAAACTTCGAACATGTCGCAATTGGCGTGCTTACATATGAAAACACTGTTTTGACTTCTGCTTAGCTTACTAAATCATTCAACTACGAAATGTATTTGCGCAATATTAATTGATTGTGTTATATTTATTATTTCAAAATTACCCATTGTCATCTTACTACATTAATGTGACATAAATTACCATACCATCCGTATAACATCTTGCATCCTATTTGTAAATCTTACTATACAAAATACAAAGCCATGTCAGTATGGAACATCATTCAATCTAAAATAAAAAATATCAGTTCTGAGAAACATTTCCGCTCATTCTTAAAAACCTACCTGTTATGTCAAATATTATCGTTATCTTAATAATACTCGGGGCACTGCCGTTGTATGTCAATATTTCTCTCTCTCTCTCTGTGTGTTTGTTGCATCTGTCTTGTATTTGTTGAGCAATGCATGTTGTAATGGAACTGTTCTATGATGCTTTAATTAGCGTTGTATGCATGTTTGTATTGTCTATACATTGTATATATAAATTACCTGTATGATTGTGCTGCTTACGTTGTTTGATAGATGGCCTCGAGTGAGATAAGCCGTATATGCTTATCGAGCATCCATCTTGAAATCAGGGCTAGTACATACTAGCCCTGTTTAAATCAAGAATTATTACTATTAATATTATTATTATTATTATTATTATTATGACTGCGTATAAAAGTGTTGTCTCACTGGGGGGAGGGGGCGTCAAGCAAATTTAGGACTTTATCCAACCGATGATTCCGGGCACGCTGACCTTTCACTGGCCATACGAGTCTTGGTCGAAGTTTCTGATATGAATTTTTGGCACATTAAAATATCCGACCCACAGGGTGTAACAAAACACTCTGCATGAATGATTTATTAAACATAATTTGAAGTTTACCTTAACCACCTGCGAATACTCGCCCCTATCTTCATTGGGCACATAACCGATATAAGTCGCTAAAAATACATGTTAACATGTCACATAATATACCCCACGCCATTAAAACGCAACTAAAAATAGTCCGCGTCAACACGATTACATTATAAAGAAACAGTTATATTTCAATTCTCAAACATAATTTTCTAAACTTAATCAATTATGAAATACGAATACTAGGGCCATAGTTCGACTTCTTTTTGATGAATGATTTACACATGCGTAGCAATAAAACGCATTTAATGCTTGTAACAAAATGAAGGCTAATTGAAACAGTTGTGTTTTTAATGGCGTTAAGTATAGTATACTTAGTCAAATGGTTCATGCTTCTATAGAATATTCATGTAAATTAAACTCGATCCAACTCTTTAAGTATTTCCATTTATGAGAAAACAATGAATTTCAATACAAACACGCTCATTTTTAATGACTTTCATAGCAGAGATATACCACTAATAAAAAGCGTTTTTACTTTAGCTGTACAAAAAAGTATTTAAAAGTGAAAAATACTTGAAATGGCATATCATAGTAATCATTCATATAATAATAATAAAAAATATCGTACATCAAAGAGTTGCAAAATTGCATTTAAATGCCTTTATTACGTTCGAACAGATATTGCGACTATGTATAAATCTTACTGCATGCTGTGATAGTTGGCCAGGAGAAATGAATTGATTCAATCTGACAGTACCATGTGTTTGATTATTTGTATATCGTGAAAATACAAGTGTCGATATTGTAAAAACATTATTTCCACAGATGAAAATAACATGGTGCCAAATGAGCTATTAGTTTTACTAAAATAACCTACACATGTCTTGGCAAGGTTTCGATGATGCATGAAACGGTAGTTCAAAATACTGTTTCTATAAAGACATTTCAATTAATCGGGTGCCAGCAAAACCCGACAGCGATAAGTGCAAACTGTATCTACAGACATCGTTTCACAACAAGTCACACTAAGGTGTTTCTAAGTGAACATATTAAATATTCAACTCGATTGGTTTTTTATTTGTTATCTGTTTTTGAGTTCCTAATTATAAAACAATTCGAATATGTTTCTGCACTGTGTGGAGTGATGGTAAGGGAGATAATTGTTGACTGACTTACCGATCGTTTTTACGGAATTTTACGAAAACCAACGAATGTTTCAAATAAAATGCACCACAGTCAATTTCAGTCCAAAATTCATTTTATGAATTTGTGTATCGATCAACTGCACCATGTCATGTCTTTAGTGTTCAAATCTAACTAATGAGTACTAATGAATAGTTAATTGTCTATAATTTCTACTAACGAGATAGCTAACAGAATACATCCAACAGAAAAATCGACAACTATGTCTAATACATTCAAACAATCTATACGAGTTATCTCCCTTGCAAGGTCTATGATACAGTCACAATTGATATTTTAGTAACATATATTTACCTTGGCGCGTAGTATACACTCCAACCTAACGCACTAAGTACATACCACAAATTAAGAGTACAAATGCTATGTACTTCTGTGTTAAATACATACAGTTGACAGAAGTACTCTTCTCGTAATTATTATCTGACGCAAATGCGGTTTGCACAGTTACGATACCCGCTAGTTCTTAATTGTAGATTGCTGGTATACAACGATTAATGTGACATTTACTACCCTAAACGTAGACATACATTGAATTTATATGCGAGTGACTGCGCAACTATGCGTGTTATTGACGTGCACATGCATATTAAAGTACAAGACACGTCTCGAACTATTAAATGTGATAATAACATCACCAGGTTGTGTAAGAATAAAGATATTTAATGCGGTAGCAACTAACTAGGTTGTGTCAAATAGGATCAATGTTAGCATCATCATCATTATTCGAAATCTACTTTCTAACTAGGCAAAACACGTCACATTGAGTACAATGTATTAGTAATCACAATAGGTTTAATGAAATTGGCGCAGCAATTATACATTGTACATCAGCAATGACTAACGACATAGGTTTAAATACAGAGCTAGCATTGACACCGTTACTTGGCTTATACCTTTAAACACACACACACCATCGTATCCATAGCTAGCACCGTGGTTTTTTTACCAAAACTCGGTTAAAAGCGAGTTTTTTCTGGGGTTTTACTTAAAAGTTTTTTCTGGGTTTTTGTACAACAAAGTGGGTTTTAAGCGAGTCTTTTTGGAAATAAGTGAGTTATCAAGAAGTGGGTTTTAAGCGAGTTTTTCAACTCGCTTCTCTGGAAAAAGTGGTATTTTTATGCCTAAAAACTCGCTTTTGCTCACTTTAAGTCCATAAAAAACAACTTCTGGAGAAGTGTGTTAAAAAACCCACAATTAACTCAGAAAAAAACCTCTAAGTTGGTTAAAACTTTGTTTTTTGTAGTTTTTTTCTCTCTAGAAAACCCATATTTTGCCTAGGAAAAACCCACATTAAACCCGGTGCCAATACCACTGCGATTAACCTGGAGTAAACCCAGTTTAAAACCGGGTTTTGCTAACTTATTTGGGAGGGTCTCAGACACCGTTACTTGGCTTATACCAACATTTGCACGAGTCAGTCTTACACTTTAACCCAAAATATAGCTCACTAGTGAGCAGGCAGTTACAGTTAGGTATTGCATAATGCTGATCATATCAATTGCCTGTGAACTGGTGGTCAGCTCTCAGGTGGGCAATAAAGTAGCTATCTGGTTTCACATTCTGTACATTATCAAGAGGTCTGAAAATCCCAGTTGCCACATTTGCTCAATTCTGAAAAACTACACATTTAATTTAGACAAAAATACATACATATCTAAAGATACACCAAGTTTTAGTTGTGTTGAAAATTTTAAGAAGAAACCCGCATGATTTTAAATTTATACAACTTTGAAGACCCAAAAATGGTCCATTTTTACGTGTCATATGTTAGCATCATTTTTGTCCCACTTTTTCATAAGACATTTGCTTGTCCTTTGAAGAATTACATGCTTGTTAGTTTGGTATAAGGCATAATGTTGTAGCATACATACTTCCAAATTATGTTTGAAAAACCAAAATAGGTACCGATGTAATGGTCTCCATTTTTGTATTTACCTTTATTCTGTTTTTTTAATTAAATGGACAATATAAATAAAAGAAATTCACAAACGTTACCTATTTATAAAGAAAATAAGTCAATTAAAAGGATGATGTAATATACATGCCAAGATAATGAACACAATTTTGTAATTTTACAAATATTTTTCCTCTTAGCAAGTTGTGTCAAAAAAAAGTGTGACGTCCGTCCCCCATGTGCTTTTTAAGAATTAGGACAAAAATTGTTTAATAAAACATATTATGCAATACATATAAACATTAAAATACCATGTAAGTCCATATTTGCTAGGTTACAATGGAATTATTTGCAAAAAATGAAATGTTATCTGTAATGTCCGTCCCTTTATGTATAATGTTCTTTAGTGTGAATGAAAATCATTTTAGGCATCAAGTTTAGGAAAATATGGTTTATATGTCCGTGACATAATTAAGCGTGAAGGTTAGCTAGTAAGTATAAATTGTATAAGAGTATGTTATTTTTTGGATAATTATGTAAAACAAATACATTTTAAGTTGTTACTTAGTGTTTCTTCATCTTTTAGAATCAGATTTTTTATTAACTTGTTATGTCCGTCCCCTCCAAGTCAAACTGATAATTAAAGGTAAAAATAACAAATACCAAGCAAAAAGTTACATTTTTATCAATGAGACACGTTTCTATATGTATCACAGTATCCAAAAAGGTAAATATGATAAAAATACAAGAAACTTTATTTTTTGCCTCAGATGCTCACAAAATTGGGACATTCACTGTGCACCAGGCCAATTTACATTAAATTAGAAAAGGCTTTCATAAATTAGGCAGACTCATGTTCAAATAATAGTTTTAATGCTTGTTTCAGATTGAATGGAGAATGAAGTTCTCAAAGCTTTAACATATATAAAGATGAGCAAAGTCCAAGTGTGAATTATGTAAGCATAGAGGAAGTTTATGTGTTTTTGCGAAAAACGTGAACAAACTATAACTTAAAGCGTGCTTTACAAGCTTTTAAATGTGGTGCTACAACTATAAATGGAAAAGAAAGCGCTACAGTTTTAGCAGCAGGCCTACTAAAATACTTTTTCCAACATTCAAATTCTTCAAGCACATGCCTTGAAGTAATATTCAACATAGAAAGAGAACTGCTTAAAAGGGACAAAATAAGCATTCAATCATCATTAGAACTTTACAAACTAATTGCCAAAGCAAAATTGCAGAACTTTACATCATTGTATCAAACATATATCGATGAAACTAGAATTCTTACTTTAATTGTTGAACATAAGGTGCACTTTAAGTTATCTGAATGGACAACAATATGTTGGTTCGAGAATCATTTTTCAAAGACTATTGAAATTAATCAAAAGGAATTGTCATATGAAGATGAGCTCATAGAGCTCAAATTTGCTAGGTAACAGTCTATATTGTCCTTGTTTAAAAGTTCAAACAACTGGGGATTCAATCTGCAGATGCACAAATTAGAACAAAAATATAAGATATCAAGCTGATGAAAAGGATGGTCAGATTGAAATAAGATCTGGACCTGTGCATGTGGCATCTATATTAGAATGTGACATAAAAACAGTGTTAGACATTCATTGTCCCAAACAGTGTCGTTCATGCTGTTCGCTTTGAAGTCGCACATTCAAAAAATCCAATTGTACATGGGTTGTGCTTTTTCAACTAAGTGACTTGAAAATGGACTTATACAACTGAAATAAAATGTTAGCTTTGCTTGCCAAATACTGTATTCTTGAGTTCGTGCTTTATAAGCTCTCATACACAGAATGCTATTAAGATCTGATAAGAAACACATGCAAGGTTGTTAAGATAATACAGCGTGAAGGGTTTAAGGGTCAGAGTCAGGGTAATAAAACGATTGCTTGCAGAGGTGCTAATAGCCTGTACCGTTAGATGGTCCAGCAGAATTTTCAGAAATCCGGGTTAAAGTGTAAGACTGGAGTCGTGATGCAACGTTTAGCGGGGCTGCGACATTAGCGTTGCTGCAGTCAGTATTAATGTCCATTTTACAATAAACAGATCCGTTAGTGGATTCCACATAATATCTAACATTGAAAATGGGATAGATCAGCAGCATATTTGACTGTAACCTCAGCTATAGCAGTACATACACGAATGATATTTGTAGAAACTGTTGCAGCCCAAAACATATATTAAAGCATATGCTACACAGATAAGGCTGTGACATACATGATGAACCGGTAAAGGGTTAAGAAGGTACAGTATTTATGTCATGTGAGGGAAATTGTTTATGTACCGTATTATGTAATGTGTTTATATGAGTTTATATAATAGTTATGTATTGTGAGAAATGTTGAAATTGAGTGAATTTATTTTTGTGAAATGTTTAAAATGACTTGTGAGTGAAATTTGAAAATTGAATAGTGTGTATGTTTAAATGTTGAATAGTGTATATATTTAAATGTTGAATAGCGTATATGTTTAAATGTTGAATAGTGTATTATGTTTAAATGTTGAATAGCGTATATGTTTAAATGTTGAATAGTGTATATGTTTAAATGTTGAATAGCGTATATGTTTAAATGTTGAATAGTGTATATGTTTAAATGTTGAATAGTGTATATGTTTAAATGTTGAATAGTGTATATATTTAAATGTTGAATAGCGTATATGTTTAAATGTTGAATAGTGTATTATGTTTAAATGTTGAATAGTGTATATGTTTAAATGTTGAATAGTGTATATGTTTAAATGTTGAATTGCGTATATGTTTAAATGCTGAATAGTGTATATGTTTAAATGTTGCATTTTGTTTATTTGCGATGTTAAAAAGATAAAGAAATAAATTTTAATAACAAACAAAAAATGAATGGCGGAATACTAAGTAACAAACTGTAATGAAGAATCCCAAAAAACAAAATCTATATTAGTTATTTTAAAGCATTTGTTACACATTTAAACCTATGCCATACTTGAGTAGCCAGTAAATAATGACGGTACGAGACTACATATCACAATGTAAGAAGAACATGCACGAACTACATTTGCAGAAATCCCACGGACCATTAATTGACAGGCGTTTATACAGATGCTATACATTTAGACGTACGAGTCTATGACATACTTGCAGAGCCGGTGGATGTGGATGATTGGAGACGCCGTCTGGATGAGCCACGCCGCATGTGTATTTTCTTGTCCCGGACATTCCACAGTCCCCGGACACGCCCTAACAACTGACCCACTGTAATGGTGCAAACACGTAGCATACAATATCTTCATAGTTTTATAATTCTTCAAGAAACACTGAATTGTGCTTGTTTAAGTCTTAAATCATGCGAGCAAACACTTAAAAGTGGAGTTATTTGATTAATTGTTTTATTTCTCGGACTTTGTGAGACACTTGACTTGATAAGTGTGGAGGGTAGGATGAATTCCCGACTTAGATCGATACCGGAAATCGGCAAAGTTGGCACGTGGTTATACGAGAGAACGCCTGCGAAGGAAAGAAGTTAGATAAACGTATTTTTTTCTCTCAATAGTACAATATTGTAACTACATGTTATGATGTCATTTGTCTGGATGTTCTTCGCGCATTAACCCAATACTCACTTTAGAGACCAGTCTCAAATGTCACGCACATGATTGGTTGTTTCTGAGCTCAGTTGGAAAATTGACCAATGGCAAGTCTGCATTTTGAGACTGATCTCCAAACATAGTTATATAACCTCAGGCCATTTTAATTTCTTTCGGTCCGTTTGCATTACTTTTCTGTACTTTCCGCCTTTATTGAGTATTACTGCAAACCTTTTTGCTCGGGTGTGGCTAATGCTACACTGACACATTTATATCCACTTCTCACAAGATATTAATAATTATAGTGGTTACATTTTGATTAATGAGCACAAATCTTGTAAAATGAAAGTGTGAAATTTGTCATAAATGATGTTAACTTGTTATCAATTAATTAATGTCCAACTTATTGAATATAGGTCGCTTTTAATGTCGTTTGCTTTCAATTGAAGTCGTTGAAATCAATCTTCACGAGCAAAATATGAAGTTAACATGAAATATCGTTTTTAAGACATTATTAGTTTATGTCCCACTTATAAGCTTGTATCGGTCACGTGATTGTGGTGAACAAGACGGTATCATTGATTTCATTAAAATGTTTAACGATGCAATAAATACACTCTTAGAACCTTACTTCCGTAACGACATAAACACTCATACACTCATAAATATTTAAACACCTCCATGAAATAAATATGACTTTAAGTCATTTTCTATGCTTTGATATTTTACATGAGATCTTATTTCTAGAATCCAGGTAAAAGAACCAGGACCCGAATGAAGGTTTTATCCATTTTGAGGCTGTAGACGGCTGCTCTAAAATTATCAAAGGACCAATTGGAAGTAAAATAATGTTGAAATAATTAAATCAGCTCGATATTCACATTTGTTTGAGAAAAGTATGTTTGTCTAGGTTACATTATTTTTTTGCATATTTTGTATTCACAATAAGGCCTTACACATATGTTTGTTTCAGCTTTCATGCC
Source organism: Mactromeris polynyma (assembly GCA_032209605.1). Lineage (NCBI taxonomy): Eukaryota > Metazoa > Mollusca > Bivalvia > Venerida > Mactridae > Mactromeris > Mactromeris polynyma. The sequence goes on along the minus strand of JASFXZ010000031.1, from coordinate 2,094,310 downwards.
CAAAAAATAGGGTAGGTAGGTGGGAATTGTTTTTTTGAGTTTAATATTTTCAAATGAAGCAAATTAAACACAGATTTAAATGAATATGTTAAAAGACAAATCCCCTTTCCCTTTTAATATAGATAAAGTTTAAACAAGTTAAATATAACGCTCTGTAGCTGAAAGAAAGTTCACACATTGAAATTTTACCAAAAACAAGAAACTTTACCAAAATAAGAACAAACATTTTAACGCGCGAAAGATTATTCTAAGGTCGGATCAAAAAAATTGGGTAGGTCGGTAAACCTGAAACAAACATATTTCTTGTACACCTAAGCAAGATTCACACAAGCATACATGATGACAAAGGAAGATACTCAAACTCTAAGCAGCGGTTATCTTCTCCTGCAGTACAGCAATAAAGCGACTATATAATACATTATAAACAGGTAGACAATATACACAGTCACAAACACACAATTTACATGGACAATTGCTCTCTACAATTTATAAATGCACAATTACAAACAAAATATGAGCACCGCTGTACGATTTCCAACATCTTCTAAAATATAGCATATGTAACATACCTATCCATATACTTTGATATAATCTTACTATCAAAAAAATAGCCCCTACTTATATAAACAGATTAGTTAACTGATTAATGACTACGTTAGATTAACAACAATAATGTTCAAAGGTAAATAACAACGTTTTTTACTCATTACATTATATTATAGAAAGTAAGAAACATGATTTTTATAAGCTTCTCAAAATAATTACAAAGATTTTTAGGTTACAAAAGAGCCATTAAACATGCTTAACCATCGTTACATTTTCTTTGAAGATCAATACCTTAAACCCTTTAAGAAACAAGAGGACTATGCTGGCCATGTACCGCTCATCTGAGTTCCTGAGAAGTGATATCATTGTTAAGATTTCATTCATAAACACACATATTCTGAGTAGATTCCATGAATAACCGTGTTTTGTGTTTTGTATGTTTTGCCTCCGTTTTGACCTTGTATTTGATTTAACATGACCAGGTTACGTACCTGGCCTTACTTATATGGACACAGACATTTAACATTTAACAAATCCTAAAAATCCCGAAAAAAAGTGTAACTATTAGATTGTTTTTTTTCTTTTTCTGTAAACGGACTAATTGATATGTGGTAGACAATTCATGGTGTTATATTGATGGGATATAGATAGTTAAAATGGATGCCGCTGATTGGTCGGATTCGTGAGAGCATGGTGCAAACTTAGATCTAATGTATAGGGGACCAAGTTTCGCATTGGACATTAATTTCATACACTGTTCAGCTCTCAAATAGATCATTTAAGTATATGTGACGTTTAGAGCTTTTCTTTGTGATTTGAACACTGATTGTTTTCAAGTTTTTAATTATAATGTGTTATTACAAATTACCTAAGTTTCGGAACCAGATGATCTGAACTGACTATTTTTTTATAATAACTTTTACATTCTGACCTGAGTTCATGTATGCCAGGTAGAAGATGTGACCTTCAGTGGGTTAACAAGGTATTTCTATAATTTGCCCAAATTAGTTTATTATTCCACCTCTACAGTTTTAAAGATTGACCTTAATTTAAATATTATATGAGAGCTTATAAAGACATGCGCATGTGTAATAGTATATACTTGTCAATTTTACGTCGGGAATATAGACGCTATAAAGTGTAAACAAACTAGCTGCGAACGGACTACGATCGAAGGAACTCCAACAGTCCTAACGGATCGCCTTGTGTATCGAGCTCAGCAAAACTGTTCCACACTCTATCAGAGAAACGTGCACTTTCCGGTATCAAGACTCAGAATGAGTGAATGAATGTACGCAAAAATGATCGATTGCTTATTGTGCCACGACTATCCTTAAGGCGTTTATGGTACTAAATCCCACCAGTCTGCATACAGGTCTGTAACAGGATATTCCTAACATGTACCTAGTTATAACGTTTTTGAAAAGGTGATTGTAATGATATTGTCCTACCCGCAGTGATTGGAGTGGGTCAATCTGTCGAAGAGTACAACAGATTGAACCGAGTCTAACTTCGGTGGATCGGTCGAGGTACCACAAACAAATAATTTAAGGTTGGTCTTACATCGTTTTATTTTGATTAAAATATCATCAATGCAGCAATTCCATTAATTACTGGGGGTGTCATAAGTAAAGATTAATGAAATATATCAGTTATACGCAATATTGTAATTAATATTTATGTGTCTTAAATGCATAGACCAAAAAAAACTTACCCATTTTTATCTAAGAGTCTATATTTAAACCGATAATGTTTCACCAACGATAATATTACCACGTTAGAGAGCACTCCTCGATTTGATCAAGAACAGAGGTAAAAAGAATCTCCATGAAATGTCACATACGATGCATTCAATGTTTCCAAGCAGACCATCAAACTAACGAGTCACGGAACCTGGAACAAACACAACAACACAGAACATAACACAGACAACAAAAATACGCCATGCAAGAACGAAACCAGAATCCTGAGGGAATGTCATCTTATCACGGACTGCAGGCAAATAGCTACACAGTGCTTAAATCGACCTGACAGGAGCCCAAAGATTACTCCAGCTAAATGACAGATCGGAAAAAATACTCATCAATTGTACAAGAATACCAAAAGGTTAATATTTTGAAACTAAGGGAACGCATATGAATTGGCAACGCTAGGGCTCTAGAAACTAATAATCCCCGACGGCCCGGACTAGTCTAATGCTGAGCCGGGCTACCAACAGTTGAGTTGAAGTTAGTCCCGGACTAGTTTGTTTTTAAAGCTAACAAACATCAGCAATTGTTCAGTTGTAAGTTAAACCTTAAAATCTCTCAGATTGCGTAGCTATCATTGTGTATAATGTATGATTATTTGTTACTAAATTGACCGATAGTCTCGGACAACTAGCTTCCTATGACGGACAAGTCAAAATTTATATTTCCATTAGCTCGGGACAAGTGTCTAAGCAATTTCTAGGTCACTGGACGTATGTGTATTAAGTCATTGTGTTAGTCATGTACAAGCCAAAGCAGTAAATTGATGCTTAGGTCGAGTCTTGATTTGGTGTTATGTTTGACCGATGAATATAAATGAAAACTAACAGAGACTCTCAAAATTACCCCATTATGGTAACAAGCTGTCCTTTCCTCATGTCTTCAGACATAGGAACATTAAATGTCGTCAGCAGTAGAAACAGTAACATCAGTATCACACTTTATTTATTGATAATCTCGCACTATTTCACAAAATGACAAATAATTAATAAGATAAATAACTACTTATGCAGTGTATGTTCCTGAGGAATATTAGTTTTGCATGACTTCAAATGTTTTAAGCCCTCGGTATCTATAATAACTTTAATCCTCCCACCAATTCCCCGAGGAATAAATACATTGCATCTATTCTGGGTGAGATTATCTGTCTGCTTTTATAACCCGTCAAACGTTACACCACATAAACTATTACCGTTATTACCTTGGTATAGGATGATATAAAACAAATATTACATGGTAGTTTATATCTTGATTGGTTTTGTTCTCTCTAGTCGTTGCCAATGGTATTTGTAAATAAATCAAGAACACGCAGTTGACTGAACTATTTCTGTTTACTTGACTTACACATCGAACTATCAAAGTCCAAGACATGAAAAACATCCTAAATGATTGCAATAATAAGTCATTTAACATTCGTTATTTATTAATTAGCAGGGTAGTATACAGTACTGTACTGTATAATGAAGAGATACCTTCCAGTAAGTCTTTGTAGAGAGAAAAGTGTGAATGCGAGATATAGATCTACTCTAACAAAATAAGCAATAAACGACATAACAGCCTCGTTAATAGCCACTTATTTACAATAGATTGCTCTCATATATCCTGATAATTGATTAATTACCAACATCTCTTTGGAGATATACTTCTTGAGCATGTGTGAATACAAGATCTATACAACTTCAAAATGACGCTTCTAATACAGGATCTGGAGAACTATCTGATTTAAGCTCAATATACGATATAATTTCATCCCAGAAAACTTTACTACTAATTAATTGAGTACGCATACAAATTGGCCCCAATGTGTTTGCTGACAGCAAGACCTGTACATTATGTAGAATGTGTAGTTCCTTTACAACTCGACCACCTCCGATAAGCAAGACAAAAACAAAGTACATTACCAATTAGTGTTTACAGTGGAGCACGCTTATATCGAACTCGGTTATAACGAAAATTCGGATAATACGAATTAATTGTTATTTCCCGAACAAGCTTCTCTATATTTCATTGTATAACTACACTGTTGTAATCATAATAATAATAATAAATTCTTTATTTTCAGAAGGTTACATATTTAAGGTTAACAATAAATTGTACATCTTTTTTTCAATATGGCCTTTTATTAACAAAATAAACACACACAAACAAACAAGAATTCACACACGCACACGCACGCACACCCACACAATCAAACACGCATTCACAAACGCACACACAATACATTGTACATGTACATCATGTTTTAACATCAGGATGTAAATGAGACTATTAAAAACTACAAAAGTTAAGATGATCTGAAAATAAATTGAAATAAAACAACAACAACAACAGACACCTCACATAAGACACATACATAAAATAATGAAATATTATTGATATTATTGTTAAAGCATTCAGAAGTTCTTAGAATTATTTTTAAATGTTTCTGTATCAGACAGACAACGTATATTTACAGGAATTGAATTCCATACATCACGAGCATAAAAAGAGAATGTTTGTTTACCATAATTTTATTTAAAGGAAAAGGGTGCTATGTCATTGTTGGTGGTGAATCTTAATGAGTGAAATATAATTTCTTTCACCCACAATTCTACTTACTCATTAAGAAATGAATTTTCGATGTTTGGATATAACGAAGTAAATATTCAGGACCTTAGAAATTCGCTATATGCGTGTTCCATGGTTATCAACATAATTAATGAGCATGTATGACTGTTTAAAACCTCGTTATATATGCTTGCATGAAATACTATTGCATTATTCACTTTAAAGCAAAACAGGTATTAATGTGTCGGCTGCCCAAAGCTTTCAACACATACACGGTTACTTGAAAATCTCGTGCACAAGCACCTGCTAGCGACACCTATCTGATATATTCGACATTTAAAGGTAAATTAATTATCTCCTTACTCATTATATTCAAAAGGAGAAAATTACATTTCCTTTTAGACTCTGGAAGAAGTACATGTTGTGACTACCAAACATGCATACGGTTGTGCCCCCTCAACCAACATTGCGATATATGCAGATTTGTCGCAAACAGCATTGTAACACGTGGATACATCGACGCCACTATTAACCTCGTAGTAGATGCGGTCTGTGTGCCGTATATATTAACCTTGTTGCGCGTGGAGACTTTGTCACCATTAACAACCTCGTGGTAGAGGCAGTATTTGTGATGTATATATTAACCTTGTTGCGCGTGGAGACTTTGTCGCCATTAACAACCTCGAGGTAGATGCAGTATTTGTGATGTATATATTAGCCTGGTTGCGCGTGGAGACTTTGTCGCCATTAACAACCTCGAGGTAGATGCAGTATTCGTGATGTATATATTAACCTTGTTGCGCGTGGAGACTTTGTCGCCATAAATAACCTCGAGGTAGATGCAGTATTTGTGATGTATAATACTACCCTGGTTGCGCGTGGAGACTTTGTCGCCATTAACAACCTCGAGGTAGATGCAGTATTTGTGATGTATATATCAACCTTGTTGCGCGTGGAGACTTTGTCGCCATAAATAACCTCGAGGTAGATGCAGTATTCGTGATGTATAATACTACCCTGGTTGCGCGTGGAGACTTAGTCGCCATAAATAACCTCGAGGTAGATGCAGTATTTGTGATGTATATACTACCCTGGTTGCGCGTGGAGACTTAGTCGCCATAAATAACCTCGAGGTAGATGCAGTATTCGTGATGTATATACTACCCTGGTTGCGCGTGGAGACTTTGTCGCCATAAATAACCTCGAGGTAGATGCAGTATTTGTGATGTATATACTACCCTGGTTGCGCGTGGAGACTTTGTCGCCATAAATAACCTCGTAGTAGAGGCAGTATTTGTGCTGTATATATTAACCTTGTTGCGCGTGGAGACTTTGCCGCTACTAATAACCTCGAGGTAGATGCAGTATTTGTGATGTATATATTAACATTGTCGCGTGGAGACTTTGCCGCTACTAATAACCTCGTGGTAGAGGCAGTATTTGTGATGTATATATTAACCTTGTTGCGCGTGGAGACTTTGCCACTACTAATAACCTCGTGGTAGAGGCAGTATTTGTGATGTATATATTAACCTTGTTGCGCGTGGAGACTTTGCCGCTACTAATAATCTCGTGGTAGAGGCAGTATTTGTGATGTATATATTAACCTTGTTGCGCGTGGATACTTTGTCGCCATTAATAATCTCGTGGTAGAGGCAGTATTTGTGATGTATATATTAACCTTGTTGCGCGTGGAGACTTTGCCGCTACTAATAACCTAACCTTGTTGCGCGTGGAGACTTTGTCGCCATTAATAACCTCGTGGTAGAGGCAGTATTTGTGATGTATATATTAACCTTGTTGCGCGTGGAGACTTTGTCGCCATTAACAACCTCGAGGTAGATGCAGTATTTGTGATGTATATATTAGCCTGGTTGCGCGTGGAGACTTTGTCGCCATTAACAACCTCGAGGTAGATGCAGTATTCGTGATGTATATATTAACCTTGTTGCGCGTGGAGACTTTGTCGCCATAAATAACCTCGAGGTAGATGCAGTATTTGTGATGTATAATACTACCCTGGTTGCGCGTGGAGACTTTGTCGCCATTAACAACCTCGAGGTAGATGCAGTATTTGTGAAGTATATATCAACCTTGTTGCGCGTGGAGACTTTGTCGCCATAAATAACCTCGAGGTAGATGCAGTATTCGTGATGTATAATACTACCCTGGTTGCGCGTGGAGACTTAGTCGCCATAAATAACCTCGAGGTAGATGCAGTATTTGTGATGTATATACTACCCTGGTTGCGCGTGGAGACTTAGTCGCCATAAATAACCTCGAGGTAGATGCAGTATTCGTGATGTATATACTACCCTGGTTGCGCGTGGAGACTTTGTCGCCATAAATAACCTCGAGGTAGATGCAGTATTTGTGATGTATATACTACCCTGGTTGCGCGTGGAGACTTTGTCGCCATAAATAACCTCGAGGTAGATGCAGTATTCGTGATGTATATACTACCCTGGTTACGCGTGGAGACTTTGTCGCCATAAATAACCTCGTAGTAGAGGCAGTATTTGTGCTGTATATATTAACCTTGTTGCGCGTGGAGACTTTGCCGCTACTAATAACCTCGAGGTAGATGCAGTATTTGTGATGTATATATTAACCTTGTTGCGCGTGGAGACTTTGCCGCTACTAATAACCTCGTGGTAGAGGCAGTATTTGTGATGTATATATTAACCTTGTTGCGCGTGGAGACTTTGCCGCTACTAATAACCTCGTGGTAGAGGCAGTATTTGTGATGTATATATTAACCTTGTTGCGCGTGGAGACTTTGTCGCCATTAACAACCTCGAGGTAGATGCAGTATTTGTGATGTATATATTAACCTTGTTGCGCGTGGATACTTTGTCGCCATTAATAATCTCGTGGTAGAGGCAGTATTTGTGATGTATATATTAACCTTGTTGCGCGTGGAGACCTTGCCGCTACTAATAACCTCGTGGTAGAGGCAGTATTTGTGATGTATATATTAACCTTGTTGCGCGTGGAGACTTTGTCGCCATTAATAACTTCGTGGTAGATGCAGCATTTGTGATGTATATATTAACCTTGTTGCGCGTGGAGACTTTGTCGCCATTAATAACCTCGTGGTAGAGGCAGTATTTGTGATGTATATGTTAACCTTGTTGCGCGTGGAGACTTAGTCGCCATTAATAACCTCGTGGTAGAGCCAGTATTTGTGATGTATATATTAACCTTGTTGCGCGTGGAGACTTTGTCGCTTCTAATAACCTCGTGGTAGAGGCAGTATTTGTGATGTATATATTAACCTTGTTGCGCGTGGAGACTTTGTCGCCATTAATAACCTCGTAGTAGATGCAGTATTTGTGCTGTATATATTATCCTTGTTGCGCGTGGAGACTGTGTCGCTACTAATAACCTCGAGGTAGATGCAGTATTTGTGCTGTATAAAATATTATATTAACCTTTTGCTCGTGGAAACTTTGTCGCTACTAATAACCTCGTGGTTGATGCAGTTTGTGTATCCACTTATAACCTTGTTGCAATACTTTGGTACTTCGTCGCCATTAATAATCTCGTAGTAGAGTCAGACTTTTTGTCAAGTAATAGCCTTGACGTACGTGGAGATTTTGTGCCTTATAATCATGGAAGCACTAGAGGTTCATTATGACCTATGTTCACGGAGTAGTCATTTTTGAGTTATGACTTGTGACTTATAATGTACAATATAACCGCACACTTCAAGCAGGGTGATGCAGTGAAATGGATGATTTAAGTTCTATTGTCTTTCTACGAATACCAAACATTGTTTGACAAACATTATAATGTTTTATTCATTGCTTGTTACAATACATACACATGTGCATACAGCTTGGCATGTTCTGTTATACCAAAGAAGCCATAACCGTGGCCACAATCTGGGAACAAAATCCCTGCCACAGTGTTATAATGAATCTTGGTCCAAAAATACAATGAAAAAGGTGTGTCTTGTCAATTGCGATTTACCATTCTCTAGCAATTACCCAAGAATATTATCCAATAATTACAGCCGCTTGGGAGAGAATTGCTTTGTGTTGCCAATACAAATTTTACAAGGCAGTTTGGTGTTTAGTTTTCGTTTATGGCCTATGTGTGTACTTTGTCATGTGAAGTAAAATGTATCCTAGCTATTAGTTCTTGTGGTGCATTATGTGGGTCACAAAGCAGTTAAGTAAACGTTGAGTGTGATTAAAATATATGTAGATGTACGTTTATACTTTCCAGACTGTTCATCGGTGGCTCAGCGAATTGAAATGCGTGCTTGTGTTTTGTTTGTGTAGTTGGTGCCAACCTATCTGCCTTCATCATGTCTGAATGTTGACAAGTCATAACTCACTGTGTAATATTTCAAACGAGATTTATTTATACAGCAAAATTCAGATGCTTGCTACTTATGTATGGAATTTCGTTGTCAATGCGTGAACTCAATATAATATTGCAAACGTTGAACCTGGAACATATACGAACTTATAAACTGCACAGTGAAACCGTGTTAATGTAGTCGGCGGGAGAATACAGGGTAGCGGACAAACTCTTGACTATCGAATGGTATGGTGTCGATTAAAAGTACCTCATAACTTGCACGTAAAACGCGATGAAATCATGGGTATAATAAATAACAGGATCCAATGGTTTTGAAATCATTTCACAAGATGGTTATGTTGTGCAAAAGGACCAACACAATTTTGCATGTAGACGGTTATGGTAAGTTGATCTTCCTCGGTGTTGTATACATGGTGAGATATATAGTGTTAGCAAAATACAAACCAGGTTAGAGGTTTCAGGCAATCACAACAATCCTAAATAATTGCAACGTATTATTTGGATGCACTAAATAAAATTTGTAAAGCACCCGTATAATGTGTTGTTATGCTGACACAGACATCTGTGTTGTTAGTATTCTACAACAATTATTTTGGATGATGAAACTGATTCATTTGCAATGAGTCGGAGAGTTATTGTTGGAAATAGCCAGCATCTAACCAGAACAATGAGATACTGTGAGGGAAATCTTAGGCAACGATGAGCACAGCGGTGGATGAACTTACGTGATTCTGGCTGTTTCAATGAGCTAGACCCGATACATTGCGAGCATTTGAAATGTTATTTTGGCACTTGATAAAAACCGACCTGTATTTAATTGCTAAACAATGGAATGTTCGTGATATAAGATGTCAGCACATTGCTGAAGTACAATACGAAAAGCCTGACGTTATGTAGTTTTACCGGAAATGTTTGAGGCGCATGATTTTGGCACGATGATTAACAATACGTGGTGTGGTGCACTGCAAAGACGTGTATTCCATTCTACAGAGAATCCTGACCATCAAATGTCATTAGATGCAGATGCTGCACTGCAGTCATTCTTTGATTTAATTAAATGAGAAGTAAGAACATACCACGTTCGAGGTTTGACATGTTATTTGCCCGTACCGCTGTTAACACCATTTGTTTCCTAAAGGGTGTGCTATTGAGGTGGTCGGTCTCTGCATCATGTGCCTATGATGATGGTTTTATACTGTGACTTTTATTCTGGATTTTTATATCTTGCTCAGTTCTAACTGCGCTTGATTGCTGGTAGCACAAACATTAGCATTTTATCAATCCATCCTCGCTATTGTTTAGTTCAGAAATGATGATAAAACATTACTAAGTCTTTTTATTTCATAACTATCTGACTGTATCATTTGATTTCTTCTTTGATTTTAAGACTTTATGTCATGATCTGGTACCGCCGAACCGATTTTAATAAAGAATGTAAAAAAGAAAACATTTCCTTCCATCCAAAGATTCTACTTCTCAAAATGTATACGGGCAGGACAGTTTCTATGTTCATTTTGCTGTTGAACATCAACTTCCCTCAGCAACCCTCAATATCCATAGCGACCACTGACTTATAAAACAACATTCAATCTCCTTGGCGCCATAGGATATTTTGCACATTAATTTTCAAGTCACCGACTACCTTAGCAATGATGTCATTCCTTAGCAACCTTCTTTACCAGCCACTGAGTTCCTTAGCAGTCACTAAGACAAAACAATGTCAAAGCACATTTTGTTTATTCGTACTTCATAGAAAACGCATAAAACAAAAAAGTGGATTTTCGAGTTCAAAATATAAGGGTCGTGGTACCCTGGTGGTGAAATTTAAGTTATATTAATTGAATTAACGTAAACTTGATATTAAACATATATCATTAATGCTTTAATACTAAGAAAACATACATTGAGCGTATCATGACCGTGCCACGACATATACACATCATGCAGTTTGTTCGTCTCTAACAAGAGACAAATAGAAACAAATACAGAAAGACGACTCTACAAAACCCCTGCCAAGGTAAACGGCTATCCCTTCTTAATCTATGAGGGAAGATGGGATATAGGGGAAATAACCGCCGACCAAGCCAAATGCTAAGCGGAATGCGCCATACGCTGGCCTATACAGCCAGTTAATGAAATAAAACTGACACCCTATATGCAACTGCTAAATAACTTGTTAACGACTTTGAAGGAATTGACTTGTCAATACATCATAGAATCTCATGTTCAGAAATTTCAGTATAACAATGTATGCAACTGGTCGTAAAAATGAAATATTTATATAAGCAAAAAGATTATATCTTATTTTTTATTTTTACCTCCCTTCAGTAAATATTAGTACCCCCAGGGCATACTACGCAAATGATGCATAGCTTTGTATTACAGCAATCCTGTTCACACCCTTATATAATTAACGGTATTATGCATGTCTTGTTACCACCGACATAAGAAGATGAGAAAGAAATAAATATCTTGAAAAAAGATGGTCGGCGCAACTTGAAGCAAGCACATTAGTTGAAGAAAAAGACTTTTGTGCTACACAGAAAATTACCGATATGTTACGATTGCTGGTCTCTCGATTATGCTGCACTATAGTTACTCCGGGTAGATGGCTTCGTAGGAGATTGGATAAAAATAACTCCGTAGTGAGATTAGTCAGTCTGTTTCAATATAGTTCATCAGTGCTTATTGTATCAGTCGTGAAATCACATATTCATGTTAATATACTTGTTACATATCGATTTATCTGATTAAAACACTATAAGTGTTCGTGACTTGTACATAAAACACTGAATCTTCTTATTTCCAACGCCGGGCAATTTCCCGAGAGGTTGACTAACAAAACTACTCACTAGATAAATCTTGAAATATAATATAGATCTACATTCAGACTGTTATTAAGGCAAACAATATTATGTTCATCTGGTTTTCATACAACATTTTCATGTTAGCATTAATAAGGATAACGCCTCTATCGTTAACAAAATGTTTTCTTTGCAAACATGACATCATTGCAATAATAATGTTCATCTTTGCTTCTGAGGACAGATAAAATAAAAATAAACATGTTTTAGGTTTGGTAAAGACACAGGAAACGTGATCGTATATAATTTTCTTAATATGCAATATTTTCCTTAGATTTAGGGTATGTACATGTACATCTAAATCAACCTAATATAATATTATAACACGAAATAAGCAATTTAGCAGATGTTGTATTAGAAGTGGATTTCGGTAATGGAAAATAGATTTCGGTAAATTTACCGAAATTAAGTGGATTTCGGTAAGGTAACGTACCCTTTATCATACGGTTAGCCAATCCGCGTCAATGTTACACACGTTGTTCGGTTGAAGGGAAGTTGGTTTAGTGGTTAACGTAAGATTGAATCGGTCTACACAACACTGATATGCAAATAGCAAAGACATCCCATGAATTGTCACTTTTCTGCATTTAAGACTTTAAATCAATACATACTTTGATATTATGGGTGTCCATGCATCACCGTACGTGACATATTGTACATTCAAACTCACATGTCAAAAATGATTTCAAAAGTCACCATTTTATAGACACAAATAAGACTGACCCTCCATGTCTTTCATACACTAACAGCCTTGTAGTAAGATGCACAGTCTGGTGACCACTGGAAAACTTGTGTTAGATGTTGAGTTGATTCTCACATACATGCTTACGGTATAAGCACTTTTTTGTGGCCATTAATAATCGTATGATAGAAGCAGTCTTTGTCAATAATGAGTTAGTTCTGGTTGTGTTTCAAGAGCATAACATAGTTAAACTTAATATTCCGATAAATAGCTAAACTAAATGAGAGCATAATTATTATTCTTTAGGGAAATAATATAATGCTTCATAGAGCATACCAGGTTTATACTGGGTTTACCTTATGTTTACATCAACATCTAGAACTATTTACTCGGTTATTTAACTGTGAAATTGCCTACTAAGTAAGTTATGTATGATGTATCACAGCCAAAATATACATTACGTTCGGGGAAGGTACTGAATCCGGTATTTATGATTTTGGAACAGAGAAACACATCCTCCGAATACCATTGCTTATGCAGTATAAATCATATCAGTACAAGATGCTAGGGTAGATAACATATACTATGTATATAACATTAATCAACTTCGGTTCCGTTCGCTATACAAACCACCCATCTACTAGTAACGGAAGAGACGCTCTGAATGTTACAAATTAAAATACTTAAAGAAAATTATACTCACCTTTTTGTTCATTTGTTTACTATAAACAAACATGAAATATACACTTTATCTAGTTAAAACGTTAATAAATATGCATTATCACAGAATACATTTATTATGTATTTGTCGAAAAAAGATGTTTGTATTATCATAAAATTAAAAAAACTTTTTTTTACTAGTTTTGTCTGTTAGTAATATGATAAAATAAGAATGTTTCTAACGGTTATACATGGGAATGGTTCTTACTAGTGATGTTTTAGACTATGTAGCAACACTACTAGATGAAACCCATTAAACATTTAGGTTCAGATGAGCCAGATACATCTTTAAGTGATGACACCATACATGAACAGCTACTAGAGTCGCGAGGCAGTATTTTCGAAATGTAATCTAACGATTATACTCAGGCAAAACATACATATAGCGCGGATTTACTTTATGAACGGTCCTCTGCTCCATTGCATGTATAATTCAGTTGCGGATTACGAGAAATAATGCGCAGTTTATTAACATTCCTGCGCCGTACGTTAAAAATAAAGCCGGCTTTACTTTCTCTATTGAATTTAAATCCTACAAGTTCTTTGATCAGATCTTGTTATTGCCTGGATGTCGTCAAACACAATGCCCGGACAATGTAATACCATATTCAGGTCTCCATTACTGAAATCCAAATAAGGAAGATCTACACTAAAATAGATACAATCACCATTTTACTAATTTCGGAGTACCAATCAAATATAGTAAAAGGATTTGCTGTTTTTCTCCGAGAGAGTCCACGTTTCTTAAATACTTTGACAGTGACAATGTGATCTAATTGGACGCATAACATTTTCTTAGGACGTAAATTTGTTTAATTTACTGAGTAAGATTGACATAATTGCGGGAACAAGTAATCATGATGGGGGGCGTAATGAAGGGTCGATATTTCTATTTCGGTGGAAACATGTATTCAACATTTAGATATGACTTCCAAATGTATCATACTACAGACAGTCATTATAGTAGGAAAGAGATATCAAACGCCTTTCCGGTCCTACTTTGAAAATTGCTAGCTGAATATATCACTCCTTATTAATTCATTATCGATTCATACAGTAATTGATGGAGACGATTTCACACCGATTGTGTGTGTCAGGTTGCATATAACAATATGTGTCTGCACGATGCATGAAACGACAAATATCAATAAAATGCTGCATTCTTAATTGCTTCTCATTGACATTAAGCAGAGGGAGACTAGCACTGGGAATGGTGTGTGTGGCATTCTCTGAGAGTTTTGGCCCAACTGACATATCTGGGCGAAATTGAGTCCTTAACATTTCAGAATGCAGGGATATTTGTAGGTCATTACAAAACAAAATATTGCAAAACGACATTTTTTTATGGAATTATAGCACTTTTAATATGGTCATCAAGACAAGATCTACATACATTTCTGAGTTTCACAAATTTAGTACAGCAAATATGTTTTCAGATACAATGATATTTTACAAATAAATGTATATTATTCTTTTCCCTAAGAAAGGGGCCGTCTCAATATTTAGCGATAATTGTTTTGCGCGCCGCTGAATCATACATATTTTACTGAAATGTTTCAACTAGCTGTTGCAATTTATGTGAAAACATGACATCATAATGAGAAAACATGACGTCACCTTTATTGCTTTTTTTCTCAGAAACGAGTCTCAGTGTATTATGGCCAAATATCTGAGAGACTGTCACATATTAACAAAACAGTGCTGCTCTACGCAGATCATTATGGCACGGAACGATACATTACAATATCTTTAGCGCACGAAACAAAACATTACAATGTAATGGGGAGGCGATACAAAACACAACCAAACAAAACACAAACATACGAGGTTTGGAGCACAGTACATGACAGCGCAACACTTTAACTCTGAAAGACACTTAGCAACACAACGGCCTAACTCTTAGAGCTGTCAATATTGTTACTAGCAAAATGATAAACTATGAATAAACACTGGTGTTATAGCAATGAACATGCAAATATTGAATGTGAAGTGATCATATGCTCCTCTAAAGATAGTTTTACTGACAAGCTGGTAGCCGGTAGAATCCAATAAGATTATACACGTAGTTATATAGAAACCGGGATCGGATTTATTTTTGATGGTTAAACTAAGTTTGTGTTAATGTATTCCATAATAGAAATATCAAATAAACTAGAATAATTGAAAAAGTTAGATCAAAACTAATATTCAGTTAGTTTAGCCCTGTTATCAAGTCATAAACAAATTGACACACATTGTTAAAAATAATTATTCCCTGGCATCTGAAAGTCACGTTAATTTGCTTAGTTTGCGTATGGTCATGCTGTTTGCTGTGGCGATTGGTCAACTCCAGGTCATTTCAATATTTCCTTTATTTTGACGACGCGTGATATAAGTACACGTAAGATCGGTTGGAATATGAAAATGTTCTTCAAAGAAAGACAGTTTCATCAGGTGACAGATATGCATTAGTACGGATATTAATCGCATTTGTTTGCTATTTCAACAGTTTGTATGACTTAATGCATTTAGTTAATTTTTTTGCAAAAGGAATACTGTAACAGTATAATACTATTAAAAACAGTCCCTAAAACGTGTTTCTGCTTTCATACCCATCCAACATCATTAATGCATAAGCTAAACACGGTCTAAGTACTGATGAAGAATCGCATGATGGGACAATGCCCTTATAATTAAATTGAAGAAAATATGGAAACAATGTAACTATGCATCTAATACATTGTAGTTCGCAAGGACAGAAATATACATAAATACATCTCGTGCCCATTCATGTTTGCCACTATGAAATTTGCATCAAGTTTGGAAACAAGCGTCTGGAAGAGTCATTGCTGACTGGTTCAGTGCCGAAATATTCGCGTCAGATATTTTTACGACATAATTACAAGAAGCTGAAATATTTCGGATTAACAGGATTCTGGTAAGTGCCTGCAATATTGATAAACATCTTTACCGATACATTATCGAAGTAAGTAAGCAGTAAACAGCGAAAAAACGACATTCTCTCTACTGTCGATTCAAAATTCGTTAAGACAAAAAGGTTATTGTATTCACTATGTCCATTGGTCAATATCTGCAAAACATGTTTTTTATTAGCTGACCACACCACAAGTTGTTTAGTACAGTTCTCGAGTAATTAAAATGAACTATATAGCTCTGTTATATTGACCGATAACAGGTTTATGAACTTTCAAGACTGACCAATGCCAATTAAGGTAAGGAAATGCTATATCGGGTAACACTTAACTGCTGTTTGGTTTTACTTTTCTATCAAAACACAACCGCAGCTTTTTCTTCGTTAAGCTTACGGTCAAATAGGAACATTTCAATACAGCTTTTTTTAGATATAATGATGTTCGCATTTGATAAAAAAGCACTTTAGCATAAATATCGTATTATACACTGAAACAAGTAGCGAATCGTGCTTTAGTATAATAAATAAACATATAACATTGGTGATTATACAATGTTTGTCATCTTTCCTGCTGAACTCGCACAGATGTGTGATAATATTGCAGACATCTTGCGATCCTATAAACATCTATTCCCTTTATTGTACATATGTGACATTCACGAAGAAAACATCACTATAGACACGAATGCTTCAAACAATATTTCGTCGATAACTTGTCTTTGAGTGCTTTGTTAATTATTCATTTAATTCCAGTTTAAAGGCAACAGCTTGTCGGGCAATATGATTTCAAAAGAAGAAAAAATCATTCATATGAGACGTCGCGTCAGATGTTGGCGTCAGTTTGCGTAACGTTACGTCCAGTTTTTCATCAATTAACGTAATTAGACAATAGGCAGATGCTTCGTTATCGATGTGCGCTTAAGCGTGTTTCGAAAATCTAATAAGTAGTATGCATGAATAAGGTTTATTTGTTATGGTTATGTACAATGCATGCGATACAAATACATATTAACTTATGCAGTACATGGTATATTATAGCTACTGTACATGACGTAAATGACTTTTTTTACAATTTTTAAAAGTAGTCATATTAGAGGCGCTCTACAGCACACATAGTGTTCATATGTTCGTCTTCATCAATGACTAGTGCTCCATCCTTAATCTTATCTTCTATGATGTAGCATACGACTGAACTGAACACAACGGCCTTTCTTGATTTTATAAGTTTGAAATTATTGTCCTGGTGTTCCTGGTCTTTCTGTTGGAAATATAATCTCGACACGACGCTAGAATTTGCCGGAAATGTATTTCCCCAATCGTCGTTAACATCATGTGCCAAGTTGTAGGGAGGCTTCCTAAACTGAAAATGTAAATATATTTTGATAAAGAAATGAAATAAACGTGCGCGGTAACAGATGATATTTATTTTGATTAATAAATCTTTACTGCCAAATTTGCCAGTTGTACTTTTAAACTTTACGCGACGTCACAGCACAATAACGTTAAGCGTTACAAAATGGCTAGACATTGAAACTGTCCCATTAAACACAGAAAACGTTATCAGAATTACCCAAAATTACACACAAAATTACATTGACACAAGAACTTAATAGGTTCAAAATATAATGTTTGTAAACTAAAGGACCATTTAGTAATTTAATAAACAATATACATAGTAACGCTAAAAATCTATTTTTTCTCTGTGCGTTACATCGTGGCTAGACATTTATAATAGAATAGTTTGCGTTTATTTTGCATACCAATCCACTTAAAAAATATATGACATTCAAGCCTTAGATAAGAACCTCAAGAATGTATTACATATGTAATTAAACTTTATCAATAACTAACTAAAATTCTAATAGAAATAGATAGGTCTAAAAGAAAAAATGAAATCTTACCTTTTCACACTGCAATTCTTTATTCAATTTTCATACACTATTTTTCCGTATTGCGCTCCATATTTGATAGGGACTGCTGTTTTCCGGGAGGTCTGTGTAGGAAGGCATTGTCTTATGTATGTGGCGTTCCATGTAGCAACTTATTCTCTCCTTTAAAGCCCCATTACAAAGACAAGCAATAGAAATGTACCCGGCCTACTGACCTTCCCTAACAGTGTGAGTAGAAGTATTGTAAACCACAAATTATTAAGAATGGCCTCATGTTGTAGTTACATACACAAGATGCAATATAGAGCGCCATAACGCGGTAATACGCTGAGTTAATTGTTAGAGTTATTGCGCAAATATTGAAGTGTTTGCAGGGAGGCGTGTTAACATGTACTAAATAATAGTTCATGTACCTCTATGCATAATACAGAACAATACGAACATACAATACTCATATATCATATACAAGACACGTGATCAGTTCAGTATCTTCGTTACAAACGTTATTGTACTTTGATTTCAGACGGTATCAATTAAATTTAAATGTGACGCGCTATTTTAAGAAGTAAACACGTAAAATGTTTAACATTAAAACACATGAGGTGTTTAAAAAAGTTGTTTTATGTTTTAAAACTGTAACAAAGAAGTATTTTGCTTTGAAACACGTCATATGTTTTGTAATTAAACACGTGACGTGTTTTATAGGTGAACACTGGTGTGTTCTTGTGGGGTCACTAGTGTTTTATATCAAAACACGTAACATGTTTAAGTAGGTATATTAACAGAAAAGTGTTTTAAAAAGTGTTTCATATCCAAAGACCAGTTTTTATAGTGTATTAGGCACATGTTTACCCCCCTCTTTTAAGTCAATCCACACAACAAACTAAGTTATGCATTGCTTTATTCGAAGTGTGGGACTAATGGAGTTTGCAAATAACACGTTATCTTTGGGGAATAGTAGGTAACTATGGAAACACGATGATTAACCTTATCCACGAATGTGTTCTTATGCTTAACCCCCAAGGGTTTAAAACCAAACTATATATTGAGAATACGGTCTTACAAAAAATAACAATAAGCACATTTATTAACATCACACAATGCTAATCATATATTGTGATATTCCAGAACAATGATTGATGGAGAATGGCTATATCTTAACCTTCGCATTATTCATGTATACCAAACAACATTGGACCACACTTTGGACAGTGAGTTCTAAAATCATAGAGTGACGATTTCATAATTTGGCGGGAAATGAATATATTACAGACAATAATGTCGAAGCCTTGACCAGTTTAATGTAAAGAATAACAATCATAAATAACACTGTATGGCCCTTTTTATGTTTTAAAGTTATAGTATGCTAATTTTTTGTTCATTTGTTTACCTAAGCAAACGTGAAAAATATCCTGTATATACATGTAGTTAAAAAATCAGTAAATATGCATTATCAAAGAATGCACAAACAATGTATTCCTCTGTATTTGTCGAAAAAAGAAGTTTGAATTATCATAAACTTCCAGTTTTTTAAACAAGTGGGTCTTCTTCAGGTTTTGTACGTGAGTATGAAAATAAAACAAGATCGTTCTAATTAGTTATACATAGCAATGATTCTTATTAAGGATGTTTTAGCCTATGTAACAATACTGGATGAAGCCCCTTAAAACATTTCAGGGTTAATATGGATCAGATACATCTTTGATATTCTAACTTTGTACTATGTGGAGTAACATACGTTCTCAAAGTTGCCGAACAATTGCCGTAATCGATTTGTCCAAATAAGCTTGGGAACAAATGTAATTTGAACTATGACATTGTCATCACTGTCTTCTGACTAGTTTTTTTCAAGACGTCGGTTAATAGCATTTTGTCATGAAAATAATGTAGAAAACATAATATTGGTTAAAGGAGACAGAAAAATAAAATATACGTGGAAAAACATCACATCATAGATACTGAATAGCTAAACGAGTCTATATGGAGGGTAAGGGTGATATTATAAATACAATATATAGACAGTATAGACACCAAGTGGTAGATGTTAGAAGTGAACTGTGTCCACTCGATTGACTCAATGGGAAAACTGTGAAACGTTAAATTCAATCGTCTAGTGAGTTGTTTATGCGTTCTTTATGTCCGATGAAAATAATATAACTAAATGCTGTTAAACCTTAAATAATATCCAATTCATTTTAATTCTCCTTCAGATGAAGAGTTGTACCATCCCAGGTAACCGGTTTTCCCTGGCATTTTGTGGCGGTAAATTTCGCCAGGTCGATTTGTTGTATTTTGACAAAAGCAAATGATTCCAATTTGAATTCAACATTTAGCTCATATTTTCTTTTCTACAAGCATAGCCACAGAGGGTCAGCATTTAGGTGGGATAGATGTGAGTAAAGATTAGCAACAGTATTCATACTAAATGAGTACATTGAAGTGACAGAGCGTAAACAACTAAGATATACATGAACTATTCATCTAACTAACATTGATAATTTTCAATCCCTGAAAGTTTTTACGAGAAATTATATAGACTATATCAGAATGCAATGGTCGAAAGTCTAGTGACTGATGAAATGTATTCATTAAATAAGCAAATGTGTATTGAACTGTACCGGACCGCCTAAATACGGGTACAACGACTTCTTTCAATTTCCAGAGTAGTAGTAACTATATACAACAATGTATATAGCAATAAATAACATTTTGTTTTCTAAAGACTGTCCATGTTAAAGAAAACTGAATAAAGTATGCGAGAACTATTTGTATCTCGCAATCATTTATTCATCGTTTTCAATGGAGAACTTCTACTTTTTTGTTTTAGTAAATTTCTATTTATTACACTGCATGGAATCGTTCCATCTACGCCGTTTGTCTTTTTTAAATTATTTTATGCTCATTTTGTTGTTGATTTGTTTACCTAACCAAACGTGAACAATATATTGCCTATAATTAAAACATCAATAAACATGCATTAACATAGAATGAACTTATAATATATTAATCCATATTTGTTGAAGAAAGATGTTTGTACATCATAAAATTTTAAAAATTTCCATTGTTTTTAACAATCGGGCTATTTTACAGGTTTTGAATGTAAGTAATATGATAAAACAACGATTTTTTCAATCGGTTTTACATTGCAATGGCTCTTATTAGAGACGTTTTAGCCAAGGTAACAACACTACTGGATAAAGCTAATTCAAACATGTTATGGTAAGATGAGCCAGATACATCTTTAAAGATATTTGTTTGCTACTATAACTCAACATTGGGACGATAGTTGTCATGCTTTGTGCGAAGTATACCGCTGTGGTAGGACGTAGCGTGACAATAACTGTTTATGATATGGGTCTCTGACACAATAGAGAAGTAATCAATTAGACTATCATCAGAAAACAGCCTGACAGATCTATCCGATGGTGTATATATCTTTTATATTGATCTGTCTAAGGTATGCGTGATAGGAATGTTTGAAGTATGTCTTGTCACTAAGTTCTCTATCCGAACATTTGAAAAATAAGTAAATTGACAAATGCTTAGCGACTCAGAACAATGAAATGGTCGTTACTGTACATAAAGGAACGTCAGTCTTACGACAGATAAATCATATGAATTACATTAGAGACACTCGATCAAAAATGTAAACGAACAGAAAAAAGCGTGGTATTAATGTAATGGATGAGATAAAGAGATAGTCTCAGTCCCTGCTGAAGCTATAAAATCAGCTTACGTTGTACCAGTAACTATTGCATTAAATGGCCGAGTGACCTCCATTCTTCTGTCGGAAATAGTATTATGGGAAATAATAAGAATAGTAGGGACGTCAAGTTGGTTACTTATTCCCTATTCCCTATTCGTTACTTATTCCCTATTCCCTATTCGTTACCTATTCGTTACCTATTCCCTATTCCCTATTCGTTACCTATTCGTTACCTATTCCCTATTCCCTATTCGTTACTTATTCCCTATTCCCTATTTGTTCCCTATTCGTTCCCTATTCGCTGTTTCTACATTGCATCTTTTAATTATTTCTTTTCATGTCCCTGGTGTTAGCTAGAGGTTTGTAGAGTTGAAAAAACCTTGTTAGCGCACACGTACCAGGTTCTGCGCTCGACTGATACCCTGTAACCTATTCGTTCCCTATTCGTTCCCTATTCGCTTTTTCTACATTGACCTTTTTGAATGATTTCTTTTCATGTCCCTGGTGTTAGCTAGAGGTTTGTAGAGTTGAAAAAACCTTGTTAGCGCACATGTACCAGTTTCTGCGCTCGACTGATACCCTGTTACCTATTCGTTACCTATTCGTTACTTATTCGTTCCCTATTCGCCTTTTCTACATTGCATCTTTTAAATGATTTCATTTCATGTCCCAGGTGTTAACTGGAGGTTTGTAGAGTTGAAAAAACCTTGTGAGCGCATATGTACCAGTTTCTGCACTTGACTGATACCCTGTTACCTATTCGTTACCTATTCGTTACTTATTCGTTCCCTATTCACTTTTTCTACATTGCATCTTTTAAATGATTTTTTTTCATGTCCCTGGTGTTAGCTAGAGGTTTGTAGAGTTGAAAAAACCTTGTTAGCGCACATGTACCAGTTTCTGCGCTCGACTGATACCCTGTTACCTATTCGTTACCTATTCGTTCCCTATTCGTTCCCTATTCGCTTTTTCTGCATTGACCCTTTTGAATGATTTCTTTTCATGTCCCTGGTGTTAGCCTGATTTGTAGAGTTGAAAAAACCTTGTTAGCGCACATGTACCAGTTTCTGCGCTCGACTGATACCCTGTTACCTATTCGTTACCTATTCGTTACCTATTCGTTACCTATTCGTTCCCTATTCGCTTTTTCTACATTGACCCTTTTGAATGTTTTCTTTTCATGTCCCTGGTGTTAGCCTGATTTGTAGAGTTAAAAAAACCTTGTTAGCGCACATGTACCAGTTTCTGCGCTCGACTGATACCCTGTTACCTATTCGTTCCCTATTCGCATTTTCTACATGGACCCTTTTGAATGATTTCTTTTCAGTTCTCGGGTGTAAGTTCCAGGTTTGTAGAGTTGAAATAATCTTGTTAGCCCATATGTACCAGTTTCTGCGCTCGACTGATACCCTGTTACCTATTCGTTACCTATTCGTTACTTATTCGTTCCCTATTCGCCTTTTCTACATTGCATCTTTTAAATGATTTCATTTCATGTCCCAGGTGTTAGCTGGAGGTTTGTAGAGTTGAAAAAACCTTGTAAGCGCATATGTACCAGTTTCTGCGCTTGACTGATACCCTGTTACCTATTTGTTACCTATTCGTTCCCTATTCGCTTTTTGTACATTGCATCTTTTAAATGATTTCTTTTCAGGTCTCTGGTGTTAGTTCGAGGTTTGTATAGTTGAAAAAACCTTGTTAGCGCATATGTACCAATTCTGCGGTCGACTGATACCCTGTTACCTATTCGTTACCTATTCGTTACCTATTCGTTACCTATTCGTTACCTATTCGTTCCCTATTCGCTTTTTCTACATTGACCCTTTTGAATGATTTCTTTTCAGGTCTCTGGTGTTAGTTCTAGGTTTGCAGATATGAAAAAACATTGTCAGTGTATATGTACCAATTCTGCGCTTGACTGATACCCTGTTACCTATTCGTTACTTATTCGTTCCCTATTCGCATTTTCTACATGGACCCTTTTGAATGATTTCTTTTCAGTTCTCGGGTGTTAGCTGGAGGTTTG
The DNA here is from genome assembly GCA_032209605.1 of Mactromeris polynyma. NCBI lineage: Eukaryota > Metazoa > Mollusca > Bivalvia > Venerida > Mactridae > Mactromeris > Mactromeris polynyma. Next base: position 2,070,339 of record JASFXZ010000031.1, on the reverse strand, counting down.
TAGAGTTGAAATAACCTTGTGAGCGCATATGTACCAGTTTCTGCGCTCGACTGATACCCTGTTACCTATTCGTTACCTATTCGTTACTTATTCGTTCCCTGTTCGCCTTTTCTACATTGCATCTTTTAAATGATTTCATTTCATGTCCCAGGTGTTAGCTGGAGGTTTGTAGAGTTGAAAAAACCTTGTGAGCGCATATGTACCAGTTTCTGCGCTTGACTGATACCCTGTTACCTATTCGTTACCTATTCGTTACTTATTCGTTCCCTATTCACTTTTTCTACATTGCATCTTTTAAATGATTTCTTTTCAGGTCTCTGGTGTTAGTTCGAGGTTTGTATAGTTGAAAAAACCTTGTTAGCGCATATGTACCAATTCTGCGGTCGACTGATACCCTGTTACCTATTCGTTACCTATTCGATATTTGTTACATATTCGTTCCCTATTCACTTTTTCTACAAATTGCATCTTTTAAATGATTTCTTTTCAGGTCTCTGGTGTTAGTTCTAGGTTTGTAGATATGAAAAAACCTTGTTAGTGCATATGTACCAATTCTGCGCTCGACTGATACCCTGTTACCTATTCGTTACTTATTCGTTCCCTATTCGCATTTTCTACATGGACCCTTTTGAATGATTTCTTTTCAGTTCTCGGGTGTTAGTTCTAGGTTTGTAGAGTTAAAAAAACCTTGTTAGCGCATATGTACCAATTCTGCGGTCGACTGATACCCTGTTACCTATTCGTTACCTATTCGTTACTTATTCGTTCCCTATTTGCTTTTTCTACATTGCATCTTTTAAATGATTTCCTTTCAGGTCTCTGGTGTTTGTTCGAGGTTTGTAGAGCTGAAAAAACCTTGTTAGCGCATATGTACCAGTTTCTGCGCTCGACTGATACCCTGTTACCTATTCGTTACTTATTCGTTCCCTATTCGCTTTTTCTACATTGACCCTTTTGAATGATTTCATTTCTTTTATGTTCCTGTCTCTGGTGTTAGTTATGAGTTCGAAGCTCTAGGTGAAATTACCCTGTCGTTTGTATTTCATATGTCAAAATGCATCATATTCTTTAAAAGGAGCAAACGGTTTTTTTTTAACGGAGATACTGCCACTTCAATAAGGTTTATGTACATGTAAAGTTCTATGTATCATGTTTTGATGTATTCCTTCAATAAATTCTCGAATGGATAATGCTAACTGTTTTCTACATCATATATGTTATGACAAATTTTTATGCCCCAAGGTAATGATAGGCCACCCATTCTATCCTCATTTCTACAATGGCCAAACGTCGTAAAAAGGTATATCAAAGCAAAATTAAGTAGTTTGTACAAAACCAGGTCGTCTTAATTCATTTAAGCTTAAGTATGCCATGTCATGGCAATAGAATGTTTTATGGCTAAAACAACAGCAACTTATGAATAGAAAGTAAAGAACAAAGCATATACAAAAACAGTGTATCAGTCGAAAGCAGGCAAGTACATCTGAAAGGCACATGACATCAATTACCATTATTAACAATAGTGCAAAAAAAACGTTTCAGAAGAACCAGCCTATAAATATCATACAAAAAACAAATATGGAACGAATATGTAACATTGTATTAGTCAAGCTTGAAAACTGATACATATGCGCTAACAGGGTGATTCTTACTACCACAAACCAGAACTAACATATGAGACAAGAAAATAAAAGAAAAAATGCATTCAAAAGGGAAAGCATATAAGAAGTGAACAAGTAACAGTGTATAAGATGAGTGCAGAAACTGGTCGTATGTGCTAACAAGGTGATCTTCCTCTCATTACCCATAACTAACACGATAGACAAGATATATAACAGTTAAAAATAAAAGATTAATAAGGGACAACGTATTAAAAGTGAATACTGAGCGAATAAGTAACAGGGTATCAGTCCAGCGCAGAAATTGGTACATATGCGCTTAAATGTTTATTTCAACTCTACTAACCCATAACTAACACCAGAGACCTGAAAAGAAATCATTTAAAAAATGCAATGTACAAAAAGCGAATAGGGAACGAATAGGTAACGAATAGGTAACAGGGTATCAGTCAAGCGCAGAAACTGATACATATGCGCTCACAAGGTTTTTTCAACTCTACAAACCTCCAGCTAACACCTGGGACATGAAAAGAAATCATTTAAAAGATGCAATGTAGAAAAGGCAAAGAGGGAACGAATAAGTAACGAATAGGTAACGAATAGGTAACAGGGTATCAGTCGAGCGCAGAAACTGGTACATATGGGCTAACAAGGTTATTTCAACTCTACAAACCTGGAACTTACACCCGAGAACTGAAAAGAAATCATTCAAAAGGGTCCATGTAGAAAATGCGAATAGGGAACGAATAAGTAACGAATAGGTAACAGGGTATCAGTCAAGCGCAGAATTGGTACTTATACACTAACAAGGTTTTTCATATCTACAAACCTAGAACTAACACCAGAGACCTGAAAAGAAATCATTCAAAAGGGTCAATGTAGAAAAAGCGAATAGGGAACGAATAGGTAACGAATAGGTAACGAATAGGTAACAGGGTATCAGTCGAGCGCAGAAACTGGTACATGTGCGCTAACAAGGTTTTTTCAACTCTACAAACCTCTAGCTAACACCAGGGACATGAAAAAAAATCATTTAAAAGATGCAATGTAGAAAAAGTGAATAGGGAACGAATAAGTAACGAATAGGTAACAAATAGGTAACAGGGTATCAGTCAAGCGCAGAAACTTGTACATATGCGCTCACAAGGTTTTTTCAACTCTACAAACCTCCAGCTAACACCTGGGACATGAAATGAAATCATTTAAAAGATGCAATGTAGAAAAGGCGAATAGGGAACGAATAAGTAACGAATAGGTAACGAATAGGTAACAGGGTATCAGTCGAGCGCAGAAACTGGTACATATGGGCTAACAAGGTTATTTCAACTCTACAAACCTGGAACTTACACCCGAGAACTGAAAAGAAATCATTCAAAAGGGTCCATGTAGAAAATGCGAATAGGGAACGAATAGGTAACGAATAGGTAACGAATAGGTAACAGGGTATCAGTCGACCGCAGAAACTGGTACATATGGGCTAACAAGGTTATTTCAACTCTACAAACCTGGAACTTACACCCGAGAACTGAAAAGAAATCATTCAAAAGGGTCCATGTAGAAAATGCGAATAGGGAACGAATAGGTAACGAATAGGTAACGAATAGGTAACAGGGTATCAGTCGAGCGCAGAAACTGGTACATGTGCGCTAACAAGTTTTTTTTAACTCTACAAATCAGGCTAACACCAGGGACATGAAAAGAAATCATTCAAAAGGGTCAATGTAGAAAAAGCGAATAGGGAACGAATAGGTAACGAATAGGTAACGAATAGGTAACGAATAGGTAACAGGGTATCAGTCGAGCGCAGAAACTGGTACATGTGCGCTAACAAGGTTTTTTCAACTCTACAAATCAGGCTAACACCAGGGACATGAAAAGAAATCATTCAAAAGGGTCAATGCAGAAAAAGCGAATAGGGAACGAATAGGGAACGAATAGGTAACGAATAGGTAACAGGGTATCAGTCGAGCGCAGAAACTGGTACATGTGCGCTAACAAGGTTTTTTCAACTCTACAAACCTCTAGCTAACACCAGGGACATGAAAAAAAATCATTTAAAAGATGCAATGTAGAAAAAGTGAATAGGGAACGAATAAGTAACGAATAGGTAACGAATAGGTAACAGGGTATCAGTCAAGTGCAGAAACTGGTACATATGCGCTCACAAGGTTTTTTCAACTCTACAAACCTCCAGCTAACACCTGGGACATGAAATGAAATCATTTAAAAGATGCAATGTAGAAAAGGCGAATAGGGAACGAATAAGTAACGAATAGGTAACGAATAGGTAACAGGGTATCAGTCGAGCGCAGAAACTGGTACATATGGGCTAACAAGGTTATTTCAACTCTACAAACCTGGAACTTACACCCAAGAACTGAAAAGAAATCATTCAAAAGGGTCCATGTAGAAAATGCGAATAGGGAACGAATAAGTAACGAATAGGTAACGAATAGGTAACAGGGTATCAGTCGAGCGCAGAAACTGGTACATGTGCGCTAACAAGGTTTTTTTAACTCTACAAATCAGGCTAACACCAGGGACATGAAAAGAAATCATTCAAAAGGGTCAATGTAGAAAAGGCGAATAGGGAACGAATAGGTAACGAATAGGTAACGAATAGGTAACGAATAGGTAACAGGGTATCAGTCGAGCGCAGAAACTGGTACATGTGCGCTAACAAGGTTTTTTCAACTCTACAAACCTCCAGCTAACACCTGGGACATGAAATGAAATCATTTAAAAGATGCAATGTAGAAAAGGCGAATAGGGAACGAATAAGTAACGAATAGGTAACGAATAGGTAACAGGGTATCAGTCGAGCGCAGAAACTGGTACATATGGGCTAACAAGGTTATTTCAACTCTACAAACCTGGAACTTACACCCGAGAACTGAAAAGAAATCATTCAAAAGGGTCCATGTAGAAAATGCGAATAGGGAACGAATAGGTAACGAATAGGTAACGAATAGGTAACAGGGTATCAGTCGAGCGCAGAAACTGGTACATGTGCGCTAACAAGGTTTTTTTAACTCTACAAATCAGGCTAACACCAGGGACATGAAAAGAAATCATTTAAAAGGGTCAATGTAGAAAAAGCGAATAGGTAACGAATAGGTAACGAATAGGTAACGAATAGGTAACGAATAGGTAACAGGGTATCAGTCGAGCGCAGAAACTGGTACATGTGCGCTAACAAGGTTTTTTCAACTCTACAAATCAGGCTAACACCAGGGACATGAAAAGAAATCATTCAAAAGGGTCAATGCAGAAAAAGCGAATAGGGAACGAATAGGTAACGAATAGGTAACGAATAGGTAACAGGGTATCAGTCCAGCGCAGAAACTGGTACATGTGCGCTAACAAGGTTTTTTCAACTCTACAAACCTCTAGCTAACACCAGGGACATGAAAAGAAATCATTCAAAAAGGTCAATGTAGAAAAAGCGAATAGGGAACGAATAGGGAACGAATAGGTTACAGGGTATCAATCGAGCGCAGAACCTGGTATGTGTGCGCTAACAAGGTTTTTTCAACTCTACAAACCTCTAGCTAACACCAGGGACATGAAAAGAAATAATTAAAAGATGCAATGTAGAAACAGCGAATAGGGAACGAATAGGGAACGAATAGGGAATAGGGAAGAAGTAACGAATAGGGAATAGGGAATAGGTAACGAATAGGTAACGAATAGGGAATAGGGAATAGGTAACGAATAGGTAACGAATAGGGAATAGGGAATAAGTAACGAATAGGGAATAGGGAATAAGTAACCAACTTGACGTCCCTAAGAATAGTCTTGTAATCCTATATAGGAATGGTAGATAATTAAAGGAATGGTTCTAGTATTGTTTAAGAAAAGGCACCAATGTTAAACTATTGATAAAACACATCGAATGACGTCATTAAAACTATATTTCTGATAGTCCAGACACGAATGCGAGTAATTCAAACTTATATATTTAAAGTAGTTTCGAAAACATAGCCTTGGAGGTATAGAAATAACATTTCAATCAAACATAATGTTCAAAGTACAGTAAAACCTCACTTAATGCCCACCTCAATATAAGACCACCTCAAATTAAGAAAAAAAAATCAAGTCATAAAATTCACAAAAAAATGTTGGAAGTCAGTTCCGCAGCCGACCAGCCGCAATTCACCCTTGCTCTATGCTTTGTTCATTCGTACAGGTTTTTCTTGTTTAATATTCTAAATCACATCTAAAAAAATCATCTACGTATCGAATAACACTAAATAAGGACAATGGTACCACAAACATATTATTTATAAAGATGGCCTAACTCATCAATTCTTGTAAAAAAAACCTCTCAATCTTATATTCAATTACGTTCTTTATAAGAATATTTCTACCAGATCAGTCGTGAAATTCACATTCTGGAGTCATGTAGTGTGTTGTCTATCATCTCCCTGGTATTGTTATCCTTTCAAATGATTCCTATCAACTTATAATCCTTCATTACTTTGATATTAATAATTCATATATATTAAAGCATTATACTGATTAATACCAATTCATATTTTACAAAAATTAATTTACTTTCACATGAACGTTATTATTATTATAGGGTTTTGAACTTTATGGCTAATTGAACGGTTCTGTATGCGGCGTAACTACTAAGTACAACGTCATGAAAGTATTAGAGAATAAGTTGTTTCAGGGAAAGCCACATACATAAGAAGGTGGCTCCCCACACAGACCTCCGGGAAAACGACAATCCATAAAAGATAAGGTACTTGCTGAGGCTCAATGGTACACACGTAAGGGAGAAGATGCGCAAAGAACGGTGTGGTCGACCATAAGGAATAACTAGGAGAATCAATGAGGACAAACAGTGGGGAGGAATTACTGGATGGACAAGATCACAGTACAAGTCAAGACAGCTGGCAACTCATCAAGCCTTAGAATGAGATCTAATTAGTATTACCAATATGCATGTTTAGTATGAAGTATTCATATGTGGTCCTAGTATGAGGACTTGGCACGAAGAGAAACACAAGTATGAAGTACTAGTATAATAACTTAACCGATGGGGTCTTAGTATGATGTCTTACTATAGGTCATAGTATGAGGTCCTAGTAAACTCATATAGAATGTGGACTTGAAATGAGGTCTTAGTATTATTTCATAGTATGAGTTCATAGTATCAGGTTATAGTATGAGGTCTAAGTATTATATCACAGAATGAGGTCTTAGTATGATTTCATAGTATGAGTTCAAAGTATCAGGTTATAGTATGAGGTCTAAGTATTATATCACAAAATGGGGTCTTAGTATGATTTCATAGTATGAGGTCCTAGTCAATTCATATAGAATGTGGACATGATATGAGGTCTTAGTATGATTTCATATTGTGATGTCTTAGTATGATATCATCAAATGAGGTCATATTGGATAGTCTTAGTATGAGGCTTAGTACAAATTCTTACATTGAGGTCTAAGTATAAGGTTTTCAAACTGGGCTTATCAGGTTAATTTAATGTAGAAACAGTTGAAAATAGACCTACCGAGCATGCTTCCTGTTACAAAATATTGAAACAACTACATGACAGATCGGACCGTAAAGATACGTATTGTCACATAAAGTGCCAGTTGTTCTTCCTTTGTCTGTCAAACATTTACATGATCAACATACTGATAGATTGTATCAGTTATGTGATAATTTCCGTTCATTTAAAACAAAACTACACTCAACTGTGTTGTAACAAATTTAATGATTGTGTTTATTACGAAAAGTAAGTTTTGTTATCAAATGACTCAAACTTCGAAGTCCCATCCTAATTCTAAAACCACGTGAGACATGCAAGGTATGTTGATCACACAGAATATTTATACCATTATAACAACGTGTATCTATGGCATATCAGTACTTCCATTAATACAATAATTTATGCTTCGTCTAAGAATCGTCTCTTCTCGCTGTAATTATATCCTATCGTCCTAATTACAGAATGAATGCCAGACAGTGTTATAATTAATACATGTCGACATAAGAAAAAGTGTTACAAGACCATACAATAAATTATTGTGTGTGAAATGAATAATATCAAACTTTTTGCATTGGCAACATATTATATCCAGGAGTGCATTTATCGATCTATAGAGAGAAGTAAAATGGACTGTTGAGAAAACTCTGAAGTATTAGATGCAAGTATGTGACTGAGCGAATCAATTGAAAACATAAACGTATCGTCCGAAGCGTGTTTGACGTATGATGATTTGGAGACGAGATGGATAAATCCACTTATACATTCAACAGGTGACTTCGTGGAAGAATGATGCATAAATACGTGTTAACAATAAAAACCTTATAAATTTATGATGAACACATTTATACTATTACACACTGGAGCTTACCCAATGAATTGTTTTGGTTTATGTATACTCGTAAATTTTCTTTATATCAAATATTGAACAGTTCAACAAGCTGGCTTCCTGAATGTAATATATTGTTGTATATATATCTAACACTTACCAACCATACTAATATGTGAGTTTAAACTTATTTATTTAACAGAGGTAGTGAAACAATTTCATACAACTTATGTTAATCATTCCCAATGTCTGGTTCCTAGCTTACAAAACCAGTTCTCACGACCCATTCAGGAATCCGCAAAACAATTATGCTCAATATGTGATTCGAACCAGAAACCAGGTTATCAGGAGTCCGGCTCCTATCCCTACACCACCTTTGCCTCTGCTTACTCGATTAATTTCATAACACAGCTATATAAATGTAATCAAGAACAGCTGTATTTAATTTGTAAAAAAGCATTAACACAATATAAACAATGACGCAGTAAGGACATTCCCGCCTCGGTTTGCTCAGCTAGTAGGACTATGTAGTGCTTACAGGAGGGGTTAGGAGATTCGAACCCCGGGTTAGGCCTATGTTCTCCGTGACAATTGGAATGACGATAATACATCCCAAGTCATTTGTCCAGCAACTCTGATTCATGAGCAGTTTTGGTCAGTTGCTGGCGACAGCACAAGTTAGGACTGCTGGGTTACCAAGGAACACCTGTTTAGTCAACTGCGCTTAGATCGGCGTTCAGCTTCAACTAAAACAGATATCACAAATCAAGTTCAAATATCAATCCTGTATTATCTTTTATATCGACATCATAACAATCAACCTATATTTGTCTTACTATTAAGACCGCGGCTACTGTCTCAGAGTCGGAATATAGAACATATCTATGATCGTTATATGTCCATATGATACAGTATAACCTGTCATTCCGACCACCTTTTACAAACGACCTCCTGTCTTTTACGACCGTTCTTGATTCATCCCGTGCGTTTTAAGCGTTAAATTAATCTACATAAGCGACCACCTGTCAAACGTTACTACCGACCTTTGTATTACACAACGTCGTTGCTAAGCGACCGCTAAAGGCGAAATGATTTCAGTTTGTATTGATTTCTATAGATTTTATTACAAACATGTACATGTGGTTTTAATATTTTACCTGATTTCACCTATACTGAAATAAAGTGTTTTTAAAATATTAAATGATATGCATTGTACTTCACGTGTTTATTACAGCTATTAAGATATTTTATTAAATACATAAAATAGGTGATATACTATATCCGTACTTAGAGACCATTTACTTAAGAGACCATCTGACTTAATGGACCATATTTTCCTGCTCCACTGAGTGGTCTCTTAAGACAGGTTCGACTGTAGTATCACGTGATGACTGAACAGACTGGTACAAACATGCATGTTGACTTGTCAGTTGATTACGGAACGTGAATTGTATAGCTAATTAAATGTTTTCCCGGGGCGGTGTGCAATTTTAATGAATTTGTCAATATGCAATTTCGCTCCCTGTCATGGCTTATAACATTTCATGTTAGTTTGTTGTATAGAGGAACATATACGAGTTCTAGTTAGTATTTAACACAAGCTGCTACGACATGCGGGGACATCATCATTCATTCCATAACGGTTCTCACTTCCGGCCTCGTACAACACAAAGCTAACATTTCAACATGTATACGGGATATTTCAAAGTAAGAAATAAAAAAAGAATAATGAAAAATAAAATCATGAATTCCACCTGATCACTGTTTCACTTTTTAGATACATAATATGAAATGTGGAACATGGCACTACTAGGCTTTCTTATATGTTTACAAGCTGACTACAATGCTTAATTAATCTAGTTTACATGTATACTTGACGCCATTAAAAACGCAACTATTTGAACTAGGCGTCATTTATAGTACCAACTGTCAAAATTGTGTTACAATTATAAATGTGTTATTTCTTGTTTAAACTTTAATAGACTCAAGAACAACTTATTTTTTATTTTTTTGAAATTATGTTTGAGACATAAAGAATAGTTTTTTAATGTCACTTTATCTATATGCACACTTATTGGTTGCGTTTTTAATGGCGTATAGTATACTTAAACAATACCATTATGAAATGAAATATAGACGATGATTATCCTCATGAATTGCATGACACAGATGGCGTATACAGGTAACAAATATGGTTCTGTGTTGATATTTAATAAGCACATGACAGTTTCCGAGCTGATGAAATAGACCATTTAAGTCTAATCAATAGAAAAATTATCCCAGAATACAGTCAAACCTCACTAATAAGACCACCTTTGGAACCTTGAAAACTGGTTTTAATACTGAGGTGGTCTTAATACTGAGGTGGTCTTAATATTGAGGTTTAAGACAGAGTGGAGCATCAAAATGGACTTGAAAAAGTGTGGTCTTAATTTTGAGGTTGTCTTAATATTGAGGTGGTCTTTAAGTGAGGTTTTACTGTATACATAAACGTGTCATATAATGTTTGGGATACGTTATAATGATTCCGATACCATTAGACCGTTACAGAGCAACAATAGATCCACACAAGCACACGTAGTTTACACAAAAGTTGTCTTCACCAGTGACCTGTAACCATCTCTCAAAACCTTGTTTATTATTTATACTCATCTTCCCAATACAGATCCATCAGGTCATAAAACAACACCTCATCCTGATTACATGTTACTTTTCATTAGATTTTATTACAATTTTAGGACTGAGTTGGATTGGTTAAGCTTCGATACATGAATTCACTCAATATACGATATGTTTATTTAACTAATTAATGGGCCACGTTGTTATTTGCCAACTTGTCAAGTTAATCGTTTGCTCGCATGACTTTCAACCGAACAAGTCAATTTAAACTTAAAACATTCGAATTGTAATAATATAGCAAATCAATAACCTTTCAAACATTGTTAAACAAACTAAATCAACAAAGGGAACACAAATGTATAATATCTATAATATTTTGATATACGGTTCCAGAAAGTCTCCTTTAACAGACGTGAGTGGTTAATGAACCCTAACTCTGGAAACTCTATCGGCCCTTGTAAATTATAGATTAGTTATAATCCCCTTTAGTGTTGAATCATCGAGATGTTAGAATAAATATGTATAATGTATGAACTCTTACGATAGAACCATATAGCACGCATGTATTGTTCTGTTTCAACACAGGATAAAACAAATATGCGTATTGCTCTTTTATAATTACAAGTGACGTGCCGTATAAAATCGATCCTCAGTTAAGTATGCTATGAATGCATTTAACAGTCTTAAAGAAGCTTGTTCACATTAAAGTCGATAAAAATCATACTGGTTAAGTCTTAATACGAATATGAACATATTTCCAGCTAACCAATATGACATTGGTATGTGCATGTGTATTGATTTCAGTGTATGACATTGATATAATACGCTACTATCAGAGACACGACTCCAATTTATTTTAACTGCAGTATTTCTATTAATGTTTCACACATTTTTCCAAATCCAGCAAATATTTATAGAATTTATAGACGAAGAATTAAACCGTCTACTTCAGAAGGAGAGAACTATTTTGCCAATGAACAAGTATCTTTAAAACATGTTAAAACTAGTAACCTCTTGAAGCAGGTAACAATTTATATCCATTACTTAAACATGTAATATACAACGAAAACATATACTCACTGTCTGGTGTCAGAAACGGTGTAAAGATCCACACAATTAATCCCAAGTTAATGAATAATCTATAAAATATTTAACACTTGAAGTTTTTCTTGAAATAATTCCGATGCAAAGTACAACAGAGTATTAATCAAATTGAAAATGACAAGCAGCATACTCAAGTTAGCGTTACCACAACTATGTACTGGGTTAACATCCGCCAACAAATATGATATATAGTCCCCTGTAGAATATATATGCTGTATAATTTATCCCAAGCGAACCATCGTTAATCAAATACTACCTAACTTCTTACAGAAACAACACAAATTGATCGAACATCGCTCGGAAACAAAAAAACATATTTTAAATGTATCAAGTTTTTATAACTAAATCGTAAATCCATTGATCAAGTCTTTTGTATCTAACGTTTGGAGACACACATTTACAACACATACAGTGTTTGAGAACTTTCGAAGAGAAGTTTATTCAAATTCTGATCAAAGTCTTGTTGCTATTGAGCCATTATTTCCGTGGTAATACGACGCCTGAAGAATGCATAGCAATGATCGTCTAAAATATCCAAGCGCGATATTGCTGGATGTTAATGATATATTGGATGCATTTGAAGTCAATTCAAGTAGTATTAGTTATATTTTCCACTGAACTCGTTTTAATGCATGCCACAACCATACGGTACGAAAACACCGAGCCGTATATTCCGATATTGTATGGAGATCCGATACCGTATAGATTTTTACACAAATATTCCACCGGTCGTTAAGATTTGGTAAGCATACCTACGTAAGAAATGTCGATTTAAATAATATAGATAGGGCCATAATTACAAAGAGGTTGGTTTCCAGAGCCTATATTCAGAGAGTAATATGTATGTCGACTATTTTATGTTTAGATGGTTTTATATTTTCAGACGCGAAAAGGCACCTGTGGAAAAAAGCCCAAATGTTCAGTAGGGGCCACTCTCCATGGTCCGGTCAAGGTACCGGAAAACAAACATTTCTTTACGAAGGTCTTAACGTCTAACAAGAGAAATTTATGACATCTCGTGAGAATTTGACATTGCGCCGTTATTAACAAATGCGAATTAAAAACAATATGAAAAATATAAAAAAAAGAGTGAAAAAAATCCACAATTGGTAAGATTATGCCTTATCCATAACGAGTACATGCCTCAAAATTCCACGACGAAATGATTTAATCAGTAGCTGTAAACATCCTCAACGCATCCTATACTTATCATAATACACATTCTTCATCATACGGACATATCAGTGTATCACGTATACATCTCTTCATAAGACTATACAATACCATATTATTCTAGAAATATAAGCGACAGATGGTATCCTGATACAACTTTGTGTTTGTTCCTCACTTCATCAGACAAATTGAACACCGTTGCACTATTCAGAGCAATTTGTTACACCATTTCTGAATAATTAATAAGACGTCGTGCTGATATCTTTACATGTGTGGATCATATTTGTTTTTCTCGCTGTTAAGAAAATACACCGATTTCTTAAGTTACCCGATGCTATCCTTAGTATTTGCCAAACATATCCAGGAACTTGGAGACTAGCCCGAGTTCACATTAAGCCTTCTACATCAATTTTAAACAACTACAGCACGCATCATATTTTGTCATTATCTTAAATGTTTCTTTACACATTATCTCATTTACCGTAGGCCTATTGAAAACATGTCCAACTTTCTGGCTCATCGCCAGGATCAAAGGGGATCTTAAAACCTCAAAAAAGGACAGTGATGTAGAAATCACAGAAGCATAATATTTACACCATCATAAAGATGAAGGTTTGATCTCTAACATTTGTTTGCACACGAAAGATACCTTAAACAGATTTTGATTTATCGCGGTTTAAAGATATTTTCCTTCTATAATTCAATAGAAAGTTGATCGGACCGCAGTGACACGAAAGTTGGGTATGCAAGAAAGATCTTGAAAAATAAATTCAGTGGATTTCGGCAAGGTAACGTACCACTTATCGAAAGGTTAACCAATCTGCGTCAATGTTACAAACGTTGTTCGGTTGAAGAGAAGTTGGTTTAGTAGTTAACGTCAGGTTTGATTGGTTTACACCACACTGATATGCTGCGCCGAAAAAAAATGTTGTTCCCGATTGCTCGACATACCATAATATCTGGCTTCTTACGCTTAAGTTCTTTATCACAAAATCAGACAAGCACAGTAAACGTCAAGATGCTGTGTCTAAATAGCAATGTAAATAATTGAGTAGGATAAAAAAATCAAGCAATTAAATGCCTATTATTTCTGGGAAAAGTAATCGGAATCAAATTGTTTTGTTTCGCCTAAAAGTACAACTATAAAACAATGATGTATACTTTTATTTCGTGGAAGGTTATAATTATAATGAATGTCAAATTAATTCAGATTAAATGCCAATCTTAAGTAACTATTTCGTTATTAAATTGATCATGCAAAACAAGGTATTCTCTCTGCCATATTGAAAACAAAATTCAATTATCGTAAAAGTCAACAATGGAACATTCAAGAAATAAAATCAACTCGAACCGAGAAACCATAGCCAAGTTTAGAGTAGTGGCTAAGATGGGAACTGTTCTTGCCAAAATGGTCACACCACGCTAACCTTAAAGTACACTGATAATATATACTGGTCGAAAGTGCGAACCAGTACTTTAAAACGTAGTCTCTAAAAAGCTACTGAGTTCATATTCTGATGAGTTTGATTGCAGTTAGCTTAACAAATATAGCTCAATAAATGGTGTTATATGCCGAAAAAGGTCGATGTAAAGCTGGCAAAATTAAGTTTAGTGTTTTAGATCACTTTGCTATAATGTAGTGAAGACTCTTAAAATAGAAAACGAAAGGTTAACTCTTTCACCCAGTATATTTCACAAAAACTCATGATTCTAGAACCAGTATCACCCGCTGGAATATTTTATCAGACAGTTATGCATTTTGTCGTGCCTAGCAATCCGCTAGATTATCAGATCTCGACACTTGGGACTGCCGTCTCCTGCAGGAAGGAACGTTAACTGATATTAAGTGTCAGATATGGCTTTTCATAATTTATCGCTCAATATTATTAAGTTGATTTCCAACCACAATGATTCCGAGTTGTATTACAGAGACGCAACATGCGTATTGATGATCAAGATGATAGACTCGGGTGCAGAAAGTTCTAGGATAAATATCATTAAGTTACACATGTTTCTGATTTCCTCTAACAATTAGGGTGTTTTATCCCAGTATTGTCCCAGTATTGTCCCAGCCAAATCATACGGCCAATATGAGGTGTAGATTCATTAAACAATTCCGCGTTAATGACAGTTTTCTATTTATCTTTAATATTTGTCCGAACGGTTAAGATAACATTAAGGGGTCAGACGCTAGTAAAGGGGGGGAGTGTGATAATACGCTTTAGCCATCATTGATTCTGGCTTGGGAAAGTTTCCAACTGACATTAATCGGACACTAATCTACACACTGACGCCATAGCGTATTTCCAATGTGTCAGTTCTCAACATGTACATGTACAATACCTTAAACAGTATTGTCCTCCAAGAATCCATACCTTAGGCCATCTGTAATAATGTTTTGTTTGAGTACCTGGACCGGCCCACAGAAATGATCATCGACTAGTTTTTTCTCTGTCTCGTCTATGCAAGAAATGATCAAGTCCTCAAACTAAATGCATACATACATAACAAAAATATCTTGAAAAAAGATGGTATGAAGGTTAAGATTAGTGCAACATAAAAAAATACCGAGATGTTACGATTGCTGGTCACTCCAGATCGAAAATGGATTTCGGTAAGGTATCATACCTCTTATCGAAAGATTAACCAATCCGCGATAAGATTATAAACGTTGTTTGGTTGAAGAGAAGTTGGTTTAGTGGTAATCGTAAGATTTGATTGGTTTACACATCACTGATATGCAAATAGTAAAGCCATGTTAGTACGGCTCCGGCGAAAAACCGGTGGTACCGCAAACGAAATGCATTTTAATGATGGCCTTTACGTTATATCATTGATAACGACATTATATTATGACATTTATCACAAAATCGTCATCAGAGGCAAATAACAGCGTACTATATGAAAGTGATAACTGACCACGTGATCACACAGGCAAACATAAAGGAGGCTGTCACTCGATGGTTTGGCAATACATTGCTATCCTTGAAAAATGGTAGCTGTGCGATACCCCGACCGACAACCAACAGCGGTCCTGACTCAAATTTGTTTTTCGGAATTCCGCACATAATGGTCTTAACTCAGTGTTACATATTTATTTTACATCGATTGAGACATACGCTATAAAGGTTGTACCAGATTTAAAGTCATTTTAAATACATATTCAAAAATATTCTTTATCCAGTTAAAACTTTAATAAATATGCATTATCACACAATACATTTATAATGTATTTCTCTGTATTTGTCGAAAAAAGACGTTTGTATTATTATTAAATCAAAAAAGACTTATGGTGTTAGTAATATGTTTAAACACTATTGTCTTAAACGGTTATACATGGTTCGTGTTAATGATGTTTTAGACAATGTAACAACAGTTCTGGATGAAGCAAATGAATCAATAGATACAGACTTATAGCCAGATTAACATTTTATTTGCTATATATGGCGACCAGTTCACCTAAACAGTTTTCCTGGAATTAACTGTCAACCAGTACTAACTAGACCTTCCGTAAGCAGCTGACAACTTCTCCACATGAATCAGAGGTGGAGGACAAATGATCGCAGCCCACGGAATGACATGACATGTCCCGCCCTGGAATCGAACATAACCCTCCAGGGTGACAGCTCTGCGCTCTACCAACAGAAGTTACTGGGCGGGATACAAGTTATTACAACTGATATCGATCACACAGATTGACTGGTATATTGACTACTAACCAGTACTCGCGCCTAGTTCAGTGTGGTTGTGACTTAAACGGTTCATCCCCGCCGATGGGGATCGATTAAGCGCTAGTATCTAGGAACTAGGCAGTTACAAAGTTTTTTTGCTCACATTCTCCTGTTTATCTCCGTTTATAACCTCATATTGCATATGTATGGTTTAGATTCTAGAACACATTATGATATCCCAAGTATTAAACTATATCTGGAATAGTCCCAAGAGTGAAATAAAACATTTGTAGCTTGCGAAATGACAAATAATCATAAACACTATCTGAACAAAATATCTGACTGAAACAGAGAAAGTATCAATGTGATGAGTTAGCGTGAATCATGGAACACTATGTTAGCTAGTCAACGGACTGGGCAATCATGGAACAATATGTTAGCTAGTCAACGGACTGGGCAAACATGGAACACTATGTTAGCTAGTCAACGGACTGGGCAAACATGGAACACTATGTTAGTTAGTCAACGGACTGGGCAAACATGGAACACTATGTTAGCTAGTCAACGGACTGGGCAAACATGGAACACTATGTTAGCTAGTCAACGGACTGGGCAAACATGGAACACTATGTTAGCTAGTCAACGGACTGGGCAAACATGGAACACTATGTTAGCTAGTCAACGGACTGGGCAATCATGGAACAATATGTTAGCTAGTCAACGGACTGGGCAAACATGGAACACTATGTTAGCTAGTCAACGGACTGGGCAATCATGGAACACTATGTTAGCTAGTCAACGGACTGGGCAAACATGGAACACTATGTTAGCTAGTCAACGGACTGGGCAAACATGGAACACTATGTTAGCTAGTCAACGGACTGGGAAAACATGGAACACTATGTTAGCTAGTCAACGGACTGGGCAATCATGGAACAATATGTTAGCTAGTCAACGGACTGGGCAAACATGGAACACTATGTTAGCTAGTCAACGGACTGGGCAAACATGGAACACTATGTTAGCTAGTCAACGGACTGGGCAAACATGGAACACTATGTTAGCTAGTCAACGGACTGGGCAAACATGGAACACTATGTTAGCTAGTCAACGGACTGGGCAAACATGGAACAATATGTTAGCTAGTCAACGGACTGGGCAAACATGGAACACTATGTTAGCTAGTCAACGGACTGGGCAAACATGGAACACTATGATAGCTAGTCACGGACTGGGCAAACATGGAACAATATGTTAGTTAGTCAACGGACTGGGCAAACATGGAACAATATGTTAGCTAGTCAACGGACTGGGAAAACATGGAACAATATGTTAGCTAGTCAACGGACTGGGCAATGGAAATGTAAAATTTTACTTGTGCGACATAGGAAGCTAGTTGTCCGAGAACAAATAATGATAACAATGATAGTTCCACAATCTAAAATTTATAATCACATGTATGTGTTTGTGGGATTCTAAGGTTGGTTAGCATTAACAACAAACTTGTCCGGGACTAACTTCAACTCAACTGTTGGTAGCCCGATTCAGCATTAGACTAGTCCGAGACGTCGAGCTAGTGGATTTCTAGAGCCCTGTACAGTTATAAAACATGTAATCAAACGCAGAATTATAACATTAGGCAGGGTAAAACCGTTGTCAGATATCCGGCAAGATTACAACGTGACCGGGTTGAACTTCTACCGTGACAGAATACTATATAACTGTATTAGATTCAGATCATTGAACACCAATAAAAACAAGTGGTTTACAAGCTCTAACGTTGTATGCAAAATGTTCTACATTATTTGCCATGTAAATAGAACCGAGTAACATGTTGAAAGATACCCATCTACAACTGTTAAACGAAGATATGCCGCGCTAGTTATATGTCATTTATACATGAACGAAGAAGCCGCAACGAAATACATTAACGATCAATTCTGAAACGTCTTGTTGTAGAAACTCAAATGAAATTTAACACACATATGTAAAATTATGCGTTATTATCTGATTGATTTGTATACAATCATTTCAAATCTAAATTCCCTTTTCGTAAGTATCTACATCGATTTTCACGACAAAGCGTCATTACTTTTCAAAGTCAGTCCTCTTTCCAATTTGTTATTTTCCGTACTATACATTGACAAAATCGAATCAGTCAATACAACATACGTACATTGTTTTGAAACTCGGTAGTAGAATAATACATATCTCCTACGTGGATCATAAAACACTGTCATAATCAGACTAAACAAATATTCGATACTTTCCACAATACGTTCAATATTGACGAGTACAAAGACTTAAGGTTCCTGTTCTGTCAACCATTGTCTTATTATTTGAAATGAAAGCAGACGACTCTTTTGTACGCACGTACAGCATCCGGTGATGTTAATTGTACAAGAACAATGGGGTGTTCCTGTCCGATATTGATGACGTACACCACTACTTGTCAGTAATTGTAAGGAAACACATGAGTTTTATGGTTGCTATTGTCTTTCTCTTGTCATACTATGTGTCATGTATGGTTTATAGTCCTAAATATCAGGAAGTCTGGTGATTGGTCGGTTGATATTGAAATACAAGACTTAGTCTTAGGTTTCAAAACCCGCTTAAACCCACTTATCAAGACGTAGGTTTGTTATGCCTAAAAACTCGCTTTTAAAAAACCTTCTGGAGAAGTGCGTTAAAGAAAATCACATTAACTCAGAAAAAAACCCACTAAGTTGGTTAAAACTGTGTTTTTTGTAGGTTTTTTCACTCTGGAAAACCCATATTTTGCCTAGAAAAAACCTGCTCGGTAAGCTAAAATACTCACTTTTAACCCGGTGCCAATAGCACCGTGTTTAACCTGGATTAAGCCCATTTTAAAACCAGGTTTAGCTCACTTATTTGGAAAGGGAGCTTCTCTATAAAACTAACCTATCTGAGATTATTTATCTGCGTCATTTTTGCAAGTCTTTTTGCATTCAGAAAGAACTTAAGTCGCACAGTTTTTTGTTTATTTTATACTGATAAGTTACGAAATATAGCGCAATCTATGAATGTTTACCCCAGGGAGCGGGGGAGGCGGGGTTACACTGGACATGAGACAGAAGACGATTCCCGACATATATGAATTTGATTGATTCTTGGTCCCGGAAAATATACTTTGACATGATTTTAATAGATCCCGGAGGTGGGATAATAGCATCTCCTGCGATGGCAACTAAGACAACAGGCTTGGATCTAGGGTGGGGAATAAGACCACAGAAGAAAAACAAATTGTCCTATCTAGTAGGTAAAAATATGGATAGGTTCATAATACATGACGGCTGACCAGGAGTAGAACTAAGTAAGCCGCCTATACTGCGATTTATAACGTAAAAATCAATAAAGAAATCAATAAAGTCATCTGGACTTGAAGTTCTGTTTGCAAACAAATAGGGTTGCTGGTAGTGGCAGAGAAGACATCGCAAACAACGGTGGCGTCCCCTCAATGTTTATTCATGCACATCACATCCTAGTACAAACCCCGTCTACTAATCTTTGGGCATTTTTCAACCTGTCGAGTTATTAAACCTAATACAACAATGACCTTATTAACATGTATTAATGAACGCATTGCAGTATCTGATCGCATAGGCGGTTTTGAGAAGTGGCGGGGCCGGCGTGCGCCTCTTCCTCTCTAAAATTTGACAAGCTTACGGTAAAAGTCGATATGATCTAAACCATATCAAACACATTCCTGCCCTATCGACACCACAATATATCTATTAAGCATCGTTTGGTTGATTTTTCTTGAGAATCAGCAAGAAAGCGCCGTTGGCTTGTAACCTCATTTATAATTTACGCCCTAACTGAAACACATGTATCCAACCCTGGAGTATATATTCCTAATATTGGGAGACCTGTCTAGTTAATGTGTATATTAATTGAAGCCGTATCTAGACAAGAGAAGCTTATTTCGTATTGACATGAAACGTGTGCCCGTATTTTGTTTAACTAATGTGAATTCTGTGATAATGTGCAGATAGGGAACTTTATGTCTCAATATGTTTTAAATCCATGCCGTACACTAAGCGACCCGGTGTAACGTCATGGAAGCGGCGTTATTTCGCACTGGAATCATAAGTTTACGGTAATTACGGCATCGAATCTACTCAATCTAGTAATGTTGGGGCATGGAAAAAGTATATATAGTTGCTATATGCACGAACCTTTCGATATTTAGTTTTAGCTATTAAATTGTCTTCTAGAACAAACTGAACGTGTTCGTATACGATTTTCATAATACTTTTCATGACTACTGGCAATGTGAAAATGACATACATGTTTTGAATATCTCTGAGAAACATTTAGATCCATTAAAAATAATCAATGTATAAAACAGGAATCAAGCATTTTAACTAAAACTACGATTTTCCAGAAAATGAGGAACAATTATATTAAAACAATGATAAGCCAGACCCGTTCGTCATTCGACATTTTAATTGCATAAAAATAGGCAAATAGTCCATTACTGTCACCAGTATTCAAACGTTAGTAAATGTTGTATTACAGAAAAGGGTTGAACCTGAATCATATACGCAGTATATTATAAATATTTAATTTGTAAATACATTTATTTTTTAAATAAAAGAATGCATGTATGTTTACCAATCTCTAGTATTCTTCACAGTGAAATGTAGGTAAATGCGAAAGGAAATCCGATTCATGTGTTTCAACCTTTTTATGTCAAAATTTATCATGCAAACTTAAACTTAATGAGGATTCCATAAAAGATCAAAGGCCAACTTACTATAGCTGGTCATACTACGACAGCAACATGTTTTAAAATATAATAAGTTGATTTCGTAAGCTGACTAAAAAACTTTACTATATTGTTTGATCCGGGCGCCACAGTGATTAAGTTCATATATTGAAAATTAACATCGTCTAGTATAAAAACATATTCAAAGAAAAGGGTTTTTAACAATCTTAAAAATTCTTAAAATATGTCAGTCTCTGAGATTTTTGGCACTGAGATAAACGCAAAAAAGATGTTTCACATTCATTGCAACAGCTAACTAAATCATTTCAGTAAACGATTTATGATTCAGCGACGATAAGAAGCAAACAATTATGAGTATACATTGAGTTGGCCCCTTTTCTTAAAAAAATAATAATTAAAATAAAAAATATCATTGTATCTGAAAACATATTTGCTTTAATTAAATTTGTAAAACTCAGACATTTTTGTTGTCTTGATAACCATATTTAAAGCGATGAATTCCATGAAAAATGTGGTTTTGCAAAAAGTTTGTTTTGTATAGTGACCTACAAATATCCCTGCATTCAGAAACGTTTATAACTCAATTTCGCCCAGATGTGTCAATTGGGCCTAAAATCTCAGAGAATGACACAAATGACGAAATAGACGAAGTGATATCAGATATTAATGGAATGAGACAGACTGTATGTTAGAGTAAAAGTCTAAATACAGCTGGAAAGACCCTCGTTTACAGAAACAAACCATCGTTGATGAGCAACTCGGGATCTAGGGCCATGGTTCACAAAGGATCAACTGATCTGGATCAATTTGATCCCGAAATATATTTGCTATTTTCGGAAAGCAATTGTAAACGTTATGCAGTATTTTTCGTAAACTAACACAAACTACTTAAAATCTTCTAAATAACATTATAAAAACCTTCAACACTAGTTTATTGCTGAGAAAGTAATAAGCTACACTTATCATTGAATTTGATACAGACCAATTCAGGATCAATTTTCAAGAATCAGTCTTAACCTGTCAATAATAATCCGTTTCTAAAGAAACATAAAACTTAACTTCAAAATAGTGCAAAATGTTCATATATATCATATTATGTTAAAAAGATTTTCAAAATTTGCAAGAAAGTATATTTGATCTTGATCCTGATCCTAATAACTAATTCTTTGTTGAACACGTGGCCAGGTAACTATAGCAGTCATGAAGGTTAATACGCTTGCACAAAGGCGACCAGGACGACAAGTTAGGGCAATAAGTCGTGGATTTGACACAGTTACCCATAGCAACGACGTAATAACTTGCGGCTAAAATGTACTTTCTCTATCGAAACCCTATAGCCATGGCAACAAGACGCTTAATTTCCTGACTTGGAAAGTATGTATGTCTAAGAATAACTAATTCGTATCTTCGAAATAATTAGGTCGTAGACACCACTGGGAAAGTAAACACTTCTGGCCAAGAAATAGATTTTTCACCTAACCAGGACTCTAGAATTATTTTTCAAATACACTTGAATCTGACTAATAGAAATATAAAAGTTCACTTGTCCGACATAATAAGCTAGTTATCCGGAAATATCTGTCAATTTGGAAACAAATACATATACACAATGAATAGCTCCACAATCTAAAATTAATGATGACATGTATTTGTATGTGGGATTCTAAGGTTTGACTAATAACTGAACAATTGCTGATGTTGGTTAGCTTTAAAAAACAGACTTGTCCGGTACTAACTTCAACTCAACTGTAAGTAGCCCGGTTAGACTAGTCCGGGACGTCTGGCTAGTGGCTTTCTAGAGCCTTGAGTAATATGTCTATTGTATATCACCGTACAATATATAATGTTGTGACAAGACAAAAATATCTTAACAAAAGATGGTCGGCGCAATCTGAAGCAAGCAAATTAGTTGCAATATGAAGATTAAGATTTGTTGTGAGTCACAAAAATTGCTGAGATGTTACGATTGCTGGTCACTCGATTATGCTTCACTATAGTAACTCCGACACCTGTAAGGGAGATGGCTTCGTAGGAGATTGGACAAAAACAACTCCGTAGTGAGATAAGTCGCAGACAGTATAGTCCTTTACAATATAGTTCATCAGTACTTATTGTCCTATAAATAGGTCAAATTACATGTTATATATCGATCTATCTGATTAAAACAATACAAATGTTCGTGACTTGAACATAAAACCTAGAATCTTCTTAATTCCAACGCCGGGAAATTTCCCGAGGGGTTGACTTACAACAGTACTCTCCTTAGCAAACATAGCACCATTCCAATAATATTGTTTGGAAGACAAAACACATGACAATAAACAGGTTAATATTTTAGGTTTGGTAAACACATACAGTCTGGAGACGTAATCGTCTATTATTTTATAAATTATTATTCAATATTTTCCGTATATTTTTGTATGTACATTTAGATCAACCTAATACTTAATATCATATTAAGAAAATATATAGTGCAGATGTTGTATTAGAAGTGGATTTCGGTAATTGAAATGGATTTCGGTAAATTTACCGCAATTCAGTGGATTATCGAAAGGTTAACCAACCCGCGTCAAGGTTACACACGTTGTTCGGTTGGTTTAGTGGTTAACGTAATATAAGATTGGTTTACACAGCGCTGCTATGCAAATAGCAAAGCCATGTTAGTACGGCTGCGCCGAAAGAAGATATTTTTCAATTAGCAACAGCATATCCTGTTAATTCATCACAAATGACGTATTGAATTGTATTCTGTATAATTCGAAAGGAATTATTTCATAAACGTAACAGAACACATTGACTGCGACATTTATTTTAATGACTGCCTATTAAGGGCATTTGATCAAAGGAAACTGGAGCGCTTTTAATTTGGTTGAGTATTTATATTGAAGACTTAGATAAATGCTGAGTGCTCTTTAAATGTTAATTGTCAGCTTTTATTCCCAGACATACTAAGCTACAAACTACAAATTGTCTGCTGCGTAATCCGCTTGAAACAGCCGCGTAAACATAACTTCATTACGGCGAAAACATTTCTAGTCTGAAGTCTTTTGTCCTGAAACAACGTATAAAGTTTTCTGTATGTGACAGGATATTTCACGTGGAACCTTATAATGTTTGTCAAAATATTCTACGTGAAACAATATTCACTTTTGTAGATGGAACAGTATTCTGCGAGAAACCATTATGTAAAAATCCAGGCCCGGATTCAGAAATTCCAGTTCATGGGGGCAAACATAAGGACAAATGCCTCGCACTATGAGCACATCGCCAGGTGGGGGCTAGGTTTGGGATGGGGTATCCTTTCCATTAGGGAGGGTCCGGGGATCTCCCTCGAAAATATATTACAATATATTTATGAAATGGTGGCCCATGCTGCATTTCGAGGTCTAAACTTTGAGGACTCATTCATGTGAATTGCACTAGTATTATCGTGTTAAAAATACAGAATTATCACTTCAAGACTTTTTATGACAAACATTTTAACAAAATTCCAGGGGACAGAGAATAATTCTATATGGAATCATATTGTAGGTGGAACAGTATTCTATGTGACACCATATTGTAGGTGAAACAGTATTCTATGTGAAACCATACTGTAGGTGGAACAGTATTCTATGTGACACCATATTGTAGGTGGAACAGTATTCTATGTGAAACCATACTGTAGGTGGAACAGTATTCTATGTGACACCATACTGTAGGTGGAACAGTATTCTATGTGAAACCATACTGTAGGTGGAACAGTATTCTATGTGAAACCATACTGTAGGTGGAACAGTATTCTATGTGACACCATATTGTAGGTGGAACAGTATTCTATGTGACACCATATTGTAGGTGGAACAGTATTCTATGTGACACCATATTGTAGGTGGAACAGTATTCTATGTGACACCATATTGTAGGTGGAACAGTATTCTATGTGACACCATATTGTAGGTGGAACAGTATTCTATGTGAAACCATACTGTAGGTGGAACAGTATTCTATGTGAAACCATATTGTAGGTGGAACAGTATTCTATGTGAAACCATACTGTAGGTGGAACAGTATTCTATGTGACACCATATTGTAGGTGGAACAGTATTCTATGTGAAACCATATTGTAGGTGGAACAGTATTCTATGTGAAACCATACTGTAGGTGGAACAGTATTCTATGTGACACCATATTGTAGGTGGAACAGTATTCTATGTGACACCATACTGTAGGTGGAACAGTATTCTATGTGACACCATATTGTAGGTGGAACAGTATTCTATGTGAAACCATATTGTAGGTGGAACAGTATTCTATGTGAAACCATATTGTAGGTGGAACAGTATTCTATGTGAAACCATACTGTAGGTGGAACAGTATTCTATGTGACACCATACTGTAGGTGGAACAGTATTCTATGTGACACCATATTGTAGGTGGAACAGTATTCTATGTGAAACCATACTGTAGGTGGAACAGTATTCTATGTGAAACCATACTGTAGGTGGAACAGTATTCTATGTGAAACCATACTGTAGGTGGAACAGTATTCTATGTGAAACCATACTGTAGGTGGAACAGTATTCTATGTGACACCATATTGTAGGTGGAACAGTATTCTATGTGAAACCATACTGTAGGTGAAACAGTATTCTATGTGACACCATATTGTAGATGAAACAGTATTCTATGTGAAACCATACTGTAGGTGGAACAGTATTCTATGTGAAACCATACTGTAGGTGGAACAGTATTCTATGTGAAACCATACTGTAGGTGAAACAGTATTCTATGTGACACCATATTGTAGGTGAAACAGTATTCTATGTGACACCATACTGTAGGTGGAACAGTATTCTATGTGACACCATATTGTAGGTGAAACAGTATTCTATGTGAAACCATACTGTAGGTGGAACAGTATTCTATGTGACACCATACTGTAGGTGGAACAGTATTCTATGTGAAACCATACTGTAGGTGAAACAGTATTCTATGTGAAACCATACTGTAGGTGAAACAGTATTCTATGTGACACCATATTGTAGGTGAAACAGTATTCTATGTGAAACCATATTGTAGGTGGAACAGTATTCTATGTGACACCATATTGTAGGTGAAATAGTATTCTATGTGAAACCATACTGTAGGTGAAACAGTATTCTATGTGAAACCATACTGTAGGTGAAACAGTATTCTATGTGAAACCATATTGTAGGTGGAACAGTATTCTATGTGAAACCATATTGTAGGTGGAACAGTATTCTATGTGAAACCATACTGTAGGTGGAACAGTATTCTATGTGAAACCATATTGTAGGTGGAACAGTATTCTATGTGAAACCATACTGTAGGTGGAACAGTATTCTATGTGAAACCATACTGTAGGTGGAACAGTATTCTATGTGACACCATATTGTAGGTGGAACAGTATTCTATGTGACACCATATTGTAGGTGGAACAGTATTCTATGTGAAACCATATTGTAGGTGGAACAGTATTCTATGTGACACCATATTGTAGGTGGAACAGTATTCTATGTGAAACCATATTGTAGGTGGAACAGTATTCTATGTGAAACCATATTGTAGGTGGAACAGTATTCTATGTGAAACCATACTGTAGGTGGAACAGTATTCTATGTGAAACCATACTGTAGGTGGAACAGTATTCTATGTGACACCATATTGTAGGTGGAACAGTATTCTATGTGACACCATATTGTAGGTGGAACAGTATTCTATGTGACACCATACTGTAGGTGGAACAGTATTCTATGTGACACCATATTGTAGGTGAAACAGTATTCTATGTGACACCATATTGTAGGTGAAACAGTATTCTATGTGACACCATACTGTAGGTGGAACAGTATTCTATGTGACACCATACTGTAGGTGGAACAGTATTCTATGTGAAACCATATTGTAGGTGGAACAGTATTCTATGTGACACCATACTGTAGGTGGAACAGTATTCTATGTGACACCATACTGTAGGTGGAACAGTATTCTATGTGACACCATACTGTAGGTGAAACAGTATTCTATGTGAAACCATACTGTAGGTGGAACAGTATTCTATGTGACACCATATTGTAGGTGGAACAGTATTCTATGTGACACCATACTGTAGGTGGAACAGTATTCTATGTGACACCATATTGTAGGTGGAACAGTATTCTATGTGACACCATATTGTAGGTGGAACAGTATTCTATGTGAAACCATACTGTAGGTGGAACAGTATTCTATGTGAAACCATACTGTAGGTGGAACAGTATTCTATGTGACACCATATTGTAGGTGGAACAGTATTCTATGTGAAACCATACTGTAAGTGAAACAGTATTCTACGTGAAACTGTATTCTGTGTTGAACCCTATAGCAGCAATCTGTTGAATCTCCGTTGAAAAGTATTTTGTGTGGAACGATATTCCGTCTGATATTGTATTTCATGTTGAACAGTGTTGCGTGTGAGAAAGTTTTTTGTTTAACAACAACATTCGATGTAAAATATTTTGTATTCCAGTAAAACCTTTTGGGTGCAAGTGTATTGTAGTTGGAAAAGTATTCTGCACGCAACAGTACTCCAAGCAGAACGGTTTTGTGAAGAATTGTATCCTCAATTGAAAAACATTCTGAATGTGCTTTTGTTCTTTGGTTCAAGTGTATTCTTCATGAACCAGTATTATAGTGAAAGGTATCCCAGGTGGGACTTGGACAAGTATTCAGATTGAAACATATGCCACATATATGAGTATTCGTCGTGAAACTAAAAAGAGCGAAGAATTCCAGACAACACAGTATTCTGTGTCGAAAAGTATAATGGATGGGAAGTATTCTAGATTGAACAATATACCAGCTGGACAAATATATGTAGATCGTTCTAGGATCAATATTTTTCTTCAAGGAATATTATTAAATTATTTAACAATATTCTGCATGGAGCCGATCAATGAGTACTGTATTTGAGGTAGTGGTGGGAAAGTATTCTGTGGGTAACTGTATTTGAGGTAGTGGTGGGAAAGTATTCTGTGGGTAACTGTATTTGAGGTAGTGGTGGGAAGTATTCTGTGGGTAACTGTATTCCAGATGGATCCATTTTCTCGATGGAGAACAATGTCCTATGCGGAACCGTATTGAATGTTATTCTACATGGATCCGCATATTTCGTGCTACAGCGTGTCTAGATTAGTGTTCATAGTGTAAGTGTTCTATTTGGAGCATTGGGATAAATGAAAAGGTGGAAATGGCATTCCGACGTCAGTCAAACTACCATATTTTGATGTTACTGAAAATATACGGTTGCTTTTGCATCATAATAATTGTCTTTATTATAAAATCACACGAAGTCTTACAACTGTAACGTACTTTATATGTATATGTCCCTATAAATGGGTTTCTCTGAAGTATTCAAAGAGACGACTTTTAGGTGTATTATTAACAGTACAGTACAGATAAATACTCATACAGATAATGTTAACTTAATAAATACGTCTGTGTTTTGTCAGGAAAATGTATCTATGATATCTGAAACAACATGCGACAAAATGTGTTTGGTTTCTGTGCATTATGTAGAGCTCTTGATATAATTGATAGACCCACATATACGCTATACATATTCCATCACCTTGATCACAAGGTCTCAATGTATTATATGGATCACCGTGACTCATTGTATCACCTGGATCACAGAGACTCATTGTATCACCTGGATCACAGAGACTCATTGTTTCATCTGGATCACAGAGACTCATTGTATCACCTGGATCACAGAGACTCATTGTTTCATCTGGATCACAGAGACTCATTGTTTCATCTGGATCACAGAGACTCATTGTTTCATCTGGATCACAGAGACTCATTGTATCACCTGGATCACAATGACTCATTGTATCACCTGGATCACAGAGACTCATTGTTTCATCTGGATCACAGAGACTCATTGAATCACCTGGATCACAGAGACTCATTGTATCATCTGGATCACAAAGACTCATTGAATCACCTGGATCACAAAAACTCATTGTTTCATCTGGATCACAGAGACTCATTGAATCACCTGGATCACAAAGACTCATTGAATCACATGGATCACAAAGACTCATTGAATCACCTGGATCACAGAGACTCATTGTTTCATCTGGATCACAGAGACTCATTGTATCATCTGGATCACAGAGACTCATTGAATCACCTGGATCACAGAGACTCATTGAATCACCTGGATCACCGTGACTCATTGTATCACCTGGATCACAGAGACTCATTGAATCACCTGGATCACAGAGACTCATTGTATCACCTGGATCACAGAGACTCATTGAATCACCTGGATCACAGAGACTCATTGAATCACCTGGATCACAATGACTCATTGTATCACCTGGATTACAGAGACTCATTGTATGACAAGGCTCAGTGTGACTCATTACATCACCTGAATAACAGATACTCATTCTTTCACCTGAATCACAAAGACTCATTGTATCACATGGATCACCGTGACTCATTGTATCACTTGGATCACCGTGACTCATTGTATCACATGGATCACCGTGACTCATTGTATCACATGGATCACCGTGACTCATTGTATCACTTGGATCACCGTGACTCATTGTATCACTTGGATCACCGTGACTCATTGTATCACATGGATCACCGTGACTCATTGTATCACTTGGATCACAGAGTCTCATTGTATCACCTGGATCACCGTGACTCATTGTATCACCCGGTTCACCGTGAATCATTGCATTACCTGGGTCACCATGACTCATTGTATCACCTGGATCATAGGTCTAATTGTATCACCTGGATCACCGTGACTCTTTGTAACATATATTACAGTGACTCATTGTGTCATTTGGATCACCGTGACTCATTGTATAACCTGGATCACCGTAATTCATTGCATCACCTGGATGACAGTGACTCATTGTATCACGTGGATCACCTTAATTCATTGCATCACCTGGATGACAGTGACTCATTGTATCACCTGGATCACACATACTCATTGTTTCATCTGGATCACCGTGACTCATTGTATCACCTGGATCAGCGTAAATCATTGCATCACCTGGATGACAGTGATTCATTGTTTCACGTGGATCACATAGACTCATTGTTTCATCTGGATCAAAGTGACCCATTGCATCACCTGGATCACAGATATTCATTGTATCATCTTGATCATAGTTACTTATTGTATTGCCTGGATCACAGTAACTAATTGTATCAACTGAAGATCGTGACTCATTGAATCACCTGGATCACAGTGGCTCCGTGTTTAACCTAGATTACAGTGACTCATTGTATCACCTGGATCACCGTGACTCTGTGTATCACCTGTATCACCGTGACTCTGTGTATCACCTGGATCACCGTGACTCTGTGTATAACCTAGATCACAGAGACTCATTGTATCACCTGGATCACCGTGACTCTGTGTATCACCTGGATCACCGTGACTCTGTGTATCACCTGAATCACAGTGACTCCGTGTTTAACCTAGATAACAGTGACTCATTGTATCACCTGTATCACCGTGACTCTGTGTATCACCTGGATCACAGTGACTCCGTGTTTAACCTAGATCACAGAGACTCATTGTATCGACTGGATCACCGTGACTCTGTGTATCACCTGGATCACAGTGACTCCGTGTTTAACCTAGATTACAGTGACTCATTGTATCACCTGGATCACCGTGACTCTGTGTATCACCTGGATCACCGTGACTCTGTGTATCACCTGGATCACAGTGACTCCGTGTTTAACCTAGATTACAGTGACTCATTGTATCACCTGGATCACCGTGACTCTGTGTATCACCTGGATCACCGTGACTCTGTGTATCACCTGGATCACCGTGACTCTGTGTATAACCTATATTGCAGAGACTCATTGTACCACCTGGAGCAAAGAGACTCATTGTATCACCTGGATAACAATGACTCATTGTATCACCTGGATCACAGAGACTCATTGTATCACCTGGATCACAATGACTCATTGTATCACCTGGATCACAGAGACTCATTGTTTCACATGGATCACCGTGACTCATTGTATCACCTAGATTACAGTGTGACTCATTGTATCACTTGGATCATCATCGTAACTCATTGCATCACCTGGATCACAATGACTCATTGTATCACCTGGATCATCGTAACTCATTGCGTCACCTGGATCACAATGACTCATTGTATCACCTGGATCACCGTGACTCTGTGTATCACCTGGATCACAATGACTCATTGTATCACCTGGATCACCGTAACTCATTGCATCACCTGGATCACAATGACTCATTGTATCACCTGGATCACCGTGACTCTGTGTATAACCTAGATTGCAGAGACTCATTGTAACACCTGGATCACAGAGACTCATTGTCTCACATGGATCACCGTGACTCATTGTATCACCTAGATTACAGTGACTCATTGTATCACTTGGATCATCGTAACTCATTGCATCACCTGGATCACAGTGACTCAGTGTTTCACCTAGATTATAGTGACTCATTGCATGCATGACATAGATTGCAGTGATTCAATATGTCACCTGGATCACAGCGTCTCATGGAATCAACTGAATCAAAGTGACTCATTTATCACATGGATTACGGCGACTCATTGTATAACGTTGAGCACAGTGGCCTCAAGGTTAATGCAATGCGACTATAGATTCAATAACAACGGAAATAGAAAGCAAACTTATCAATTGTCTCAGACTATAAAGATCAATGTATTTAACCTTTGGTACATAGAGGGTCATTAATATACAATATGAACACTAGAGTTAACTACATTGTGTATATTCAGACTTTACCTTACACACCTGGGATCATAGGTCATGTTCTATACATGTAATCTGATATTGACTTTGTTGTACGGAGATACACCTTTGTTCTGTATACAAATACATCACATAGTAACGAATTCCGAGCATTCTTTGATGATAGGATAAAATGTTATTTGAAACTGCTTTATCCAGAGAAGCCATTTAATGAGGCATTTAATGTTCCATTATTGTCCAAAGTCATAATGTCTTGCTGCTAAACATCAATGCGATATTTATAATACGTACTTAGACCATTTTTATTTCTTTGTTACATGATGCAATTCTTCAGATTCCCAAATTCTGCAAAATGACCTTAAGGCCCTTAAACAATGGGAACGGGATTGGAGCATGGAATATAACCCTGATAAGTGTGGGGTGTTGAGGATAACCCGTAAAAGGAAACCACTAATCTTCCAATACAAACTACATGGCGTAGAATTAAAAAGCATCGATGCTGCTAAGTACTTAGGGGTGACCATCTCTAAAGATCTTAATTGGTCTACCACATCAATAATATGACAGGCAAATAACACCTACATATTTATTAGGAGAAATGTCAAAACCTCAAACAAAGATTTAAAAATAAAGGCCTATAACACCTATGTCCGTCCACAACTTGAGTACTGTTCAACAATTTGGCACCCCTGGCAAAAAACCCTAACAAATAAGATCGAAATGATCAACAGGTCAGCGGCCCGCAATGTCTGCAACAACTATGACTTTACAAGCAGTGTCACTCATATGCTAATTGATCTAAACTGGCAGACCCTTGAATACCGCCGATTATCACCATCTCTTATCCTTTTATACAAAATCAGATATAACCTAGTCTTTATAGATTACGATCACCTCACCCCTACCAGGAATCTAAACTACTTAATTCCGCATTCTCGTACTCAATATCATGCCAATTCCTTTTTCCCCAGAACCATTTGTTTGTGGAACTCCCTCCCCCACCATATACAGTCCAGCCCCAGTCTAAGTGTTTTTGCTGAGCGGCTGGCCACTGTACCACTCATATAAATCCGCGTCCTGTTTTTACCAATTTTTAACATTTGCACTAATCTTTTTCTTTTTAACTTGCACAGCACTAGACTTAATCTCTTTTAAACCACTGTCACCTGACTTGCGCCTCCCTGTCATAATCAAATTTCTGATTGTTGGGAGTATCATGTAGATAGATAGATATATTCTATACAACAAGTTGCAGAATTAAGGGACATAACTCGATATAAGATTTGTAATGAGAGAGAAGTTGAGTTTCATTATCCAATGGTAAAACAACATTTCTGAGCATTGTGTGGGATGAAATAATGATAGAGGACTGACATTTTGATTGATGATTTTATGAGTGAAGTATGAAGGCACGATCGGTCTCTCGTATCAGACTATTGTTTCTTTTTCTCCAATATTTGATCTAAAATATTATACAAAACACAATCGAGAATAAAAAATGCACTAAAATATTCAACACAAACCTTTCTTTTTCCCAATCTTCTTACCAACGGCAGTCTTGATCTCTTTAGTAGAAGGCATGGACATTAACATCCGTAGCCCTACTTCAAAACCGGAACTTCCACCTTCTGAAGATACAAAAATACAAAACAATTAATGGAGGGTATTGGATTTAAAGTAGGGGTATAAACGTTTAACCGGTTAACCGTTCGAACATGCGGTTATCGGTTAGTAAAATCACTTTTTTATTTTAATGAAAACATCTACTTTTCATTTTTGAAAAAAATCAATTTATCAAATATCATGTTTATAATTTATGAAATAAAATATGATGTTTTCTTAAAGATAATTGAAATTATTGATATTAATTTTTTGGTTTATGTTCACTATAAATCAGAAATAAAACACTATTCGAACTATATATCCGTCAGAATATAGGTCTAGTTGACCGGTGTCATACTACAAATATACACGGCAAAATACGAATCACGAACCGAATGTCATGTTCGGTTAACCGGTTAAACTTTCGGAAGATTAATCGGTTAAGCGGTTTGAAAAATAACCGAATATTGACATCCCTAATTCAAAGTAGTTGCAATGCTTGTCACAGAATGCTTACAACCTGCCTGTTTGTATGTACGTCATTTGTTCGGATTTTCAAATATGTCGTAAAGTGATTATATACAGTCGCTTGACGCAACTGGACAATTTAATCATTTAAAGTGCTCGTAGTGTAATAATTATCCATCTCTGTTTCATTTATGCACGAAACAGCTGATCTAGTTGACAGACATGAGAAAGATTGATCTCATTCGAATCCAATCACACAACCGTTTGTCAGGGAAATCTCTTGATGTGAACATAATACAAGACAGAACATTGTTAATACGCTCCCTGCATCAAGGACGCCGCCAAGTATCTGTCGTGGCCTCTGGAGTGTTCATTAGGATGTTTTACTATTTAACTCAGAAATCGTATTTTTTCTATCCCCACGTGGTGCTGCTATCAAACTCTTTCGATATTTTCATATATATATTTACATTATATAGAGATAAACAGTCTCCGATGTACAACGACATTGCTGAATTAAAATGAGTCTATAACTGTTACAGCTACTGTGTTTTAGCAACTTATTTTTTTAATTGCAATAATGTATGTATTGTCTAGTATTAGCATTTTGAGGGCGACAAACGCTGAAAATTAATATGTTGCAAAGCAATTCAAGTGATATAGCTGCGTTTATTAATTAAATTTAAACATTGACATATGCTTTTGATATGTGTAAACGTTGATAACGTCAATATTGTACATGAATAACCAAGGTGAGAGGTATCAACAAAATATAAGAACCTTCTTATTTAACACAAAATATAAGTCTGTACAACTAACTAACTTTGCTATGTTAGTGCATTTCATTGTGTAGATATATACATAATATGTGCACGTGTCTTTAAAGTAGGTCCTTAAAATGTAAAACAAACAAGTCTGAACTATTTTTATGGAAGCAAAAGTAAAATAGTGTGCAGTGATATCAGATTAAGGAAAACAAACGTGAATATATGCAATATCGGTAAAACGGCAAGAACGGCAACTCGTACGATTGTGTTCTGTTATATTAACGTAGTTCTCTCCCTTCATTCGTTAAATATATCTTCGTGTTGGGATTATATCATCGAGTAAATAAATGCATAATGATTACAATACTTGATTTAATGCTAAATTCAATCGTATTCTGTGAATCATTCCATCAACACCGTTACAATTTTGTGAGTAACTTCGAGTCCGCAAACAGGAATTGCTATATACGCTTCACTACAAGAGTTACGGGCCGAGACCCCGTATCACACAGTAGTGCAGATGCGATTGGTATATAAACGTTTCCGCCAGTGGGTCCATCGCCTTAACCGTTTGCTCCTGTAAGCCGGGTCGCTTGACATGACTGTGTCATTTGTATTTCATATAGAATTGTTGTTTTTGCATCTACTTTGTTGAAACTTTGTATATCTGTAACGTATAGGTTCCGATTTATTTTGCATGTAAATTATTGGATGTATATTAACAGACATGAATGTTATGACCACAGTCTTGAAACTTTTTGAATAACCCTCGTACTTAGCAAAAGGAAACATGGCGGATTCTGTTTTATACTTGTCTTTAAGTTTTGAAAACAGCATTACTATTGTATGTTAGTACAGTGCTGACGTCTGCAGTGTTGTTCTGCTCTGTTATGATGGTGAATTTAATACATGCAGAATATACAATCATGCATATTGTTTAGGACGATGTGCATGTGCATTATACGTGTTAAATGTGACAACGTTATTGTACAGTCCGGATAAGTACCAATAGAAGATGGCGGCCAACGGCGGTAACAATACCAATCAAATTTATAACAATGTGAGATATTAATCGTCCGACCTCATCGTTTATTTTTTTATTAACTGGTATTATTCATTTTACCCCGCTTTTATATAACATAATTTTCGCTTAATCGAATGAAACATTTCAAATTTTAGAACAACACTAATACGCCTTCCTGATTTCGTAGCGGCCACGATGATCAACTTACACTCTGCAAAAAAACAACATTATATCTACATACGTTCGATCTTTGCCAGAAAAGACGAGCAAAAACTGTGATTCAAATTAACTTCCACTTCGATCGTGAAAGAAATATCTGCACATGATATGACAGTGTCTGGTATTCATATCGTCTTCTATCGACTTATTTTGCAAATCATAACTTCCTGTACCAATCTGTGCAAGAACCAATAGCAACCAGTCAATCAGATAATATCTGATGAAATCAACCCATTATTCTTACTGTATTTCATCAATGCAACGTGGGAAATTAAATTTTATTGATTTCAGACTTCATTTTATTTATATCTGTGCTAACGTTTGCCTTTTTGTATTTGT
The DNA here is from genome assembly GCA_032209605.1 of Mactromeris polynyma. Taxonomy (NCBI): domain Eukaryota; kingdom Metazoa; phylum Mollusca; class Bivalvia; order Venerida; family Mactridae; genus Mactromeris; species Mactromeris polynyma. Next base: position 2,033,854 of record JASFXZ010000031.1, on the reverse strand, counting down.
ATTGGTCATTTGTGAGCAGTATTATTATTTTTGTTTCAAAATCAGTATTTGTGATTTAATCATTATGATCCTAAAGTTAATTATATTGGACTTGAGCGTTGCAGTATAATTTCAATACCATTTCGGGAAGCCTTTTGGATAATGTATAGCTAGGAGCAACAATTTGAAGTCTGCATTAAATCACGTCAGAATTACTTTTCTGACATAAATATGTCATAATACAGTATATCCTCGTTTATTCGAAATCCTTTTATCCGAATATTGGGTATTATCCGTTACAAATAACAGGCCCTGATGTATCTTCTCATGCACGTCGAATTGAAAGGGGCTAATCGAAACCAAGTATTATTCGAAATAAATTTTCGGACCAGATGAATTCAAATGAGGTCCGACTGAATAAGCAACGTTACTTGTAAGCAATTACACACAAATGACTTATAGTTCCCAAACAACACATGAAGGCACGGACATTCATACATGAACTATACAGTTATTGAAGCAAAAAGGGACACAATACACAAACATAAAATATAGAGTAAATAAATGAGAGTATCGCCTTTAAACGTTCAGTGGCAACAACACCACTGGTAGTTAAAACCTGAGTTAAGGTGTACCTAACCTCACACTTCTACGTCTTATCCCCCTAGCATCCAAATAAAACGAATCGTGTATATGAGAAAATCGCCGCTTGGCAACCCGCTAAGATAAGGACGACGAACGTGGAAAAATGACCATAGGTCATAGATGTATAAATCAATGTACAAGCGAAGCGAAAATAGTATTTCCAAAAAACTTGCGTGGTGTCATATAATTCATGTTGACAGTTATGACTTAAACTTTGCGCATAAATCGACACATATTTAGTATTTAATTATCAATTTATCATAGGCTAAACGTCTGGTAACAAACACACATCACTATAATTGTGAAGTAATTATACCACCACTGAATGAATCTATAAAAAAAAACGAAAGCCGATTAGCGAATATGACAGTATACCATGTGACGATTCCCATGTGAAGTATCTTACTGGGCGGTTATTATAAAATGCCAGTCATGTCTGTCTAGTAACAAATGTTTCCTCTAAAATTGACATATGCCAAGACTTTAGCACCACATATCTTAAACAGTTCATTTGAATGCATTCTAGCAAAAAACAACACCATTTATAATCATATCGCATCATTAGATGGCAAATTTGGTGTTTAGAAAACCAAGACAAATGAACGTGGCAAACATCGTATATTGACTAGACATAACTTACGACGAATTATTTCAGAGAAGTAGTAGGATCTTAATTGAGTAACTGACAATCCGAATGAGACGAAATATGTTCTATTTGGAGGTCTATAAAACACCGTTACTTCATCCTTATTATGGTTTGCATTGATTTTATTCATTCAAGTCATCTTGATCCCCTAAATAATGCATTTAGAGTGTCGATATAATATCCTATAGGGACCCGTACAATTTTCATCTAACTTTTTATAAGGTTAAAAGTGATTTTATTTCTTTCGAGACATCAATGACTCTGCTTATTATTAAAGTCACTATAGAAGATAACTTTCAAGTAGAGGTTTTTCAGACCGATTTAAGGTGGAGGAAATCACTGTCAGTTTGAGTTTTGATTTCCTTTACGGTATGTATAATATAACTCCCTGGTCGGCCAAATTGTCACAATGCACTTATGTCCGTTCATTCTCAATGACTTTAACGAGCTGTGACTTTTTATTTCTGTGTGGTGGTATTAATTGGCTTGATTTCAGTTAATTTGCTGTATTTTGCGCTGATAATTAGTAGGAACCTTAAAGACAGATTGAACTTTCTGTGTCTTAAATTGCTATTTGATATACTCATATTTAATTGCAATATCATAAAAATGTTATCGGAGTACTTATAACTTTTGTTAAGACATAGTGTATATGCATTTATACAATGTCTTTACTAGGCTTTGTTTTCCACAGGCAGAATCTTGTTATGTACTTTCGCTTTCGCACAAGAACAGCCATTTGTGGAGCATAAATGTTGTGTTGTCTTGTCATATGTATATACACATAATTGTATGTATAAATTATGTGTGCATACATGTGTTCGCTATCTTATGATTTTGTTGTCAATTTCAATAGTACAATAAAAAAGTGTCACCTTTCGTAGTGTACCACATGAGTATTGAAATAAAAACTTGTGAACTCGTAAAAACATTATAAACAATTTGTTGGTCAGTTTTCTGCAGAGCTCTAAGCCGATTTCAAGGGCATTATTTACAAACATTGTAATACTGAAACTCTTACTTTTACTTTTAAATGTTATATATTCATTTTGCTCCTATGTTATTATTACATTTTGTATGTTTAAAAGAATTGGATAACCTGTAGAGTGGGTATCAGCAGTTATTCAGACAAAATGTTTTTCGTTTATATTTAATGAAAAGTAAATTCTGATAAATCTATTTTTTACAAATTTGAAGTATTTAAAGATATATTATGCTCATTCTTGTGTTCATTTGTTTACCTTAACGAACATAAACATATATTTTATCTAATTAAAACTTCTATAAATATGCATTATCGCAGAATACTTTTATAATGTATTTCTCTGTAATTGTCGAATAAAGTCGTTTGTATTTTAACAAGCGTTTTTTTCTAGTTTTGTCTGTTAGTACTTTGTAATATGTTACAACAAGATTGTTTTAAACGTTTATGCATGGCAATGGTTCTTATTAATGATGTTTTAGACAATGTAACAACAATACTGAATGAAGCCCATTAACATTTTTTTAGGTTCAGATGAGCCAGATACATCTTTAAGTGTTTATGAATAAGGCCCGTGCTCAATAGATGTTGATAGCCAATATAACAACAGAAGCAGCGCGGGGCTTAGGAATGTTTCTGTCATTAATACACATTTCAAGAATGTCGTCTAAGGTTTAAAGAGTTCTCCTCCATCTGACATGGGAAAAAACGGTCAAATCAATGTCAACTTCTACTGCATCTCTTATCCATATGCGTGTTAAATAATGGATGGATGATTGTAAACCATTGTATTTGAATGATGGTCATTGAGCCTGGTTTTAGCAACACAAATGATTCATATTATTTCTTTTCTTGATGAAATGATAATACTCTATAAACAATTCTATGAGATCATAATGTGATGCTTCTCACTGATCCTACCTTGACGCAGTTTGAAACTGTCCGTTATGTTAGAATTTCAAATATTTTAGTGTTGTACTTGATGGCAAACTACACGTTGATGACCAATCAAGTCATTCGGAAAACCTCGGTCAACTACATCCAGTGTCTCGAATGTTCGTAAGGCACTACTTTCGGAAATACCACTCAAATATCATGAAAACAATATTTTGGCGTGAACGCTCCGGGAGTGCTGATGGAACGGGATTAGAATCTAATATTTAATCTATATGAAGAGTGAAATATATGAGTTTTTAACTAGAAATGACAACGATAAACCATTTCTTATGTGAATTTACGGAAAGTACTGAAGTTATAAATCCGTTTTGACCGCACTAGATGTTGAATTTTGCCACATAGTGCTCCGCCTGATATACACTAGAGGAAGTTCGTAGAGTAACGAAGTGGTACGGAAATATCCGAGAGCTGTCGACAATTTAATCAAGCATATATGTTGCATTAAACAAACGCTAGTTATTGTTAATGCCAAGTTTTTTAATTAAATAAGACTATATGATGTTGACAGGAACACTAAATCAATGCCCACTGTAAACAGCTTGATTACTGAAGATGCAAGACTTGATGCTTCCATGACATTGTTTATCGTGCAATGCTTCGCCACATTAATCGCCCTTTTCCCATCAGACAGCAATACACGTTCATCCAACTTAAAAGGTTGAAACTGCATGCATAACTGTCCATCAAAGTGTTGTCACCGCTCCGAGTGTGATTAAAACAGTCACGTTTTATTGGTGTTTATGCATTTCCTAAGAGAAAAACTCGTAAAAAAACTGATTTAGCCAGATTTTATATGTGTAGAAATATTGCAGACCACTTCACCTTTAGCTACTCCTGTTATGAAATATTCCATTTCGCATATTGTGTCATTTTGCCTTACATTGTTATTTGCCTGATTACGCGCATTTAGTTACAGCAAAGTTAACACAGCCTTATTGTATTAGAGTTGGCAACGTTTGAAGAATATTTCAGACAACATGTCGAGCGTTATTGTTCGCGACGACGTAACCAAGTCAAAATTTCAATTCGATATTTTAATCATAAATTAACCGTAGCGACTGAGAACGCTTCGTTATGTTTTATAAAATAGACAATTGACTTCGACATTAATATGTCCTAGAAGTAATCTACTGATATTCAGTTATACGGTGTTCTGCCAGTTTGTCTACGCATCGTCTGCTAGAATAGCCAACATTATATCCCAGGCGAGATTACTCATTTCATGCAAGAATAACAACGCTGTCCGCTTAATTTATATCCGAAATATACTTATTATTATACGAAAGTATAGAAATTTCTTTGAGATATGATTGCTTTCTTAGAGTAGATGTATTTCGGCGCCGTCGTACTAAGATGGTTTTGCTTATTGCATTATCAGTGTTGTGTAAACCAACTTAAATATAACGTTAAACACCAATGCAATTTCTCTTCAACCGAACAACGTTTGTAACCTTGACGTAGATTGGTTAACCTCTCGGTAAGGGAATTTCGGTGAACTTATGCTGTCGTCACAAATCACTAAATGCCGCCGGCCGACGTTGTAAATGCCAGTTTTCACTAAATATCGGCCGGTGGCAGGACTGCGGCAGTTACGATCGGCCGGCGGCAGTCGGCATTTTAGACGTTGCCAGCAAGCAGCTGAGATTTTAAGAAAAGTTAAATTTCTGGCGACGTCGTGGCGATTTTTTCTATTTTTGCAAATCGGCAGGTGGCAGGGCGGGCGCATTTTTTGTTCGCGCGGTGGCAGGCAAGTGGCAGGCGGGGCGCAGGGCGATTTTTCCTCCGCGATCGAGACCTCAAGAGTCTACAAAAATCGGCCGGTGACTGCTAGAAACTAACTGCCACTCTCCAGCACCTGGCCTGCCACCGCTCTGCCACCGACATGCCACCGCCCGATTTCAATATATCGGCCGGTGGCAGCGCGGAGGCTGGGAGGCGGCAGTCAACGTCGGTAGGTGGCAGGACTGCGATCTGCCGATTTCAGACTACCAGACATTAGTTTATAATAAATTGACTATTACCATACATAACAGTTCCCATGGCGTTCTTAATTGCACCAGATCGACTAAGAGACTTAAGAATAGCGGAGTTAAGATGGCGACTTCGAAGAAATGAACGAAGACAGCAGTTTGTTCTTGCTGTTCTTCTGCATGAAGAAGAACAGCGTGCCCAACAGCCCAATGTATGATTTATATATCAACCGAAAATCGGCCTGCCACCGTCAGATTATCGGGCGGGCGCAGAGCGGTGGCAGCTAGATCGCTCAATCGCCGGCCGGCGGCAGTTGTAAATGGGCTGTCCCCCGCCAGGTCGCAGGGCGGTGGCAGTTTAATTCTAGCTGCCGCCGCCCTGCCACCTAACTGCCACTTGCCGGATATTTTGGGGTGTCACGTTTCCCGCGAGCCTTTGAAACCAACTGCCGCCGACAGGCGGCATTTTGTTGGCAGTTATATGTGACTGCTCTCAGCGATGTGTAAAAAATCGACCGGCGGCAGCCAACATCACGACTCTGCCGATGTCTAAAATCGGCCGGCGGAATTTAGCAATTGTGACGCTAGCATTACCGACATCCTTTTTGGATCTGGAGTGTACTCACCAGCAATCTTAATATCTCGGCATTTTTATGTTGCACAACAAATATTAGCCTTCAAATTGCGCCGACCATCTTTTTTCGAGATATTTCTTGTTTTTCATTATTTTGGTGAAAGCTTATATCGATATCCATGCATATTATTTCATTACAATTCGAAATGACTGCACAGAAAATGTATTCTAGTCTGTATTCGTCCCAAACGTATGCAGATTTATCACTTTATATAAAACAATGTAAATTGAATTAATACATTCCTAGACCATCAATCTTTGGAAACGTGGGATATTCGCAATGGATTTGAATATAACTTAATTACTTGGGAACCGAAACTAAATTCAAATGATTCGTTACGAAAGAAATACAAAACCTCTATCCAATTTATCAAATAAATACTTCACAGCAGCCTGTGGTGATCATCTGATACTTCACAGCAACCTGTGGTGATCATCTGATACTTCACAGCAACCTGTGGTGATCATCTGATACTTCACAGCAACCTGTGGTGATCATCTGATACTTCACAGCAGCCTGTGGTGATCATCTGATACTTCACAGCAGCCTGTGGTGATCATCTGATACTTCACAGCAACCTGTGGTGATCATCTGATACTTCACAGCAACCTGTGGTGATCATCTGATACTTCACAGCAACCTGTGGTGATCATCTGATACTTCACAGCAACCTGTGGTGATCATCTGATACTTCACAGCAACCTGTGGTGATCATCTGATACTTCACAGCAGCCTGTGGTGATCATCTGATACTTCACAGCAACCTGTGGTGATCATCTGATACTTCACAGCAACCTGTGGTGATCATCTGATACTTCACAGCAACCTGTGGTGATCATCTGATACTTCACAGCAGCCTGTGGTGATCATCTGATACTTCACAGCAACCTGTGGTGATCATCTGATACTTCACAGCAGCCTGTGGTGATCATCTGATACTTCACAGCAGCCTGTGGTGATCATCTGATACTTCACAGCAGCCTGTGGTGATCATCTGATACTTCACAGCAACCTGTGGTGATCATCTGATACTTCACAGCAGCCTGTGGTGATCATCTGATACTTCACAGCAGCCTGTGGTGATCATCTGATACTTCACAGCAACCTGTGGTGATCATCTGATACTTCACAGCAGCCTGTGGTGATCATCTGATACTTCACAGCAGCCTGTGGTGATCATCTGTAATCTTCAACAAATTCACACGTACGGTTCTATGCATGCAATCTTCATCAACGCAAGAAATCTAAACATATATAATGGTCACATGTATGAATTATATACGATATACAAGCGCCAAAATAATGTGAAAAAAATCACTTACCCTCTATAATTGTTACTGTGATCCAGAAGTGAAAAATGTCAGATACAGATAATGGCAGATTATTTGAACAAGAGAGCATTAGTTGTGATAAATACTGGTACGGGTGCACCACGAGCTACAGACCGCCATCAGTATTCGATAAAATATTGAAGTCTTAATGTCACGACTTTTACCCATTGACAATTTAATACATTAATCTTAATCGACGTGTTAAGCCCTGGTCACATCCACGCTACGAGCAACGTACCAGTAGGTTTTCAGTCGAAATTATGCAAAATCGCACGGAGTCCGTATGGACATCGTTGACTCTTGCGAGCATCGTACGGATTTTTGAACTCGTAGAGGACTCGGGGACTCGGTGAAAATGTTTCAAAGAGCTCCCGAGTTCTCGCCGAGCTCGTAGAAATTTTCGAAGTCGGAAGCAGCTCGCAAGGCTCCGTACGGGCACCGCAAGGGCCCCAGTATAGCTCGTCCGGGCATCGCACGAGGTCCGTGCGGATTTGGAACACCACGAGACCCGTAAGAGCTTGCCGGTGCTCGCACGACTAGTCGCAGGGGAGTCGCACGGTCAATGTGCGAACACACGAGCATCGTATGAGTTCCGTCCGAGCTCCTTGCGAGCTCCGCACGACTTGTCTGCGATGTCCGTACGGATATCCTACGATTGCATCCTCTGAAATATCGTACGGATCCCGTAGGTATGTGACGTGAAGCTACGATTGTACGGAGACCGTACTGATTTTAAAAGTTGATGGAATTGTACGATTTTATAATGCGACCGAGGCATTAGGAGTCCATGTACCCTATCGATTAAACGTAAATGAGCCATTACTGGTGTTGATCTAGGAATGGAACAGTATTTTATAGACTGATCTGAAATGTGGATTGTGGATTCCCGCGCTATGGACTTTTTCAGTAGAATGGGACAAAGGACCATAACTCCTCAATAATGTGGTGGTTTGTAACCGAAATCGAGATTTACCTGTAGTTATTGTTCTTTGCTTATGTACCAAATATAAATTGAACTCATCTATCCTTTCAATAGTTATTAATCGGAAACCAATTTTTCGCGCGCACGGACGGACAGTGGTAACACGTAATACGCTATGCCCATTCGCTATTCTTCGAATGGCGGGGGCATAAAACTCAACCATATTTAAAGGTACAGCGACGTCGTTAATGGACCTTGCCGTCATGCCCATTGTCAAGATGTGTTTTTTTAGTACTGACACAAGTCCTATTAAAATCCCTTTAAAACCACGAATTGGATATCACTTTGATGCGCACTTAATGCTTTAAAACTAAACTTATGTACACATATAATTATAGCATCAATATAATAAGAAACTTATTTTGTGTTCAGCAGCATACACCTCATGAATTATTACATGATGTTTAAATTTCCTATGACAAACGAGTGATGTGTAGTTATTTTTCCTAGTATCCGGTTACATTGACCTTACTTCTGTAATTTTATCGCGCATTTACCATACACTGGTTATAGGTATCTTATTGTTGCGCCCAACAAGTGCAATGTTCCATGGCCACCTTAGTTAAAGTGTGTGAAGGCATTGATGATACATGACTTATTTCAACTTTATGTTATTGTTGACTGGTGTTACAGACTCTGGTCTCCTGTTCACAAAGAATCAGTTTTCAGGATCAGGATCAAGATCAAATATAAGTTCGTTCAAACTTTGTACAAAATGTTAAGCAAAACTAAATCTTTTTACATAATGTTTCAATTATGAATATTCAGCAAAACTTTTGAGATATTAAATTCAAATGTCACGCTTATTAGAAAAAATTGAAATTAATAAGTCATGAACGATTTTGGAAAATTGATCCTGATTTGATCTAGATCAGTTTCAGTCATAAGTATAATAAATAATTTCTCAACAAAACAGTGAAGTTGTGTATGTTTTCTCAATTGTAATAAGAATATGTTTAGGTAATGTTATGTAAGCTAATGAGAAGCATTGGAAAGAGAGTTCAATTGCTTCATGAAAATAGCAAATGTATTTATGGATCAACTTGACTACAAGAGTAGTATATGAGAAAATCGCCGCTTGGCAACCCGCTAAGATAAGGACGACGAACGTGGAAAAATGACCATAGGTCATAGATGTATAAATCAATGTACAAGCAAAGCGAAAATAGTATTTCCAAAACACTTTCGTGGTGTCATATAATTCATGTTGAAAGTTATGACTTAAACTTTGCGCACAAATCGACACATATTTAGTATTTACATTGTAATTATCAATTTATCATAGGCTAAACGTCTGGTAACAAACAAACATCACTATAATTGTGAAGTAATTATACCACCACTGAATGAATCTATAAAAAAAACGAAAGCCGATTAGCGAATATGACAGTATAACATGTGACGATTCCCATGTGAAGTATCTTACTGGGCGGTTATTATAAAATGCCAGTCATGTCTGTCTAGTAACAAATGTTTCCTCTAAAATTGACATATGCCAAGACTTTAGCACCACATATCTTAAACAGTTCATTTGAATGCATTCTAGCAAAAAACAACACCATTTATAATCATATCGCATCATTAGATGGCAAATTTGGTGTTTAGAAAACCAAGACAACTGAACGTGGCAAACATCGTATATTGACTAGACATAACTTACGACGAATTCTTTCAGAGAAGTAGTAGGATCTTAATTGAGTAACTGACAATCTGAATTAGACGAAATATGTTCTATTTGGAGGTCTATAAAACACCGTTACTTCATCCTTATTATGGTTTGCATTGATTTTATTCATTCAAGTCATCTTGATCCCCTAAATAATGCATTTAGAGTGTCGATATAATATCCTATAGGGACCCGTACAATTTTCATCTAACTTTTTTATAAGGTTAAAAGTGATTTTATTTCTTTCGAGACAGCAATGACTCTGCTTATTATTAAATTCACTATAGAAGATAACTTTCAAGTAGAGGTTTTTCAGACCGAATTAAGGTGGAGGAACTCACTGTCAGTTTGAGTTTTGATTTCCTTTACGGTATGTATAATATAACTCCCTGGTCGGCCAAATTGTCACAATGCACTTATGTCCGTTAATTCTCAATGACTTTAACGAGCTGTGACTTTTTATTTCCGTGTGGGTGGTTTTAATTAGCTTGATTTCAGTTAATTTGCTGTATTTTGCTCTGATAGTTAGTAGGAACCTTAAAGACAGATTGAACTTTCTGTGTCTTAAATTGCTATTTGATATACTTATATTTAATTGCAATATCTTAAAAATGTTATCGGAGTACTTATAACTTTTGTTAAGTGTATATGCATTTAAACAATGTCTTTACTAGGCTTTGTTTTCCACAGGCAGAATCTTGTCATGTACTTTCGCTTTCGCACACGAACAGCCATTTGTGGAGCATAAATGTTGTGTTGTCTTGTCATATCTATATACACATAATTGTATGTATAAATTATGTGTGCATACATGTGTTCGCTATCTTATGATTTTGTCAATTTTAATAGTACAATAAAAAAAAGTGTCACCTTTCGCAATGTACCACATGAGTATTGATGACCTTCTGGTTGTTGGAAATAAAAACAATTTGTTGGTCAGTTTTCTGCAGAGCTCTAAGCCGATTTCAAGGGCCTTATTTACAAACATTGTAATACTGAAACTCTTACTTAGACATTTAAATGTTAAATATTCAGTTTGCTCCTGTGTTATTATTACATTTTGTATGTTTAAAAGAATTGGACAACCGGTATAGAATGGGTATCAGCAATTATTCAGACAAAATGTTTTTCGTTTATTGAAAAGTAAATTCTGATAAATCTATTTTTTACAAATTTGAAGTATTTAAAGATATATTATGCCCATTCCTGTGTTCATTTCTTTATCTCAACGAACATAAAATATATTTTATCGAATTAAAACTTCAATAAATATGCATTATCGCAGAATACTTTTATAATGTATTTCTCTGTAATTGTCGAAAAAAGTCGTTTGTATTTTAACAAGCGTATTTTTCTAGTTTTGTCTGTTAGTACAATGTAATATGATAAAACAAGATTGTTTTAAACGTTTATACATGGCAATGGTTCTTATTAATGATGTGTTAGACAATGTAACAACAATACTGGAAGAAGCCCATTAACATTGTTTAGGTTCAGATGAGCCAGATACATCTTTAAGTGTTTGTGAATAAGGCCCGTGCTCAATAGATGTTGATAGCCAATACATCAACAGAAGCACCGCGTGGCTTAGGAATGTTTCTGTCATTAATACACATTTCAAGAGTGTCGTTTAAGGTTTAAAGAGTTCTCCTCCATCTGACATGGGAATAAACGGTCAAATCAATGTCAACTTCTATTGCATCTCTTATCCATATGCGTGTTAAATAATGGATGGAAGAATGAAAACCATTGTATTTGAATGATGGTCATTGAGCCTGGTTTTAGCAACACAAATGATTCATATCATTTATTTTCTTGATGAAATGATAATACTCTATAAACAGTTCTATGAGATCATAATGTGATGCTTCTCATTGATCCTACCTTGACGCAGTTTGAAACTGTCCGTTATGTTAGAATTTCAAATATTTGAGTGATGTACTTGATGGCAAACTACACGTTGATGACCAATCAAGTCATTCGGAAAACCTCGGTAAACTACATCCAGTGCCTCGAATGTTCGTAAGGCACTACTTTCGGAAATACCACTCAAATATCATGAAAACAATATTTTGGCGTGAACGCTCCGGGAGTGCTGATGAAACGGGATTAGAATCTAATATTTAAGCTATATGAAGAGTGAAATATATGAGTTTTTAACTAGAAATGACAACGATAAACCATTTATTATGTGAATTTACGGAAAGTACTGAAGTTATAAATCCATTTTGACCGCACTAGATGTTGAATTTTGCCACATAGTGCTCCGCCTGATATACACTAGAGGAAGTTCGTAGAGTAACGAAGTGGTACGGAAATATCCGAGAGCTGTCGACAATTTAATCAAGCATATATGTTGCATTAAACAAACGCTAGTTATTGTTAATGCCAAGTTTTTTAATTAAATAAGACTATATGATGTTGACAGGAACACTTAATCAATGCCCACTGTAAACAGCTTGATAACTGAAGATGCAAGACTTGATGCTTCCATGACATTGTTTATCGTGCAAGGCTTCACCACATTAATCGCCCTTTTCCGATCAGACAGCAATACACGTTCATCCAACTTAAAAGGTTGAAACTGCATGCATAACTGTCCATCAAAGTGTTGTCACCGCTCCGAGTGTGATTAAAACAGTCACGTTTATTGGTGTTTCTGCATTTCCTAAGAGAAAAACCCGTAAAAAAACTGATTTAGCCAGATTTTATATGTGTAGAAATATTGCAGACCACTTCACCTTTAGCTACTCCTATTATGAAATGTTCCATTGCGCATAGTGTGTCATTTTGCCTTACATTGTTATTTGCCTGATTACGCGCATTTAGTTACAGCAAAGTTAGCACAGCCTTATTGTATTAGAGTTGGCAACGTTTGAATAATATTTCAGACAACATGTCGAGCGTTATTGTTCGCGACGACGTAACCAAGTCAAAATTTCAATTCGATATTTTAATCATAAAATAACCGTAGCGACTGAGAACGCTTCGTTATGTTTTATAAAATAGACAATTGACTTCGACATTAATATGTCCTAGAAGTAATCTGCTGATATTCGGTTATACGGTGTTTTGCCAGTTTGTCTACGCATCGTCTGTTAGAATAGCCAACATTATATCCCAGGCGAGATTACTCATTTCATGCAAGAATAACATTGCTGTCCGTTTAATTTATATCCGAAATATACTTATTATTATACGAAAGTATAGAAATTTCTTTGAGATATGATTGCTTTCTTAGAGTAGATGTATTTCGGCGCCGTCGTACTAAGATGGTTTTGCTTATTGCATTATCAGTGTTTCATTTCTCTTCAACCGAACAACGTTTGTAACCTTGACGCGGATTGGTTAACCTCTCGATAAGGGAATTTCGGTGAACTTACCGACATCCTTTTTGGATCTGGAGTGACCAGCAATCTTCATATCTCGGCATTTTTATGTTGCACAACATATCTTAACCTTCAATACCGCCGAACATCTTATTTCAAGACATTTCTTGTTTTTCATTATTTTGGTGAAAGCTTATATCGATATCCATGCATATCATTTCATTACAATTCGAAATGACTGCACAGAAAATGTATTCTAGTCTGTATATATCCCAAACGTATGCAGATTTATCACTTTATATAAAACAATGTAAATTGAATTAATACATTCCTAGACCATCAATCTTTGGAAACGTGGGATATTCGCAATGGATTTGAATATAACTTAATTACTTGGGAACCGAAACTAAATTCAAATGATTCGTTACGAAAGAAATACAAAACCTCTATCCAATTTATCAAATAAATACTTCACAGCAGCCTGTGGTGATCATCTGATACTTCACAGCAACCTGTGGTGATCATCTGATACTTCACAGCAGCCTGTGGTGATCATCTGATACTTCACAGCAGCCTGTGGTGATCATCTGATACTTCACAGCAGCCTGTGGTGATCATCTGATACTTCACAGCAACCTGTGGTGATCATCTGATACTTCACAGCAACCTGTGGTGATCATCTGATACTTCACAGCAACCTGTGGTGATCATCTGATACTTCACAGCAACCTGTGGTGATCATCTGATACTTCACAGCAACCTGTGGTGATCATCTGATACTTCACAGCAACCTGTGGTGATCATCTGATACTTCACAGCAACCTGTGGTGATCATCTGATACTTCACAGCAACCTGTGGTGATCATCTGATACTTCACAGCAACCTGTGGTGATCATCTGATACTTCACAGCAACCTGTGGTGATCATCTGATACTTCACAGCAGCCTGTGGTGATCATCTGATACTTCACAGCAGCCTGTGGTGATAATCTGATACTTCACAGCAGCCTGTGGTGATCATCTGATACTTCACAGCAACCTGTGGTGATCATCTGATACTTCACAGCAGCCTGTGGTGATCATCTGATACTTCACAGCAGCCTGTGGTGTTCATCTGTAATCTTCAACAAATTCACACGTACGGTTCTATGCATGCAATCTTCATCAACGCAAGAAATCTAAACATAATATAATGGTCACATGTATGAATTATATACGATATACAAGCGCCAAAATAATGTGAAAAAAATCACTTACCCTCTATAATTGTTACTGTGATCCAGAAGTGAAAAATGTCAGATACAGATAATGGCAGATTATTTGAACAAGAGAGCATTAGTTGTGATAAATACTGGTACGGGTGCACCACGAGCTACAGACCGCCATCAGTATTCGATAAAATATTGAAGTCTTAATGTCACGACTTTTACCCATTGACAATTTAATACATTAATCTTAATCGACGTGTTATGCCCTGGTCACATCCACGCTACGAGCAACGTACCAGTAGGTTTTCAGTCGAAATTATGCAAAATCGCACGGAGTCCGTATGGACATCGTTGACTCTTGCGAGCATCGTACGGATTTTTTGAACTCGTAGAGGACTCGGGGACTCGGTGAAAATGTTTCAAAGAGCTCCCGAGTTCTCGCCGAGCTCGTAGAAATTTTCGAAGTCGGAAGCAGCTCGCAAGGCTCCGTACGGGCACCGCAAGGGCCCCAGTATAGCTCGTCCGGGCATCGCACGAGGTCCGTGCGGATTTGGAACACCACGAGACCCGTAAGAGCTTGCCGGTGCTCGCACGACTAGTCGCAGGGGAGTCGCACGGTCAATGTGCGAACACACGAGCATCGTATGAGTTCCGTCCGAGCTCCTTGCGAGCTCCGCACGACTTGTCTGCGATGTCCGTACGGATATCCTACGATTGCATCCTCTGAAATATCGTACGGATCCCGTAGGTATGTGACGTGAAGCTACGATTGTACGGAGACCGTACTGATTTTAAAAGTTGATGGAATTGTACGATTTTATAATGCGACCGAGGCATTAGGAGTCCATGTACCCTATCGATTAAACGTAAATGAGCCATTACTGGTGTTGATCTAGGAATGGAACAGTATTTTATAGACTGATCTGAAATGTGGATTGTGGATTCCCGCGCTATGGACTTTTTCAGTAGAATGGGACAAAGGACCATAACTCCTCAATAATGTGGTGGTTTGTAACCGAAATCGAGATTTACCTGTAGTTATTGTTCTTTGCTTATGTACCAAATATAAATTGAACTCATCTATCCTTTCAATAGTTATTAATCGGAAACCAATTTTTCGCGCGCACGGACGGACAGTGGTTACACGTAATACGCTATGCACATTCGCTATTCTTCGAATGGCGGGGGCATAAAACTCAACCATATTTAAAGGTACAGCGACGTCGTTCATGGACCTTGCCGTCATACCCATTGTCAAGATGTGTTTTTTTAGTACTGACACAAGTCCTATTAAAATCCCTTTAAAACCACGAATTGGATATCACTTTGATGCGCACTTAATGCTTTAAAACTAAACTTATGTACACATATAATTATAGCATCAATATAATAAGAAACTTATTTTGTGTTCAGCAGCATACACCTCATGAATTATTACATGATGTTTAAATTTCCTATGACAAACGAGTGATTTGTAGTTATTTTTCCTAGTATCCGGTTACATTGACCTTACTTCTGTAATTTTATCGCGCATTTACCATACACTGGTTATAGGTATCTTATTGTTGCGCCCAACAAGTGCAATGTTCCATGGCTACCTTAGTTAATGTGTTTGAAGGCATTGATGATACATGACTTATTTCAACTTTATGTTATTGTTGACTGGTGTTACAGACTCTGGTCTCCTGTTCACAAAGAATCAGTTTTCAGGATCAGGATCAAGATCAAATATAAGTTCGTTCAAACTTTGTACAAAATGTTAAGCAAAACTAAATCTTTTTACATAATGTTTCAATTATGAAAATTCAGCAAAACTTTTGAGATATTAAATTCAAATGTCACGCTTATTAAAAAAAATTGAAATTAATAAGTCATGAACGATTTTGGAAAATTGATCCTGATTTGATCTAGATCAGTTTCAGTCATAAGTATAATAAATAATTTCTCAACAAAACAGTGAAGTTGTGTATGTTTTCTCAATTGTAATAAGAATATGTTTAGGTAATGTTATGTAAGCTAATGAGAAGCATTGGAAAGAGAGTTCAATTGCTTCATGAAAATAGCAAATGTATTTATGGATCAACTTGACTACAAGAGTAGTATATGAGAAAATCGCCGCTTGGCAACCCGCTAAGATAAGGACGACGAACGTGGAAAAATGACCATAGGTCATAGATGTATAAATCAATGTACAAGCAAAGCGAAAATAGTATTTCCAAAACACTTTCGTGGTGTCATATAATTCATGTTGAAAGTTATGACTTAAACTTTGCGCACAAATCGACACATATTTAGTATTTACATTGTAATTATCAATTTATCATAGGCTAAACGTCTGGTAACAAACACACATCACTATAATTGTGAAGTAATTATACCACCACTGAATGAATCTATAAAAAAAACGAAAGCCGATTAGCGAATATGACAGTATAACATGTGACGATTCCCATGTGAAGTATCTTACTGGGCGGTTATTATAAAATGCCAGTCATGTCTGTCTAGTAACAAATGTTTCCTCTAAAATTGACATATGGCAAGACTTTAGCACCACATATCTTAAACAGTTCATTTGAATGCATTCTAGCAAAAAACAACACCATTTATAATCATATCGCATCATTAGATGGCAAATTTGGTGTTTAGAAAACCAAGACAACTGAACGTGGCAAACATCGTATATTGACTAGACATAACTTACGACGAATTCTTTCAGAGAAGTAGTAGGATCTTAATTGAGTAACTGACAATCTGAATTAGACGAAATATGTTCTATTTGGAGGTCTATAAAACACCGTTACTTCATCCTTATTATGGTTTGCATTGATTTTATTCATTCAAGTCATCTTGATCCCCTAAATAATGCATTTAGAGTGTCGATATAATATCCTATAGGGACCCGTACAATTTTCATCTAACTTTTTTATAAGGTTAAAAGTGATTTTATTTCTTTCGAGACATCAATGACTCTGCTTATTATTAAAGTCACTATAGAAGATAACTTTCAAGTAGAGGTTTTTCAGACCGAATTAAAGTGGAGGAAATCACTGTCAGTTTGAGTTTTGATTTCCTTTACGGTATGTATAATATAACTCCCTGGTCGGCCAAATTGTCACAATGCACTTATGTCCGTTCATTCTCAATGACTTTAACGAGCTGTGACTTTTTATTTCTGTGTGGGTGGTATTAATTGGCTTGATTTCAGTTAATTTGCTGTATTTTGCGCTGATAATTAGTAGGAACCTTAAAGACAGATGGAACTTTCTGTGTCTTAAATTGCTATTTGATATACTCATATTTAATTGCAATATCATAAAAATGTTATCGGAGTACTTATAACTTTTGTTAAGTGTATAAAATTATGCATTTATACAATGTCTTTACTAGGCTTTGTTTTCCACAGGCAGACTCTTGTCATTTACTTTCGCTTTCGCACAAGAACCGCCATTTGAGGAGCATAAATGTTGTGTTGTCTTGTCATATGTATATACACATCATTGTATGTATAAATTATGTGTGCATACATGTGTTCGCTATCTTATGATCTTGTTGTCAATTTTAATAGTACAATAAAAAAGTGTCACCTTTTGCAATGTACCACATGAGTATTGATGACCTTCTGGTTGTTGGAAATAAAAACAATTTGTTGGTCAGTTTTCTGCAGAGCTCTAAGCCGATTTCAAGGGCCTTATTTACAACTATTGTAATACTGAAACTCATACTTAGACATTTAAATGTTAAATATTCATTTTGCTCCTATGTTATTATTACATTTTGTGTGTTTAAAAGAATTGGACAACCGGTATAGAGTGGGTATCAGCAATTATTCAGACAAAATGTTTTTCGTTTATATTTAATGAAAAGTAAATTCTGATAAATCTATTTTTTACAAATTTGAAGATAAATGCTCATTCTTGTGTTCATTTGTTTACCTAAAAGAACATAAAAATATGTTTCATCTAATTAAAACTTCAATAAATAAACATTATCGCAGAATACTTTTATAATGTATTTCTCTGTAATTGTCGAAAAAAGTAATTTGTATAATCATAAATTTAAAAAAACCATTTTAACAAGCGTTTTTTTCAAGTTTTGTCTGTTAGTAATATGATTAAACAAGATTGTTTTAAACGTTTATGCATGGCAATGGTTCTTATTAATGATGTGTTAGACAATGTAACAACAATACTAGATGAAGCCCATTAACATTTTTTTAGGTTCAGATGAGCCAGATACATCTTTAAGTGTTTGTGAATTAGGCCCGTGCTCAATAGATGTTGATAGCCAATATATCAACAGAAGCACCGAGGGCTTAGGAATGTTTCTGTCATTAATACATATTTCAAGAATGTCGTTTAAGGTTTAAAGAGTTCTCCTCCATCTGACATGGGAATAAACGGTCAAATCAATGTCAACTTCTATTGCATCTCTTATCCATATGCGTGTTAAATAATGGATGGATGAATGTAAACCATTGTATTTGAATGATGGTCATTGAGCCTGGTTTTAGCAACATAAATGATTCATATTATTTCTTTTCTTGATGAAATGATATTACTATATAAACAGTTCTATGAGATCATAATGTGATGCTTCTCATTGATCCTATATTGACGCAAGTTTGAAACTGTTCGTTATGTTAGAATTTCAAATATTTGAGTGATGTACTTGATGGCAAACGACACGTTGATGACCAATCAAGTCATTCGGAAAACCTCGGCCAACTGCACCCAGTGCCTCGAATGTTCGTAAGGCACTACTTTCGGAAATAACACTCGAATATCATGAAAACAATATATCGGCGTGAACGCTCCGGGAGTGCTGATGAAACGGGATTAGAATCTAATATTCAAGTTATATGAAGAGTGAAATATATGAGTTTTTAACTAGAAATGACAACGATAAACCATTTCTTAAGTGAATTTATCGAAAGTACTGAAGTTATAAATCCGTTTTGACCGCACTAAATGTTGAATTTTGCCACATGGTGCTCCGCCTGACATACACTAGAGGATGTTCGTAGAAAAACGAAGTGGTACGGAAATATCCGAGAGCTGTCGAGAATGCAATCAAGCATATATGTTGCATTAAACATACGCTAGTTATTGTTAATGCCAAGTTTACGACTTAATCCGTGACTGTGCTTTTTAATTAAATAAGACTATATGATGTTGACAGGAACACTAAATCAATGCCCACTGTAAACAGCTTGATAACTGAAGATGCAAGACTTGATGCTTCCATGACATTGTTTATCGTGCAAGGCTTCGCCACATTAATCGCCCTTTTCCCATCAGACAGCAATACACGTTCATACAACTTAAAAGGTTGAAACTGCATGCATAACTGTCCATCAAAGTGTTGTCACCGCTCCGAGTGTGATTAAAACAGTCACGTTTTATTGGTGTTTCTGCATTTCTTAAGAGAAAAACTCGTAAAAAAACTGATTTAGCCAGATTTTATATGTGTAGAAATATTGCAGACCACTTCACATTTAGCTACTCCTGTTATGAAATGTTCCATTGTGCATAGTGTGTCATTTTGCCTTACATTGGTATTTGCCTGATTACGCGCATTTAGTTACAGCAAAGTTAGCACATCCCTATTGTATTAGAGTTGGCAACGTTTGAAGAATATTTCAGACAACATGTCGAGCGTTATTGTTCGCGACGACGTAACCAAGTCAAAATTTCAATTCGATATTTTAATCATAAACTAACCGTAGCGACTGAGAACGCTTCGTTATGTTTTATAAAATAGACAATTGACTTCGACATTAATATGTCCTAGAAGTAATCTGCTGATATTCAGTTATACGGTGTTCTTCCAGTGTGTCTACGCATCGTCTGCTAGAATAGCCAACATTATATCCCAGGCGAGATTACTCATTTCATGCAAGAATAACATTGCTGTCCGCTTAATTTATATCCGAAATATACTTATTATTATACGAAAGTATAGAAATTTCTGTGAGATATGATTGCTTTCTTAGAGTAGATGTATTTCGGCGCCGTCGTACTAAGATGGTTTTGCTTATTGCATTATCAGTGTTTCATTTCTCTTCAACCGAACAACGTTTGTAACCTTGACGCGGATTGGTTAACCTCTCGGTAAGGGAATTTCGGTGAACTTACCGACATCCTTTTTGGATCTGGAGTGTACTCACCAGCAATCTTAATATCTCGGCATTTTTATGTTGCACAACAAATCTTAGCCTTTAAATTGCGCCGACCATCTTTTTTCGAGATATTTCTTGTTTTTCATTATTTTGGTGAAAGCTTATATCGATATCCATGCATATTATTTCATTACAATTCGAAATGACTGCACAGAAAATGTATTCTAGTCTGTATATATCCCAAACGTATGCAGATTTATCACTTTATATAAAACAATGTAAATTGAATTAATACATTCCTAGACCATCAATCTTTGGAAACGTGGGATATTCGCAATGGATTTGAATATAACTTAATTACTTGGGAACCGAAACTAAATTCAAATGATTCGTTACGAAAGAAATACAAAACCTCTATCCAATTTATCAAATAAATACTTCACAGCAGCCTGTGGTGATCATCTGATACTTCACAGCAACCTGTGGTGATCATCTGATACTTCACAGCAACCTGTGGTGATCATCTGATACTTCACAGCAGCCTGTGGTGATCATCTGATACTTCACAGCAACCTGTGGTGATCATCTGATACTTCACAGCAACCTGTGGTGATCATCTGATACTTCACAGCAACCTGTGGTGATCATCTGATACTTCACAGCAGCCTGTGGTGATCATCTGATACTTCACAGCAACCTGTGGTGATCATCTGATACTTCACAGCAACCTGTGGTGATCATCTGATACTTCACAGCAGCCTGTGGTGATCATCTGATACTTCACAGCAGCCTGTGGTGATCATCTGATACTTCACAGCAGCCTGTGGTGATCATCTGATACTTCACAGCAACCTGTGGTGATCATCTGATACTTCACAGCAGCCTGTGGTGATCATCTGATACTTCACAGCAGCCTGTGGTGATCATCTGATACTTCACAGCAGCCTGTGGTGATCATCTGATACTTCACAGCAACCTGTGGTGATCATCTGATACTTCACAGCAGCCTGTGGTGTTCATCTGTAATCTTCAACAAATTCACACGTACGGTTCTATGCATGCAATCTTCATCAACGCAAGAAATCTAAACATAATATAATGGACACATGTATGAATTATTATCGATATACAAGCGCCAAAATAATGTGAAAACAATCACTTAACCTCTATAATTTAACGCGTAACATTACACCTCAATAATAAGACCATCATTGAAACCCTTGAAAACTGATCTTAATATTGAGGTGGTCTTAATATTGAGGTGGTCTTGATAATAAGGTTAAATAAAGAACAAAACAGTTAAAATATACTTATTTTGAGGTGGTCTTATTATTGAGGTGGTCTTTAAGTGATGTTTTACTGTACCTTTGTATAAAAGTGTTTGCACGAATGCCCTCAGCTTATGAGTGTGCGCGAAATTGTTACTGTGATCCAGAAGTGAAAAATGTCAGATATAGATAATGGCAGATTATTTGAACAAGAGAGCATTAGTTGTGATAAATACTGGTACGGGTGCACCACGAGCTACAGACCGCCATCAGTATTCGATAACATATTGAAGTCTTAATGTCACGACTTGTACCCATTGACAATTTAATACATTAATCTTAATCGACGTGTTATGCCCTGGTCACATCCACGCTACGAGCAACGTACCAGTAGGTTTTCAGTCGAAATTATGCAAAATCGCACGGAGTCCGTATGGACATCGTTGACTCTTGCGAGCATCGTACGGATTTTTTGAACTCGTAGAGGACTCGGGGACTCCACGAGGCCCGTAAGAGCTTGCCGGTGCTCGCACGACTAGTCGCAGGGGAGTCGCACGGTCAATGTGCGAACACACGAGCATCGTATGAGTTCCGTCCGAGCTCCTTGCGAGCTCCGCACGACTTGTCTGCGATGTCCGTACGGATATCCTACGATTGCATCCTCTGAAATATCGTACGGATCCCGTAGGTATGTGACGTGAAGCTACGATTGTACGGAGACCGTACTGATTTTAAAAGTTGATGGAATTGTACGATTTTATAATGCGACCGAGGCATTAGGAGTCCATGTACCCCATCGATTAAACGTAAATGAGCCATTACTGGTGTTGATCTAGGAATGGAACAGTATTTTATAGACTGATCTGAAATGTTGGTTGTGGATTCCCGCGCTATGGACTTTTTCAGAAGAATGGGACAAAGAACCATAACTCCTCAATAAGGTGGTGGTTTGTAACCGAAATCGAGATTTACCTGTAGTTATTGTTCTTTGCTTATGTACCAAATATAAATTGAACTCATCTATCCTTTCTATAGTTATTAATCGGAAACCAATTTTTCGCGCGCACGGACGGACAGTGGTAACACGTAATACTCTATGCCCATTCGCTATTCTTCGAATGGCGGGGGCATAAAACTCAACCATATTTAAAGGTACAGAGACGTCGTTCATGGACCTTGCCGTCATACCCATTGTCAAGATGTGTTTTTTTAGTACTGACACAAGTCCTATTAAAAATCCCTTTAGAAAACACCAATTGGATATCACTTTGATTTAAAAAAAATGCGCACTTAATGCTTTAAAACTAAACTTATGTACACATATAATTATAGCATCAATAATGATTAGAAATTTATGTTTTGTTCAGCAGCATACGCCTCATGAATTATAACATGATTTTTAAATTTCCTATGACAAACGAGTGATTTGTAGTTATTTTTCCTAGTATCCGGTTACATTGACCTTACTTCTGTAATTTTATCGCGCATTTACCATACACTAGTTATAGGTATCTTATTGTTGCGCCCAACAAGTGCAATGTTCCATGGCTACCTTAGTTAATGTGTTTGAAGGCATTGATGATACATGACTTATTTCAATTGTATGTTAGTGTTGACTGTTGTTACAGACTCTGGTCCCCTGTTCACAAAGAATCAGTTTTCAGGATCAGGATCAAGATCAAATATAAGTTCGTTCAAACTTTGTACAAAATGTTAAGCAAAAATAAATATGTTTACATAATGTTTCAATTATGAAAATTCAGCAAAACTTTTGAGATATTAAATTCAAATGTCACGCTTATTAAAAAAAATTGAAATTAATAAGTCATGAACGATTTTGGAAAATTGATCCTGATTTGATCTAGATCAGTTTCAGTCATAAGTATAATAAATAATTTCTCAACAAAACAGTGAAGTTGTGTATGTTTTCTCAATTGTAATAAGAATATGTTTAGGTAATGTTATGTAAGCTAATGAGAAGCATTGGAAAGAGAGTTCAATTGCTTCATGAAAATAGCAAATGGATTTATGGATCAACTTGACTACAAAAGTAGTACATGAGAAAATCGCCGCTTGGCAACCCCCTAAGATAAGGACGACGAACGTGGAAAAATGACCATAGGTCATAGATGTATAAATCAATGTACAAGCAAAGCGAAAATAGTATTTCCAAAACACTTTCGTGGTGTCATATAATTCATGTTGAAAGTTATGACTTAAACTTTGCGCACAAATCGACACATATTTAGTATTTAATTATCAATTTATCATAGGGCACCTAAACGTCTGGTAACAAACACACATCACTATAATTGTGAAGTAATTATACCACCACTGAATGAATCTATAAAAAAAAACGAAAGCCGATTAGCGAATATGACAGTATAACATGTGACGATTCCCATGTGAAGTATCTTACTGGGCGGTTATTATAAAATACCAGTCATGTCTGTCTAGTAACAAATGTTTCCTCTAAAGTTGACATATGCCAAGACTTTAGCACCACATATCTTAAACAGTTCATTTGAATGCATTCTAACAAAAAACAACACCATTTATAATCATATCGCATCATTAGATGGCAAATTTGGTGTTTAGAAAACCAAGACAACTGAACGTGGCAAACATCGTATATTGACTAGACATAACTTACGACGAATTCTTTCAGAGAAGTAGTAGGATCTTAATTGAGTAACTGACAATCTGAATGAGACGAAATATGTTCTATTTGGAGGTCTATAAAACACCGTTACTTCATCCTTATTATGGTTTGCATTGATTTTATTCATTCAAGTAATCTTGATCCCCTAAATATTGCATTTAGAGTGTCGATATAATATCCTACAGGGACCCGTACAATTTTCATCTCACTTTTTTATAAGGTTAAAAGTGATTTTATTTCTTTCGAGACATCCATGACTCTGCTTATTATTAAAGTCACTATAGAAGATAACTTTCAAGTAGAGGTTTTTCAGACCGAATTAAGGTGGAGGAAATCACTGTCAGTTTGAGTTTTGATTTCCTTTACGGTATGTATAATATAACTCCCTGGTCGGCCAAATTGTCACAATGCACTTATGTCCGTTCATTCTCAATGACTTTAACGAGCTGTGACGTTTTATTTCTGTGTGGGTGGTATTAATTGGCTTGATTTCAGTTAATTTGCTGTATTTTGCGCTGATAGTTAGTAGGAACCTTAAAGACAGATTGAACTTTCTGTGTCTTAAATTGCTATTTGATATACTCATATTTAATTGCAATATCATAAAAATGTTATCGGAGTACTTATAACTTTTGTTAAGTGATTATGCATTTATACAATGTCTTTACTAGGCTTTGTTTTCCACAGGCAGAATCTTGTCATGTACTTTCGCTTTCGCACAAGAACAGCCATTTGTGGAGCATAAATGTTGTGTTGTCTTGTCATATGTATATACACATAATTGTATGTATAAATTATGTGTGCATACATGTGTTCGCTATCTTATGATTTTGTTGTCAATTTTAATAGTACAATAAAAAAGTGTCACCTTTCGCAATGTACCACGTGAGTATGGATGACCTTCTGGTTGTTTGAAATAAAAACTTGTGAACTCGTAAAAACATTATAAACAATTTGTTGGTCAGTTTTCTGCAGAGCTCTAAGCCGATTTCAAGGGCATTATTTACAAACATTGTAATACTGAAACTCTTAAATAGACTTTTAAATGTTAAATATTCATTTTGCTCCTATGTTATTATTACATTTTGTATGTTTAAAAGAATTGGACAACCGGTATAGAATGGGTATCAGCAATTATTCAGACAAAATGTTTTTCGTTTATATTTAATGAAAAGTAAATTCTGATAAATCTATTTTTTACAAATTTGAAGATATCTGCTCATTCTTGTGTTCATTTGTTTACCTAAAAGAACATAAAAATATGTTTTATCTAATTAAAACTTCAATAAATATACATTATCGCAGAATACTTTTATAATGTATTTCTCTGTAATTGTCGATAAAAGTAATTTGTATAATCATAAATTTAAAAAAAAACATTTTAACAAGCGTTTTTTTCAAGTTTTGTCTGTTAGTAATATGATTAAACAAGATTGTTTTAAACGTTTATGCATGGCAATGGTTCTTATTAATGAAGTTTTAGACAATGTAACAATAATACTGGATGAAGCCCATTAACATTGTTTAGGTTCAGATGAGCCAGATACATCTTTAAGTGTTTGTGAATTAGGCCCGTGCTCAATAGATGTTGATAGCCAATATATCAACAGAAGCACCGCGGGGCTTAGGAATGTTTCTGCCATTAATACACATTTCAAGAGTGTCGTTTAAGGTTTAACGAGTTCTCCTCCATCTGACATGGGAATAAACGGTCAAATCAATGTCAACTTCTATTGCATCTCTTATCCATATGCGTGTTAAATAATGGATGGAAGAATGAAAACCATTGTATTTGAATGATGGTCATTGAGCCTGGTTTTAGCAACACAAATGATTCATATCATTTATTTTCTTG
Source organism: Mactromeris polynyma (assembly GCA_032209605.1). Lineage (NCBI taxonomy): Eukaryota > Metazoa > Mollusca > Bivalvia > Venerida > Mactridae > Mactromeris > Mactromeris polynyma. The sequence goes on along the minus strand of JASFXZ010000031.1, from coordinate 2,007,621 downwards.
ATGAAATGATAATACTCTATAAACAGTTCTATGAGATCATAATGTGATGCTTCTCATTGATCCTACCTTGACGCAGTTTGAAACTGTCCGTTATGTTAGAATTTCAAATATTTGAGTGATGTACTTGATGGCAAACTACACGTTGATGACCAATCAAGTCATTCGGAAAACCTCGGTAAACTACATCCAGTGCCTCGAATGTTCGTAAGGCACTACTTTCGGAAATACCACTCAAATATCATGAAAACAATATTTTGGCGTGAACGCTCCGGGAGTGCTGATGAAACGGGATTAGAATCTAATATTTAAGCTATATGAAGAGTGAAATATATGAGTTTTTAACTAGAAATGACAACGATAAACCATTTCTTATGTGAATTTACGGAAAGTACTGAAGTTATAAATCCGTTTTGACCGCACTAGATGTTGAATTTTGCCACATAGTGCTCCGCCTGATATACACTAGAGGAAGTTCGTAGAGTAACGAAGTGGTACGGAAATATCCGAGAGCTGTCGACAATTTAATCAAGCATATATGTTGCATTAAACAAACGCTAGTTATTGTTAATGCCAAGTTTTTTAATTAAATAAGACTATATGCTGTTGACAGGAACACTAAATCAATGCCCACTGTAAACAGCTTGATTACTGAAGATGCAAGACTTGATGCTTCCATGACATTGTTTATCGTGCAAGGCTTCAGCACATTAATCGCCCTTTTCCCATCAGACAGCAATACACGTTCATCCAACTTAAAAGGTTGAAACTGCATGCATAACTGTCCATCAAAGTGTTGTCACCGCTCCGAGTGTGATTAAAACAGTCACGTTTTATTGGTGTTTCTGCATTTCCAAAGAGAAAAACTCTTAAAAAAACTGATTTAGCCAGATTTTATATGAGTAGAAATATAGCCGACCACTTCACCTTTAGCTACTCCTGTTATGAAATGTTCCATTGTGCATAGTGTGTCATTTTGCCTTACATTGTTATTTGCCTGATTACGCGCATTTAGTTACAGCAAAGTTAGCACAGCCCTATCGTATTAGAGTTGGCAATGTTTGAAGAATATTTCAGACAACATGTCGAGCGTTATTGTTCGCGACGACGTAACCAAGTCAACATTTCAATTCGATATTTTAATCATAAAATAACCGTAACGACTGAGAACGCTTCGTTATGTTTTATAAAATAGACAATTGACTTCGACATTAATATGTCCTAGAAGTAATCTGCTGATATTCGGTTATACGGTGTTTTGCCAGTTTGTCTACGCATCGTCTGTTAGGATAGCCAACATTATATCCCAGGCGAGATTACTCATTTCATGCAAGAATAACATTGATGTCTGCTTAATTTATATCCGAAATATACTTATTATTATACGAAAGTATAGAAATTTCTTTGAGATATGATTGCTTTCTTAGAGTAGATGTATTTCGGCGCCGTCGTACTAAGATGGTTTTGCTTATTGCATTATCAGTGTTTCATTTCTCTTCAACCGAACAACGTTTGTAACCTTGACGCGGATTGGTTAACCTCTCGGTAAGGGAATTTCGGTGAACTTACCGACATCCTTTTTGGATCTGGAGTGTACTCACCAGCAATCTTAATATCTCGGCATTTTTATGTTGCACAACAAATCTTAGCCTTCAAATTGCGCCGACCATCTTTTTTCGAGATATTTCTTGTTTTTCATTATTTTGGTGAAAGCTTATATCGATATCCATGCATATTATTTCATTACAATTCGAAATGACTGCACAGAAAATGTATTCTAGTCTGTATATTCGTCCCAAACGTATGCAGATTTATCACTTTATATAAAACAATGTAAATTAAATTAATACATTCCTAGACCATCAATCTTTGGAAACGTGGGATATTCGCAATGGATTTGAATATAACTTAATTACTTGGGAACCGAAACTAAATTTAGATGATTCGTTACGAAAGAAATACAAAACCTCTATCCAATTTATCAAATAAATACTTCACAGCAGCCTGTGGTGATCATCTGATACTTCACAGCAACCTGTGGTGATCATCTGATACTTCACAGCAACCTGTGGTGATCATCTGATACTTCACAGCAGCCTGTGGTGATCATCTGATACTTCACAGCAACCTGTGGTGATCATCTGATACTTCACAGCAACCTGTGGTGATCATCTGATACTTCACAGCAACCTGTGGTGATCATCTGATACTTCACAGCAGCCTGTGGTGATCATCTGATACTTCACAGCAACCTGTGGTGATCATCTGATACTTCACAGCAACCTGTGGTGATCATCTGATACTTCACAGCAGCCTGTGGTGATCATCTGATACTTCACAGCAACCTGTGGTGATCATCTGATACTTCACAGCAACCTGTGGTGATCATCTGATACTTCACAGCAACCTGTGGTGATCATCTGATACTTCACAGCAGCCTGTGGTGATCATCTGATACTTCACAGCAACCTGTGGTGATCATCTGATACTTCACAGCAACCTGTGGTGATCATCTGATACTTCACAGCAGCCTGTGGTGATCATCTGATACTTCACAGCAGCCTGTGGTGATCATCTGATACTTCACAGCAGCCTGTGGTGATCATCTGATACTTCACAGCAGCCTGTGGTGATCATCTGATACTTCACAGCAGCCTGTGGTGATCATCTGATACTTCACAGCAGCCTGTGGTGATCATCTGATACTTCACAGCAGCCTGTGGTGATCATCTGATACTTCACAGCAGCCTGTGGTGATCATCTGATACTTCACAGCAACCTGTGGTGATCATCTGATACTTCACAGCAGCCTGTGGTGATCATCTGATACTTCACAGCAGCCTGTGGTGATCATCTGATACTTCACAGCAACCTGTGGTGATCATCTGATACTTCACAGCAGCCTGTGGTGATCATCTGATACTTCACAGCAGCCTGTGGTGATCATCTGATACTTCACAGCAGCCTGTGGTGATCATCTGATACTTCACAGCAACCTGTGGTGATCATCTGATACTTCACAGCAACCTGTGGTGATCATCTGATACTTCACAGCAGCCTGTGGTGATCATCTGATACTTCACAGCAGCCTGTGGTGATCATCTGATACTTCACAGCAACCTGTGGTGATCATCTGATACTTCACAGCAGCCTGTGGTGATCATCTGATACTTCACAGCAGCCTGTGGTGATCATCTGATACTTCACAGCAGCCTGTGGTGATCATCTGATACTTCACAGCAGCCTGTGGTGATCATCTGATACTTCACAGCAACCTGTGGTGATCATCTGATACTTCACAGCAACCTGTGGTGATCATCTGATACTTCACAGCAGCCTGTGGTGATCATCTGATACTTCACAGCAACCTGTGGTGATCATCTGATACTTCACAGCAGCCTGTGGTGATTATCTGATACTTCACAGCAGCCTGTGGTGATCATCTGATACTTCACAGCAACCTGTGGTGATCATCTGATACTTCACAGCAGCCTGTGGTGATCATCTGATACTTCACAGCAACCTGTGGTGATCATCTGATACTTCACAGCAGCCTGTGGTGATCATCTGATACTTCACAGCAGCCTGTGGTGATCATCTGATACTTCACAGCAGCCTGTGGTGATCATCTGATACTTCACAGCAACCTGTGGTGATCATCTGATACTTCACAGCAACCTGTGGTGATCATCTGATACTTCACAGCAGCCTGTGGTGTTCATCTGTAATCTTCAACAAATTCACACGTACGGTTCTATGCATGCAATCTTTATCAACGCAAGAAATCTAAACATATATAATGGTCACATGTATGAATTATTATCGATATACAAGCGCCAAAATAATGTGAAAACAATCAGTTACTCTCTATAATTTAACGCGTAACATTACACCTCAATAATAAGACCATCGTTGAAACCCTTGAAAACTGGTCTTAATATTGAGGTGGTCTTAATATTGAGGTGGTCTTGATATTAAGGTTAAATAAAGAACAAAACAGTTAAAATATACTTATTTTGAGGTGGTCTTATTATTGAGGTGGTCTTTAAGTGATGTTTTACTGTACCTTTGTATAAAAGTGTTTGCACGAATGCCCTCAGCTTATGAGTGTGCGCGAAATTGTTACTGTGATCCAGAAGTGAAAAATGTCAGATATAGATAATGGCAGATTATTTGAACAAGAGAGCATTAGTTGTGATACATACTGGTACGGGTGCAACAAGAGAGCATTAGTTGTGATAAATACTGGTACGGGTGCAACAAGAGAGCATTAGTTGTGATAAATACTGGTACGGGTGCAACAAGAGAGCATTAGTTGTGATACATACTGGTACGGGTGCAACAAGAGAGCATTAGTTGTGATAAATACTGGTACGGGTGCAACAAGAGAGCATTAGTTGTGATACATACTGGTACGGGTGCAACAAGAGAGCATTAGTTGTGATACATACTGGTACGGGTGCAACAAGAGAGCATTAGTTGTGATACATACTGGTACGGGTGCAACAAGAGAGCATTAGTTGTGATACATACTGGTACGGGTGCAACAAGAAAGCATTAGTTGTGATAAATACTGGTACGGGTGCAACAAGAGAGCATTAGTTGTGATAAATACTGGTACGGGTGCAACAAGAGAGCATTATTTGTGATACATACTGGTACGGGTGCAACACGAGCTACAGTCAGCCATCAGTATACGATAAAAGATTGAAGTCTTAATGTCACGAATTTTACCCATTGACAAGGTAATACATTAATCTTAATCGACGTGTTATGCCCTGGTCATCCACGCTACGAGCTCCGTACGAGAACTCGGGGACTCGGTGAAAATGTTTCAAAGAGCTCCCGAGTTCTCGCCGAGCTCGTATAAATTTTCGAAGCTCGCAAGGCTCGGTACGGGCACCGCAAGGGTCCCAGTAGAGCTCGTACACCACGAGGCCCGTAAGAGCTTGCTGGTGCTCGCACGACTATCGCAGGGGGTCGCACGGTAATGTGCGGACACCGTACGGGCACCATACGAGTGCCGTACGAACACACGTGCATCGTATGAGGTACGTCCGAGCTCCTTGCGAGCTCCGCACGACTTGTCTGCGATGTCCGTACGGATATCCTACGATTGCATCCTCTGAAAGATCGTACGGATCCCGTAGGCATGTGACCAGAAGCTACGATTGTACGGAGACCGTTCGGATTTTAAAAGTTGATGGAATGGTACGATTTTATAAATCGTACGGACATCGTACGGATATGTGACCGAGGCATTAGGCGTCCATGTACCCCATCGATTAAACGTCAATGAGCCATTACTGGTGTTGATCTAGGAATGGAACAGTATTTTATAGACTGATCTGAAATTTGGATTGTGGATGCCCGCGCTATGGACATTTTCAGTAGAATGGGACAAAGGACCATAACTCCTCAATAATGTGGTGGTTTGTAACCGAAATCGAGCTTTATCTGTAGTTATTGTTCTTTGCCCATGTACCCAATATAAATTGAACTCATCTATCCTTCCAAGAGCTATTAATCGGAAACATTTTTTTGGCGCGCACGGACGGACAGTGGTAACACGTAACAGTCTATGCACATTCGCTATTCTTCGAATGACGGGGGCATAAAACTCAACCATGTTTAAATTCAAAGCCATTAAGGTAAAGAGACGTCGTTCCTGGACCTTGCCGTCATACCCATTGTCAAGATGTGATTTTTGAGTACTGACACAAGTCCTATTAAAAATCCCTTTAAAACCACGAATTGGATATCACTTTGATTTAAAAAAAATGAGCACTTAATGCTTTAAAACTAAACTTAGGTACACATATAATTATAGCATCAATATAATTAGAAATTGTTTTTGTGTTCAGCAGCATACGCCTGATGAATTATTACATGATTTTTAAACTTACTATGACAAACGAGTGATTTGTAGTTATTTTTCCTAGTAACCGGTTACATTGACCTTACTTCTGTAATTTTATCGCGCTATTTACCATACACTGGTTATAGGTATCTTATTGTTGCGCCCAACAAGTGCAATGTTCCATGGCTACCTTAGTTAAAGTGTGTGATGGCATTGATGATACCTGACTTATTTCAATTTTATGTTAGTGTTGACTGTTGTTACAGACTCTGTTCCCCTGTTCACATAGAATCAGTTTTCAGGATCAGGATCAAGATCAAATATAAGTTCGTTCAAACTTTGTACAAAATATTAAGCAAAACTAAATCTTTTTACATAATGTTTCAATTATGAGAATTCTGCAAAACTTTTGAGATATTAAATTCAAATGTCACGCTTATTAAGAAAACATGAAATTAATAAGTCATGAACGATTTTGGAAAATTTATCCTGATTTGATCTAGATCAGTTTCAGTCATAAGTATAATAAATAATTTCTCAACAAAACAGTGAAATTGTGTATGTTTTCTCAATGTTAATAAGAATATGTTTAGGTAATTTTATGTAAGTTAATGAGAAGTATTGGAAAGAGTGTTGAATTGCTTCATGAAAATGGCAAATGTATTTATGGATCAACTTGATCCATATCCGTTAATCTTTTGTGAACATGGGGCATGTATTTCAACACCTGAATAAAGTATTATCTCTATCGTTTCTAAAGACAAGCTATGTTAGCAATCATCTGTTAATAAAGTATACAAAACATGCAGAACATTGTCGTCATAACGACTGATATTTGTTTTAATAATGATATGATTTTATGACATGCACAACTCTCATGATGCCATAACTTTGAGCAGTTTCGCAAATTCAGGCATATTCGACACCGTTATATCCTAATACAATTTTATGTCACACAATTTTGCAGCCCACATCTGAACACTACGAATCGTGATCAGTTCGAACGATCAGCAAGTGACAAGAACTGGATGGCATAATTATCAACAATATTTCTTATTTAACATAATAATCGTTTATGTTATAGTTTAGTGCTGTTAGGTTGGCCGCGAACAGGTGCATGGACTTTCAGGACCGATCTATGACAATTTAGGTAAGGAAAAATACTCTCATACATAAAGCTATAACTGCTGTTTGGTTTACTTTTGTATCAAAACGCAACCGCGGCATTTTCTCCGTTAGGCTTACGGACAAACACGAACATTTCACTACACCTGTTTTGAAATGTAATTGTCCAGGTAATATATTCATACGTCTAATAAATATACTGTTATAGTCGCATTGGTTTATGACCTTCTCGATTTTGGAAAATAAAACTTGTAAACTTTTAAATTTGTATATTCATACGTCCAATAAAATCGCACTATACAATATTAATCTATTTAATAATGATAACAGCATTAAGTTTTATTTTTAAAATTATATTCCGGTGACATGCATAAGTACACGATGATTAATTTCAGAAGGATTAAGCACTGATATAAATATCACGGTGTTTTCATTATTGCGTTACTTCAAAAGTATATATTACAAAATCCGTCTACAATAAAAAAACTTTTTTTTTATAAAAATATTCTCAGTATACTTACTAGTCGCATAGTTCAAACGTTGCTAGTAAAAATAACATAAGCACTAGATTAGTGTTCTATTAAATACAGCGTTAACGATCGTTAAACAAATGTGAGCAAATGATATGAAAATGTCTGGTATTCAAGGTGTTTTTCAATCGACTCACTGTACAAGGCATAGCTTCCTGTACCGATCTTTGCAAGAAGCAACATTGCAACTAAATCAGATAATATTGGATTGAATCAACCTATCACGTGTTTGCTCAATGCAACATAGAAAATTAAATTATATTGATTTCGGCCTTATCGTGATTTTTTGGCTGTGCGCGTACTTAAGTGACGTTTCTTGCTCGGGTTTCAGATTCCAAAATAGTGAGCAAAACCCGATTTTAAACTGGGTTTAATCCGAGTTAAATACTGTGATCTTTTAGCTTACCGAGCAGGTTTTTTCTAGGCCAAATATGGATTTTCCAGAAGAGAAAAAAAAAAAAAAAAAAAACACAGTTTTAATCAACTTTTTTTTATGGGCTTAAAGTGAGCAAATGCGAGTTTTAGGCATACAACCTTACTTTTTCCAGAGATAAGGTGGTTTAAACGGATTTTAAAACAACTTTAAACTTACTTATTTCCAAAAAGACTCGCTTAAAACCAACATTGATATCCTAAAACCCAGAAACAACTCGCTTTTAAGCAAGTTTTGGTCAAAAACCCACTTTTCATTTGGGAAGGTGTTTACATCCTTTATTTGTTTCGCTTTTGTATTGTTTATTTTTGAACATTGTTATGAGCAAAACAGTAAAATATCAATAATAAGACCATCCTTAGGACCCTTGAAAAGTGGCCTTAATATTGAGGTGGTCTTGATATTGAAGTTGAAAAAGAGCTACCAGAAAAAATAGACTTGTAAATTGTGTTCTTAATTTTGAGATGGTCTTATTATTGAGGGAGTCTTAAAGTGAGATTTAACTGTACATTTAAATATTGTTTATATTATAAATCTACTATAGCTTGTAGTTTGATCACCGTGTGAACATTGTGATATACTCAAAAAAATACTATTTAGAACATTGAATAAGGCCAATGTGTTGTCTGGATTTACATCAGAATTACAATCTGAAATAGATATGCCACGTGTAAATAATGTGTTCACATTTGTATTTCAGCACATACAATATACAAAACTGTTAAACAAAATTGTAATATCAGACGGGTACAACGTTTTATATTAATCATATGGACTGTAATGCACCGTACTAACACGTTTTAATAATTAACACGTATTTAGCATTACCGTCAAATAATGAATATTTTGAACCAAACATATAGCATTGGAACGGTGTGGAGATGACAGCTCCATCTCACACACCTTGGATTAGGCCTGAATAATGATCTAATTTGAGCTAAGCAAGCACTGATATCTTACGTCATTTCTTAATATATTGGATACAGACCTTAAATCAAACTCACATCCAACACACATATCGTCATGCACATTGATACGCGAATGCAGTATTATACTTAAAGCCGCAATAAAAAACGCAACCGAAAATTTTCTGCTTCAAAACATTACATGAGGAAGAAATAATTCTATATTAATTCACTAACAAAATTTCCTGGACTTATTAAATCATGAAATATGAAATATTGGTCCATCGTTTCAATACTTTTTAACAATATTTTAAACATTGGTAACAATTGGTAGCTTTTTATACCATGGACAAAATGAAACCTAATTAGAACAGTTGCGTTTTTAATGGTGTTAAGTATATAATATATGTATTCAGTTGACATCATTGTATGTATTTTTCGCACACCTTCATGTTTGTTGTTGTTGTCCTTGCTGACTCGGTTATTTACAAGGAGGCAAGTTAATATACACGCACATTCAAACAACACAAACAGTAATGAGGATTCAGGGCACAGCACAACTACATTAACACCCTTCGTAAATTGTGCGAATACTGCACAAGTCTATGAAAATATGTGCCGATTTTTCGAGTATGGCGGTTTGACATTTGATGATTCCCACGTGTAGCATCATATTGGGCAGTTAATATAAAATGCCAGTCATGTCTGGAAAGTTACAAATGAGATTTTGTTTCTCGAAGTTGACATGTCAATACACTAGTACCATAGTCCATTTAATGCGTCATGATTTATAACAACGAATAACACTATCCATAACCATAGTTCATCGTTCGTGGGACGAAAATGGAGCTCGGGGAACGATTGGCTTATAATCCAGGAAGCCAAAGTGTCAAACATACGTTAAATACTCTTCTCATGTAATATAATCTTTCATAGAAACCGTAACACGTTAAGTAATTGACTCCGCTACACACTGAATGACAATTTTCAGTTATTCGAACATGTTCACTATTTGGAATTGATACTTACACATTTACTTGCTGGAACTGGTAATCTTTAACACTGATTGCATTAATTATTTTCATGAAAGTAACCACGCACGCATAAATAATGCATATAGACGGGTTCTTAACGATTGTCGATATAATATACCACAGGGACTTGTGCGATATTCATTGGTTATTAGTGTTTCCACTTTTTTCCGGAATAAAGTAGTTGTACTTATCAATACACTCACTATCGGAGAATTGGTCCACACATAATGAGATAAGACCTATTTGATGGTATGATACACTCACTATCGGAGAATTGGTCCACACATAATGAAATAAGACCTATTTGATGGTATGATACACACAGGGAATTCTAGGCAGACTAAAATGAAAAATATCGGATAAGTGTTATTAGATGATAAAAGATAAAATCTAATATCAAGCTTGACTAGATCGTAGCCCAATTTACCTCCCCCACACCAAAAAAACGTTCAGTGAGACATATGAACCTATAAAAATACATGTAAACATTTATAAAGGCACTTGCCACACAAGCCATAAACAGAACTAATGTATGAAAACAAGATTTAAGCGCCTTTGAACGGTCAATATCAAAAACACCACCGGTTGAAACATGGTTTGAGGGTGGACCTTACTTTCCACTCTACCTACAATCAATCAATGGTAACGAATTCTATAGAGAAATTATGGACGACATCCCAGCATAGGAACGGACGAGTATGACTTGTATGTAAAATATATATAGAAACCACGCGACAAACTTTACCCCGTTAATTCAATATTATGATGTTTTCGTTCAGTTTAAATGTACACATACACGTACGTATCCCACGACCGTTAATCTCTGTTTGAGAAGCGACAGTAATGCAAGCTCATTTTACAATGAATGCCTCCTAAGTGCTGGTAAATGTCGATCAGACTATAGAATGGAAGTGATCGTTCTTGACACAAGTGAGCGTCAAACATGCATTATTAATGCTTCAGTAGGCTCCAAGTGACAGGCTCATTGTCAACTGACTTGGACAGCATTTATCTGGAATATGTGAGTGTTGCCGACCATTATACGTTACACCATTGTCTCGGAATACTAGAGTGGGGTAACCTCATATAGTTGATCGATCAGCTGTATTTGGCAATGCCCAGAAGAGTATATGTTGTCTAGTAGAAAGCATCAGCTGTTATGAATCATATTTTGACGAAACATGAGGTGGGTATCAATATATGGGTCAGGCTTGTTACATGCATGTGTACAAACTTAAGAAGCCAATGTTCGGTTATTTTGCTAACCGGTTAATCGTGTAATCTTCCGAACGGTTAACCGGTTAACCGAACATGGCGCTCGTTACGTGTTTCGTTTTATGTCGTGTATATTTTTTATCATACTTGTTGGTATAGTGTTTTATTTCTGCTAAGTACTGAACATAATTCATAAAACAAATATCAAACATTGCAATTATTTTTAAGAAAACATCCGTTTTGTTTCAAACATTATAATATGAAATATGATAAATTGAAGTATAACTTAACAGACAGTTAAACTCTATTCGAATACAACAATGTTAAAACTTAAACATTAGTACAATAACAATATAATTAAACTGTCTATGCAATTCTTCCTAAATTCTCGAGCACCCATTATCGATTTTGCCCCCTTACGCCCCGAGTTTTCACTCCTTTCAGGGACGAAGTATTGAGATTGGTAACAACGGCTATCTTCCAAAATGAAAAATAGATGATTTCAAAAAAATAAACGATTAGTTATCTTACTAACCGATAACCGCATGTTCGTACGGTTGACCGGTTAATCGTTTACATCCCTAGTACAAGCATAACTGATTTGTAGGTGTTTTGTCATGTTGTATCTTATATGTATACTCCAAGTCATTAATAACGCTACTAAATATTGTCCGCATCAGCACGGGGACATAATAAAGAAATAGTTATATTCTAATTCTCAAACAAAATTTCCTAAACTTAATCAATGATTACATATTAATACCAGGGTCATAGTTTGATTCCGTTTGAAGGATGGTTAACTCGTTTGTAACTCATTTCCATACACGTTTACATGTCAGAAATCGTCACATTCAACGGTTTAAGCCTAGACTTGGTCAGTGACAGTGAAGCTTCTTAGAAGAAAGTCAGTAGTTAAATGTTTTGTTAAATACAAATTGTGTCTAATTCAGCGAAATAAAATATAATTTCTTCGTCAAGATTGTCATTCCTTACAAAATATGAAACATTAATACATACATAGCTTACATTAAATTTGTATACCGTTTTTAACAAAATGTAAATTGTATTGACATCGAGTGTCGTAACATTTTCTAACAGAGTTTATATACGTTTGGAACACGTGCTACACACCTAATCAAGCCATACTTTCACAGCCAGATTTTATGTAGATACGACAATAATTCAGTTCGTCAATTTTTATCATATACTCACACTATTGACTGGAGAACGCTCCATTCTAATCACAAAACGATCAATTGACAGTAGCCGATTCGACATTGAATCAATATAGTCTTATTCACTTTTTCTATGTTCTAATAGTCTGTCTATCCTCAACTCGTTCAATAATAGCTCCAAGTGTTTCGTATGTAAGATTGCGCATTGTACGCCAGAATATATATACGTCTATATATTTTAGATCAAATTTAGAGATATGTCTTATTAAATTAATCTAATAAACTGTCTTTTAAATATTATCAACAGCTAACAAAAGACAATTAGAATCAGATAAACTGTCTTGCATCAATTTAGTAAAATGAAAGTTGTAATTGAGCTTTCATTCAGTCATATAATGAATTATTATGATGGAGAAAGACAGCAGGTGCCTCTTCTGGCATTAATTTGGGCATGATCACCTGGGTAGAATCACCGACCTTACGCAAGCCGGCTGGATAGCTTATCACATTCAAATTGCATATCCCAGTTTTGATTCGTAGCCGCAGCGGTGAGGGGCAAGTGATTTTTGAAGTCAGCGACCATATCCCTCGAATGTCTACAATTTGATTTATTAGTAATATAAATCAATGTGTTTGATATTATATGATATGCTCCATAGAAGATTATATTCCAGTCTGCACATTTGTCCTATATATCTTATATCAAACAATTGGAAATTGAATTTGTACATTCGCATCCTATCTATCTTTGGTGACCTGACGTATTCTCAATGCAAATGAATAAAACTTCATTATTTTGGAAACCAAAACTCAATTTGAATGATTTATTTCGATAGAAATAATAATCATGTTATATTTTGCACGTCTGGCAATGTTGGTACACCATACGTTGTTTCCATAACCACTCTGAATATAACGAGACATACGTGTGAGCCCGCCTGATTGGTTAAGTCAGTGGAACGCTCTACAGCTAATATATAGGTAGTGGGTTCAGACCCTGCTGGAGGCGTATGTTCTTCCGTGACAATTCAACATAATACGTCCGAAGGTATTTGTCCCACCGCCCATGAACTCTGATTTATGTTGGGAAGTTGTCAGTAACTTGCCCCTCTGCAAGAAGTTGGTAGCATCTCCATATGAATCAGAGGTTGACCGTGACCGAAGCCAAATATGGTTTAAACTTATTTATGTTTCATTAAATGTGAAACAAGTTCTTACAACTTATACTAATGACTCTCGATGACTACTTCCTGGCTTCCAACTAGTACTCACGCCAAATTTAGGGATTGTGAAGTGCGTGATCAGACACGGCTCCTCGTTGGGCTCGAACTCACGACCTTCGGATCAGGAGTCAGGCGCTCTACCATTTGAACACTGCACGTCCCAAATATCACGGAAGGGCATCACATACCCCTTTCTGGAATCTAATCTGGACCTTCCAGGTCAGATCCTAGCGCTTTACCAGCTAACCAGGCAGGCGATATTCATTCCATTGAAAGGTATGAACTGATCAATTGTGGTCAATAGCATTAGAATAAAAAGTACACATCTAAAGCAGACAATGGACTATCTAAGCAAGACTGGAGCAACACAATGTCGAATAAGCTCACTGGTACAGAAATACAAATATTCTGGATAAGAGAGCATGAAACAAATTACGAAAAAGTACATAGAACACAGCATGAATACTTCGATTACAATTCAAATTAATGTTATTTAATCCATGTTTTAATGGTTTTTATTCATATTGAAGAGACTGTGTATTACCAAGCAGTACTTTATCATGCATTGATCTTGACCCCTTTACTACAACTATTTAACTAAGATAATTATTATATCATATTTTTCTCAGAAAAAAAGTTTTGAGTCGTGTTGCCATTAAACTTCATTACTTTTCCCCAAAAAGGTTGATTGAGTTCATCAAATAAACTATATCCATACGAATACATTCTTAAAAGTGCAGTCTGTTATTTTTTGTATTTTATGAGTGTTTAATGGTCTTAAATGTAAGACGATGCAACTTCATAATGATTCCACCGAGCACAACAATATCAAGTGATTATGGCACAAATGGTACTTCTCTTAAAAACAATTTGCGTTGGTTTTCTTTGCCGTCAATCTGTCATCATGAATAATCTATACAACAACATATCTAATGACTTCTAAGCTTAACTTTTCTCAAAACTAAATATTACATGATCTTCTAATTTCCTCTGATAATCGAGCATTTGTCTGTTTTCACAACCAGAGGATCATTATTGTTGTATTGGTCAAAATACTATCAGTGCATGCTCGCATGTACTATGTTCTTTCCTCAGAAAGTTTATTAACCTATTTTCCAGAAGAGTGTTGGACTAGCAACAAGTGCGAAGATTCAAGACTACATTGCTAAATCCGTTTCATGCTAAGTTACAATTCATACTCGTAAAAGCGACAGGTCAACTGTAATATGACGCTTGCATATTCTGTCAAGGTAAGTGCTCTAAACAAGTTTTCTAACTAGTCATTTACATTCGTTATCGAATTATGATTCATTTGTTGGATACTTTCAACAGATACATTCTAATAATATATAGGCTTAGTTATTTAGATTTAGTTGTTGTCCCGTTGAAGCAGACACAGTTCCCCTGACGCTAACAATCTACATAGTGTCACTGATGTCAGCATCTAAATTACAGTAGGGATAATTGGGGTCGTTTCTACAATTGAAATATTAAAGCCCGCTTTGCTCCCTCTCTCCCTTCCTTTCTTTTCTTTTCTCTGAGTTCTTTTTCAAAAAAACGCTTATTGTTGCAATATTTACAATAGAGTTTAATCATTTTTGTAAACATTATAATCACTTAAACCAATCACGTACCTGTTGGAAATGTAAAATGTTAAGGAGAATGCCTATATGAGTCATTGGCGTTCGGTCTCATCCTTTTCACACTCGCTATTGAACAAACTCGTTTCATGTAAAATGTTGTATAGTGTATTGTATTATTATGTTGTTCATACTATGTACATAAAATATGTTTAAACTGAAGCCCCGATAACAGTCATGTTTTCCATCAAACCAGCAGCATCAGTAAGAACAATGCGTCATGTTTGACCTTTTAATGATTTCCATATTTAGAAGATGAAATTCCATGCCGTTCCAATGAAAACAGTACTAAATCTTCCACGATGACTTTGACATTGTAATGGTACACTTTAAAACAAATCGTTGCCTTATTTCCAGAACCCCATAACTCAATTGTTGACGTTTTTTGAGTATTTGGTAACATTGAAACCGTCTTTCCAAGCTCTTTCTATCTGTACTAAACCTAATAAAATGCAATTCCATAACCCCGTATGTAAGTAGTCTCTACAGGAGGGTAAACTTTAAAATAGTTTTTTCTCAAAAAGACAAAAAGCAAGTTATGGGTTTCTGGAAATAATGCGACGAAATGTTCAAGGTGTTCCATCCGGTGTTAACCTCTTCCTCCAGCAACTTCTAAATAAAACTAAAGATGAAGGACGAATTGCTGTATCATCTTCAGTTATATCATTTCAAACAACACATACCGCACTGGATGTGTACACCGGCGTCCCTTGTCGCGCTCAATCAACGAATGTAACCAGTATAGACTTTGATGAATGCATTGATCCTGATGCCGCAATAACTGTTTGCGTGATGATATTCTTCTAAAGTCATAAATCTGTCATAGTCTTTTGTTATTAAGTGTCATTGGCTGCTTTACAATAATTGAACATGTATCATATATTGCATTTATAACAATCAACAGGCGTGGTATTTCCGACTTCTAAATGACAGGACAAGTAGATAAATGTGCGTGTTGTTACGTTAGATGTGCAACACTATGATTGGTGGCGTTTTAAATGTTAATACATATTCCCAAGCGCATTGACATCTCTTTTAACTGTGGAGATGTGAAGATGCATGTACTATAATTGATGAGCTTTTATCACGCAGAACGGTCATTTGCTACATGTACTTATCTCTTTCTAAAGAATATATACTCAGTACATTTAATAACGCACAATGTGTGATTTCTAAATTTTTCACTGACTGACTTTTAGGATACAATAAAAGAACTTGACACGATATTATTGCATGTGTACGCAACATGTATGCTAATTTCATGACAATCGACAAGTTAATTCATAAAAAATGAGTTCAAAAGTATTAAATGAAATTTAAAGAAGCATGGTATGTACTGAGCATATAACTTCACGAATGGATTCAGAATCAAACGCAGGAACCTAATATCAAGTGTTTTAGAAACAAACTATATACAAATATTATAAGCTTGCAGGGCGTAACAGTACATTATAAAGTGCTTCAATAAGATGCACAAACGAGAAAACACGGTATGTCAGCGTTATAACACTTCAGGATATGTTTGTGCGCTAAATATATTCTAATTTAACCGAATACCAGGAATTGAACATAAAAAACCTATTTGTCAGATATCCACACGCGATATTACTGATTAATTAATATTACATTAAAAACTACACGAGGTTGTATAAAATGTTGTAAAAATAAAAAATTGGCTACTTTAACACCGATCTTTGTATATTGTTATATATTACTCCAGTGCATGAATCTATGAATGTTTATTCCAGTTTTATAATAAATAAAATACTGGACGGTTAATATAAAATTTCAATCATGTCTAGCCGATAATAAACGAGGTTAAGTAGTTCCGTGGTCCAGTGGTAACGCGCTGGACTAGTAACCCTGGGGTCGCAGGTTAAATCCCCGCTCCACCACAAGCAGTACTAACAGTCTTGCGGATGATACTTTGAAAAACCAAGGTGTCGTGAACGATGCGATACCTTGTAGGCACTATTAATGCATTCATTCTATTCATTCAACGAAATCTTGATCACATAAATAATGTATAGTATGGTTCTACATCATTGCCGATATATTATATTCCCAAGACACCATTATACTATCTATCGGTTACTATTTCCTAGAAAAGATGGCTACATCTATTAATACAGTAACCATCGGATAGTCTGGTCCGCACATATTGAAATAAGAGTTGTCAAGTATTACATACACTGGGCTGAATCATGTGAAAATATCACAGTGAGTACTGGGATTAATCATACGAAAATATCACACGGAATGCTAGGTTAAATCATATGAATATATCACAGGGAATACCAAGTTGAATCATATGAATATATCACAGGGAATACCAAGTTGAATCATATGAAAATATCACAGGGAATACTGGGTTGAATCATATCAAAATGTCATAGAGAATATTGGGTTGAATCATACGAAAACAGCACAGGGAATTCTGTGTTGAATAATACGAAAATATCACAGGGAATTCCATGTTGAATCATATGAAAATATCACAGGGAATACTGGGTTGAATCATACGAAAATAGCACAGGGAATACTGGATTGAATCATATCAAAATGTCACAGGGAATACTGGGTTGAATCATACGAAAATGGCACAGTGAATACTGAGTTGAATCATATCAAAATGTCACAAGTAATACTAGATTGAATCATTTGAAAATGTCACAGAGAATACTGGGTTGAATCATATGAAAATGTTAAGAAGATTATAAAACAAATATCACCAATAAGCTTCACGTAACAACGACCGGAGTATGAAATATATTGTTCTCATTACCAACCACCCTTTTGTAGTGACATTTAGTATATATGTTACGTACACATGCAATACTATCGTTTCAAGTTCTTTTCTTGTATCCTAAAACTATTTTAATGGAAATTCAGAAATCCCACACAATGCGTTATTAAATGTGTTGAGTATAGATCTATCATATTAACTGTGAATAAACTAGTAGTAAAAACTGATATATTTATCGTCATAGTTTAATTTATTAATTACCTAAGACTATGTGATGCGTTCACAAAACAACATAATAATGCCCATATTGCCAATCGTTTTCAGACTGAAATACAAATAATATCGATAGTAAAAATAAATATTGTGCCTGCGACTTTATATTAAGTGCAATTTAATGGTATGTAGCCACATGACATTGAATGTCTGTTTTGCAACGGACATACGTGCAAGCTTATCTCACCCAGAAGTTGCATCGAAATGCAAATATCTGTCGATCAAAGCGCTGTAATGTCTATAAAATGGATGTGACAGCATTTGATATGAGCGTGCCTCTACCATGCATTATTGATGTTACTGTAGTTTGAATTTTCCAAGTGGCAATCTCATACAATGTAGGAAATAAACATGAATACAATTTATCTGATATTAAGCGTTGCGTAAAACTCAATGTTAAACCTTTGTCTAAATATTCGAATAGAGAATGTCATTATTCAGTAGATTGTACACCGTTCGATTGCTACTGTGTACAAATATGTATAGAACGTATTTTGTAAAACGATAACTAGGTGCACATCAGCCACATGCATCGTTTAACACGTTATAATAATACAATACAGTATACAACCTGTTGCATAAACAAGAGTTTGTTCAATAGAGAGTGTTAAATGGGTGAGACCGAAAGCCAATCACTTATAAAGGTCTTATTATTATTTGGACAAAGGTAATTCTGTTGGCAGTCGACTTTCACAGACTGATCCCACGTAATGTAGTCAAATAGCCAATTCGATATAAATTATTTTATTCATTTATAGGCCAGTCAAAATAAAAAAATTGGGGAAAAAAAATGCACAGAAATAATTTTTGTGGATTTGTGTCATAAAAGGGATCACATTAAATATACTAAAAGTATAGGACAATCACACGGTGCAAAATGTGATTTTTGGGGTAAAATGGTTGAAAATTTAAATAAGAATGGGAATTTCTGGAATTTGCCAATAACTATGTCAAATTTTGCAATAAAACTACCAGAATTACTGTATTTAATAGATATTGCATACAGTACAAAATAACTTAAGTATAGAAACATTGAACAGTGTTAAATGTGATTTTTGGGGTAAAATTAAAAAAAAAACACAAAAAATGAGCATTTCTGGGATTTGCCTATAACTATGTCAATTTTTCCAATAAAACTACCAGAATTACTTTATTGAATAGATATTTTATTACAGTACATAATACATAAAGTATAGAAACATTGTACCGTGTAAAATGTGATTTTTGGGGTAAAACCTTTAAAAAAGTAACCAAAAACATGGGAATTTTTGGAATTTGCTAATAACTTTGTCACATTTTGCAATAAAACTACCAAAATTACTATATTTAATAGATATTGTATAACAGTACATAATACCTAAAGTATAGATACATTGTAACAAGTGAAATGTGATTTTTGGGGTAAAACCTTAAAAAAAATGACCAAAAACATGGGAAATTTATGGAATTTGCCAATAACTATGTCAAATTCTGGAATAAAACTACCAGAATTACTTGATGTAATAGATATTATATTACAGTACATAATACTTATAGTATAGAAACATCGTACCGTGTGAAATATGATTTTTGGGGTAAAAACTTCAAAAAAATAACCAAAAACATGGGAATTTCTGGGATTTGCCTATAACTTTGTCAATTTTCCCAATAAAACTACAAGAATTACTTTATTTAATAGATATTTTATTACAGTACATAATAACTAAAGTATAGATACATTGTATCATGTGAAATGTGATTTTTGGGGTAAAACTTAAAAAAAACACCAAAAAATGGGAATTTTTGGAATTTGCCTATAACTATGTCGAATTTTGCAATAAAATTACCAGAATTACTTGATGTGATAGATATTATATTACAGTTAAAAATACCAAAAGCACAGATACATTTTATCTAGTGAAATGTGATTTTTGGGGTAAAACTTAAAAAAATCACAAAAAATGGGAATTTTTGGAATTTGCCAATAACTAACTTAAATTTTGCAATAAAACTACCAGAAATACTGTATTTAATAGATATTATAATACAGTTCAAACTACCTAAAGTATAGAAACATTGAACAGTGTTAAATGTGATTTTTTGGAAAAAACTTCAAAAAATAACAAAAAATTGGAATTTTTCGAATCTGTTATTATCCCGTTCATTTTAACTATAAAGTTTCAGAATAGTTATTTTTAACTCATGTTATGTTGCAAAATCAATGCTTTAAATCATAGAAACAGTTTATAATGCAGAATGTTATATTTATTTGAAAAATATATCAAAAAAGAAATAACTAAAATTTGCAATTTCTGGTATATTTTGCCTATACCTGGATTAAAAAAATAAACAATGAAAGTCACAGAAATGACATAAGCTACGTGTTATCTCTCAATATAACATATGATAACATTATGCTATCAAATCAAACAAGAAATATGGTTTTGAGGTAAAAGTTCTGAAAACATAAACAAAAATGCTATTTTCCGGAAGCCATATGAATTTGATCACACAATTATATGATTATAATAGAAGCAATGTCGGTGTCTTAATGCAGCATAAGATATGCACAATGTATTAGTCAAATGCCAAATCTGGGCTGATGGCAATCTCACAGCTGACTCCTTTGCATGTGAATCAGGCTGAACTACATTCAAATCCAACATTCTTGTAGCTACATGCTACTGTACGGCAGCCAGTTTGACAAGTGCACCATACAACTACTATTATGTGAGCACGAGCTGGCGCTCTTCCAGTTGACACTGGATATAGTTTGTTACCTACTAGTTCCCAACCCACATTCTAGTGGGTCCAAATCATCATGTCCTTCCCAGTCCTGTATTTTAGAGATACATAGATGCACCAGACGTAGTTGGTAGTTTGTTTGGGGTCCACATAAATTGATGTTAGTGCAACCTTTTCAACAAACGTAAAAAGGCATACAATGTTCTTTTTCGATGAACTTTGCCCCGACTCCCTTTCATATATGCAAACTAATGCTTGTTCCCTGACCGTGTTCTGGCCTCCTTAGAAACTACTTCTGGACTCGGATGAAAGTTGTGTGAAAAATATGATATTCCATCATGCAATTCTTGGATGTGACACTACATCAAAATTGTATGGTTTGAACATTGTATGCTACATTTACGTGTGTTGAAAAGGTTGCCAAGACCTCCATTTATGTGGATTTATGTTACAAATATATATTACATTCCCCATCATAAACTGTTTCTATAATTTATATTATTGATTTTGCAATATAGCATTTGGTGAAAATTACTGTTTTGAATCTTTTACAGTGAAAATGAACGGGAAATTATCCGATTCCAAAATTTCCTTTTTTTTTAGTTTTTACCCCAAAAATCACATTTCACACGATACAATGTTTCTGTACTTAAGTATTTTGTACCGCAATATAATTTATATTAAATACAGTAATTCTGGTAGTTTTGTTGCAAAATTTGACATAGTAATTGACAAATTCCAAAAATTCCCATTTTTTTATATTTTTTTAAAGTTTTACTCCAAAAATCACATTTCACACGGTACTATGTTTCTATACCCTAGGTATTTTGTACTGTAATATAATATATATTAAATACAGTAATTTTGGTAGTATTATTGCACAAATTGACATAGTTTTGAGCAAATTCCAAAAAATCCCATTTTTATTTAAATTTTCAACCATTTTACCCAAAAAATAACATTTTGCACAGTATGATAGTTTTATACTGATAGTATATTAAATGTGGTGCTTTATATGACACAAATCCATCAAAAGTTTGTCTGTGCATATTTTTCCTCCTATTTTTCCACTGGTCTAATATATGTTTGGCAAATTCCAGAAATTCTCACTTTCATTTATATTTTTACTATTTTACCCAAAAAATCACCTTTTTCATTGTATTCTATTCTGAACCTGAGGTATGTTATAGAGCAGTTTAATATCTATTAAATACAGTTATTGAGGTAAATTTATAGCTAAATTTCGTCGAGTTATTGACAAACTCCAGAAATTCCCACTTTAATTTGTTGTTTTTTTCACCATTTTACCCCAAAAATCACAGTTCACAACATATGATGTGTCATTACTTAAGGTATGTTATGGTGCAACATAATGTCTATTAAAAACAGTTATTCTGGAATTTTTATAGCTAAATCTGATTTTGATATAGTCAAATTCCAGAAATTCATACTTTTTTTACCTTTTAGTACATTTTACCCCAAAAAAGCATTTTGCACCGTAGGATTTTCCTATACTTTTTTTTCCTTACACGGCAGATATTAAACAAAACATTTATGCCAAAATCATTTCTGTGCATTTTTTTTCCTATGTTTGCCTTTTTTTCAGTAGATTGACTGGACTATTAGTGGATCCAACAATAGAGGCTGGAGAACATAAATAATTATACCCTTTAAAAAAACACTCAACTAAAAGGGAGAATAATTTGCTACATGGAACGCCACATGCATAAGACAGTACCTCCACACACAGACTTCCGGGAAAACAACAGTCCTTAAAAACCAGACATTTGAGGAGGTGCAAGGGTAAATACACAAGGGGAGAAAATAACATAGACTTTAAAATAGCATAGCATCGATTCATTCTATGTTCTCCTATTCTTATCATGTATCAGATTATCATATAACAAATATTGTTCATACTGTAAATCATTCCACGCAAATATAGAAATATAGCTATCACATCCGTATATTTATACAAAATATTTATTTCATCATTCGAATCTACTACATTTCTTTGAGATATAACTAATTACTAACGATAGAAAAATAGACATGAATAGAGTTGCGTGCATTGATTTGTTTAAAATATATGGACATATGCTATGACGATTCAAATCGGTTCAATATTAAAATATATTCTAGTCCGTATATACGTCTTACGAGTTTGCAGAGTTTCAATCGTATATATGCAACAATTTAAATTATAATTTATACAATTACATTCTATAAATCATGTGTAACATGACGACATGACAATGAAATTTAATGAAACATACTGTAAGTAAACTGAGTAAACTTAAATTTTTGCCCAAAATAGTGAAGCTGCAACATTTTTGCACCTCTATCTGTAGTGCCCTGTTGTTTTTTAAAAGACGATTTTTGAAGTTTCCACTATATACATATCAGAAAACTGGTTCCGCCCCCTGGCAGTGGTGTTATTTGACGAATCCAAATAATTTGAACGTTCTTATGAGGTAATCCAAGAATATTTGCGTGAACATATATCAAAATTGGGCCTGTAGCTATTATTTTAATCTCCGTTGCCATGGCAACCAGAATTCTGCGTGGAATATAATTATTTGAACAATTTTGAAAGGGACTTAGTAATGATGAATCGTGTCATATTTTGTCAAAGTTGGAAAAGTTGTTGAGAAGGAGAAGAAGTTTATAATAAGTGTGGCCATACGAACGGCAGAACATACGGACGAACGAACGGACAGTGAGTGATCAAAATAGCTCTGAGCACAAAATAATGGTGCTGGCGTGTAAGATACGTTTATTAGAACACAAAGCAAGCGAAATACAAGCATGAATCTGCATGCTTAAGACGTATTATAATCCTGCTTCAGACACATTATAATTCAGCTTAATGCGTCTTAAGTATTATCATTGCTACCGTTTGAATAATTAAAGAGAAAAAAATAACTCCAGACTTTCAATTTCACTGCCAAAAGTAGGGAAGGTTACCTTACTGGTTTAATTCATGAGTTGTGTATCCAAAATGGCCGTGGACATCTACCCTAATTTTTAAAAAAAACAAGCAAGATAACAACACCATTATTGCGCTGTAGTCTATGACGTTGAGCTTTGTCCAAATAATAATAATAATAATAATAATAATAAACTTTATTTATTGAAGGTAACTCCTTAAGCTATAAACATAAAAACATACATACATAAACTTATCTAACAAGAGGCCTTCATACATACATAAATTATTACAATATAAAGAGAACACAAAGAATATAAGCATTTTTATAATGCTAAACCAATAAATCATAACTCATTTTCATATTCTGCATTAACAATATGTATGAAAGAGAGATTAAATAATTACAGGGGACGCCGCATGCACAATACATTGTCTCCCCACACAGACTCCCGGGAAATCATATTAGGCATCGAGGAGGTGCTAGGGTAGACTTGGGTGCAAGGAATGGTCTGTACGACCATAAAGAACTACTAAGGAGAATTTAGTGGGACAAAAGGGGGGAAATCATTATTGGTTGGAATATATCATTTAACAATTCAAGATAATCAGTAATAATAGGACGAATTGGGGGAAAGAACATGGAACATATGTTACATGTATAATCATGAGCGATGAAAGAAGTGCTAATGCGGAAAGGGGAACTTACATCTAAAAACTTAAATAGAAATAGAAAATTAGAAATAATAACCATACAACGATTTACAGCCTTGGAACTGTCAGGTAAAATAGCGGGGGTTTAGGTCGATTTAACGGCTAGTTTACATCGCTATTAATATCTATATGGTCATTAATTGCTATTAAAAGAAATAATTTTAGATAAAAAGAGAACGCTTTTGCAATTTAGAAACTTTGTATATATTTGTTTGGCTACATGTCCCCCAAATTGTTACACAGTAATCAAATAGTGTGTAGGATATATGCATTGTAGTATACATTTTTCATTTCATGTGTTAAATAGTTTGAAATTCTTTTCAGTAAATTTATTTTATTAGTAACTTTTATGCATAAATCATTGATATGTTCATTCCACTGCAAACAATTATCGATGGTTAAGCCCAATGATTTTTGTTTATTTACATTTTCTATCGCCGAGTTTGTAATTGATATACGTATTTGCTTTGAGTGTTTAGTTTTGTATTTTGACTGAGTTCTCTGAAGAACATTCAGTCTTTACTGTATGATCACTATGTTGGTGTCTGACATTTAAGATGCGGTATTTCATTCTGCCCAAATATACAGTGCAAACTCATATTGAATGATTATGACACAAAATGTGTTTCTCCCGAAAGCGGTTTGAGGTGTTTCCGTCAACCTTCCATCTGAAATCATTAATAATGAATAAAACAAGATATTCAATGATGATAAAACCGAAATACCCATAGGATTAATTAGTTCATGTTCGTACATTTTCCTCTGATAATCGATTCATTTGTTGTTATGTTTTTTTCATATCCCTTCACAACGATAAGTTATTAAGTTATTGTTGTTTAACCCCAATCCTGTTAATGTACGTCGTTTCTTTGAACTTCCCGTACGTTCGTTGGGAGTTATTTTCCGGACACTGATGATTAGCGTTTAATTAACAAAAAGTGCAGCGTTTTCATGATTAGTTCATTTAAAAGTTCCTGGATGGTGCGTTATTTATTTTGGGCCTTTTACATTGAACACTAAATGCTATTTGCGTTTTACATGAATGCTCCATATTTTTTGTTTCACTATTACTAGTTTAAACAGTGACAATTCGCCGCTTGAAGATTTCCAAGTCTGTTAAGGTCTAAACAACTTTCTGTCGAAATCATAGTGACAACTATTATATGGAATAGTGATTAACATTACTGACAAGCACATGCCTTATGACGCTAATAAACTTCTTAGTACAGTTGATGTCCGACTGAAGTTGAAATTGGTTTTTTATACATACAGTAAAGGAAGTTGAAGTACGGCGTTTGGTTCCCAGGTATTTTACATCGATATCATAACAGCACAACGCGTTTTTGGACGGTACCGCTCAGGTACCGTCTATAGTAGTGTAGCAATTTGAGAAGCATACAACAATTGGTTCCCGTTTTCAAAACACAAAAATAGACTGAAAGCCGGTAACACGTCAAAAACGTCCACATCCTAATTAATACGCGAACAAAATAGTTCCAAAGTTCACCGAACGAAATAATATCATAAACGTTTCAATAAAATGAAATGTTGAAAATGTGACCTGCTAAAGTGGTTTGTGAACTAATTAGCTGTTTCTGTGGAGTTCAGATGGGGTTTAAAGCAATGTATAAATACACACGAGTTTGTTTACAGTTTTGGATTTATCGAAGATATGGTCTCGTTGTGCACAACTACGAAAATTATCGGTGTCATCTTTCTGCGTACATCTCACTCTGTGCTTGGGAAATTAATTGGAAAATACCCCACTACAACAAAATAACTCATAACCTATGGCAATCTAGTGATATCATAACTTTATGCCTGGGTACACTGATTTTACTCTAAGTTCGTACTGATATAATTTAATATGTCATTCATTTTATAATTAAATATTCACAAACGTTACATCTCTCTAATTCAAGACAACGGAATATATATATAAAAGGTGATATACATTGCGTGTTCTACTATCAGCTGACGTAGAATTTCTTGATTCTAATTGATTTTGGACATATTCTTTTTAATGTGATATAGCTAGATCTCCATTCTAACTATTGTTTCCATGAACATGTTATTTATCCATTCCAATAAGTACATTGTCAGCTCGTGTAACAGTGGAATTATAGGATTACCTCAATACTTCGTAGTCTGAGATTTTTGTCCATCGACATTGACATTTAAATTTCTCTAAGTTCATCGTCAAGAAGTACACCTAATTTATATTCATTATAAACACATTGTATTCTAAAATATTCCCAAAATCCCACGAGAAACAGCATCCACCGACAGAAAGTCTAAGTTAGCCATTATGTTATAAAGAAACGTATGCAACATTTAAGCAACACATTACATTTCCTTCATTTCAAATGAGCGAGCAATGACCTAGGTAATGTGTTTAGGTCTGTCCATGTAGTCTTATCAGCAGAGAAAACATGTACAGACATAGTCCACGGCACCAGAGTTACCCACCTAATCTTTAATGATTATATTGTAGTACCATTGCCTTTTTGTGATAGACAACAGTTTGAGATTTTATAATACATATGAAAGGTGACAGTAGATAATTTGATCTAAAATCATACATAGTATCGTGCTTTCATGAATGTGTTCAAACATGATGTAGAGAATAGCGGTAAGTCATTCTGTGCACGTTAGGTTGGTCTGCTCAATAGTTTCGTTAAAAATGTTATTTCTGGAAATAAAAAATAAAAATAATTGGATTTTGACTTCCCAAAATAAAGACGCTAATTACTTTAATTACAGGATTCGCGCTCGTTGTTGTCTGGAACAGGACTAAGCATGTCAATTGATCTATAAAGTACAAACTTGATGACATCGACTTTGTCGTAAACAATTTGTCTCCATTCAATTAACAACCATATTTCTGGGATGATATTTCAACCAGTTACCACAATGTAGATTATTATAAAGCATTTATACACCAGGTTATATTCACAAATCAGAACATCACTAGACAGATCTCAACGAAGGGAAGATACACACACTTTTTTCTTTGTGTATACACTCAACTGCTTTTCTAATTGGTCTCTTTTTATATTATCATACTTAATAAAGACAGAGAAATACATATTGACGAACAATGTGTTACTTTATTCTTACCCAGGCCATAATGCTTTGAAATGCAATATTCACACATGATTGTACAAAAACATGTGGACCTGTAAAGATTTCTATCAAAATTATAAAATGCAGAAATGTGCGATGACCAGTTAGAAATGAGTTTGAGTGTACGATAAAATTCTGTTGTAATAGGAATGATTTGATTATATACTGTATCATTAAATAGCATGTCTGTCTATCAATAGATCTCAACACGTACATCAAAATTTAGGTGAACAAGTTATTTTTGTTGAATACCGTGATTATCAACATTAAAGTCTGTCAAAAGTATTGTTCTTGGCCCGTTTAAGAGAAGCATCTTATTCTTACAGTAGACAGAACTACGGAATATATACATGTAAGTGTTAAGTAACGGACACTTTCAACATGACAGATATAATTTGCATCCAATAGAAGAAATCCAACCTGTTTCCGACAATGTAGTAAAAGTAAAATCGCTAAAATGTCCTCGAAACACTAAAAGAGAAAATTTCAAATTTAGCTGTAACTTCAACATTACGGTCTAGGCAGATTTATAGGACGCCGAAATGGAACCAGATTGCAAACGGTCAACATGGTTCCGGAACCGCGATATCTGCTGCCATTCTCGACAGCTCTCGGATATTTCCGTTCCACTTCGTTTCCCTGCGAACATGCTCTAGTGTATGTCAGACGGAGCACTATGTGGCAAAATTCAACATTTTGTGCGGTCAAAATATAGTTCTCGTAAAACGGATTTAACTTCTATAACTTTGATATCTCACATATTTCAGTCTTCATATAGCTTAAATATGTGATTCTAATCCCGTTTCATCAGCACTCCAGCGTTCACACCGCCATATTGTTAACATGATATTCGAATGGTATTTCCGAAAGAAGTGCCTTACGAACATCCGAGGCACTGGACGTAGTTTGCCGAGGTTTTCCGAATGGTCTGCTGTATGTAGCACTTTCAGTGGTTTGATTGAATTGCACTTAAAGACAGAACGGATATAAGTCTAGGAAAACGCTGAAGTTTCTTTCGGAGTATGGGAAGTTGTGAGACAGATAAAGAATTTAGTGTTTGGCCAAACAAATGTGTGTTGTCAATTTCACTGCCAAAAACAGGAAAGGTTGTTAGAGACATTATCTTGTTCATTTATTTATTGTTATTTTTGTTATGTCCTAATGGCACGGGAACCCTGCTGCCAAAATTTGTGAATTAGTAGTTACTATCTATGTACCAATCAAATCAAAGACTAAATGTTTGTTCTTGAATGTGGTTAACGCCATGTCAAAATAATAAGCATTAAAATAAACACTACGTATATGCTGTTATATTATACCCACGACACACGACTTTGCAAACATATTTCGTGCAAACAATGATAGGGGCGCCGCTCGTGTTACCACTGAGGAATAGATACATTTAAACCATTATACCTGTACGTATAATCAGTGAAACAATTTTCCCAAAATGGAAATCAGGGAATTCTCGTCAACCGGTTTCAAATAAGGTAAACTGTTACTCGATTTAGAATTGTTTTTCCAAACAAAACGTCTCTTTTTGATGGTCCTAGAAAACTGCCCAAAGGGAAACTGTTGTACACAGGAAACGCATAAGTAAATTTTCACCGTCCAAATGTAATAAAAAGTGTTTAGTTTTGATCTAATCTAGACAATTTTCGAAAAGCATCACAAAGGGACATGCAGATTCCCCGTTCGAGAAGATTTTCCACTGATATATTCATTGATAAATGATGGGTTTTCATTTATTTAGATATGGTCTAAACTAACAGAATTATATATTTGGCTTAGAATATCAGTAAAATTAAAATCTGACATGATATGAGACGTATACCTTCACTGTATTTTGTTTGACGCTGTCTTTCATACCTATCTTGAAAACCCACGACAAGAAATTACCGCCGGAAGCGAAATATCAAAATGGATACAAATTACCAGCAATACTTTTTTAACCGGACATGTATTCAATAAGGGTCCGGCCTACAATTTAGTGCAGTTCACGAAACCGGACACAAACATAATTATTTTGTTTTACCAAATACGTCAGAATTTTAATGATAACGGACACGATGTGTAAACCTTAATTCACATAACTGAGTTCTCTCCCGAAAGCCTTTTGACGTGTTTCCTTTTACCTTCAATAGGAAATCATTAATAATGAATACGAAAACATATCCAATGAGTACTTAAACGGAAATACCGTCAGGATTAATGTTTACATTTAAATGTTATACTTAATCAGCTACAATTCGCCGCTTGAAAACTTTTAACGTCTTTGAAGGTATGTGCACATAGTGACATATATGATAATAGATAGTGCAGAACATCACATACTAACAATGGTCTCGTAAAGATAATAAACGTGTTAGTATCGTTGATGTCAAACCGATGTTGTAATTGGTTTTTGCACATATGAAGACAGTTGAAGTACGGAGTTTGGCGCCCAGGTGATTTACATCGATATCGTCACAGCACAACGCGTGTTTAATGTTAGCGTATGTCATTCTTTCTAATTGAAGGCAACGCTCTCAGAAGAACATTCAGTTTTTACTGTATGATAAATGTTTTGTTATCTGATATTTATTCTGCCCAAATATACAGAGCTAACTCATATTGAATGATTATGACACAAAATGTATTTCTCCGGAAAGCGGTTTGAGGTGTTTCCGTCAACCTTCCATCTGAAATCATTAATAATGAATAAAACAAGATATTCAATGATGACTAAAACCGAAATACCCTTAGGATTTATTCTTCATGTTCGTCCAATTTTCTCTGATAACGATTCACTTGTTGTTCTTAACCGTTCACAATACAGTATAAGGTTATCGTTGTTTTTATCCCAATCCTGTTAATGTACGTCGTTTCTTTGAACTTACTCATTAAAAATTTGTTGAGAGCTATTTTCCAAGACACGAATGGTTTGTGTTCAATTGGAAAAAAGCGCGGCTTTTCAGGACTAGTTCAGTTAAAATTTCCAAGATGTTGCGTTATATTTTGGTAATTGGTCATTCAACACTAAATGCCATTTGCGGCTTACACGAATGCTCAACATCTTTTCACTCTTACTAGTAAATCTATGACAATAAGCCGCTTGAAAACTAGTAACGTCTTTGAAGGTAAGTGCTCTTAACAACTTTCTATCGACAGCATAGTAACAAATATGATAATAAATAGTGCTTAAAAAATACAGACAAACACATGTCTTGTGACGCTTATAAACTTGTTAGTATTGATGATGTCAAACTGAAGTTGAAACCGGTTTTTATACATAAAATGAAGAAAGTCGAAGTGCGGAATTTGGTGTCTATGTATTTTACATCGATATCATTGCAGCACAATGTGTTTTAATATTAGCGTATGTCCTTCATATTAACACCATAGTAAGTACTCGTTTGTTTGGTCTTTCTAATTCATGGCAACGTAATATATTATAAGAGAACATGTGTCATGTATTGCGTGTTCTACTATCAAACAGGCGTAGTGTTTCCTGATTCTAATTGATTTTCGACAATTTCCACGGCAAAGGGGTTAAATGCGAGTGTGACATTGCCTGACATATGATCTAACTATTGTTACAATGAAAATGTTATTTATCCATGTCACAAATACACCGTCAGCTCATTTAACTTTTACTAAGTGTGAGATAATTGTCTCACGACACTGCCAGTTGACACATTGACACTCAAATTCCTCTACATTAACACATTTCTCTAATTTCATCGTCATGAAATTCACCTACTTTATCTTCATGAATCATTTCAAGAAAGCGCAAAGGTACAATCTAAAGTACATTGTTAAGATTCATTTTAAAGAAACTTGTGACATCGCAGTGAACGACATGGGAACTGAACTGATGTTTTAATACATTTTATTCTAAAATATTCCCTCCAAGAGAAGCTACAACAACCAAATAGAAGTTCTAAAATATCCAAATGTTTTAAACGAACGTTTGCATCGTTTTAAGCTAAAATACTTTTCATTTTATTTTAAATGAGGGGGTAATGAACTTGCTGCTAAATGTTTAAGGTCCGTCTAAATATAGTTATATACGTATACTCTTATCAGCAATGAAGAAAAGTACAGACATACTTCAATATTGTATATTAAAATTTTTATGATTTTATTCTGGTAGCATGCCTTTTTCGTTACAGAATAAGTTCTTCAGAGATTTTTGGCGCAGCCGTACTAACATGGTTTTGCTATTTGAATATCAGTGTTGTGTACACCAATCAAATCTGACGTTAACCACCAAGGCAATTTCCCTTAAACAAAAAAGGTTTGTAACCTTGACGCGGATTGGTTAACCTTTCGATAAAGGGTACGTTACCTTAGCGAAATCCATTGAATTTCGATGAAGTTACCGAAATCCATTTTGGATCTGGAGTGACCAGCAATCGTAACATCTCGGCATTTGTTTTATGTTGCACAACAAATTTTAACCTTCAAGTTGCGCCGACCATCTTTTTTCAAGATATTTTTTTTTATTCAAATATAATAGTATATGGTAATATCCTACTAATGAAAGTACTTAGATGACTGTTCAAGCATGCTGTAGAGAGAAGAGTGTGAAGGCTTATCGAGAATTTAAGAGAATTACTGACTATCTCGAAAAAGAAACTATTCTGCGCATTCGTAGACTTAAAAAAGGCATTTGACATTGTGAATAGAACAAGACTATGGTTTAAATTGCAACAATACAATGTGAAAGGCAAATTTATGAACGTTGTAAAAAGTCTTTACGAAAATGCTTAATCATGTGTAAGCGAAGAAGGGTCAAGGTCAAACTTTTTTCCTTGCTCAATAGGCGTGATCAGACAGGGAGATATTCTATCCCCTCTACTATTCTCCTTCTATATTAACGATCTTCATAACTACTTCGAATCAATGCACCCAACATCTGGTGTAAAATATGATACGATTAACGATTAGCTATCTAAAATTATTTGTGCTTTTATATACAGATTACACAGTCATTCTCGCTGAATCTGCAGAAGAGTTACAAAGTGAAATGAACGTCTACGAACAATATTGTGACAAATGGAAATTATCTGTCAACACTTCAAAAACAAAAATAATAATTTTCTCTAAAACAAGAAATCTACATTTCAATTTTACGTACAAAAACGAAAATATAGAAGTAGTTGATGATTACACCTATCTAGGAATTTTCTTCAGTAAAAACGGATCATTTAAAGTAGCTAAATCTAATATCGCCAACAAGCAACGAAGGCTATGTACTCGTTAATAAAAAAAATCAAAAGATATGAAACTACCGATTGATTTACAAATTGAACTGTTCGATAAAATGGTTAAACCAATTTTACTTTACGGGTGCGAACTCTGGGGATATGCCAATAAAAGCCTTCTTGAGAAAGTACATCTTAAATATTTAATATACATTCTAGGTGTGAAACCCGGTACAACAAATTGCATGATATACGGAGAAACGGGTGTTAAGCCATATCTATTGAAATCGAAAAACGAATAATTTCATTTTGGTCAAAACTAGCCAAACCTACCTATCCAAAATTAGCAAACTCCATATACCAAACTCTAATGAACACTTACACAAAATTAAATGATGTTAACAGAAAAAAACTCCAGTGGATCGACAATGTAAAAACGAATACTTATAAAATGTGGAATAAATAATATCTGGTCTACTCAAGATTTTCCAAACCCAGAATGGTTAACAGCCTCCGTTCAGCAAAAACTTACTGACTTATTTCTAAGTGAATGGTACGCAACTATAGACAATTCTAGAACATGTTTAAACTACAGACTTATTAAAACAAATTTCAAATACGAAGAATACCTAAGTAAAACTCCAAACAACTTGTTAAAATGTGTTATCAAATTCCGAACTAGAAACAATAAAATACCCATTGAAACAGGATCCTGGAACCAAACAGATAATAATTTAAGAGTATGCACATTATGCCACTCGGGTATAGGAGACGAATACCACTTACTACTTGAATGCAAATCCCTAAAAAAATATATCAAAAACAAAACTATATACGACCAAACACGTTCCAGTTCAAATTATTAATGAACATATCGCCAGAACATGCAGCTTCATTTAAAAAACTTTGCATTTTCATCAAAGAAATTATATGTTCCTTCCAATAGAAAAACTCATCTTAAAGTTAGTACTATATTTTGTCACTGTTTATTGCATATATAACATTTATCCTGTCTTATGAAAATATGTGTGTCTTCTTATTTTATACATTATAGTAACACATACACAACTCTGTAACATCATAAAGTTGTGTCTATTTATATTGACTATTTTCTCTGTTGCTCTTGTAATCGCACTGATATTATATAATATGCTTTGTTGTATTAATTACTACTGTAAGATTTTTATTCTCAAGCTTTCATGTATCCTAGAACTGAGCTTAGTAAAAATAAACTTGAAACTTGAGACTTGAGAATACCGAATGGTAATTTTGGCCAAAAGTGCACTAATTGGGCACTAATTATAATTATTTGAATATCGGATAATCGAAGAGTTAATGTACGATGACCGAAACAATCGCCAAATGCGTTAATCACATTGCATGCAACGTGCCGTATTAATTACGAAATATTGTTTAGTATCCGTTTTAATTGACAGAGTCGTTGGCCTATTTTAGTTGGTATTTTAAATTATTGTTATGTTTATTTGAACAAAAACGCTTCATATATTTGGTGGATTATATGTTTGTTCCGTAAAGATAACCACGTTTTTATTTTCAAAGATTACTCGAATAGAAGATATTATATATAACAACTTTTTTGCATTTGTTTATATTTTCAAAACCTAACTTTTATAAATTGGTTTTATAAGTAAAAATTAATGTCTGTCATCAAAAGGAGAGATAATAAGTAACGACATGTAACGCCTAATACATAAGACAGTGCCTCTCGACACAGACCTCCGGGAAAACGACGGTCCATAAAACATAAGGCACTTGATGAGGTGCAAGGGTACATACGTTAGGGAACAGAGGCGAAAGGAATGGCATGGCAGACCATAAGGAAAACAAAAACGTTTACTGTTACGTAGAAATAAAGGTTGATATGAGAAAAGGTCCAGTCCGAACGCTGATCGCTGTCTCAGTTTACACAGTATTATATATTAACGTATAATTTTGAACGGATTACGAGATTACGTAATTATCGTGCCATCAATAAAGGTTGCAAGTAAATCACTATCCCAGATAAGTGAAATACTGCAACATGTTATTTTGAACCATAAATACATTACGTGGCGCCAAATCTGCGTGGTCTCGACCAATTATTATCCTAAGCAGGCATTTAAAGTGAAGATAAAGTCTTAAATTACGTATTCATTTAGAGTTTGTATTCAGATTAAGAGCAATTTGTGAAATATTTATGTTCAAGCTTTGCAAGGGGACACTGTTTGTAAGTTTTATGTTCATTTGTTGCTTCCGACATCGTTCATTCGGTTTTGAGGGTATGTTCGACATTAAACGAGTTACTTTTTGAAAAAATAAATGTTTTGCAAGTTACAACATTATCAAGAAATTCGTGCAAATCGTATGGTAAATTCATTACTCCCAGAAAATCTCCATTTTTACTGTCATCATTTTCCTACAAAGTGAAGCTATTAAGATTAGATTGTAAATGGCTCAAATAAATAAGTGTAGGTTCCACTACAATAAATATATGGTAATACATTTCATTGACACAAATGATACAAGTCCGCTCCGGTTAATGGAAGCCAACATTATAATTGGCGAACATCGTTATGATTTAGAACCATCGGTTACAAAAATGGTAAGATCTGATCCGTAATTTGAGCTCTAATGGTGTCCTTCGTTCGTTTAGTTTGTACTAGTAATATTAACAAACAGCGATTTAGGCAATTGAATTTTTCGTCACAATCTCTTTCATCGCCACAAAATAAGTGTTTGTTAGTCATTACCATCAATTGCCATCAATCTTCCTGTCTATTTTCTTCATTCCATACCACGGGGAATATATTTGAGACGAAATTAAGCGTCGCTTTGACCACATTGTTTAAGAAAGGGGAAATATTGTTTAGGACGAATTTTAATGCAATGCATTAATCTCTATATATATGAAAAATTAAATGAAGTAAGATTTATGAACGAGTAAATGTGCTGAAACCAACAGGTTATTATATTTATTATAGAAAAAACTAAATCGTTTTAAATGTATACTTATTCTATACCCGTGACAAATATATTTAAGGAGAGACATTATATTCCAGTTATTTATGCCACCCCATGTTCCTACATTTTAGGTAAAAACTCAACATTTTTAGAACCAAAGACGTCATGACATTAAGTTCTACGAAGGGCGTGAGTAAATGGACATGATTTAAGCGGACATCATCTGATAGCTTAAGAACAAAACACTGGAAAGTAATTCTCCAGCTGCACAAAATGTTCTAGCAGACGTCAGTAGTAAATAAACGGAAATTACTGAATACATTAACACACTATGTTGAATAACAGAGAATATACATTGGAAGTTATTACGAATCAACGTGTTCTGAGTGGCTTTCTTATTCTTTCACAGAATCCTTCTTTGTGACCGATGCAAAAAATTCGCCTGCACATCCATTTTTGAATAAGTCACGACAAAATGATCTAGTGTTCATCAGTTCACACAATAATAAATCAGCTGTTAACAGGTATTTTCCTTTGATATGAGCTCATAAGGTAAGTAAGTATTAGCTCCCTCCCCTGGTTGTCCTCTTTTATTCTCTTAGTTATCCCTTATGGTCGGCCATGCCATTCCTTGCGCCCATGTTCCCTTACATATGTACCATTGAGTCTCCTCAAATGCCTTATGTTTTATAGATTGTTGTTTTCTAGGAGGTCTTAGTGGGGAGGCACTGTCTTTTGTATGTGGCGTTCCCTATAGCATTTTTTCTATCTCTTTTAGCAACAGGAAGATGGCAAAATTCATGACACAGAAACATTGATGACCTTTCTCAAGCACACCGGACAATTTCAGTTGCAACCAATGTTTGCATGGACTTGCCACGTTTTCATCATAAAGGAATGACATTATATCTACTAGATACATTGGAATAAATTCAGATTCATATGACAACCTAAATCACAGCAATAAAGACTGGAACAAAAATTATCATGCAAAACTGCACATATATAATTGGAATAGGCAGCAAACGACAAGCAATTTATTAATTGACCGATCTGAGAGAGAAGGTCTTAATAACATTGATTATGTAAAACATTCACAATTTTGATTACGAAACTTCAATCACTCTAGATTGGCACTTAAAATAATACCCTGATATGTTTTCATCAGATAGTGTTGGGATTCATTCAAAACAATCAGAAGCCCTAGAGTCAAAACGTTTCAAAACTAGGTACTTTGAGTTTTGATTTTACACTTTACATTCACCGTAGGAAAATTCCAAGCCTTTCTTTGTCTGGCTAGAAAGTGGTTCGAAGATGTTTAGAAGATCTTAAGACTAAGAAAAAGAAAACCAACATCTATCAATTTTATTACTTGACAATAGGAGAAGAAATTCATAACTTTTCAACGTGCTTTGATCTAACGTCATGGTGATGATCAGAATACACCTCCATCAGTGATGTGTACATTTTGAACTCAGACAAAATAACTCAAACAAAAGTATGAATAATTCCCGTGCCGCTCAACTGCCTGAAACAGTTTATGAAGACCTATTTCGTGAAATAAAAAAATATCTTCCAATTTCATGAGTATAGATTCATAGTTTTGTCAGTTCCTCCTTCTCATGACAAATGACAGTCGGACCTCGTTCATTTGAATTCATCGGGTACGAAATTGTATTTCGAATAATACATGATTTCGAATAGCCCATTTCAATTCGCCGTGCATAGAAGATACATCGAGAACTGATATTTATTTCGGATGATACCGAGTATTCTGATAGCATGTTTTCGAATAAACGATATCCGACTTTACTTATAGTGGAAAATGTCCTCTATGATTGCAAATACCATTTTTAGAGGTATTAGTAAGACACAATCTCTTCGAGAATGTGGGTGTTTATAAAAAGTATGTTTACTGTACGAAGAAAAGAACATAACACATTATAATTGTCGGTTGTAAACTTGTGGCGAAACTCATTAAGGCCGGATCGAAACATCATCAGACAGTGTCACGTCAGAATACTTCGAATTGATTGATAGCTTGATAAAATATGCATTTCAAGAACAAAAATATACCAAGTTCGTCTCGTAAATAATGGAAAGTCTACAAGAAGTGTTGATCCATCATATATAGGAGCACCATGAAACATGTAGCAGACCCAAAAATCTAATCGCACAAGGCATCTATAATTAAACATTATGCACTTATAGTGTGGGTTATTTGTTTCGCTAAACTGTTTACTACTACGCACAATGCTAATTATATGGAAAACAGACCCGAAGTGGCAAACCATGAGTTGAAAAGAATATGGTTCGATTTTCGATGGCCTCTTCCATAATATAAGGGCTTTACAACATACACATAGGTATATACGAGTTGTATATGTGTATCTTGCAGTAGAAACCGGCTGATACGACAATATACCTCAAGTACAATGAAAATGTACAATGAGTACCACCGAAAAAGAACACCAATTCCTCTAAGTTTGTCCTTTTTACAGAGATTTAAGACAAAAATATTTCAGCCGATATTAATGCCATTTGCCAACACAAACATTTGATAATATCATGTCTTCAAAATCAAACACCTACAAGTTCACTTGGTAAATATATCTACTTCGCTATGTCGAATAGAAACCCCACAAATCTGTGAAAGACTAGACTGTACTTGTGTTACTTGTGTTGTTTAATAATTGAATGACTTAATTTCTCTCTAATCGACTACATATGTGGCTAACAAAGTTTGTAAAATGTTTAATGCCAAAATAAAGTGTATTGTATTGTATACAAGAATTATTATAGTCTTAGTCTTGTGTATAACGATTAAATAATTCGTCATCAACTGGATTGATTAACTGCATGGACCTTTTTACGTGGATATTCAACCAACTGGTAAGTTTTATTTCATTTTATATCAATGTATATGTACCAGATTTTCTGTACCTACAAAACTCTCCACTAGGAAACGGCTTTTTTAATCTGGGAAAATCCGCATTGTATATTAAGTTAGTAATCTGGTGATATTGAATAAGTTGTTTCTATTTTCATTTTCTTTAGTAAATATAATATATCTTGCAGAAGCAATTGAATGAATTTATGTAAAACACAATACGATGAATGAAACATACGCAGAATCATTTCAATAAATTAATAACATCAAACAATGATCGAAATATGTATGTTTCGTCATGTTGTTAGAATATCTGCAATGAATTTCAATAAACATTTCTGCAAACACCAAACAATCATTAAGTTTATAAAACATGTCAATAAATCGTCCGATGAGAGAAGCATTTATATTAACCTTCTCTCACAAACTTTGTACGCACTTCACAAAAACAAACCTATATATGGTCATAACAGATGTTTTAGTTATACTTGTGTGCTCCATTATTTGCAGATGCTTCGGATATCTTAATAGTAGTTATACATTACTTTGCTCCATAAACACAAATTTTTGTTGAAGAGAAATGAAATACACTGACCCAAAATGAAAACTTTACATCGATTTCAAAAGTATATATTTAGATGATAAATGTATATTCGGGTTTATTTATTTTTTATTGAAGCTTCAATGCAATATCAATGTGTTTATCACACAACATTTGGAGAAAAGAAAGTACTGACTGAGTGATTTTATAAGTAGCATCGGTAACCAGTGTGACCGCCATTTTTACGAATGCATTGGAGAATACGTCGCCTCATTGAAGTTACGTAACGTTGTATGACCGCGTTTGGAATACGTTGCCATTCTAACACAAGTGCATTTCGGAGGTCATTTATGGTATCAATTTGATGCTCGGACCTGGATCTCCGACCGCATTCATCCCATATGTGTTCTATTGGGTTCAAGTCTGGGGATACAGCGAGCCAAGGCAAGACGTTAACATTATTTTGAGCAAGGAATTCTGTAGTTATACGCGCCTTGTGAGGCGTTGCATTGTCATGCTGGAAAGTGCCAGGTGCGTTATTTTGCATGAATGGTATCATTGTATTGTTTAAAACATTGATATAACCTTGAGCATTGATATTTCCTTGGATAATGACCAGATCAGTTTTCAGATTCCCCATTATCCCACCCCAGACCATTTGACTGCCACCACCAAATCTATCTCTCACCTGAATACAACAATCTGCAAGTCGTTCATTTCTACGGCAATAGATGCGTATTCTACCATCTGCATGGCCGACAGCAAACCGTGACTCATCGCTAAAAAGAATCGATTTCAACTGGTTGCGCGTGAAATGCAAATGACGTCGTGCCCATAACAGTCTGGCAGCTCGGTGGCGAGCTGTCAAAATCTGTATATGGACGACGAGCACGAATAGGAACATGGTTGTGTCTCAAACGGTTTATGATCGTCTGTGCATGAACCCCGTAACACCGAGCAGTAATGGTTGCTGGTAAAAAAACGATTACGTAGGTGAGTCAACGTGATAACGCGATCAGTAGGTAACGTTGTAGCACATACGCGACCGGGTCTTGCACGATCTCTGACAGATCCAGTAGTGTTGTACTGGTTCGCAAGATTATGAATAGTCTGTCTGGAGCAGCCAAAATGACGCGCTGCGTTATTTACCATTTACCACGCCCGGAGCATACCAATAGCCTGGTTTCTCTGATCTTCAGACAGACGTGGCATCACTAAATGCAATTGATTTTTAAAACAAATTCAATATTTGTTATCTGTGCTAAGCAGCAAATGATTACTGGTCAGTGTAAAACCTGTAAGTGAAACCAATGTTGCTGCGCACGTGCAAAGTAAGGAAA
Source organism: Mactromeris polynyma (assembly GCA_032209605.1). Taxonomy (NCBI): domain Eukaryota; kingdom Metazoa; phylum Mollusca; class Bivalvia; order Venerida; family Mactridae; genus Mactromeris; species Mactromeris polynyma. Next base: position 1,967,051 of record JASFXZ010000031.1, on the reverse strand, counting down.
CGTTTTTCCTGTTTGGACGCATGAATATACAGGCGATTTTTAAAACAATTGCATACTCGTTATCCGCAATGAAATCGTGATAAACATGGGTAACACTTACAACAACATATATACTAACAAAACAAATATTCAAAAAAATAAAGTGTAAAGTTTTCATTTTGGGTCAGTGGTATGTGAAATGTGCGATGGAAATAACTATTAATTTAATGAATACTCGACGACTGGGAGCATGCTCTGCATAATGTCAGCACTAGTCTTTCTCCTTATTACGAATATCTCTTGAAATGATTTGTGTAAGTAATGACATATATGCCGATTCGTTTTTCTTGCAGTTAATTATTATGAAAAACTTGTTAATGAATTTGTTCAAAATCGAAATTATCCATTTGCATGACAGCAAAATACCGGCATTCTCGTTTCTTGTAAGCGACACGAGACTCAAGTGTAGCTAAGAAAATTTCAACATGTCTGTAGCACACCTTGTAAATAAGAAACCCAGTAGAATAACTATAAATTAGGGATGAAAACGAATATTCGGATATTCGAATATTCTGTTCGTACGTTCAAATATTTGAATACTGATTCGGCATTCGAATATTCGATAAAATATATATTTTTAATATAAAAGCTGAATACAAGTGCATTTACTTTCAATGACGGGCATTATCGCAGTGATTGACACGCCACGCGTGAAAAACTATCTACGGGACTGGTGTTAATTGCAAGTCATGTTGTATATTTGGGGTCACGAGAGATATATCACTCTGATGTCACTTAGGCCCTGACATTATAAGTAATCGCGGAGCATTTTACAACTTCAGTGATCAGTTTAAAACACAAAATTCATAAGCATAAAGTTAAACTTCGATTTTCAAATGTATTATTATTAAATAATAAGGTCGTATGTTCGAATATTCGAATTTTCGTTCGGAAGGTTGACCGAATATTCGAATACTAAAATTGCCAAACGTTGACATCCCTACTATAAATACATTGGAAACATATAAAATGCTGATACAAATAATGACAATCCTGATTATAATTTTAATAACTTGCGAAATGCTTTAAAAACAATATACATTGGTGTTTCGTGAATCTATTTACATAAACACTTAGCGTCAATGCATCGAATTTTCCCAGAACATTTACGTCGAACGATTTTTTTGTTGACGTGTAACTAATTGGAACACTATTTCACGTTAACCAATTTTTGTAGTGTTGCACATTTCTAACTATGCCAACTTTGATATCTTATTTTAGTGATATTGAGAATCTTTATTTAATTACCAGTGATGCAACTGTCTCCTCTGTATTGTCTAGGGAATATCAAGGGAGGATCACAAACCGTTAGAACAGACAGCACATTTTAACAATGATTTCCCGATGGATATACATTTTCTTTCAAACAAATATCTGTCAACTGACTAAATGTTCGATTGTATAAAAGGTAACGTTAACTGTCTACTTAGTCAATGCGTGTGTGTGTGTGTGTGTGTGCGTGTGTGTGTGTGTGTAGGTGCGTGCGTGTGTGTGTATTGGAAATAAAGTCCATATAGTGATTAAGTGTGAAGGTAGCTAGCTTTTAAATCGACTTAAACCCCAAGTAGTTTTACTGACAATTCCAAGGCTGTCAACATATGCATATATTTCACTTGATATAGTGTTCATGTTATATTCTCCCCCTTTCGGCCTATTGTTCTTGAATTGTTCCGTGATGTATTCCATCCACCATCCATTAACCCCCCCCCCCCCCCCCCCCCCTATTCCTCATCAATTCTCCTTGGCTGTCCTTTATGCTAGGCCAGGCAAATCCTGAAGCCCTTGTTTCCATGCGTATTTACCTTTGCACCTACTCAATGCCTGATGATTTGTGGACTGTTGTTTTACCGGGGGTCTGTGTGGGGAGGCATTGCCTTGTGTGTGTGGCGTTCCCTGTAGCAACTTATATTCTCTTTTAAGAAACATGTCTACCAGATAACATCATAAATAGTTTTTGTGCTTAAAGTTATTTCTAATAACATTGTAAACCTCCGCTGTAAAAGTTGAGAAGTATGAATGCTTGTGTATTGTTTAACTTGCAATAATACCCAGTAATTCTGTCATGGGGAACAGACTTGTCGGATTGTAGACATGGAATATTTACACAACATGTAACTACAAGGCTGTTTCCAGAGTCTTGGAAGGTGAAGAAGGGGAAGATAATGTAGCTGATATTCCCACAGGAGCCCTGTATTTTACTGGGAATTATAAAGGAGCACAAACATACCTCGGACGGCCTAGTAATTACAACAATAATATGATATATTAAATTAAATTGTATTTTTATTTCATTTTGGCTGATTGAAGTGCTCCCAAATCACGCATGTATAATGAATCGCCGATCAAGAACACAGAATAATTGCTACGTTTGTAAACTAACCTATTATTCTAATAATGTTATTACCACAAGCAAACAGAAAAATGGAAACCTTAATACAAGGTTGTACTCGGTAAATATATGTTTATTGACCTTTCTTTCACGATAATGATACCGGTACGGTCCAATTTCAGAAAACAATATCATAATTATAGAAAGATGCTTTCATTATGTAATGACAGATATATTATTTATTCTGTTTAGTTAATTACTACACAATAAGACAGGGAAATTCACTACAACCAATGTAATATAGCAAACACACAATCTTACATTCGTCTAAACATTAGTAAATGTATCAACGTAAACGATTTTTATTCGTCTAAGATCAACAAACATATTGCGAGTACTAATCTAACAGAACACAAAACATTTAAACGCTGTATTGACACAAGCATAACCTTCACGAAGTATTATATAATGTATATTATTTGATTGAAGTTATAGATAAATATGCATGGTCTTAAATTAAAATCTTTAAAATGGTATTAATCACACGGCTGACGTTTCTTGTGACTTAAAATGGTATTATGAATATATCTACTGATGAATCATATTCAACAAAAGCGACCTGAAACAAAACCGTTCGATTCAAGTAATCCCATGTAAAGATCATATATATACATGAGTATCCATTGATCAATAAAGGAACTTTTACTTTAAAACTTACTTGCATATTCGAATTTAAGCAATGTGCCGAAGGTATTTTCAATATTCAGATAAATAGCCTGATTTCATTTAGCCAACCTCAAAAATGTGAAAAGAATAGATTCAGAAAATAATTAATGGCATTTGTATGTGTCTTGCAACACATTGATCCAAATTCCTCATCCAGTTGCCTTGCTAATTGGAACTTAAAAGAGTGTTAATCATTTTGGCTGACATTTACACTTCCCTTATTTCAACAGTCAATTCATACTGTGTCGATAATTTGTTCGCACAGAAAAGATCAGGGTCCGTATTTATCAACGCGTTCGTATGTATGACAGCGATATTACGAATAAGAATGTTCGTGCGCACAGTAAATCAGTACACGCTCTCTGTGTGGAGGTTAAACTAGACGTATCTCGCGCCGTCTCTCAGTCGTCTGTCAAGAAACAACAATATAACCGCCGATCATTATGTTGTCAATAGACAATCTAACTTCTCAGAGGAAGGCGAGCAAACTTCGGTGGACAGCTACTTAAAATATCTGGGACATCCTAACAGAACACTGATAAGTATTCAGTAAGATATGCCGGCAGATATGCCTGCCCGCTTAATTTATATTTCTTAAAAACATCATGGGTGATCAGGTTTGCTAGTTCAGGTCTGATGACTAAGATGCGAATTTTTACCCAACAGGGGCTGGTCATAAGAGGTTCGAACTGAAATATGAAGTACTGTAGTGGTGTGGCGCTTGATGAGGTGATCGAATCCACGCCCCTTTCTACACCAGTAGGGTCTTCTACCAACTGTACTAACCAGTTGGCTGTATCACCCCCACACCGCAGCTCTCCTCCCGCTTACGTCACTACACTTCTGCTACCTTCATATTAGTGCAGGTAGATTTGTACCCAGTGTGGGGCTCGACCTCATTCCCAACGCTCACAAGGTGCTCTGTCGTTTCGTCACACTCAACTAAACAGCTGAAGAAATTCTATGCTCAGAAGGATGAAAACATGCTGAACTAATTTATTATTTATTGAGAATTTAATACTTTATTTTACGGTAAATTGTCATTGAGGATGACATTCAGCTGGTGATGTTAATGATGCTGACTATTGTTTAAGAAAATGTGAAGTGCTGCTTAAAATCACAACCTATGTAGTTCTAATGATTTATAAGAGGTCATAATAGGACCAAAATCAAACAAACCATTAAATTGCCAAATGTTAATGATTAATCTTTCTTGATATAATATGTTAATCAATTTCATGTCTCAACAGTTTAAAATAAGGCTTAGCAATAATCAAATACATTTGTAATAATATTAAATTTTAAAAGTTGTATGACATAGACGATACTGTTCTTTAAATGTAAACCATACATTTTATGTCCATGAACAATTAATTCCACATACGGTACACTTTATTCTTATTCCATCTTCAAATTACCTTTTGATTGTCAGAAGTTTTACTTTGAAATTGATTATAACTTTGATTGACTACTGTATCAGTTAGTATGAATGGAATCATCTTAAACTTTATAAGATAACAATATATACTTATTAATGTATTTTTTTCAGAAATACCAGACAATTTCACGTACTATGAAGTAGATGAATTGATTAAAACTGTTGTTGATTAATGTGAAATATTATTATCATTTTTCTTACGAACGTTACGAAAGCCTATAGCCATTCGTAGCATTTTCGTTTAAAACTTACGAATTCGTAGCGTCTGTATGCGTACGAAAATATTGATAAAACGCTCTTGCGATTGGAAGAACGTCGTAAGAAAATCTTACGAAACATTCGTGCGTAGGAACGTTGATACAACGGGCCCAATGCATAAGGCGTTTAACCAATCCGGAGTTTGCAACTATAGCTATGTTATTTGATTATTTTTAAATTAACACACTTTCTGTCTGTGTGTCATAATCATGGTTTGGTACGGATCATTGTATGTTTATTACAAGTGTATATTAAATCAAACATCTCGACAATCTTACACAAAAAGACAAGACAAACAATTGCATTGTCAATTCCATAATCTTAATTATTATGTCAAGAACCTCCATGAAGACTTACCAGACAAAATAATCTTAGACTCTATACTAGACGATATAATTGATCTTTTTATGAACAACCTATTCAACTTTCTGTATACGCTGTCGAAATTAAATAAAAAGAAAGCATATTCTCAATGTTCTTTTCAGATAGTGTTTCAAAGTCATGCACACACTATTTGCCAGTAGTAATATTAGGGTTAGGCTGATATGTCGAATGTTTTAGTCTCTTTAGATTTGCTGGGCTAATACACAATAAAACACAATTAAAGACCACTTCAATATTAAATGGTGGTTTTATTATTGATGTTTTACTGTACACGAAATCAAAACTGATCAAGAAGGACGATTTCTCCTTTATTTTGAGACGGCTATCGTATTAAAACAGCTTATTTGTTCAACATATTTTCATTTTTATGACACAAATTCCTACATATGTATGTCACTGTTTAGCGTTCCAATAGACTCTTTACCAGATAGTAGGTAACATTATTTTAAATGCAAACGTTTTATGAATATGTGACGTTACATTCTATATTCAGACATTCACAATAATAATGTCTTTGTGTTGTATCGTTGAATTGATATTAGTCCAGAAACTGTATCTAAAGACATATTTTTGTCCCAAAGGAGGTCGTGTCAGTTATTGTAAATACAGTGTCAAAACTACTGTGAAGCTTGTTTTAACGCCGACTGCATACCAAGTAACAAGTAAGACAGCCATATTGACCAGAATGTAATTCTAATTCTGTCGACTTGCGACATAACAATCGTCTTATCGGCCAGACGGATTTCTTTCTCAGGATCATCATAAAACATCCGAGTGTCCATTCTAGTTCCGAATGACCTCTCCGTCCTGAACATATTCAAACACTTCTGTTACCGACAAATAAATTTAATTCCGCATTGGAAATCCGTAAGAATAACATTTATCGATGTTATCAACATTCATCAAACGAATAATTAACTTTCAAAATACAAACAATCATAATGAATAACTCTTGTCAGTCATCAATGGTGGTTAACAGGTCTCTTGTGGTGGGGGGGAATAACACATGGCTACGAATCTTCTCAACATGTCACCTTTAAGTCAGCGTTGTAACCGATTGGTGCACCATGTAATAACTTTACTTACATCTTCAAACAAAACTTCAAGAAGGACTTGATCATCTGTACATGCAAGACAGCATAATGAATGTACTGGGTTAATCTATTCCTGATCGTCAATCATTGCGAATTATACAAATACAACGGACTCCATAATCTGATTTTAAAACTAATCAACTATAATCGAATATGATTTTACAACATATTCATTAAATAGAACACTGAATACAAAAAAGAGTACTATGAAGCTTTCGTTTTGAATGAATAGTTATTTACAATGATGCTTGAAGAGCATGAACCAGTCACCCTGTGTCAACTTATTCCTTTTTATATAGTACTGCAAACAGGCACGAAACGTGAACACCTAAATTGAGAAAGACAAATGCAACATAGAAAAGCCCCCCATATCTGTTATATTATCTATTATTTAATAAAGGTTTTGTTTTACCAACAACATGGCGGATAAAAGCCTAAGCTTGACATCGGCGACAAGGGAGCATCAACTATTTATGTAAATCTTCAGTATGTAACACAATGCGGGGTATTTTGCTCTTTGCAGTATGTATTGTTGTTTGTTTCATACGCTAAGATATTGCAAAACAAATCTACATGACGCAAGGTCATTTTCGGTATGTGCGGAACTCATTTGACGGCGTAACATATGGCTGTGTTGTACATGAACAATGCACACATTACAAAGGTCGATAACGCATTAAATTGCGTTTCTTCTCTCGTCATTAATTCTAGGCTGTTACTGGGTAATAACATCAAATACGTGTTGCAGAAAATTTACACTGATTATTCGTTAATCACACGGTTCAACGAGTGTTGCGAAATGAACGAGGCGACAGATATAGCACGCAGATAAGAACTAGATAGTAAAATAGCACACTTCATTGATACAATTAAAGGACAATCTGAACATTAGATGTGACTAATTATAAGTTTGAGAATTACTGTCACTCAGTTACATAATAAGGACACATACATGTACTTAACTACAAAGAAACATGTGTGTACTTAAACAAGTACCCTGTGTTTGTTCATTAAATCTAATTAAATCATCATTACGGACAAGTATCGAGCAAATTGTATATTAAGTACACGGCGCTTTCGCTAAAAATGGCTGTTTTCATGTTGTAATGTGGATATTGACTTTTCTCTTGAGAACATAAAGTTTAAGTTTATTAGTTAACAATGATGCAACTGGGTTGCAGATTTGCAAAAATAACATTGTCTTACAATCGGTACTATAATGTAACTACAAATATCTAATATTTATTAGACAAGTTTCGGTCTTCATAAAAACATGATAAATTAACACGAAAATGACGTCAGGTCGCTGTGGTGTAGTGGTTAGCATAACGGACCGGCAATCCGTAGACCTGGGTTCGATTCCCGGTAGCGCCAGTGACCGATTTTTCGTGTTTCTCAAACTTGACTTTATTTCAAACATTTCTTAAAACTGCCATTTCTTGTTATGTAATCCAGTTGACAAATGTGCCTTACACCCCGGAACGAATGACAGCTAGGATACGCATTGTAAATATTGGATAAGAGTTAAGTCCATATTAATTAGATTTTAGTGAAGTAGACCCGACTAAATGTCAACTTGAAAAATTATTTATTGTAGTCAAACTTAGAAAGTAATGCTGACATAAACCCATGTTACCAGAATAGTCAATGGGTAATGGGTATTTATGTAATGTTGAGAGCAAATAACAGAATATTTCATATGAAAAGCAGGTGTTGACTTCTTCATTCGTGTTTTTATTCCTCAACACGTGAAGTAAAGTTCATTGTTCGCGATATCTGGGTTATTATTAAGGTTGGAATTAAAAGTGGTCATATAAATATTTCATAAACTTTATACGCAGTACCTGAAATGCTTTTAGCACTTGTAATGTATCAGTAATATATTACAAAACATTTAAATGATGTACTGACACAAGCATAACCTTCACAAAGTATTATAAAATGTATACTATTTGATTGAAATTATAGATAAATATGCATGGTCTACAATTAAAATCTTAAAAAGGTATTAATCATACGGCTGACGTTTCTTGTGACTTAAAATTGTATTATGAATATAAATTATATCTACTGATGAACCACATTCAACAAAAGCGACATGAAACAACACCGTTTAATTCAAGTACCAGTATGAACATTGGGCCCGTTTTATCTTTATTCGTACGAACGACTGTTCGTAAAATACGAAATGTTTGTAAGAATGTTATCACTAAACTAACGACCGTTTAATCAACGCGTTCGTATGTATGACAGCGATCTTACAAATAAGAATGTTCGTTCGCACAGTAAATCAGTACACGCTCTTTGCGTGGAGGTCAAACTAGACGTATCTCGAGCCGTCTCTCAGTCGTCTGTCAAGAAACAACAATATAACCGCCGATCATTCTGTTGTCAATAGACAAACTAACTTCTCAGAGGAAGGCGAGCAAACTTCGGTGGACAGCTACTTAAAAGTACTGGGACAACCTAAGAGAACACTGAATAGTATTCAGTAAGATATGCCGGCAGATATGCCTGCCCGCTAAATTTATATTTCTTAAAAACATCATGGGTGATCAGGTTTACTAGTTCAGGTATAATGACTAAGATGCGAATGTTTACCCTACAGGGGCTGGTCATAAGAAGTTCGAACTGAAATATGAAGTACTGTAGTGGTGTGCCGCTTGATGAGGTGAACGAACCCACGCCCCTCTCTACACCAGCAGGGCCTTCTACCAACTGTACTAACCAGTTGGCTGTATCACCCCCACACCGCAGCTCTCCTCCCGCTTACGTCACTACACTTCTGCTACCTTCATATTAATGCAGGTGGATTTGTACCCAGTGTTGGGCTCGACCTCATTCCCAACTCTCGCAAGGTGCTCTACCGTTTCGTCACACTCAACTACACAGCTGAAGAAATAGTATATTGAATGGTATTCTATGCTCAGAAGGATGAAAACATGCTGAACTAATTTATTATTTATTGAGAATTTAATACTTTATTTTACAGTCAAATTTCATTGAGGATGTCATTAAGCTAGTGATGTTAATGATGCAGACTATTATTTAAGAAAATGTGCTGCTTAAAGTCACAACCAATGTAATTCTAATGATTTATAAGAGGTCATAACAGGAACAATCAAACAAACCATTAAATTGCCAAATGTTAATAATTAATCTGTCTTGATATATATATTAATCAATTTCATGTCTCAACAGTTTAAAATTAGGCTCAGCATAAATCAAATACATTTGTGATAATATTCAATTTTAAAAGTTGTATGACATAGTTAATACTGTACTTTAAATATAAACCATACATTTTAAGTCCATGTACAATTAATTCCACATACGGTACACTCTATTCTTATATCATCTTCAAACAAGAAAGGCATTGATGCAAAGCATCCAAGGGCGCCGCAAAACTGGTGCACAATATTTTGGAATAGCGTAATGGCGGGAAAATGTTTTGTAATAGTCCATTTTCATACTATCATTGGCGTGTATTTCCTTTTAAACACCGAAACTTGCGTAAATATCCACGTTACAAATACCAATGTGTTAATATTGATATAAGTTAATTGAAAATTATTTTTTTTGTAATTAATTATTTTTTATTTTATCTTCGACACCTAACACACATGCTGTTTATGTAGAATCGTCCGTTTTGGAATAGTCCATTTTCACACTATCATTGGTGTGTATTTCCTTTTTAACACCGTAACTTGCATGAGTATCCACATTACAAGTACCACTGTGTTAATATTGATTTAAGTAGAGTGAAATTAAAGATTTTTATAATTCATTTTTTATTATTTTATCTTCGACACCTAACACGCCTGCTGTTTATGTAGAATCGTCCTATTTTTCGGGGATCAGCAAGTATTTATCATAAACATATCGTTTTAACTTTGTAAAAGACATTTATTCGACAATACAAATGCATTAAAAATATGTTGTTTCTAAATCATAAAAATAAAAAAAAGTAACGTGTAATATTTACTGCAGTTAACCCTTAATAAAAAAATAGATTCAGTTATAAATAGATGCTCCTACCATAGTCTCGTGATTCCATTAAAGGCCCCGCCCTCATGGGCGGCGCCAATTACCTTTTGATTGTCAGAAGTTTTACTTTGAAATTGATTATAACTTTGATTGACTACTGTATCAGTTAGTATGAATGGAATCATCTTATACTTTATAAGATAACAATATATACTTATTAATGTTTTTTTTTCAGAAATACCAGACAATTTCACGTAATATGAAGTAGATGAATTGATTAAAAAATTCATTACTGTTGTTGATTAATAAGAAATATTCATATCATTTTTCTTACGAACGTTACAAAAGCCTATAGCCATTCGTAGCATTTTCGTTAAAACTTCGTTAAAACGAATTCGTAGCGTCTGTATACGTACGAAAATATTAATAAAACGCTCTTCCGATTGGAAGAACGTCGTAAGAACATCTTACGAAACACTCGTGCGTAGGAACGTTGATAAAACGGGCCCAATGCATAAGGCGTTTAACCAATCCATAGTTTGCAACTATAGCTATGTTATTTGATTAATTTTAAATTAACACACTTTCTGTCTGTGTGTCATAATCATGGGTTGGTACGGATCATTGTATGTTTATTACAAATGTATATTAAATCTTACACAAAAAGACAAGACAAACAATTGCATAGTCAATTCCATAATCTTAATTATTTGTCAAGCACCTCCATGGAGACTTACCAGACAAAATAATCTTATACTTTATACTAGACGATACAATGGATCTTTTTATGAACAACCTATTCAACTTTCTGTATACGCTGTCGAAATTAAATAAAAAGAAAGCATATTCTCAATGTTCTTTTCAGATAGTGCTTCAAAGTCATGCACACACTATTTGCGAGTAGTAATATTAGGGTTAGGCTGATATGTCGAATGTTTTAGTCTCTTTAGATTTGCTGGGCTAATACACAATAAAACACAATTAAAGACCACTTCAGTATTAAGTGGTGGTCTTATTATTGATGTACTGTACACGAAATCAAAACTGCTCAAGAAGGACGATTTCTCCATTATTTTGAGACGGCTATCGTATTAAAGCAGCTTATTTGTTTAACATATTTCCATATTAATGACACAAATTCCTACATATGTGTGTCACTGTTTAGCGTTCAAATAGACTCTTTACCAGATAGTAGGTAACATTATTTTCAATGCAAACGTTATATAAATATGTGACGTTACATTATATATTTAGACATTCACAATAATAATGTCTTTGTGTTGTATCGTTGAATTGATATTAGTCCAGAAACTGTATCTAAAGACATATTTTTGTCCCAAAGGAGGTCGTGTCAGTTTTTGTTAATACAGTGTCAAAACTACTGTGAAGCTTGTTTTATCGCCGACTGCATACCAAGTAACAAGTAAGACAGCCATATTGACCAGAATGTAATTCTAATTCTGTCGACTTGCGACATAACAATCGTCTTATCGGCCAGACGGATTTCTTTCTCAGGATCATCATAAAAAAAATCCGAGTGTCCATTCTAGTTCCGAATGACCTCTCCGTCCTGAACATATTCAAACACTTCTGTTACCGACAAATAAATGTAATTCCGCATTGGAAATCCGTAAGAATAACATTTATCGATGTTATCAACATTCATCAAACGAATAATTAACTTTCAAAATACAAACAATCATAATGAATAACTCTTGTCAGTCATCAATGGTGGTTAACAGGTCTCTTGTGGTGGGGGGAAATAACACATGGCTACGAATCTTCCCAACATGTCACCTTTAAGTCAGCGTTGTAACCGTTTGGTGCACCATGTAATAACTTTACTTACATCTTCAAACAAAACTTCAAGAAGGACTTGATCATCTGTACATGCAAGACAGCATAATGAATGTACTGGGTTAATCTATTCCTGATCGTCAATCATTGCGAATTATACTCATACAACGGACTCCATAATCTGATTTTAAAACTAATCAACTATAATCGAATATGATTATGATGTTTTGAATGAATAGTTATTTACAATGATGCTTGAAGAGCATGAACCAGTCACCCTGTGTCAACTTATTCCTTTTTATATAGTACTGCAAACAGGCACGATACGTGAACACCTAAATTGAGAAAAGCCCCCCATATCTGTTATATTATCTATTATTTAATAAAGGTTTTGTTTTACCAACAACATGGCGGATAAAAGCCTAAGCTTGACATCGGCGACAAGGGAGCATCAATATTTATGTAAATCTTCAGTAGGTAACACAATGCGGAGTATTTTGCTCTTTGCAGTATGTATTGTTGTTTGTTTCATACGCTAAGATATTGCAAAACAAATCTACATGACGCAAGGTCATTTTCGGTATGTGCGGAACCCATTTGATGGCGTAACATATGGCTGTGTTGTACATGAACAATGCACACATTACAAAGGTCGATAACGCATTAAATTGCGTTTCTTCTCTCGTCATTAATTCTACGCTGTTACTGGGTAATAACATCAAATACGTGTTGCAGAAATTCTACACTGATTATTCGTTAATCACACGGTTCAACGAGTGTTGCGAAATGAACGAGGGGACAGATATAGCACGCAGATAAGAACTAGATAGTAAAATAGCACACTTCATTGATACAATTAAAGGACAATCTGAACATTAGATGTGACTAATTATAAGTTTGAGAATTACTGTCACTCAGTTACATAATAAGGACACATACATGTACTTAACTACAAAGAAACATGTGTGTACTTAAACAAGTACCCTGTGTTTGTTCATTAAATCTAATTAAATCATCATTACGGACAAGTATCGAGAAAATTGTATATTAAGTACACAGCGCTTTCGCTAAAAATGGCTGTTTTCATGTGGTAATGTGGATATTGACTTTTCTCTTGAGAACATAAAGTTTAAGTTTATTAGTTAACAATGATGCAACTGGGTTGCAGATTTGCAAAAATAACATTGTCTTACAATCGGTACTATAATGTAACTACAAATATCTAATATTTATTAGACAAGTTTCGGTCTTCATAAAAATATGATAAATTAACACGAAAATGACGTCAGGTCGCTGTGGTGTAGTGGTTAGCATAACGGACCGGCAATCCGTAGACCTGGGTTCGATTCCCGGTAGCGCCAGTGACCGATTTTTCGTGTTTCTCAAACTTGACTTTATTTCAAACATTTCTTAAAACTGCCATTTCTTGTTATGTAATCCAGTTGACAAATGTGCCTTACACCCCGGAACGAATGACAGCTAGGATACGCATTGTAAATATTGGATAAGAGTTAAGTCCACATTAATTAGATTTTAGTGAAGTAGACCCGACTAAATGTCAACTTGAAAAATTATTTATTGTAGTCAAACTTATAAAGTAATGCTGACATAAACCCATGTTACCAGAATAGTCAATGGGTAATTGGTATTTATGTAATGTTGAGAGCAAATAACAGAATATTTCATATGAAAAGCAGGTGTTGACTTCTTCATTCGTGTTTTTATTCCTCAACACGTGAAGTAAAGTTCATTGTTCGCGATATCTGGGTTATTATTAAGGCTGGAATTAAAAGTGGTCATAAAAATATTTCATAAACTTTATACGCAGTACCTGAAATGCTTTTAGCACTTGTAATGTATCAGTAATATATTACAAAACATTTAAATGATGTATTGACACAAGCATAACCTTCACAAAGTATTATAAAATGTATACTATTTGATTGAAAATATAGATAAATATGCATGGTCTACAATTAAAATCTTAAAAAGGTATTAATCATACGGCTGACGTTTCTTGTGACTTAAAATTGTATTATGAATATAAATTATATCTACTGATGAACCACATTCAACAAAAGCGACATGAAACAACACCGTTTAATTCAAGTAATCCCATGTAAAGATCATATATATACATGTGTAAACATTGATCAACAAAGGAACTTTTACTTTAAAATTTACAATGTGCTGTAATTATTTTCAATATTCAGATTAATATCCTGATTTCATTTAGCCAACCTCAAAAATTTGAAAAGAATAGATTCAGAAAATAATTAATGGCATTTGTATGTCTTGCAACACATTGATCCAAATTCCCATTATTCTACAGTCAATTCATATCGTGTCGATAACATTTTTTCGCACAGAAAAAATCAAGGTCCGTATTCACAAACACTTTAAGACTGAAACTCAGATTTAGACTTTAAAATTTTAAAAGTTATTTTTGCTCCTACGTTTTTATGTAGAATGGGTAACGCCACTTATTCTGACAAAATTTCATCCATTCAGGTTGAACGAAATCGAAAGGCCGATAACTATAACTTTTGCAAATTTTAAGTCTAAGTTTCAGTCTTAAAGTATTTGTGAATACGGGCCCAGGCCATACATATAATGCTGCTTTGTAATATCCCGACCAACCTATCAGAATTGGCCTCGACCTGATGTGTTGTACTATTTACGCAGTAAAGTTGGAAATACAAACGAAAGCTTAAAACAATTGATCCACCTCAACATCAGGAGAAGAGGCACGGCAAACAAAGGATGACTTAAGCACCAGTATGAACATTGGGCCCGTTTTATCTTTATTCGTACGAACGACTGTTCGTAAAATACGAAATGTTTGTAAGAATGTTCTCACTAAACTAACGACCGTTTAATCAACGCGTTCGTATGTATGACAGCGATCTTACAAATAAGAATGTTCGTTCGCACAGTAAATCAGTACACGCTCTTTGCGTGGAGGTCAAACTAGACGTATCTCGAGCCGTCTCTCAGTCGTCTGTCAAGAAACAACAATATAACCGCCGATCATTCTGTTGTCAATAGACAAACTAACTTCTCAGAGGAAGGCGAGCAAACTTCGGTGGACAGCTACTTAAAAGTACTGGGACAACCTAAGAGAACACTGAATAGTATTCAGTAAGATATGCCGGCAGATATGCCTGCCCGCTAAATTTATATTTCTTAAAAACATCATGGGTGATCAGGTTTACTAGTTCAGGTATAATGACTAAGATGCGAATGTTTACCCTACAGGGGTTGGTCATAAGAAGTTCGAACTGAAATGTGAAGTACTGTAGTGGTGTGCCGCTTGATGAGGTGAACGAACCCACGCCCCTCTCTACACCAGCAGGGCCTTCTACCAACTGTACTAACCAGTTAGCTGTATCACCCCCACACCGCAGCTCTCCTCCCGCTTACGTCACTACACTTCTGCTACCTTCATATTAATGCAGGTGGATTTGTACCCAGTGTTGGGCTCGACCTCATTCCCAACTCTCGCAAGGTGCTCTACCGTTTCGTCACACTCAACTACACAGCTGAAGAAATTGTATATTAATGGCATTCTATGCTCAGAAGGATGAAAACATAAGCATAAATCAAATACATTTGTGATAATATTCAATTTTAAAAGTTGTATGACATAGTTAATACTGTACTTTAAATATAAACCATACATTTTAAGTCCATGTACAATTAATTCCACATACGGTACACTCTACTCTTATTCCATCTTCAAACAAGAAATGCATTGATGCAAAGCATTCAAGGGCGCCGCAAAACTGGTGCACAATATTTTGGAATAGCGTAATGGCGGGAAAATGTTTTGTAATAGTCCATTTTCATACTATCATTGGCGTGTATTTCCTTTTAAACACCGAAACTTGCGTAAATATCCACGTTACAAATACCAATGTGTTAATATTGATATAAGTTAATTGAAAATTATTTTTTTTGTAATTAATTATTTTTTATTTTATCTTCGACACCTCGTTAAAACGAATTCGTAGCGTCTGTATACGTACGAAAATATTAATAAAACGCTCTTTCGATTGGAAGAACGTCGTAAGAACATCTTACGAAACACTCGTGCGTATGAACGTTGATAAAACGGGCCAAATGCATAAGGCGTTTAACCAATCCATAGTTTGCAACTATAGCTATGTTATTTGATTATTTTTAAATTAACACACTTTCTGTCTGTGTGTCATAATCATGGTTAGGTACGGATCATTGTATGTTTATTACAAGTGTATATTAAATCAAACATCTCGACAATCTTACACAAAAAGACAAGACAAACAATTGCATAGTCAATTCCATAATCTTAATTATTATGTCAAGAACCTCCATGGAGACTTACCAGACAAAATAATCTTATAAGCTATACTAGACGATACAATGGATCTTTTTATGAACAACCTATTCAACTTTCTGTATACGCTGTCGAAATTAAATAAAAAGAAAGCATATTCTCAATGTTCTTTTCAGATAGTGTTTCAAAGTCATGCACACACTATTTGCCAGTAGTAATATTAGGGTTAGGCTGATATGTCGAATGTTTTAGTCTCTTTAGATTTGCTGGGCTAATACACAATAAAACACAATTAAAGACCACTTCAATATTAAATGGTGGTCTTATTATTGATGTTTTACTGTACACGAAATCAAAACTGATCAAGAAGGACGATTTCTCCTTTATTTTGAGACGGCTATCGTATTAAAACAGCTTATTTGTTCAACATATTTTCATTTTTATGACACAAATTCCTACATATGTGTGTCACTGTTTAGCGTTCAAATAGACTCTTTACCAGATAGTAGGTAACATTATTTTAAATGCAAACGTTTTATGAATATGTGACGTTACATTCTATATTCAGACATTCACAATAATAATGTCTTTGTGTTGTATCTTTGAATTGATATTAGTCCAGAAACTGTATCTAAAGACATATTTTTGTCCCAAAGGAGGTCGTGTCAGTTATTGTAAATACAGTGTCAAAACTACTGTGAAGCTTGTTTTAACGCCGACTGCATACCAAGTAACAAGTAAGACAGCCATATTGACCAGAATGTAATTCTAATTCTGTCGACTTGCGACATAACAATCGTCTTATCGGCCAGACGGATTTCTTTCTCAGGATCATCATAAAACATCCGAGTGTCCATTCTAGTTCCGAATGACCTCTCCGTCCTGAACATATTCAATCACTTCTGTTGCCACAAATAAATGAAATTCCGCATTGGAAATCTGTAAGAATTACATTTATCGATGTTATCAACATTCATCAAACGAATAATTAACTTTCAAAATACAAACAATCATAATGAATAACTCTTGTCAGTCATCAATGGTGGTTAACAGGTCTCTTGTGGTGGGGGAAAATAACACATGGCTACGAATCTTCCCAACATGTCACCTTTAAGTCAGCGTTGTAACCGTTTGATGCACCATGTAATAACTTTACTTACATCTTCAAACAAAACTTCAACAAGGACTTGCTTACCTGTACATGCAAGACAGCATAATGAATGTATTGGGTTAATATATTCCTGTTGGTCAAACATTGCGAATTATACTCATACAACGGACTCCGTAATCTGATTTTAAAACTAATTAAATATAATCGAATATCATTTTACAACATATTCATTAAATAGAACACAATACAAAAATGTTTTTTTATGAATCTTTCGTTGTGTTTGAACCGCTCTTCACAATGATGCTTGAAGAGCATGAACCAGTCACCCTGTGTCAACTTATTCCTTCTTCTATAGTACTGCAAACAGGCACGATACGTGAACACCTAAATTGAGAAAGCAAAAGACAAATGCAACATTGAAAGCCCCCCATGTCTCTTATATTATCTTTTATTTAATAAACGTTTTGTTTTACCGACAACATGGCGGATAGAAGCTTAAACTTGACATCGGCGACAAGGGAGTATCAAATATTTATGTAAATCTTCGGTAGGTAACACAATGCAGAGTATTTGCTCTTAGCATTATTATATTGTTTTTTGTTTCCTATGCTAAGATATTGCAAAACAAATCTACATGATGCAATGTCATTTTCGGTATGTGCGGAACCCATTTGATGGCGTAACATATGACTGTGTTGTACATGAACAACGCACGATAATGCATTAAATTGCGTTTCTTCTCTCATCATTAATTCTAGGCTGTTACTGGGTAATGACATCAATTGCGTGTTGTAGAAAATCTACACTGATTATTCGTTAATCACACGGTTCAACGAGTATTGCGAAATGAACGAGGCGACAGATATAGCACTCAGATAAGAACTAGATAGTAAAATAGCACACTTCATTGATGAAATTAAAAGAGAATCTGAACAGTAGCTGTTACTAATTATAAGTGTGTGAATTACTGTCACTCAGTTACATAATAAGGACACATACATGTATGTATTTAACTACAAAGATACGTGTGTGTACTTAAACAAGTACCCTGTGCTTGTTCATTAAATCTAATTAAATCATCATTACGGACAAGTATCGAGAAAATGGTATATTAAGTACACGGCGCTTTTGCTAAAAATGGCTGTTGTCATGTGGTAATGTGGATATTGACTTTTTCTCTTGAGAACATTAAGTTTATGTTTATTAGTTAACTATGATGAAACTGGGTTACAGATTTGCAAAAATAGCATTGACTTACAATTTAGACTATAATATAACTATTTATTAGACAATTTTCGGTCTTCAAACATTTATTAAAACTGCCAGTTCTTGTTATGTAATACAGTTAACAAGTGTGCCTTACACCCCGGAACGAATGACAGCTAGGATAAGCTTTGTAAATATTGGATAAGAGTTAAGTCCATATTTGTTAGATGTTAGTGAAGTAAACCCGAATAAATGTCAACTTGAAAAATGATTTATTGTAGTCAAACTGATAAAGTACTGCTGACATAATCCCATGTTACCAGAATATTCAATGGGTAATGGGTATTTATGTAATGTTGAGAGCTAATACCAGAATATTTCTACGAAGGTATGAAAAGCAGGTGTTGACTTCTTCATTCGTGTTTTTATTCCTCAACACGTTAAGTAAAGTACCTTAAAGTTCATTGTTCGCGATATCTTGGTTATAATTAAGGTTTGAATTAATGATTAGAGAAGCCATCTAGTATTTCATGACTTTGTGGGTTCACGTGATAGATGTGGATATCCGCGTGTATTTTCTGACCTGTTTGATATTTGTGTTGTATCCTTCATACATATGCCCCTTGTCTTTTCTTGTCTACATCTGTCTAGGGAAATGTTGATTTGCGAATGTGGTCTTCTCTGCTACGTATGCTTTCAATTTCTTCTACCTCTTTTCTTATTGTAAACAGACGATAAGGATATAGCCACAAAGTTTGCTCAGACGCACACTCACCGCAGTTAACAAGTAATGTTAACGTAATTTCGTAACAAACTGCGTTACATCAGCTTAACGCCAAACATCAAAATGATATACACAACTAGGATGTTAATTCTTGATATATGTTGTCAAATAGATAATTATGTTATACCAAACCTATATAATTCCAACTTTACGCTAAAATTAATATACTCATAATTATATTGCCGCGTTACAACGAAAATGAATGCCGAAGTCGAGCAGAAACTGCCACATATACAGTCATCCCAAAGCACAACAAGACATGCGAAATAAACATGCATGTAAATAATTACAAAAGAAACAGAACAATAGCAGTAAGAAATATCTCGAAAAAAGATGGTCGGCGCAATTTGAAGGTTCAGATTTGTTGTGCAACATAAAAGATTGCCGAGATATTACGATTGCTGGTCACTCCAGATTCATAATGGATTTCGGTAAATTTACTGAAAGTCAGTGACTTTCGGAGAGGTAACGGACCCCTTATCGAAAGGTTAACCTATCCGCGTCAAGGTTACAAACGTTGTTCGGTTGCCGAGAAATTAGTTAAGTGGTTAACGTGAGATTTGATTGGTTAAACACTGATAAACAAATACTAAAGTCATGTTATAGGAGTACCGCCTGGGAATGGTGCAATACATTTTCTTTGTAATATTTCATGTTACTATTTTATGTGGTGCATAGTGTCGAATATAAAAGTGGTCATATAAATATTTTATAAACTTTATACGCAGTACCTGAAATACTTTTAGCACTTGTAATGTATCAGTAATATAGTAGTACGATCGTAATGTTTGAGTGAAAGTCTATACGACAGGGTATTGGTAGTACATTTATTATTGATAACATTGGCACTTGTATATATTCTACTATTTACACTATCGGTTGTATTTGGCAGTTTTTGTCTGCATCAAAATGCTTCGTCAGTCAGCGGGACTGACCAATATGTGCTGGATAGGTTTCTGGTAGTACGGCTATCGCCCCCGCGTTAAGGCTACACATAATTGAATGTATGCTTTTGAGTACGAATGCAATACAAAGTTTAATTCGTGGTTATTCGTAGTGATTCGTACTGACTTCGTAGTGGGTCGCATCAATTCGCGTTCGTGATGTCAGAACGAAAAAATGTTTGAACCTGTCCAAAACATTCGTAGCGATTTCGTAGTACTTTTTTATTTCTCGCGCATTCGTACAACATGTGTGTGGCTATCGTACCGGTTCGTGCACTTATTCGGTATGCATTGTACTATCCGTACGGTATTCGTAGCTGTATTTACACGAATAAAAACATGTTTGGATGCTCATTTGTGTTTGTGTCTTCGACATTATGGATCGGTATTAATGGCCTGAGGCTGCCGACTCCTCATTCTCAGTACTGTCAGTACTTTCAGAAGAAGCATTTTGACCGATGAGTGCTGTAGGCAGTGCTTGGTGATCACAATCGGTGTTGCTTTTATTTTGTGTTGGTTTCTCTTGGAAGACAAGTTGATGTAAATTCAGATGTGAAATAAACGCTTTGCACACGACTCGTGCGAACTTTGCACAATTCGTTCGCGCTGAATTCGTAAAAGGTCTTGTGAATTCGTACTGCATTCGCACGGCGTTCATAGTGATTCGTACAGATTCCTAATGGGTTCGTGTGACGTTCGTATTAGAAGCGAGAGAGTTCGCATTGATTCGGCTTGATATTCGTGTAGAATTCGTTCCGCATTCTTAATAAAATCGTTACTGTTCGTGGAGGTTCTTTCCGCTGTCGTAATGCATTCGGGTTGTATAAAACAGGCTGCGATTTTTTTAAAACAAATTGTACCAGTTCGTAGGATTTTACATTTGCAACGATTCGTGGACATTCTTATGACATTCGTCTCAGTGTGACTGGGGCTTTCGATCTGGACGACATTGATAAAAAAGCTGAAACAGCCATTTCATTTTCTATCCTACTGTATTAAATCTAGTCATTTACTTTGCTAATAAGTAAGCCGCGGCCGTGGTCCAGTGGTTAGTCCGCTGGACTTGAAATCCGGCGATCCGGGTTCGATTCCCGGTCGCGGCAGGTCATACATTCCATGAAAATTTGACAAAAATGTCGATTTTCCTCCACATGTGGAGAAGTTGCCGGCTCCTTGTGGAAGGGTAAGATTTGTTAGATTTCTGTCCAGGAAAAACTGGTTAGGTGAACCGGCCGCCGTATATAACTGAAATATCTTTGAGAAACGGCGTTAAACCCGATGAAACAAACATAATGTTGTTGTATTTATTGGTTTGAAGTATATGTAATGTTACAAAACGCTTCCGTTTTCGGCAGAAAAATGCGTGTCGTATATACACACCTCGTCTGTTTCGGTCTGGTGGTCAAGTTGCGGAAGGTGACGGGAACGCTCTCGCAAATATGTATGAGTTATTAGAACCGAAACTGGGCTGGACGTAATTTTATCACAATAATAATAAAAATAAACTTCATTAAGTATCGGTCTTATCATTCTACTCGTGCAATTTACTGAATATTGTAATCTTTTAAATACAGCCTTCGATAGAAGACTTTGTTAAAGACTACCTAATTAAGAAACGCAAGCATGTTATCTAACCACGTTTATCCTCTATGATTTTGCTTTCGTAGAATATAATCCTCAAGTCTGAAGACATTTAATAAAACTAGAAATTACTGCATCTGTTCAGAAATAATGCTGCTTTTAGTATTCTTCCGA
Source organism: Mactromeris polynyma (assembly GCA_032209605.1). NCBI lineage: Eukaryota > Metazoa > Mollusca > Bivalvia > Venerida > Mactridae > Mactromeris > Mactromeris polynyma. The sequence continues at coordinate 1,944,881 of JASFXZ010000031.1, read as the reverse complement.
CATAATTATTCTCCCAGTTGTTTCGCTAATTGCGACTAGAAGCATGTTTTACATTTCATCGCATTATTTCTAGAACCCCATAACTTGTTGTTTCGTCATTTTGAGCAAAACAACTTCGAAGTTTTACCTTCTTGAGATAATTGTTACATAAAGGGTTATGGAATCGCATTTTATTCAAGTTAGGTGCATTCCAGAACAATATAGGAAGTACAGACAGTAAGAGCCTGGAAAGACGGTTTCAACGATACCAATTACTAAAAACCGCCAAAAATTGTGTTAAGGGGTTCTGGAAATAAGGCGACGATTTCTCTCTTACAAGAATGTCGCTCATACTTCATCTGCTAATTTATATCATATTTATTATGTTATTCAACAGAAGCAACTTTGATGGGAAATGACAGTATCAGTATCAGACAATCGGTGATACCTTAATACGCGTTTCATTGTTCCATTATTGTTATCACGTAATAGTTTTACTTATCAAGTCTGTGAAACAATGGCACACATTTTGGCAGCAATTCAGCAGTTAGCAAATTGTTGTTGGTACATAATTAATACATCATCATATCATAATTGGTTAAGAGAAAACATGAAACTTTATGAATGGCTCATTCATCTCGCGTGTAATAGTGATCAATAGTGATACAAGGAAGGCTACATTCACAAATACGGCCTACCCACACATCAACAAAAGGTGCGAAATACAATAAAACATGGAGAGATTACTAGTTTTAAAAACTAAATAGATAAGAAAAACGGGGTTATATTCCAAACGCTCTCTTAGCTTTGCGATGTACACACACACAATATACATACACAAACGGTATATATTTTAGTATGGCGAGATTTTTCCGTCATTCTACGCATAATTACTTTATAAACCGGAGAACAGAGAGCTTGTACTGGCAAAATAACGCCTTTAGTTGTCAATGGGTATAAACATTAGTTTCGCAACAAATCGAAATTTTAGTAAACCTAGATGACATCACTAAGTACGTTATACACGTTTTCGTTCAAAATTATGCAATTAATTAGTGTGACTAATATTTCAATACTGTCAAAAATGGAATGGACAAGAATGTGCTCCTCAGCGGGTTATAATTTAATGCGCAGCTTAGTTTTTAATCGTTGCAAATATATAAAGTTCATTCTAATCTATACCACACCAGACTTACAGAGCTTTCAGTACTTTGATTTAATTTTTTTTCATAGGGATTTTAGTATAATATCTGCATGAACAAATAAACAAAGAACGCAACATCCGGGAATAAGAGACCGTCGGTCCTTTGAAACAAGTCAACACAGCAATTTCCAAGAACAAATATGTACAGACATCACAGAAATGCTTCCATGAAGAAATAAACATACACAAGTTTGTACGGGAAACAATTAAGGCAACGATTTGATGCACATACAATGTACGACTATGCCAAAAAAGCAAATTATCCATCTCTTATCTACGAAACAAGACGCAGCAGATTTATAGCCGAAGTATTACTGTCATCGATGAAGGTATCTTGTTCGTAAGCGAGCTGATTAGTCTTCAAAAAAGTTAATTGAGTGTCAACCATCTTGACAAATGTTACTAAATGTCTATATATACGTCAATACAAAATAAAAGCACGTTTCTGTTCTGAAGTGTATGTTGTTTTATGTATGTGTAAGGTTGTTTTGTTTTGTTTTGTGCCATTTCAGAATATTAAGCACAGTCGGACCTCGTTTATTCGACAACCTTCTATCCGAATACATGGCATCATCCGACATAAACAGCAGGTCCAAATGAATCTTCTTAGGCACGTCGAATTGAAATGGTTTATTCGAAACCATATATTATTGGAAAATAAATCATATTTTGCTATAAGTGCCCGGAAAATGAGTTCGCAATATATCCTGAAGGATTAAGAAACGCCGGGTCATACATTTGGCGGTAATTCTATGACCAATCAGTCCGTAGACGGTTAAACTACGAAAAGAGAGAGAACACGTAGCTACAGGGAACGCCACATACATGATAAGACAGTGTCTCCCCATAATCATAACGCATCACATCCTATTAATAGCCATGATGAAACTTGACCGGTGTTTGTGTCTTTAGGAACACTTTAAAACACGGGCACGTGCATCGAGAGGACTTCGTCCAAATTCAAATTCATACGGCATCATCTACTGTTTTAAATTATAATTTAACAACGACCGTACCACGCCTCTTTGGAGTTGGAAGGTGTCGAAACATTGCACTTGATGTGACTAAAAAGTCTTGTTAGACGTTTCGGAGTCACGGGGAAGGTTGCCGATTGACATGGCCGTCTTCGTGTCTCATCACGACCTCAGGACAGAGCCACGCGTCGCCAATGTGTTGTTCTCTTAACTTACCCATGGTTGGTTTTGATAGCCAGACAATTCCTTGTTTTCCCATTCCCATACAGGTGGTGCCCTTGCACTTCCTCAATCCTTAATGTTGTTTCCCTGTAACAACCCAATATTTTTTCCAACATATGCTGAATCGGCAACGTACCGCCATAAGAACGGAAATTAATACAGCAGGGTTACAAACTTGCCATTTCCCCAACTAGAGCCTGTGGAATCATTTGAGTGAGGTTTACATACGAGCGCGTTGTCCCTACCATGGTTTGCCACTTACAGCGCAACGTCGACCACATTGGATTACAGCACACTCTTCATTTAGCAATTGGGTAAAATAAACCATACGAATTATTTGTCAACATAACCAATAACAATCAAAACATAAACGATATCTCATAATGTAGATCTGTAATTCATCCGGAATTTCTTCATCCTTTCAGTATATAAAATATAATTGATTCAATATCAGTTATGTCAATTGATCTCACATTACAAAGTGGCAATTGCAAGACATTTTACATGACGTCGTTGATTTCCCCATTTTACACATTCTAATGCAATTTGCTTAAAGAAAGGCAAAGAAACTGTAAGAAGGTGTGGCACATGATCGTTCCGAAAATTCAACATACTTATATAAAACGTATATAAAAATGTAATTTGAATATTTAACTCGTATAGTACAATCCTATTATATTTTATCACCCTCCATAGAATGATCAAACGTGTATAGTATAGAGAATTCACATTTTGAATTAGCTGTATGGTCAAATATTTTATCAGAATATTTCGGCAACTCGAAATGAGCACCGCTGTACTATTTCCACCTACTCTTTAAGGGGCGTCATTTCCAGCAAACGCCACAAGTGACGTCACCATGTACCGTCACAAAGCAAAGTTTGCTCCATAAGGCAATATGAAAACAAAGCGATCATATGGAGTAAATATTGTTTCCTGCTTGCAAATAGTGATATCACATGTGGCGCTTTCTTGAAATGACGTCACGTTGTAAATCCCATAGTAGCGCTCATATAAATTTATAGCTCACAGTATATATATTTGTGTCACAATTACCAAGCAATGATCATTTTCCAATATGTCTAAATTGCCACAAAACACAGATGACGGACTTCAACATAAATGTACCCAGAAAATGCCTTTAAGCACGTTCAATAAATTTGTTTTTCGGCGCAAGCGTACAAACATGGCTTTGTTATTTGCATTGCAGTGTTGTGTAAACCAATCAAATCTTACGTTAACCACTAAACCAACTTCTCTTCAACCGAACAACATTTGTAACCTTGACGCGGATTGGCTAGCCTTTCGATAAGGCCTTAGGGTGCATTAAATCACCGAAATCCACTGAATTTCGGTGGATTTACAGAAATCCATTTTGGATCTGGAGTGACCAGCAATCGTTACATTTTGACAATTTTTTATGTTGCACAACAAATCTTAACCTTCAAATTGCGCCGACCATCTTTTTTCAAGATATTTCTTGTTCAAACTCGATTAGTCTCTTCATGTATTCACTATGACAAAAAATACGGAATCTAACGCAACCTTTAAAATGAACTAAAACAATGTATCATCCAAACATTCTCCAATTAAGGAAATACAATTTAAGCATTTACATTAAATGATGAAAAATAATAAAATCAATAAATATAAATACGTTAAAGCGAAAAATGTCATAAGAATGGAAATATTGACCAATATAAAGTAACTTCAGAATCAAGCGTCGACCACGATCAAAATCAGCGCGAGAAACTATTCGAATTGATAAATGTGTACAAACTTATAAAGACTCTGCCTGTTCAAGAAAAAAAACACTCCCTGCAACTAAACAAATGGGAAATTAATACAGCAAAGATTGAAATTAACCGATTTTTATTAAGGAATATTCGAAACAGACATTTAATCATAATATTTAATACGAAAATTGTAATGAAAACAGCTTTTTTTGCTAGAGATAATACACGAAAAATTTGGATGAAATGAAACTGAGATGAAACTCTGTAAGAAGTGAGAAATATAATTGAAAAAACTTGATCGAATTAAATCTACAAGCTTAGATGGGATTTGTCAGAGAATATATTAAACACTGTTGGGATATTGCTAATACCATATTACGTTGATAGACAACACTTTTATTTCTAGAGGAATAAGTTCAGATGAACGAAAACACCCCCAACTTTATTTAGTAACTCTATTAGATCACCGTCGACATAAATATTCATTGAATCCCAATGGCTGAGTTCATCATTTATGTTCGAATCTTGTCTTCCTTGTGCCTTTATAATTACCAATTTTCAAGTCTCCATGCGCTTTCGGAGTGTCTGTACACTTTTATGTTGCACTTCGTGTTCTCGTAAAAAAAAAAATTTCATTTTATAACATTATATTCATTTATATATCATTAAATAAAGATCAATGCCTAACAAACGGGTCTTTTACTTCACACACCAATCGGGACAGTAATATACTAAATACCATAGTCGAAAAAAAACAATAGTTTACTATGTAGTTACAATGAAACTATAAACATCAAACCGGAAAGTTAGTTTGATCACAAGTGATAGATCCGCTCTGTTGGGAGTTTCCAATTTGGTTTGTTAGGCACAATTCGTCTATTGTGTAAGATAGTGATACCGAACACCATTTCTGCACTTGGAAAGAAAACGTGTTTTGTACTACCTCAAGTCTGTACTTTTCATCCGTTCCTTTAAAACATGCCATGGGCTTGTAAGTTGTTCTGACAGGGTGTAATTCAGAGTGAAATAAAACAGGGAAGGCCAAATGCCTCAAACAGTGCATCCCCATATAGATCCCTAGAGAACGACGTAGAATTAACAGTAGACGAGATTATGATATAAAGCTTAAAGGAGAGCATGGGGCTAAACAATTCAAATCGGGAGTTTTGAATGAAACTTCAAATAAGTAATAGGGAATATTTCTTCATAACAACTGATCGTGAGGGGTGAAGATGGTTAAGTTTGGGAGTAAATGATATATGGAATGCCAATAAAAACTCCATGTCGTTTGAGACACCAGTTCTTGGCTTACAGGTACTATGAGAGGTCCGGAAAGATTTTGTAATCACCATAATTGCTTTCTCTGCGGTCCATATATTTGGTGAATGCCACTATAATGTCGTATACACATGTTTCAATGTCGCTTAAGTTTGGTTGTTTCTTTGTTTAAATACAGAAATGGTATATTGAACAAGAATCCGGAAACACAAAGCCATGTTTTAATATAAAAATGTAGAGAAAGCGTTTAAGAAAACAAGGCCCGTCCGGCTAGCTCAGTCGGTCAACCAGAACACTGGATGTGGCGTTTGTTCTAAGTAAAACTTTGCCTGACAGAAAGAGGTCTAGCAGGAAATGTCATGCATGAAGCACGCAGCTTCCCCAAATACATTATAAGGAAATGAAGAAAAGATAGGAATGAAAAATTGCAAAGCGACCAAGACAAACAAAACACAACACAAACAAAAACCAATGGCTGAAAACAGAAGTATCGCCTTAGAACGTAAATGGCAAAAAAACTACTGGCGTTTAAGGAAGCACCCAGCCTCACACAATAGTCATCACCAGAATAATAAATTGTGGAAATGAAATATATCCACCAGACGGCTCCTAGATATAGGAGACAGCGAACGTAGATATATTAAACAGTAGGCACATGAACTCAGTCAAATATTTATGAGATGACTAATAAGAAGTCAGAGCAATTGGAGAGAAGTAATTAAGGGCACGACAATACGGGCAAAATACAAACATCTGACGCCTTTATTCCGTTTACCATGGGTTTGTCTACTGAACGATGTACATTACTAAAATACTTTTGCAATCAGCGTAAAACAATTCAATTGCAAGTTAAAATTTCAATTATTGTCACGCGCTTTTAGCAAATTTTGTTAGATTGCGATAAGGACATGCGATATGTTTGATAAGTGTACCCAAGTTACTATTTCATCCACAGAGCGTCCATATGCAACTTTAAAGCATATTGATTCCTTTTTAAAAATTATGTTTATATTCGCAATTATATTAAGCCATTAATGTCAAATATTATAGTATCCATAAAAAGCAAACTTTCCTGGAAATTGTTATAATCACACAATGAAATCAAGATATATTGATGTTCACAAACTCCGCCGCTAATTTTAGATTCAGTTTTCTGATATTTTTCGACAAACGATGAACGAAGACATTTTATAAGCGATCTCAGCGATAACAGAAATGTTTTATTGCGTTCTGTAGAATGTGCCGGCTCTCTAGCCTTCCCAAGATAACTCTCAAACTGTCTACATTATTTAACTGGAATGAACAACCAATCCATATCAACACTGCAACCATGCAACGAGAAAGAATTCGACGTTTGAGGTATGAAGATTGCTCAATGTGAGGGTGTTAAAAGTTAGCGATATTGCCACCTTCGTGTGAATCACGTTTGAAATGAATCAAGTAAAAACCATCACAATGCCGCATTTTGGCGTTATTGGCAACCAGGTCACGTTTAAATATGTCATCTCCCAAAGGAAGTGCGTCGTTATTTTGCATAACAAACAATAGAATTGTTAACTTCCCATCAGATTCGTAGAATACTTAAACATTACAGACAAATGTCGGAACCAATACGGCAGTGTGGCCTTCTTTTATGTGTACACATCTTTATTTCGGCATTTTCTGAGATATCGGAACAAAACAAATCGACATGACACTGTACAAAAATTACTGAACATTTCTAAGAGTCATTTTCATCTGTTTTTATATTTATATGTCATTTTGTAAGTCTTGTAACTGGTGTATAATTGTATGAGGTTTGTACGTCCGTATTGTTACAAAAATAACCGTTGTATTTAATCTAAATACTTTTTAAACATAAATTGATATGTTAATCCAGCTTCACGATTCTTGATAGTATTAGGTTGTCCAAAATATGCTTTGAGGTGAAAGACCGATTTATCAAAATTGGCCAAGACTCATATTGTTCGTGTCTTGAAATATCAAAGAGCTATTAACGAATGGTTGAGCATAATAGACACCAAAGCTTAGATAGAATCCCATAATTCATATTTTAAAATCACGTTATTGGTTCATTATTTTGACGAACTAAAGGTCTCTAAAACATTGTATCCATGATAAAACCAAGCTCAAAGATGCGGTTTATTGCGGTAAGGATACCTACAATATTTGAGAGAGTCGGTTGGTCGATACTAGTTCTTGATATATTGTTTTCTGTATACGCCCGTTATAAACGGAGATAAAAGCACTAAACCACTATTTTACGTAATAGGCAAAACACATTTGAGTCGAGGCGAATGTGGTGAGTCACTGTGAGCACCACACACAACGTATGATGGATGGCATTAAAACACAATATATTCTCATATACGATAGTCCTAGTAAGAAAATTACGTCGAAGACAGTCTCCATGAGAAAGAAAAAACATGCATTTCATTGACAAAACTGGTATCTTGTTCGTTTATTATGCAAGATATCACATCAAATTAACATTCATACTTTGTTACGATTTTCATGTGTGAGATATGTTAATTCATCATTGTGTATAATTTCGTAAAATTCCAACATGTTATAAAAACGTGACAGCACTTTTCCGCGGATTTTTTTAACACCCCTTCGTATAACCTTTTCTGCGCAACAATGTTCCTACACTGAAACTTGCAGTTCGATATTACCAATTAGGAGACACGTAAATTAGCATACGGATATTAAACGGCAACTTACGCCTATTAAGCAGTTTGGGATTTTTGTATTGTATCTAATAAATCCAATATTTCATCATTAACAATATACACTGTTTTTCTAGGTTTTAAGCAATGCAGTAAGGCTCTGCAATCAATCAATACAAGAGTATGAAAACACACATTGTTACGCAAATCAGGAGCATTATCATGAATAAATGATCAAAGCAGTTGTAATTAATGAATAAGGTAAAACTGACAACACGGACATCCTAATCGGAACCTAGACCGAACCATCGATCATAAAATTAAATATAAATACCAAACATTGGCGGAATGCATACCACAAAATAGCCGTTTGAAAGATATTCTGACTTCATCAGAGTCAAGTAATATTGTTAGCCAACCTTAAACTAACTATCATCTTCGCCACTGGCATCGTTCATACCGTACACAATTGTGCAATGCGATCCTTTTTAAAGGTTGGGAAATATACTCACAATGGCGCAGTCATAGGTGAAATGGCCCGGCAACCTCCAAGAGTTCGACAATGGATAGCTATTTCAATGTATTGGACCCGCCTGTCTAATATGGTGTCTAGCAGAATAAACAAACGTATTGCACTTTGAGGGTATGATAAAGCTACTTCAGCATGTAAAAAATGAATGTATAAAGTTAAATGTCAAATATCTGCCTGTAACTTTTTATAATATTGATGTCTCTATTCCTGTACATTCATTTGTTGATATTCTAGTGCAAAAACACATGGCGTTATTTATTAATGACTGGTCAGTGACACTTAATCGTAATGAAAGTGTATCGGGTGCGGTCACAATAAACTTCGTTCTTATTGCTTGTTTAAAAATGAATTTGTCAAGGAAAAGTATTGTCAAATTATTTAACCTGTGCGTCACCGTTCTGCATTTTGTAAATTTCGCTGTGGTGTAGCACCGATCAAAATCGAGACTGGGAGGTATACAAATATAAAACTTGAAGATCGTAAATGTGACGTTTGTAATATTTTGGAAGACGAACTTCATGTAATACTAGACTGTGTATGTACAACGACTTAAGATTACACCTCATTGAGCAAGCAGCCATTTTAGATCAAACTTTTCATAATGAGTCTAATGTAGACAAACTAGTAATGCTATTCACACATCCATCGTTGATTCGTATATGTGCCAAAACCGGCTTTAATAGTTTACACATACCTAGCTTTTATATGTGTAAATAATGTCTAACATTTACTTACTGATATTGTTGCAAATTTTACATATTCTGAGAATCAGCTGCTTATTAGTTCACTCTCGATCTGATCGAGGCTGAAAAATGGTTTTCTAGTACTACTTTTAGATGCACATTTGCGCCCTATTTGTACTTCAGTCATGATCGTATTGTGTTATGTTTTATTACAATTTTAATATACAATTAGGGACTGATCCTGAGTGTTACCTTGTGAATCGAATGTGATATTTAGTGTTGATAATAGTCTCTTATAATTCTATACAGAATGTACGTTTGTGTAGTTTATATATTGTTTTTGTATTATGTTGTACTGTACATAGATGAGACGGAACTAAAGAATATATATACTTGCTGTCCGCCACCAGTGGGCTCTTGATAGTTAATGTATATTTGAGAGTCGCTTTGTGTGTTCTGCAGACAATAACTTGGTTAAATATCGACGGACTATTAACAGTAATTGTAATGGTGTTACAGTTGTAATGAGGCTATAAATTGTGTGTTCGGTTTTACTTGAATGTAATTAGCATTTACAGAAAATCTCAACAATTTCCTTCTTTCGTTACATTTTCTGAAATTTCGCTCATTTATAAGCCTCGTTCGGTTAATTAAAATAAATAAACCAATAAATCTTGGTCATTTGGTTCGTTTGAAATTAATTGCAAGCACTATATTGGAAATAGTGCAAAACTGTGAGAAAATGTCGTTAAATCTGCTTATTTAGTATTACTTTCATTCTCACATTAATGAGGTTTACATAACATTAGAAATGTTGCGTAGTAAAATCAAATGCATGATAACAGTGGTGTGTTTTTTTTAAAGTGCTCATTGTAGCATAAAAAAATATTTAAAAGAAACTTCTCGATACATTTTTATTCCAAATAATTCCATAGCTCAAGTACATTAGCATTCACTGGAAAGTTTAAAAATCACATATCACGACAATGCGTTTTGAGAAAAATGATTTTTGATTAAATTTAAGCTAAATTCACAGACTTTAATACCTTTCACTTTTGACCAAACGCGCTTGTTTTACAATAACTCCTCGCAGATTCATCTGTTCTAATTCATGCAATCAAAAAAAAAACATTTTCAAAATAGCGTATTTCAAAAATACAGTAGAATTGGCCTTTAATTTAACTAACGGTCTGAATATGATCGGTATCAACAGAACAGAACAGAACAGAACATATCTTTATTACACCCAGGTACACATGTTACAACATGGGGTTATGCCATTTATTGTTGTTATTGTATAATTAAAATTTGGTTAGTTCTGCTCAAGTTAACATTGAATAGCTATATTGTGTTAGAGTGAGTTTGCATGATTACATGTATCACTGACCTGATGAAATTAATAGAGCACCAGCAACCATTGATAGACCCTTTGAAGAACAGAACAATAAATGACGCAGAGTATTTTAACAAAAAAAACGGTGGGGACGTTTTCATTCAGAATTCCATATGCCTAATGTAATCAAACACCTCCGCGGAAACATTAATGAAGTGTAAATGGATTCCATAGTTTACGATTTCACGATTTTGTCCAGAAAATTAATATAAAATCGTCAACTGTGATAACGCTGAGTACTAGAATCCTATTCACGTTTTAGCATACCATATGATGATTCTAATAAGTCGTTAACATTATTTCGTATCAGTGCTTATAAGGTAAAAACCAAGAACAGACGGTAGTCTATCCCTCAGAAAAATCTTATTGGTACTTGACATAAATCATCAATGTTGAGTTGTTTCTTTTCGTAATAGTTACAAATGTATTTATCTTAATGGTGTCTGTAAAACTTCACCGAAAGCGTTACTTTTCTGATAAACAGCAAAATGTTCCATAATAAATCTATTTTTTTGTTATCGGAATGATGGATGATTTCAAACAGAAAGTGATTAAGAATAATCCGAACACGGAGGGAATGTAAAATGAAAGTGTATAGCAACTACAACTGTTGATAGCATGGGTCGTTATCCTTAGTTACAAATAATCTAACTGTAGTTCTTTGTAATTCATTCATTTGTTCTATGTAATGTTAATACATACATACATACATACATACATTTATTGACATTCGGCAATTAATAGCCTTTGGCCATTTACAATATACTATGGCAAAGACCCTACACACAAACATACATAACGCAATTAGAATATTTAACGACAAAAAAAGAAAAGAAAAGAGAATCAATAATGGTTACAGGATATAAATGTGTATACATAGTCAAAATGAGGCAACACAGGGAACAGTTAAATATTTTCGAGAGTTTTTGTTCTTACTTCAAATGCTTCTGAAATAAATTTTGCAATATTTATCGGAAATTTTTTATTTTTTGAAATTATCAACTCGCTCAACCTTTTCCCCATTTATGAAATAATCTGAATAATTAGTTTGTTGTGGTTTTTCAAAAACACATTTTTGTTTTGGTCACATTGATTTTTAAACCCCATTTTTCTGAATATCTATATACATTATCAATTTGAGATTGTAGACTTTTAGGATCAGTTGTGAACAACACTATGTCATCAGCAAACAATATCATATACATTGACAATAGTTCCAAATCTTTATCCGTTAGCGTATCAAAATCTATATTATCAACAATATCAATTATAAATAAAATGAATAAAAGGGGAGATAACGGTTCTCCTTGCTTTAATCCTATTGTGACGTCAAAGAAATCTGATATTTTCATTGCACTAGATATTTTCACACATTATTGAACTTCATTGTAAATACATTTAATATGTTTTGTCATTTTGCAGCTGATGCCTGGTTGTATCAATTTTACCCGTAATGCATCACTATTCACTGAATCAAATACCCTTTGATAGTCTATACAAATACTATAAAGTCTTGTTTTGTTACTCAAAACCTTTTGTATTATAGAATGTAAAAGGACAATTGTATCAGCTGTTAATAAACTATTGACTTGTAAGTAAATTCGTTATATAAATGCATATACTGACACCAAAAAGAAACTGTGCACTGACTTAGAAATAAAATTTGTAACCATTTAGATAAAACATATAGGCAAATTTGGTAGCAAAATGTGACAGCTTTTATTGGCTACATGATGCATTATTGTTAAATTAAATTTAGGTAATTCTCGGTATAATGATAACGCTTGAATGACGTAGGGTGAAAAGTAAAAGTTGCGTGTTTGCCCTCTGATATCAGTATCTGTTATTTCCTCCTCTCCTACGAATCAACGCAAGTCTCCTTGACCGCATTGACCTGACGTAACGTCTTACCACGTCGGCGGGGATGGCATTCCACTCGTGAATTAAGGCAGCAGTCAGATCATTGATATTGTTGATGACGTGTTGCAACTTTTACTTTTCACCCCTAAGTCATTCAAGCGTTATCATTATACCGAGAATGACCTAAATTTAATTTAAGAACAATGCATCATGTAGCCAATAAAAGCTGTCACATTTTGCTACCAAATTTGCCTGTATGTTTTATCTAAATGGTTACAAACTTTATTTCTAAGTCAGTGCACAGTTTCTTTTTGGTGTCAGTATATTTATACCGAAGATAATGTTTAATAACACGAGAAATATCATAATTTGTGATTTCATATAATAATAATAATAATGCTGTAACCGTATATTATTCTACAGAAATTGATTTAGACAGGTCTGGAATATTATCTTAGAAAGTGCAATTATTTAATTTGTCGGTAATTAAAGAACACTAGACGCTTTCCACTTAAAATGTCTGCTTTTATTAGATAATGTGGAAAGGTTATTTTTTGACTAGCATACATATATTTAAAGGTTTAAAAAATTGCTGTTTTTATCTGTAGATCTCCTACAATAATATTTTTATAAATTCTGAAACAATTATATAAATTGTATGTATTTAACATTAAGTTGTGGGGTGTTCTTGACCCTCAGATCCCTAGTATACGAGTTTAACAAACATTCCAATAAATATGTAAGTTATAGGACATCCAATACATAATGTTAGCGTTTAAAAATATATCTTGCTAACCCTTAATCTAATTTTTGTATGTTCTTACGAGCCTTTTATCCAATGTAGCTGAACATACTCTTTACAAATTTAAAGCCATTAATAAGTATACATTTGCTATTTACTTCTAAGAAGTATTTCGAGGGTTTTTATTGAATATTTCGCGTTTTTGGTAATTACACAATTGTATCTTAATTTAAATGTTTTACGTGATTAAATTACAGAAGATAATCGACATCAGAATGCAACTTAAAAGTGACATAAAACATGTTAAAATCGACCAAATGAAATTAAACACACAATATTTCTATCAGTCAATTTATTATGCATAATTATCTTAATCCATCAAAACACTTACCCATTTTTGCAATGGAACAAACGAGTAGTCCACAAGTATGAGAATTTTGTATTTTTATTCCACCTCAGTTCAGTGTATCCACACAACAAAATGATATCCTAGTACAGAAAGCCGATTGTAAATGCCGAAATGTTACCAATACGGGCAAAATCGAGCATTGGCCGTACAGACTACAGCTCTATTTAACAGATAAACCCATCGTACATCTAGGCACCACCGACGCACATATAATTTCAGTTTCTGTTTTCTTAGGAAATGGATATTTTGTGTTGCAATAATAACAAACGATGTTAATAGTTCAAATGAAAATACGGGCTGAAATTGTTCAGTCTTGTTGATCTCGATGTAATAAAAACACGAAACCAAGTTTGCTCCAGAACCAGAAAACGTGAGTCACGTGACTGTAGACAGAATGCATTAACTTATGGATAACTTTCTCATGATTGGGTATTTGAAAAAAATAATTCAGTTATGAAGTAAGCAAATATCAAACTGTCACGAAATTTAGTCCGTTTGTAAAAATATGTATATAAACCCACATTAATTTCCAAGTAAAATTGTTTGTCGCTATATACCAACCGTGGCACGCAAATTCAATCTATTGAGTCTCTTTAAAACAAGACTAGCTCAAGTACTAAGACGGATACATGTTGTATACAACCAGGCTTCAGTTACTAAATCATTGGTTGCTGAAGTAATTGCAAGCAAGACATAATACTTTATAAAAAAAGAAGTTTTGCCACTTGAAATAAGAACAAATAAAAGTGCACTCTCTGATCGATGGAAAACGCAATTTTCACAGATATGAAATGTGACAAAATACGCTCGAAATTCTTCACTCCAATATTTCCGGACATGTGGAAAATGCGTTCTATGAATGATGAGGTATCACTGAGACGTTTGAAGAATAACTGTTTAAGTATCCCCACACGGAAGTATACACACGACATGATCTACATAGGACAGACCTAGTAATCGAATGCACTTTGTTTTATGCTGTTAGGAAAATGGAAACATTAGGTGTTTGAGCTCCAAATGTACAAATTTCACTGTTTAAAGATAGACCTTTACCGCAGATACATGTATATCATTTCAAAAGTGTAAGTGTAGTTTGTTAGCGGTACTCTGACTGACCAGCTGAGATTGGACCCCAATCAAACATTTTACTGACACCACCGGTTCGAATTTTTCAGGTCATTTACCTATTCACTTCTCAGTGACTTAATTACGTTCAATAGTCGGCTATGGTATTAGCGCCACGTTATTTAGGGCAGTTTCAACGATTTGTTATATTGTTTAATAAATACATGACTTTGTATCAACTCCTGGAAACATTGAATACGAGTACATGCGATAACCGAATAAAACCACTGGTGAAAAATATGGTATTTACAATCAGTATTTCAAACGACTTAAAGTATCCAATCATAAACAAGAAATATTTTGTTAAAAAAAAACGATGAACATCGTAGATAGAATGATGTCTTAAGAATTGTCCTATTTCGAACTCCAGATTGGTACTCAAACGAAAACTTTTCGAAACATCCCCGTTTGGTGCCTCTCCGATTAAAATATGAACCAATCAAATCGCCTAATTTTTTGCATATTTAAACAAAGCGCTTCATATACAATATTTTATTGGTTTAAATGTAGGTCAAAATCTACGCCGAAAAATTGTATGGTAGTACCGTGCCATAAGTTTTTTAGCAAACATTTCGACCTGATGATCGAAAACAGACGGTGTGGTGTTCAGAAGCATATTTTAGTCACTTGACATTCGAAGCAACGTTGAATACATGTTTATTGTGGTGACAGGACATTTTTTCCATCATTTGCAATTATTTACTTACATCTACAGGGAGAACAAAACATGTTTATGAAATAAAAATTATTTGTTCTGATTTTGTCACTAAAATATACCAACGTGATATTATCTATAACCACCAATGTATGAGACTGTACTTAATCAAATGAACTTTGTAACAAAACACAATTGTCTAATCAAACGCAATATTTTGTTATGATCTGAAAAGAGTAACAAATCTCCGATATTTATGTAAGACAACTGCACCCTTACCTAAAATTACTCACACATGGAATGATCGGAAACTGTATTGGTTATAATTAATCTTGTAATAGAAACTATACATTACCCAATCCTCACCATTCCTAGAAACTAGCCAACAAATCTTAAGTGTAAATTATAGTCATATTTCATTCGTGTAATAGAAATTCTGCCAAAATTCTCCCAATATGAAAGTATCAATTAATAAACAGAGTAGCACTAGTGGGATACATATCACTGTGATGTCCATCATAAACATAGAATGACAAAGTATCATTTTGTACTGGGACATGAAACATTCTCACAATTCAATGAACTATAACGTTCGCAATAAGGGTCATACATTACTTTGAAACTGAAAACATGTAGACCATTGAAAACTTGACTTCTTATTGACCGATTTTTCGTGTTTCTCAAAATGACTTTATTTCTTATTGAGGTGGTCTTAACATTGAGGTTGAATAAAGAGCAAAACAGCGAAAGTCAACTTGAAAATTGTTATCACGAGGTGGTCTTTAACTGAGGTTTTACTGCATTTGCTAAATAAAGTTAACTACGAGCAATGTGTTTGTGTTTTCTATTTAGGTACTCTAATTTCAATACATACGTGTAGTAAATTGCTTAAAGTTAATACACATGACAGCACATAAACTATAGATGGTTGTTAATTGCACCCTACCAACAATTCTTGAATTTATTTATTCACGTATTCACTTTATTATCTTGATTATTATGTGTCGTCTATAACCTTACCCATATTGTAGTTGATAAATTGCTTGTCATATAACATAGTGTTACTCTATGGGCATTGTGGCCTACGAGAGTGCTTGAAATAAACTTGAAACTGCAAACACACAGTCGTATAAGAATTGCCCGAGTATGCCATGTCGAATAGAAGATGCCTGTATATATTGAAAGACATTGTGTGATAGTTGCAGAATTGGTACTTGACTGAACTACCTAAATATTTACAGTAAACCTCAGTAGTAAGACCACCCATGGCACCCTTAAACACTGGTCTTCTTATGGAGGTAGTATGAATATACTAGTACATTTCCCTTCTACACATGTCAGGCTTCCAGTAAACTATTGAATACCTGGTCAACTCAGTCCCTGAAGCACTCGTCTGATCATTGATTCGAACCCCAAAACGATGTAAGTTTTCCATGACAATTTGACTGAAGAGGAAAGATCCGAACGCATTCGTCCGCCAGTTATTCAATTGCTTGTGTAAGTCAAGTAACGCCAAAGCACTGAATAAGTCATCTGAACACAGCATATAACATGCACACTGCTAAAAACTTTATATACATTATTCAAAAAATTGTGTCATTGTTCTGGATATATTAGCACTAAGCGGGTAACTTAAATATAAGATTTCAAGCGGAATCATTAATTTAGAAAATTGCGGTTTTCTAAGCGTATTTCTTAAATAGAAAAAATGATGTCATTTCAAAAAGCCCATTTTTGATTGGTAGCCATTATCAATACCTTTATATACATATTTTATCTGGTAACGGAGAACACGTTGCCGTTGACAGAGCAGGCAGCGTATACTGACAGGAGGTCTTTCAAAACACGTATGATGTTAATTGTGGTAATAACACTGTTGTTTCGCAACTGATACATTTTTTTCCGTTTATTCGGAGGCAAAAGTATGATTGTTTGGATAGTACTCGCCATTCTGATCTGTAATGAAAAGCATACACTGAGCGCCACTGATTATTCTGGAGAATTACATGAAGGATTCGGAAAAATGTCACAGTTATACGTTTGTGCTTATGAATGACAATGGACAGGTCTTGTTTGTGGCGTTCCCAGTAGCAAATTATGCTCTCTCTTCAAATACTAAAGTTCATGGTTGTATTTCTGTTTGAAACGACTCGACCGTTTTCGAAGCTATGTGATATGTTCCTAAAATCCAATTTTATCAAATTTTGCTGTTTGGTTGCATTTATGGACATAATACGTTTTTTGTTGATATTCAATGTATAATGGCTTCTACGGCATTACATGCATCTGTCTGTCTGCGGTACGTCTACATACACTGTTTCATGTTGAGTCGGTATGTCGACCTGTAACATTTAAACTTAAATTTACATTTTCTCGTGATGTACAAAAGGAATTTGCAAATATAATTTGAACAAAATTCCCGAGATGGAAATAAATACTACAATAATCACTTCAACAATGTCTAGTCACGTATGTACATCACGATCTAACTTTTGTTTAAGTTAAAAAATCCTCCATAAAAGTGAATTTATACGAAACATAACATAATCGTCTTCCAACACAATGTCATATATGATAAAACGAATATAATACAAGAAACGTGAACTATCACTATCTTATAGAACATTCATTTCGACGTGTACAATGTACATTGTCATCATTTACATATAAATACACAATATAAACACACATATATTGTAATTATGTATAAGCATATGTTATAAATCCAAATATATCAAAATTATATAAAATACATAATACAGACACAAATATAATTATATACCATTTACATTCAAAGTTTCTTATAAATACAAATATAAATCAAAGGTCAAAGGTAATCAACACAAAATATTTTCTAGGATTATGTTAAGTATAAAATTATGATTAGAAGTCTGTGCATAAATAGGAACCAAGCAACATTAGTAATCTGTTTCTCAACATCAATGTTTTTTTAGTATTAATTGCTAACAGAAGTAAAATGTTTTTATCCTGGCTTTTCATTAGTTTAATTAATTTAAACATGTTTGGTCTAAAATAAAAATATTGATCAATGTATTGTTTCCTTATATAATTGTACAACGGACAGCTGATTATAAAATGATATTCATCTTCAATATCTCTAGTATCACAAAAAATACATAATATTTCGTTTCTATCTATTCTATTTCTAGCGTATCTTCCTGTTTGTATTCTAAGGCTATGTCCTGATATTCTCGTAAATTGTTAGGTATAGTATCGAGGTATTGTTCATAATTAAAATCTGATTTACAGTTATTGCACAATATCATAACTGGACTACTATCTTTTCTAACATGCCAACCCTGAACAAAACAGTTAATTAACATCTGTTTAAAAACATATATAAAACAATTACCGTTAAATGTATTAGGTCGTTGCCATACATCGGCAAAACCATATTCACACAATAACTTTTTTTCGTTATACACCCAGTTGACTTTATTGTTTCCACAATCATTTATTGATTGCAAGCACGTGCTTGATGTTCAAGATTTGCTTACAAAATTGCAAACGTTCTATTTCTTTTGATTTGGTGAAGCCCCATATTTCAGATGCGTATTTTAAAATAGAACCAACAAAAGCATCAATTAATTGACATAGTAGCCGAGGCTTTAGATTAAATGTCTTACAATTGATAACTAAGACATTCAGTGCTTTCAATGCTTTCCCTATCATAAATTCTTGATTTAAATTGAAGTTACCGGTATAATTAAAGACAGAACCGAGGTAGTTAAAATTATCAACAACTTCTATATGTTCGCCATTATTATTCCAAGATTCATTATTTGTTAAGCCCCCTCGTTTTCTAAACACTATTAGTTTAGTTTTATTTATATTCACTTCCAAACCCCAAGTATAACAGTAACTATAAAGCTTATTCAAATTGTTTTTAAGTTCCTGTGGTGTTTTTTCCAAGTATTGCCATATCATCTGCGAATAATAATAAAATCAGAAGTATTTCATCAATAAGTATTCCTGAATTACAATCACTCATAGGAAGATGATACCTGGATAACGACTGCGACTTGGTGCAGCTTAGGCTAAGGATTCAACAATACTTTTAGTGGTATGTTTTATGTAAAACAAATGGAACAAATTGAAATATCGTCATGGTGGTGATCGACCTTTTTTCATTTGGCGGTTCGAGAGAAATGCTGTATACAGTCACTCCATGTGAGCAGTCAGATTGTTTCAATAATGTAGTGAGAAGCCCACAGGGATTGTATCTTCATTCCTTTAATTCCGTTTAAAGTGTTTGAAATATGCATAAAGCTATATAAAATGGGTTGAGGCTATCAATTGAGGATGTTATCAGTCAAATCCGGTTTAATTCCAAGAAGAGGTTCTGGAGATGAAGTTGTCAGAAGGCAATCATTCTTACATGCTAGGTGCTCTAGTGCATTCAAGGAGGAAATGTGCCATTTCAAATCTCTATCACTATATGATGTTAACTTTGGTGGAATTAAACCTACTTGTTCTTAGTATTAAAATGTGTTCACGGACAGCAAAACATGGTCCTAGACCCTATCCTCAGGTAAGTGATAGCGACACTCTTAGTAAAACATATGTTTGTGTCGTTTGTGCCTTTCTAGTCCATTTGGTTTTTAAATGGCATTCTTAACAAAAAAATTATACCCCCAAACTTGCACGATGTTAAGGAATTTAATAAACGAAAAGGGCATCGAAAGTCAAATGTCAGTGAGTAAGGTATCAGTGTTTTCAGGACATACAAAATACAAGCAAAACATACGACGTCCTTTTTGTAAAAAGGGGTTGTATATAATACACATACGCCTCATATGACAGTCTAATGGAGGCATGTGTGTAGCCGAGTACTGACCAAACCATGTATGGCGTACGGTAATATCCCGAAAATTGCAGAATATATATGAATCACCGACAACCAACCGACAATAATCGATTCATTCTCAATGCCCCTGTGATATTGACCTTTGTCATACTTGCTCTTCGGCGATATTGGTCACCCACTGACTACAATCTACTATCATCTGATGAAGTTTGAACTGATCTCTAAAGCATCATGTATTATTGACGGAAACCAATTAATATATAGATCGACAGACCAACTGACCAACATGGGCAATCCAATATACTCTTTCCAACATGGATTCTACTACATCAATTGTAATGGCCTTATGACTTGTTCGAGCGATATTTTAACATTTCTTCTTTTTTTAATGGATAGAATTACGCATCATAATTAAATAAAAATGTGTACGTGTTGTAATATATTTCAAACAGAAACAGAAATATTCAAACACGATGGCATGCTGATTTTATCATTTTTATTAGGGATATCAACGAATGGCAATTTTGGTATTCGAATATTCGGTCAACCTTCCGAACGCATATTCGAACATTTGACCTTCTTATTTAATAATAATAGATCTATACTTGCAATTCGAAGTTTAACTTTATGCTTATCAATTTTGTGTTTTCAACTGATCACTTAAGTTGTAAAAATCCCCACGATTACCAATATTTTCAGGGCGTAAGTGTCATCACCAGCCTGGGTACTGAGTATTATGTCTCTCTTACCCCAAATATACAACATGTCATGTCAATTAACACCGGTAGATATTACTTTCACACGTAAAATGTCATTTAATGCGATAATGCCCATCATTACAAATTTAAACACTTGCATTCAGCCTTTATATTGAAAATATATATTTATCGAATATGCGAATGCCGAATCAGTATTCGAATATTTGGAC
This sequence comes from Mactromeris polynyma, assembly GCA_032209605.1. NCBI lineage: Eukaryota > Metazoa > Mollusca > Bivalvia > Venerida > Mactridae > Mactromeris > Mactromeris polynyma. The sequence goes on along the minus strand of JASFXZ010000031.1, from coordinate 1,923,664 downwards.
GTACGAACGTTGACAATTTTATATATTTCGATTTACATATGAATGCAGTTAGTAGTTTTGAAATGTATGTCATATAATTTTGTTCAACTTTATCTCCGAGTCAATGATACTATTTGCCAACAGAATGTTCCCCATTGGACAAACGTCTTAGTTTAGAAGATAACGTCAATGCACGTAAATGTATTGTTATAGAGACAACGGAAATATGTCAGCTGGATAAACATATTTTTTGTTTAAAAATAGTGAGAATAAGTTCATACAGGGTTAACATCACATACAAAAGACAGTGGCTCCACATATAGACCTCCGTTAAAACAACAATCCATAAAACTTTACTTGTATTTGTTATCGTCATGTAGAGAATTTAAATATACCATTAGGGAATGAGTGTCGTTCATCACGGCACAAAACTGCTTATCTTAAAAATAACTAAATAGGATGATCAATTAAATAACTATGCTAGAAAGAAATGAATGTATATGTATATAAAGATGTATCACCAAAGTTAAAGAGCAAATAGAAATATGTAATTTAAAATTACCCTATCTACTGCAACTACATAGGCCGCCGGAAAAGAATGAACACACATTTTAAAATTTGTAACCAAAACTTACTGTGTAAAATGACTGTCGTTGCGAAGAAAACAAATTATTGTCAAAAGTAACATTTGTTACTTAAATCAGGAGATCACAATTTAAAGTAGAAACATATAAGCGATTTGACGAGACGGGGTTTTACAGGTATAAATAAAACCCAGCATACGATAAAATCTCGTAGTTAGTACGAAGTGAACCACTAGCACATGAATAAATTATTCAAATATAATAGTTCATATGTTAGTTAATATATTGTAGTGTGAAACAACCGAACTACTATGCTTATGGTTCTCTGGTTATGTAATGTTCGGCACCAGTTTTATTAGACCGTTTATAATGAACATTCCGAGTTGGAATGTAGGCAAACTAAAATTCTGTTGTCTACGATTTACGGCTCATGTCGACTGAATGTGTTTGATCTGCGATCTACGACCCATGTTGAAATAGTTTGGTTGATCTACTATGTGCGACCCAGGACACTACCTACACAATAAAATGTCTCCCCACACATACCCCCGGGAAAACAACCGTCTACCAATCATTAAGTACTGACGAGGTGCAAGGGTAATCATGAATGTGAATAGGGGTGCAGGGAATGGTATGGCCGGGGTGCAGGGAATTGTATGGCCGACCATGAAACTAAGGAAAATTTAAGGGTCAACAAGGTGGAATGTTTAAAGGATTAAAAACATCACGGAACATGTAAAAAGGGCAGTAATAATAGGCCGAAAGGGTAGTGAGAAAAGAACATGACTATCATACGTGATATTTTATCAAGTAAAAGAACTGCGCATGGAGAAAGGGGAACTTCTATTATCTATAAACATAAATAGAAATATTATCCAAACAGCGATTAACAGGTTTAGAACTGTCGGTGAAAATACTGGGAGTTTAAATCGACTTGATAGCTAGCTAACCTCACACTTAACCGCTATATGGTCTTTGATTTCCAACATATACACATAAAGTGATTAGGTAGGCAGTAACTTATCATTTAAAACAATTAACCATTAAGTAAGCATTAACAAATACTCTGTACGAAGAAACAAGCAGCCCTATACTGACCTTGCTCTCAATTGTTATTTACACTAGAATGCGAAATAAACACAAAAGAGTATTGCTAAGTAAATAACCCTTATGTAAAGGCAACCGGAAAATGATGATTATAATTAGATATAAAACATTTTAATAACCTCAAAACAAGTATGAAACATTTTAATTGCATTAAAAACAGTTCCTCAAATTGCTAACAAAACTGTATCATTGTAAGGTAAATGTTAGCTTACAAAAGTTCTAAGCCCACACTTTTAAATGTTCGATTTTATCATGACTATGAATAATTCAATAAAATTCTCTCGATAACATGTTCTACACTGATGTACAAAATGTTGTAAAATAATGTGTTCGTCACGTTTGTTTTGCTAATCACGTGACTTTCGTGTGTTCGTGGGTCCCGACCCGATAGAAAAACATATTAAGACTTCCGTCGCTATGATTATGGGTTGAATGACATTGACTGAAAGAGGGCGCGCTATCGGAATGGTTCAGAGCGGCGAATTGTAGCGTCAGGTAATTAAGTCGTAATCGAATTACTTGTACCACGAGCAAAGCAATTTAAATAGCACTTCTTACATTCGTTGAACTCCCATGTGCATATTTAGGTATTTACACTTTTCTCTAATAGATTGACCTCGAGAACAAACCAATATTTGGCATGATCGAACATGTGGGGGCAGAGACCTTTTTGCAAGGTCATATTTATCAATATTTGTATCTAAGACTGTACTAAAGATTATTTAATGAACTTGATTGTGTTACAATAGCATAATGACCAAATCGAACACGCTCTGTTGTTAAGATCTCATAAATGTAAGTCTACTGCATCCTTCTCTATTGAAATAATCCTTCCAGTCACCATATATTTCATAACTCATACACTGAATGATGGGAAACTGTATTGGTTATAATTAATCGTGTAATAGAAACCATCCATTACCCAATCCTCACCATGCCTAGAAACTAGCCAACCATTCTAAAGTGTAAATTATAGTCACATTTCATTCGTGTAATCGAAATTCTGCCAAAATTCTCCCAATATGAAAGTATCAATTAATAAACAGAGTAGCAATAGTGGGATACATATCACTGTGATGTCCATCATAAACATAGAATGCCAAAGTATCATTTTGTACTGGGACACGAACAGTTCTCACAATTCTATGAACTATAACGTTCGCAATAAGGGTTATACATTACTTTGAAACTGAAACCATGTTCTAGTGCAGTTATTCTGTTTTAGTAACAATGTAATAGCGTTGAAATTTCTAATAAAACTTTCATGATATATTATGCTTGCATAAAAGTTGATAAAATATTGAGGGGTAAACAAATGGACACAGAAAAAAAGTATCATTTGTTAGCCATAATGGTTATACTCGCTAAATAATGTTAATAACGAGCAATGTGTTTGTGTTTTCTAATTAGGTACTCTAATTTCAATACATTCGTAAAGTAAATTGCTTAAGATTAATACACATGACAGCACATAAACTATAGATGGTTGTTAATTGCGCTCTACCAACATTTCTTGGCAATGCAAGACCCTAACTGTTTCAGGGTCAATTTCGGTTGCTCGCTCCGAACACCACAAACAAACAGTCGTATAATAATTGCCTGACTGTGACATGTCGAAAAGAAGATGCCTGTATACATTTGAAAGACATTTTATGATAGTTGCAGAATTGGTGCTTGACTGAACTCAGTCTTGCAACTAATATCAAGAACAAGCACGCCTGAAGGATTTCATGTACGAATACAATACGCATTTGTAACAATAACTTGACAATTGTGGTATTATATTAGATAAACGATTTTTATGGGATATTAACGTGATAAATGCATAACAATAATCCTGTATTTAAAGTGATAGCATTCGTGCTCTTGGACATTTGTATTCATAGTGTCCCATATCGCATCACGACTTGTCAAGCTATCACACGAAACTGTTATTTATTAATTGTTCATTTATGATTTAATTACTTACAACTGTTTGCCGCAGTTAATGGTGTACAGTTAATGTTGTACAGTACCTCAATAATAAAACCACCATTGGGACCCTTGAAAACTGGTCTTCTTATTGAGGTGGTCTAGTATTTAAGGCAAAAAACAGTGAAAACGGACTTGAAAAATTTGTTCTTAATTTCGAGGTGATCTTATTATTGAGGTGGTCTTAAAGTGAGGTTTGACTGTATATTGTTGGTTTAAGCGAAAAGTACGTGTAGTTCAATTGTTAGTGTATGCGCAAAATACGATAATGTGTCGATGTATTCAGTGTAAATTTGAAGTACAAGAAACTATTCGATCAATAGTGGTGGGTTTAATGAATTGTGCGCGTTTTTAATGAACCTATTTCCATGTTTAAAAATAGCAATATGACAATTTATCAAACTATTAATCAGACTCTTCTCATCCCATTCATGATTCTGTCGTAATATATACTTCAATATATTAATACCAATTGTACAACTAGAATGCACAGCTCAGTTGTAATACATTTACTTGTAAATGTCCCTTCTACACATGTCAGGCTGCCAGTAAACTATTGAATCCCTGGTCAACTCAGTCCCTAAAGCACTCGACTGATCATTGATTTGAACCCCAAAACGATGTAAGTTTTCCATGACAATTTGACTGAAGAGGAAAGATCCGAACGCATTCGTCGGCCAGTTATGATTCGTGGTCGGAAGTTGTCAATTGCTTGTGGAAGTCAAGTAACGTCAAAGCACTGAATAAGTCATATGGACACAGTATATAACATGAACACTGCTAAACAGGTGCGAAACCCGAACTTTATATATATTATTCAAAAAATTGTGTCATTGTTCTGAATAATTTACACTAAACGGGTAACTAAGATACAAAATTTCAAGCGGAATCATTAATTTAGAAAATAGCAGTTATCTAGCGTATTTCCTAAATAGAAAAATATTGTTGTCATTTCAGAAAGCCCCTTTTTGTTTGGTAGCCATTATTTATACCTTTATATACATGTTTCATCTGATAACGGAGAACACGTTGCCATTGAACGAGCAGACAGCGTATACTGACAGGAGGTCTTTCAAAACACGTATCAAGTTTATCAAGTTAACTGTGGTTATAATACTGATGTTTGGCAACTAAATTATTTTAGTTTCCGGGGTTTTTTTCGGAGGGAAAAGTCTCTCAAGTATGATTGTTTGGTTAGTACTCGCCGTTCTGATCTGTAAGGAAAAACATACACTGAGCGCAACTGATTATTCTGTAGCATTACACGAAGGTCTCGGTAGATTGTGACACTGATACGTTTGTGCTAGTGAATGACAGTAGACATGTCTTCAAATGTTGAAACGACTCGACCTTCGTTGAAGCTATGTGATATGTTCCTAAAATCCAAATTTATTAAATTTTGCTGTTTGATTGCATTTATGGACATAAACGCTTTTTATTGATATTCAATGTATAATGGCTTCTATGGCATTTCATACATGTGTGTCTGTCTGTGGTCCGTCTACATACACTCTTTCATGTTCAGTCGGTAGGTCAATCTGTAACATTTGTTATATTGTTTCAGATTGTTACTATATGCAAGAGCCAAAATATTTATTCCGGGCCGAGTCTGATGAGGGGATCGGAGTACTTCTAACAAGCATCAGGATTGTCTTCCTATTGAACAGCACGCGTTTTAGCGTATTTGGGGATATTATATTACAAATTAAGCCTGTATCATGTACTTAATAGCATAGATAATACCGCTAGTCTGTTAAATCGCCATGCCAACGGCAAGGAAAGTAAACTAATTGCCATAAACGTAGAATTAATGCTTCTCTTAAAACTTAAATTTACATTTTCTCGTGATGTACAAAAGGAATTTGCAAATATAATTTGAACAAAATTCCCGAGATGAAAATAAATACTACAATAATCACTTCAACAATGTCTAGTCACGTATGTACATCACGATCTAACTTTTGTTTAAGTTAAAAAAATCCTCTATAAGAGTGAATTTATACGAAACATAACATTATCGTCTTCCAACACAATGTCATATATGATAAAACGAATGATAAGACCATGAAGAAAGTGAAAAGGAAGCAAACGGCGAAGACTACAAGGCAAGATGAACACTTCAAAAAGTGGACATTCAATATTAATACAAGAAACGTGAACTATCACTATCTTATAGACATACAAATCACGTATACATGCACAAAAGTATTGAACGGAAATTAAAGATCGTTTCTTTTATAAAATAATATAAAATAATTAACATATGTTTTATTAAACCAAATCGAGAGACACTGAAAAAACAGGCATAAAAAGCCGCGCCTAATCACATAAATTCCAAATAAGGTTATGGGAACAGAATAGAACATAATATTCATTTCGACGTGTACAATGTACATAGTCATCATTTACATATAAATACACAATATAAATACAAATATATTGTAATTATGTATAAGCATATGTTATAAATCCAAATATATCAAAATTATATAAAATACATAATACAGACACAAATATAATTATATACCATTTACATTCAAAGTTTCTTATAAATACAAATATAAATCAAAGGTCAAAGGTAATCAACACAAAATATTTTCTAGGATTATGTTAAGTATAAAATTATGATTAGAAGTCTGTGCATAAATAGGAACCAAGCAACATTAGTAATCTGTTTCTCAACATCATTGCTTTTTTAGTATAAATTGCTAACGGAAGTAAATGTTTTTATCCTGGCTTTCATTAGTTGAATTAAATTAAACATGTTTGGTCTAAAATAAAAATATTGATCAATGTATTGTTTTCTTAAATTATTATACAACGGACAGCTGATTATAAAATGATATTCATCTTCAATATCTCTTTTTTCACAAAAAAATACATAATATTTCGTTTCTATCTATTCTATTTCTAGCGTATCTTCCTGTTTGTATTTTAAGGCTATGTGCTGATATTCTTATTCTTGTGATAAAAACTATCGAGGTATTATTCATAATTAAAATCTGATTTACAGTTATTGTACAATATCATAGCTGGACTTAATGTATCTTTTCTAACATGCCAACCCTGAACAAAACAGTTAATTAACCTCTGTTTAAAAACATATATAAAACAATTACTGTTAAATGTATTAGGTCGTTGCCATACATCGGCAAAACCATATTCACACAATCACTTTCTTTCGTTCTACAACGAGTTGACTTTATTGTTTCCACAATCATTTAATGATTGCAAGTACACATGTTTGATTATAGTATTATCAGTAGATAATGCTTTTAACCAATATTTGATGATACGTACGTATCTAGTAATGAACATATGATCAAGACCTAACTCACCATAAATACCTGTATAGCACGTGCTTGATGTTCAAGATTGGCTTACAAAATTATAAGTGAAAACGTTCTATTTCTTTTGATTTGGTGAAGCCCCGTATTCCAGATGCGTAATTTAAAATAGAACCAACAAAAGCATCAAATAATTGACACAGTTGCCGAGGCTTTAGATTAAATTTCTTACAATTGATAACTAAGACATTCGGTGCTTTCAATGCTTTCCCTATAATAAATTCTTGATTTAAATTGGAGTTACCAGTATAATTAAAGACAGAACCGAGGTAGTTAAAATTATCAACAACTTCTATATGTTCGCCATTATAATTCCAAGATTCATTATTTCTTAACCCCCTCGTTTTCTAAACAGTATTAGTTTAGTTTTATTTAGATTCACTTCCAAACCCCAAGTATAACAGTAACTATAAAGGTTATTCAAATTGTTTTTAAGTTCCTGTGGTGTTTTTCCAAGTATTGCCATATCATCTGCGAATAACAATAAAATCAGAAGTATTTCATCAATAAGTATTCCTGAATTACAATCACTCATAGGAAGATGTTACCTGGATAACGACTGCGACTTGGTGCAGCTTAGGCTAAGGATTCAACAATTATTTTAGTGGTATGTTTTATGTAAAAAAAAGGGAAAAAATTGAAATAGCGTCATGATGGTGATCGACCTTTTTCATTTGGCGCTTTGAGAGAAATGCTGTATACAGTCACTCCATGTGAACAGTCAGATTGTTTTGATAATGTAGTAAGAAGCCCACAGGGATTGTATCTTCATTACTTTAATTCCGTTTAAAATGTATGAAATATGCATGAAGCTATTTAAAATGGGTAGAGGCTATCAGTTGAGGGTGTTATTAGTCAAATCCGGTTTAATTCCAATAAGAAGTTCTTGAGATGAAGTTGTCTGAAGGCAATCATTCTTACATGTTAGGTGCTCTAGTGCATTCAAGGAGGAAATGTGCCATTTTAAATCTCTATCACTATAAGACGTTCCTATAACTTTGGTGGAATTAAACCTACTTGTTCTTAGTATTAAAATATGTTCACGGACAACAAAACATGGTCCTAGAACCTATCCTCAGGTAAGTGATAGCGACACTCTTAGCAAAACATATTTTTTGTGTCGTTTGTGCCTTTCTAGTCCATTTGGTTTTTAAATGGCATTCCGGACAACAAATTCTACCCCCAAAATTGCACGCTGTTGCGGAATTTAATAAACGAAAAGGGCATCGAAAGCCTAATGTCAGTGAGTAAGGAATCAGTGTTTTCAGGACATACAAAATACAAGCACAACATCCGACGTCCTTCATGTAAAAAGGAGTTGTATATAATACACATACGCCTCATATGACAGCCTGGTGGAGGCATGTGTGTAGTCGAGTACTGACCAAACCATGTATGGCGTACGGTAATAACCCTAAAATTTCAGAATATATACGAATCACCGACAACCAACCGACAATAATCGATTCATTCTCAATGTCCCTGTGATATTGACCTTTGTCATACTTGCTCTTCGGCGATATTGGTCACCCACTGACTACAATCTACTATCATCTGATGAAGTTTGAACTGATATCTAATGCATCATGTTTTATTGATGGAAACCAATTAATATATAGATCATCAGACCAACTGACCAACATGGGCAAACCAATATACTCTTTCCAACATGGATTCTACTCCATCCATTGTAATGGCCGTATGACTTGTTCGAGCGATATTTTAACGTTTCTTCTTTTGTTTGAATGGATAGAATTACGCATCATAACAAAATGAAAATGTGTACGTGTTGTAATATGTTTCAAACAGAAACAGAAATATTCAAATACGTTGGCATGCTCATTTTGTCATTTTTATTCGGGACGTCAACGAATGGCAATTTTGGTATTCGAATATTCGGTCAACCTTCCGAACGAATATTCGTACATTTGACCTTCTTATTTAATAATAATAGATCTATACTTGCAATTCGAAGTTTAACTTTATGCTTATCAATTTTGTGTTTTAAACTGATCACTTAAGTTGTAAAAAATCCCCACGATTACCAATATTTTCAGGGCGTTAGTGTCATCACCAGAGTAGTATATCTCTCTTACCCCAACATATACAATAAGTCATGTCAATTGACACCGGTAGATATAACTTTCACGCGTAAAATGTCATTCAATGCGATAATGCCCATCATTGCAAATTTAAACACTTGCATTCAGCTTTTATATTGAAAATACATATTTATCGAATATGCGAATGCCGAATCAGTATTCGAATATTTGGACGTACGAACGAATATTCGAATACATGTATCCGAATATTCGTTGACATTTTTATATATTTCGATTTACATATGAATGCAGTTAGTAGTTTCGAAAAGTATGTCTTATAATTTTGTTCAACTTTATCTCCGAGTCAAGGATACTACATTTGTATTTGCTAACAGAATTTACCGCATTGGACATACGTCTTAGTTTAGAAGATAACGTAAATGCACGTAAAGGTATTGTTATAGAGACAACGGAAATATGTCAGCTGGATAAAAATATGTTTTGTTTTAAAATAGTGAGAATAAGTTCATACAGAGTTAACACCACATACACAAGACAGTGCCTCCCAACATAGACCTCCGGGAAAAGAAAAATCCATAAAACTTTACTTGTATTTGTTATCGTCATGTAGAGAATATACCATCAGGGAACGAGTGTCGTTCATCACGGCACAAAACTGCTTATCTTTAAAAAGCTAAATAGTATGATGATCAATTAAATAACTATGCTAGAAAGGAATGAATTTATATGTATATAAAGATATATCTCCAAAGTTAAAGAGCAAATCAAAATATGTAATTTAAAATTACCCTATCTACTACAACTACATAGGCCGCCGGAAAAGAATGAACACACATTTTAAAATATGTTACCAAAACTTACTGAGTAAAATGACTATCGTTGCTAAGAAAAAAAAATATTGTCAAAAATAACATTTGTTACTTAAATCAGGAAAGCAGAAACATATAAGCGATTTGACGAAACGGGGTTTTACAGGTACAAATAAAACCCAGCATACGATAAAATCTCGTAAAGTTAATACGAAGTGAACCATTAGCACATCAATAGATTATTCAAATATAATAGTTCACATGTTAGTTAATATATTGTAGTGTGAAACAACCGAACTACTATGCTTATGGTTCTCTGGTTATGTAATGTTCGGCACTAGTTTAATTAGACCGTTTAGAATGAACTATCAAAGTTGGAATGTAGGCAAACTAAACATCTGTTGACTACGATTTACGGCTCGACTGAAATTGTTTGATCTGCGATCTACGACCCTGGTCGAAATATTTTGGTTGATCTACTATGTGCGACCAAAGATGACAATATATAATCAAGTTATTTTGTTATGACATACGAATCTTCTTAAGAATACATTTAGTTGCAGCTATTGCATTACATTTCATCCGTTTAAAGAGAGAGATAAAATTGTTACACGCCACCTACACAATAAAATGCCTCCCCACACATACCCCCGGGAAAACAACCGTCTACCAATCACAAGTACTGACGAGGTGCAAGGGTAATCATGAATGTGAATAGGGGTGCATGGAATGGTATGACCGGGGTGCAGGGAATAGTATAGCCGACCATGAAACTAAGGAACATTCCGAGTTGGAATGTAGGCAAACTAAACATCTGTTGTCTACGATTACGGCTCATGTCGACTGAATGTGTTTGATATGCGATCTACGACCCATGTCGAAATAGTTTGGTTGATCTACTATGTGCGACCCAGGACGCCACCTACACAATAAAATGCCTCCCCACACATACCCCCGGGAAAACAACCGTCTACAAATCATTAAAGTACTGAGGAAGTGCAAGGGTAATCATGAATGTGAATAGGGGTGCAGGGAATGGTACGGCCGGGGTGCAGGGAATTGTATGGCCAACCATGAAACTAAGGAAAATTTAAGGGTCAACAAGGTGGAATGTTTAAAGGATTAAAAACATCACGGAACATGTGAAACAGGTCAGTAATAATAGGCCGAAAGGGTAGTGATAAAATAACATGACTATCATACTTGATATTATAGTAAGTAAACGAACTGCGCATGGGGAAAGGGGAACTTCTATTATCTATTAACATAAAACGAAATATTATCCAAACAGCGATTAACAGGTTTAGAACTGTCGGTGAAAATAATGGGAGTTTATTTCGATTTGATAGCTAGTTAACCTCACACTTAACCGCTATACGGTCTTTGATTTCCATTATATACACATAAATTGATTAGTTAGGCAGTAACTTATCATTTAAAACAATTAACCATTAAGTAAACAATAACAAATACACTGTACAAAGAAACAAGCAGCCCTGTACTGACCATTACTAAATTAATAACCCTTATGTAAAGGCAACCGGGACATTTTAATTATTAATTAGACATAAAACATTTTAATAACCTCAAAACAGGAATGAAACATATTCATTGCATTAAAAACAGTTCCTCAAATTGCTAACAAAGTTGTATCCGAGCTAGGTAAATGTAACTTAGCAAAACTTCTAAGCCCAAACTTTTAAATGTTCGACATTACAATGACCATGAATAATGTCGTAAAATAATGCGTCCGTCACGTTTTTTGGCAAATAACGTGCATTTCGTGTTTTCGTACGTTATATTGAAACCATTACAATATGTGAGTTAAACTAATAAATTACATGTTGCTTGGGTCCCGACCCGATAGAAAAACATATTAAGATTTCCGTCGCTATGATTATGGGTTGAATGACATTGACTGAAAGAGGGGGCGCTGTCGTAATGGTTCATAGCGGCGAATTGTAGCATCAGGTAATTAAGTCGTAATCGCATTACTTGTACCATGAGCAAAGCAATTTAAATAGCACTTCTTACATTCGTTGAACTCCAATGTGCATATTTAGGTATTTACACTTTTCTCTGATAGATTGATCTCGAGAACAAACCAATATTTGGCATGTCCGAACATGTGGGGGCATAGACCTTTTTGCAAGGTCATATTTATCAATATTTGTATCTAAGATTGTACTAAAGATTATCTAATGAACTACATTGTGTTACAAAAGCATAATGGCCAAATCGAACACGCTATGTTGTTAAGATCTCTTAAATGTAAATCTACTGCATCCTTCTCTATTGAAATAATTCTTCCAGTCGCCATACATTTCATAACTCATACATTGAATGATGGGAAACTGTATTGGTTATAATTAACATTGTAATATAAACTGTCTATAACCCATCTCTCACCATGCCTAGAAACTAGCCAACAATTCTAAAGCGTAGATTATAGTCACATTTTATTCCTCTGATCGAAATTCTGCCAAAATTCCCCAAATATGAAAGTATCAGATAATAAACAGAATGGCAATAATGGGATGTATGTATATATATATGTATCAACACCCTATCAATTATGAAGAAGTAGAGAATGACATAGTATTATTTTTCCTCAATATTTGTACTTGGATTTGAAACGTTCGTACAATTGGCTGGATTATTATTTCAGTAATAAGGGTAATGTAGAATTCTGTTATTGAAAACATGTTCTAAAGCAGTGATTACGCTACGTATTTATATACCACGATCATAACATAAATATATTTGATAATTCTTCCATCATATATAATGTTTCGAGCTTAAGACATATTTTAGATATGGACATAAACTTAAAAGTGTTTTTTTTGTGTGTTAACAACTTTGGCTATGTTTGCTAAAAGTAAGATTCATTAATTAAATTTATATAAGAAGACATCATTCGGTCAATAGGCGTGGGTTAAAAAGCACAAACATTAAATAACCTATTCCCATGTTTAAGATAGCACAAATAACTTATTTACTTATTCAGAATGTCACTCGAGACTCTTCTCATCCAATAAATAATTATATCCCCAGTATATGGAAAGCCCAGTAACAATCGCACCATAATTATTGAGCCCGTGGTCAGCTCAGTCACTAAAGTAAGCGAATGCTAACCTGGATGATGTCGATTCGAACCCTGAAAAGACGTACTAAGTTCTTCGTGTCAATTTGATTGAAAAACATTATCCGAAGTAATATGTCCATTTACATTGTTCATGTTCATTTCCCAGATTGAAAAAAAAAAAAAATTCAATAAGCCACTTTCGATTTGCAGTCATCGTTGATACCTGTACATGCACGTGTCATTTAGTGACGGAGAACACGTTGCATTTGACAGAGAGCACGTGGCGTATATCGACAGGAGGCCTTTCTAAATACGTAACATGCTAATTACGATTATAGGACAGTGACCTGGCAAGTATAATGTTTTATGTTTTTTCCATTATTCGGAAGAAAATTCTCTCAAGTATGATTGTTTGGTTAGAGCTCGCTGTTCTCCTCTGTAATTGTTGTTAACAAAAAACATACGCTGTGCACAACTGATTATTGTGAAGAATTACACGAGAGTCTCGGGAGAATCTGACAGTTTTATGTTCGTGCTTGTGAATGACAATGGACATGACTTCATGTAAAACAGTTCATGGTTGTATTTCTATTAAAGCGACTGAAATGTCTTTGAAGCTATGTGATGTGATATTTAAGTAAACACTATTTTTTTTTAAACAAAGACGTTTCTGTTGTTTAATTGTATTGGTGGATTTAAGCAAGATTTTATGATATTGAATGTGATTGAATGTGTAATAGATTTGCTCTTAAATATGTGTGAATATGGTAGATTTGCCCACCACACAGTCGGTCGAATTGTGAATTTGCGAGATTGTTTCACCATATTACAGATGAATTTATAATTCTGTTTGCGTGAGTAAAACGTTGATACGGGACTGTTCTCGATGAGTCGATCAGGGTTCTACTATCAAACATTAGTTTTACGATGGCCTTAGCAACGGAATCTAGCGCACTGGTTGAGGATTTGGGATATTATATTACAAATGCAGCCTGTTAATTGTACTTAAATGTGTACCGCCGTCGAAACGCCATGCCAACGGCAAGGAAAGCAAACAAATTGACAAAAAAATGTACATCTATACTTCCCTTTGTAATTAAATTTACTAACATAGTTTGAACAGTATCCCCAAAGTGGAAATAAATATTGACATAATAACTTCAACATTGTCTAGTCAAGTATGCACATAACGATGTTAAATTTTGTTTTAGAAGGTTAAAATAATTCCATGAAAGATGGGACTTTATACGAAACACAACAAAATCGTCTTCCAGCACAGTGTCATTTCTCATAATACTCATAAACGAGAGAGAATAAGTTGGTACAGGGAACGCCACATACGTAAGACAGTGTCTCCCCACACAGACCTCCGGGAAAACAACAATCCATAAAACATAAGGCATTTGAGGAGGCTCAAGAGTACATACGTAAGGGATCAGAGGCGCAAGGAATTGTATGGCTGGTCGGCTTAAGGGATAACTAGGAGAATCAAAGAGGACAAACAGTTGGGGAAGGTCAATACAACTGGAAACAATAGGCCGAAAGTGGGGAGAAAATAACGTAGACACTGTATAAAGCGAAAGAATTTCACAGGGGAAAGGGAAATATAACATACACAAAAAGAAATAATAGCCATACAGCAAACGAAGACAATGAAGAACGTGAAAAGGAATCGAAAGAAGAAGACTACAAAGACAATGAACAGGAACAAAAAATGACAAGTAGAAAAAAAGAAGCATAAGAGAAGTAAATGAAAACGAAAAATAAGAATTAAGAATTTATAACAAAGAACGCTTAATTCGCAAGAAAAGGAAGCGAAAAAGGCGAACGAAGACAAAAATAGAGAAGACACAAATAATAAAGATATAGTATGAAAGAAAAAAGAGCAGAAAAGTTATTAACGTAGAAAGAAAAGACACTGTTACAACACGGGAAGAAAAAGTCGGTAAATATGCACTGCACTCTCTTTTAAAAAAAACGGACGTTCGATATTTATCTGACACGAGACCATAATATAGGTGAACAATGAAAATAACGGTCTACAGTCACAACTTTGCATACATGTGAATAACGCTCGTTGATAATTGAAAGAACATGATCGTTTCGTTTATGAAACAAATGGCATATATGTTAATAAAACAAAATCGAATAAACACAGAAACTTCTGCTGTACAAAAACAACAGCTATATTCCATTACCGATATCGTGAAATTTGTTGATATACAATAATCGTATACTTTTTGGTCAATATTTAGGAACATGACGTCGTTCATAAACGCTTTAAAGCATCCCACACACTATATAAACACTGGATGCTTCCTAAATATGAAACAAAATAAAGCAAATTTCCAATTGGATTCTGGTCGGTTTACCTTGTTTAGTGTTTATACGGCCTTGCCGATTTATATTTAGTTGAGCGTCTGCTTGCCCCTATGTTTTGAGCTCTTTGAGCCAAACAAAACATATTTTCGTAAGTTTAAAAAAAGTGAAGTAACCACTGTTTCGTACTTGCGTATGTATTTGTTAATATTTGGGTAACTGTCATGCTTGGAAGTAGTGAGTGAAAACTAATAAGCTTTTCTGTTAGACAGCTAATGCTTAATACAGAAACACGTTGTTTAGTTATGCATTTTTATGATGTTTACCTCGTTATAACATTTGAAATGATATACTGTCTATTATCTGCTTTGCGTTTAAACGACGTTTGTGTATTTTATCGAGTAGGTAGCTAGGTTTCGCGAACCAAGGCTGACGCTTCACAAAACTAGAAAAGAGTATGGACTTATAATGTAACCACAAGATATGGTTATACGAAGATGTTACCTGTATAAACTTTGTGCAGTCTAGGTAAGAATCAGACAATGCTTTTAGTGGCACGTTCGAATTTTTGCCGGGTACAAACGAATTCAAATGCACTATTGTATTAAATATGTTAGCTACCTTTTTCGGCGCAGCCGTACTAACATGGTTTTGTTATTTGCATATCAGTGTTTTGTACACCTATCAAATCTTACGTTAACCACCAAGGCAATTTCTCTTCAACCGATTAATGTGTGTAACTTTGACGCGGATTGTTTAACCTTTCGATAAATGGTACGTTACCTTACCGAAATCCACTGAAATTCGGTGAATTACCGAAATCCATTTTGATTCTGGAGTGACCAGCAATCGAAATATATCGGCATGTTTGCACAAAAAAATCTAAACCTTCAAATTGCGCCGACCATCTTTTTTGAAGATATTTCTTGTTCACTTTGTCCTCAAACTATCAGTTATCTTTGAATAACTTTGAATAACTTAAAGTATATATTGTGTTTATTTCTTTTCAACAACTCACATATTTAGAGATAAGCTTTTTCATCCATTATTCCTGTCAGAGATAACTTATTGTTTTATTGTTTCATCGTTTTATCTATTTGTTTATAAACATGTAAAACAATGTCTTGACTGTGATAACTTTATTGATAACTTATAATTCTTCCTACGTCACACAATACTATATATTAAGGACCACAATGGAAATACGAATTTTTACTTATACTCTTTTTTGTGTTATCCTTAACATATAATGTTGATTGATATGGCTTTATTGATTCATGCATATTGTTGTTATAAATAATATATCTTAATTTTATATTGCCATGTAAATTGTACATTATATGTTGAAATAAATATATCTATCTACATGTATATTTAACTGTGATCTCAGTATGGTGGATTGTAAGAAGTGTGTTAAGAGTCATTTCCTGCAAAACAGCCACATTGTTTTGATAATGAAGCAGGAGCCCACAGGGCTTGTATCGCAGAACATTCGTTCCTTTTATTTCGTTTAAAAAAGTATATAAATGCATGAAGCTATATGAAATGAGTTGAAGGGTGACATGAGTCAAATTTGGTTTAATTCTAGGAAAACGTTTTTAAGTTTAAGTTGTTAGAATGCAAAATATTCTCACATGTTCGGAGTGTTAGTGCATTCAAGAGGAAAACTCAAAGTTCACGGACAGTCAATATGATCACAATACCTAAGCCCAGGTGAGTGAATAAAGACACACATTAAGTTATACTATTGAATGCGTTGTTTTGAGTCCTTTTAGACAATTTGTTTTTTAAGTGTCAACATTCCCAACCCCAAATCCAATGCTGTTTAGGCATTATATTGGTAAAGGCCTTATGTGATATAATACGACATCTTCTATGAATGGAGATGAGACAATTACCCGACGTTTGACTTACAATAAACAGTAGCCATTTGTAGTAAGTTGCAGAATAAACAGCATAATCGGCACTGAGGTAAAGAACGTGTTATTGATTTACAAGAAAAACTAGTCCACACAAGTAGACAACAATTTTGATAGTAGAGACGCGTAACAAGTTTAAGCTCTGTACAGTCTTCAGTTGTCCGTTTGATTTAGAGCTTGAAATTCCGGTAACAAAACAAAGTTACGGTGTCTGTATGGATTTTATTTAGCCTCCGCTAAATTCATGTCGAATGTTTTCGGCGCAGCCGAACTAACATGGTTTTGCTAGGCAATTTCTCTTCAACCGAACAACTTTTGTAACCTTGACGCGGATTGGTTAACACCCTCGATAAAGGTTACGTTAATTACCGAAATACACTAAATTTCGGTGAATTTACCAAAATACACTGAATTTGGTGAATTTACCGAACTCCATTTTGGATCTGCAGTGACCAGCAAGCGTAACATCTCGGCATGTTTTTTTATTTTGCACAACAAATCTTAACCTTCAAATTGCGCCGACCATCTTTTTCGGCGCAGCCGTACTAACATGGTTTTGCTATTTGCATATCAGTGTTTTGTAAACCAAACAAATCTTACGTTAACCACTAAGGCAATTTCTCTTCAACTGAGAAATATTTGTAACAGTGACGCAGATTGGTTGACATTGTGTATAGTGTATTTCATGATTTATCCAGTAAGTAGTGTTGTTAGTCATTAGCCTGGATTACCTGCCCTTACCATTACATTATCGGTGTGCAGAGTACGCTGAGTACCAGACTGATTAGTGTTGGAATTAAGAAGAATTTCTTGGTGTAATGTACCAGTCGCGATCATTTATATCGTTTTAATCAGATACACCGCTATATAACTAGTTTATTAACATGATTGTGTGAGTTCACGACTTATGCATTAAGTTACATTGATGAACTATATTGAAACAAACTATACTGTGTCTATGACTAATCACACTATGCAGTGATCTCCCCTTACATGTCTCGGAGTTTCTGTAGTATAGCGTAATTGAATGACTGGCAGTCGTAACATTTATGCATCTTTTTATGTTGTACAACATATTTTAACCTTCAGATTGCAGCAAATTTGCATCCTTCAAGTTGTGCCGACCATCTTTTTTAAAGATATTTCTTGTTGCTTATACCTTAGGTTATTTTATCATTAGTACATATATTGAAATAATCTATAGATGGTAGATTTAATATATATGTTCAACATGTCTTGAACTTCTTCTCCAAGTCTTGGGTGTTATTTGCATACAAGCACTAGACAATCGGTAAAATAATTTGCCCCAATGGACATGTGCCTCATTCTAGTAGATTATGTTAATGCTCATAAAAGCATGTTTGTTGAGACAACAGAAATATTTCAGACGAACATAAATTCCTTATTTGAAGAAGCAACACTGTTGTCATCCTGCCAGAATTGGAATTGCATATTAAGTTTATTTTATCAACGATTATACTTACATGGTATTTTAACATGTTTTTTTATTGGAACAAAAATGAAGAAATATTGGCACCATTACCGAAATAAAAACAAATAACAAAATTCTTATAGACATCATAAACAACGAAGATTGAAAATATTGCGTTCTGAAAATGTACAGTGACAATTTTATCAAATATTGGTTGGTTGTTTCGATAAAAATGAGTTATGCTCGTCAAAACAACTGCCGTGTTTAACTACAAAGCTCACAGAATACATTAGAACTAAATCAATCGTGTGTTTGATGTCCCCGGCCGAGCCATTGAAGTTTGTCTCAACTCTATTGTTAAGTTTATTTCGGGCATAAACATCTGAAAATATCCACCCACGAACCACTCTCCGAAATTGTCCGTGGGATGTGATTTTTAAGGTGACTTAATTATTCCACTTCGAAGATAAATTAAGGATTGTATTATATGCCATTCCCTCCAAATTATGTATACATCATTTGCCGTTGTCTGAAAATCGAAACGAATATAATGTTACTCGAATAAGACGAGGGCTATTCGACGAGATTGTGTTTTACTAGTATGAACGCATCTGAGCGTTGTAACACTCGTACATCCCATTGAATTAAAATGCATAACGAACTATGGCCGCCTGGTTAACCGAGTCTGTAGAGCACTCGACTGCTAATCTAGAAGTATTGGGTTCGAAACGCTAACGATGCGTATGTTCTTCCGTGACAATTTGACTGAAGATAATGCTTTGAAAGTCGTTTGTCCTCCACCTCTGAATTCATGAGGAGAAGTTGTCAGTTGTAAGTACTGGTTGGTCACCCAGGAGCACTCGCTATGTCAACTGGTCACCGTATATGAATGAACTACTATTGAAAAAGAAATCGGCGTTAAGTCCAAAACAAACAAAACAAACGGAAACCTAGAGTAATAAATCAGCAATTCAACTGTAATACACCATTTATGAATCTTGACTTATACCTTATACTTCATACACAGCAGTCAGTAGGTAAATTTGTCAAAATTTGAAGAATCCAATATATTCAAAGAGGAAAAATTCACTACAAGAAATTTCAACCAGGTCCATTTCCTGTCGACGGACTCATCGAGCCCGTCTATATTCCAACTATCGAGAATCATCCGCTGACTACAATAATAGTATTGCTTCCATGCCCGCTGTCACCACCCTGATGGGTCTAAACATTTGATAGGCGCATTAATAAAACCGTTCGAGTTCAAAATCTGAAGTGGCATACTGAAGCAGAATTAAGCAGAAGCCTGGATAAACTGTATCACTTATAATAATTAAGTTATAAATATCACATTTTGCATTGCCTAGGTTGATGTAACCATATTACATTGCACTCTAAATCAATGTCTAATTATTCTTGTGTCTTCGAAATGAACGATACTCGGCATCAATATCGTAGTGAAAGTATAAATTTTAATAATGTTCAGACTGAATAAGTTTCAACCACAATCGCAACATAAAATACAGTTGTTTAGTTTTAAGATAATCATCAACAAGCAAAACGTTTTCGAGAGAAATCGCAAAACCTGTCGACGTTATTAAGTTACAGTGTCGCATATATTCAAAAAAAATGTTGTTCAAGTTTCTTTGAACGTCAAACTAAAAGTGATGCCCGCTTCAGGAAAATTTCACAGCGACAGTGGAATAATAGATTAAATCGATTATGTAGACTGTAAATTAAATAACAGTTGAAATGTAATGCAAGCAGTAGTCAGTAGTTTACGACATAACGTAATATGTTTTATTGCATATACAGAGAACAACAACCTTTGGCAATTTTCACATTTCGGCTGTTTTTTGCGAGGTTGTCGGCCTAGTATTTTTTGCTCAAGATAAGGCCGCTATGAGTTGCGCTGAATTTAAGTTGGCACACGAAATTGTATCACGCAACTCGCCGTGGTAAAATTATATATAGACATTGGCACCATTCCTGATTATTAATACAACGTTAGCTTATTTGACACATATTTTTGGTAGTATAATGTTCTAGAGCGTTTCCTCATCGGAAAGAGGAATATTTTACCGACTGAGCTAACCGGGCGGACTTCTACATATTGATATATTAAGCAAAAATATATACGGCATATGACATGATGAGAAATCATAATACCAATAGGTTAATGCTTAGAATCTAAAGGAAGAACAAAAACTATTTTGTGTTAACATGACACAATATTCAGGCTCGTTTGTTAAATCAATACGAAATTGTGTTTGCTGAACGCTGACATTAAACATGCCTGCCATTCCAAGATTCCGAGTGTCCTCAGCTATCAGTGTTTTTTTTCTTTTCCAGAGAGACAATACCACATTGTAAATACAATTAGTGTAATAAATCTTCTAGCACTGTCCCCAATTACGTACATATCGTGTATTAAACAAAATGTTCTAATTATAAAGTGTTAACAACGTACCTGATCAATTGTTTATGTATTCTGGTGTGAAGTTTAAGACTTAGATACTGTTTGGGGGAACACGTAACATGATGTTTATGTGTGATAAAACTGAAGTCTGAATGGGATTCTAACACTATTTGAAATTATCTATTTTCAACCGTGTAATTTGAACAAGTCGGTCGATACGCTTTATATAGAATAATTTAACTGGACGTGGCTTTTGGGAGTCGTGTAACACGTGATTTCATTCTATTGAATGTTAAACGCTTCATTCACATGCTAGACTTATTGCCCCTCAGGCGAGGAACTTGCAACAATATATTCTAATTTTGTGATTGTATTGCTTTATTCCTCGCAATAATTATTGCATGTGTTGTGATTGATTAAATTTAAATTATTTATCAATACCATCAATCATGCTGAAAACTTAATACATCTTCTGCAAATACGCCATGATCATGTGTGATCGATAACATCCAAAGAAATTGCAGTAAGATATATGGAGTAATCATTTGATCAGTTATTATATTTTTCTCGAAACGTAATCTTTGAGAATATTAGAAGAACAGAAAATTCAATTTTATAAAGTGTGATGGAACGACCAGTATTGTATGATGGCTGGATATATTTTTTTGAGCTACACGGTGTACAATCAAATTAAAACAGTAAATGTAAAAATCTAAATTGCATATGGCATTTTAACTAACTTTGGCCCTCAAAGATGCATTTAACACGAAAGATCCCATCCATAATCCCTCAGTTAGGTACGATTACTGAAAAGTAACCCAGAAATAAAATCATATTCACCTTAGACATTGTAAGTTCATAATTTATTTAAAAAGACGACTAGATACATCAAACTTGATATTGCAGTAGTATTTTAGAATATCAATTAAGAAATAATGATGTTATTAAATCAAAAAGGCTTTGCGATAAAGACAAAATAATGATCTCAACAGAGATTTCACGCGATAATAATTTCAAATGCATTAAGTCTTCGCATTTTGATTGGTTAATCCGAGCTATTCACACTTCAATGAGCACCAAGCCGAAATGTTCATACCTCAATGAATATCAAACTTGACTACTTCAATCCCGTTGATTCCAAAACTGGTTTCTGGTGAACGTGTCACTGTTTTACTATCTGAGTTGTTACATCTAACCCGATATAATCGTTTTGTTGGAAATTTACCGTTACGTACGGAGTTAAGTTGACTAATGCAGTGACCCTTGTACCAAACAGTAACCAAACAGTACTCAACTGTTCTTCCGCAAGCAACTGTCAAGTCACCGTAAGGTTTTAAAGTGGAGTGATCGACATAAAACAAATTTTAAACCAAAAGAAACAAATATTATTATGGTTGCGTGAAATTTGTCTGCAGGTCGCAGTTCAGGAGAAGCTATTGACGTAACGAGGTGCTTGTGTTTCAGTCTTCTTATCGCGAATTGCAGACTGGATGTCACTTATTCGGTATTCATTGCCATTCCTAGCGTCCCTAATCCCTTACGTATGAATCCCTGAGCATTTTCAAATGCCTTATGTTGTATGGATTGTTGTTTTCCCGGAGGTCTGTATGGATACGCACTGTCTTATGTATGTGGCGTTTCCTGTAGCAACTTATTCTTTCTCTTTTTCACGTTACCGCGTCACACATTTTTTATGAAGTTGCCTTCTCAGAGCAGAGGACTATATCTTTCAAGACTATAGATTTATTTCCATTTTATCCTGACGGTCAAAAACCCATGTGGTATACTAACAATACAAAATAAATAAAATTGTTAAAGCTCGACACAATCTTGTGTGTAATCAAATCTTAGTTGGATGCGAGCATTTAAATTCATAGTGAACGATGTCAGTCCATGGTTAGCAATTTGAATCTCCGTCTAATCAAACAACAATATTTAAATACAAAAACAGGCAATCATGATAGTGCTACTATTCAATATTTAAGCAATACATGTTTAGATTATAAATGTTAAAAATATGGCAGTAACATACCATGCTCACTTTCAAACAATGATAAATGATCAATTCTGATCATCCATTATTATTCTATACTGGGCCTATTCACAATATCTGTACCA
Source organism: Mactromeris polynyma (assembly GCA_032209605.1). Classification (NCBI taxonomy): domain Eukaryota; kingdom Metazoa; phylum Mollusca; class Bivalvia; order Venerida; family Mactridae; genus Mactromeris; species Mactromeris polynyma. The sequence goes on along the minus strand of JASFXZ010000031.1, from coordinate 1,900,512 downwards.
TCAAATGTTATCATAAAGTTCTCACTTTTATCAAGCGACATCAACGGACAATCGAATTACAGCGATTTACGACTGAAACTAGGCAACATCAAACTTAATCAATACACAATTGAGACCTACATTTACATCCCTCCCACGCTTCTTCAGTTGTAACAGAAAACAGACTCGTTGCTTCATATCATGTTCTCATGATTTGGACATGGAAAAAGCACCTATTGGGGATTACATGTTCTAGAAACAGCATTGTTATTTTGCTTGCTAATTTCACCCGTTTATCGAGGTCATTAAGTAGTTTGCAAGTACTGACTTCATTATTTATATATTGTTTCTATGTACACATACTGCATACGATAAAAACAAAAGTGTTTGATATGTAATCAATATATCTATTTATATGAAAACAAACGAACTTATCAAGAGTTACAATGTTCAAGTACATTGTATATCATGCTGTATCCAAAACATCAATCAGTGGTTACAATTGTTCCTAGAACTTAGTTGACATTTATTTACACTATCTTTTACTTCGATATATCAGTGGTAATTAATCACTGACAGACTTTGCTGATGACCAAACCGTCAATTTTCATTTATCCTTGACATTAAAGCTTCATCAATGTCTGTAAGTGCATTAAGATCAATACTGTATTAAGTCTTTTGTTTTCGGGATTGAAGGATTCATCCCTAACCAATTTTGGATGTGGATTACAGTATCCTGTTAAGTCTACCTCTCTACAAAATTGAGAAGAAGAGATAAACCAGGTATAAAATCCCAGTAGTGTGTGCCATTGGCCGTTCCAAGGTGCTACTCCTATTTTCACCCATCATTTATCTACTGTGTCCCGTTTGCCTTTGTAACTAATTGGGGTGGCTGTGTACCTCGCATGTGGCATTTCTTGCTCTTCCTCTTTATGGTTGTATATACACGGAAATCTGTTCGGACAGATCATCGCTAGTCTCAAAAAATTTCAGACAAAAATCAAGGCTGCCAATGACTCACAAGGGGGCGAAAACAGTGACCTGTGCTTAAGCTTGACTGTAATCAAATATATTCAGCAAACGACATACACATAATTTTATATTCACAATATTGGCGCATAATATGTTGACAGTTCATTTAAGAAAACAGTATTAACAATAAATTCAACGGTGTTGTCAAACAAGTTACAAATACTCTTCGTCGCACAATTGTAGTCCATCAATAATAAATGGTACTGCAGGCAACGTTTCACTGCATATAAACTACGTAACTATAATGTAGTCGAGATATTCATTGTGAAGGGTTTTCCAACCATGTCTGTAATTTGTCTGCGTCTATTCTTTTCTATAGAGCAATTGAAGAAAATCAATCTTGACGATGATGTAACATAAACACATTGGCTTACGAAGATAAACTGTACAGATATCTGTCGACAAATAAAGTCAAGCTAAATGTTCCTTTTTTAAGAAATTAACTAACTATTAAGCTCTATCAATAACTGTCCTTCGTTCTTGGTTTAGGAGTACATACGTAATCTTTACTAAATGCTTGAACAATTATCTACTTTTACTCTATGTTATCAAGTGTAATCTATTCTCATATTTCTTACCAAATGACCAATCGTCAAATTAAGTATGTTAATGAACAGTATATACGTCATGGTCAAAGTAACTGAAAACAAATAAAGAATGTAAAATATAAGTATCACTGGAGCACATTTCGACTGACGGGTTACCGGGTATTTAGATATTGCAATGAAGTAACGAGGTTCTTTACATTTTGTCATAGATATTGCCTACAAAAAGTGCCTTTACTATCGACTAGTTGTATCACAGACATTGACAAACATTGCCATTGTAATTCGTTACATGCGTGTATATTATTTCATGTCTCATTGACTTTTACGATGGTTATCCACTTCGTTTCCTGCTAGTCAGTTTTAATCCATCCAAACATCGTCACAACTATTATCTATCAAATATATAGTTCCATAAATATTGCCTTTTATTAACCGATGTTGTAATAACCTTTTCCAACAAAATAATGCCATATACATCGTGAGAAGAGTAGCGTCATACACATCGCGTGTCAATATGGTGCCAGTAAGCTTGAATCGTGTCATAACCAGTGTCTTTCAGAGTTATAACTATTATCTGGCACACCAAAGTACCATAAACATTGTCATTAAAATAATGCTTTGACGAATGCCTTCCAAGTTGAACTGCCATACAAGAAGCTATTGTTATATACTAAAGAAACAGAGCGTATACAATCTATCAATAAAATTATATTTCTGTAACTACAGCATGCGTATAATTCGTAAGTTGACTATAACATTGTGTCATCCTTGGCCAAAGTCTTGCAGTAGTTTAGTATCTTTATTTCTGTCACGAACACGAAAAACAGACCATTGACCAATTCACTTGTAGAACAGTTAATCAAATATATTACGTACCGGGAGGTGAACAATACTCGAGGCCATTTTGTCTGCGTCCCCTGTCATTCTATAGTTCTACGCTATTGAAAATCGATGTTGATGATGGCAAAACTAATTTATATAAAGTTAAGAAATAAATCAGGAACTAGATGTTTTATCAGTGTACTTCTGTAGGTCTGTGTTTATACTCCATCCCTTTTTGTTTGGTGCAACATCTCAAGAAAAACACCATTTGGTAGACGCTCATTTTAGCTGTTGCTATTGAGAGAGGGCCTCTCTAGAGAGATTGCGCCGTATAACAACTTCATATTATATGATCAGATTCGGTCAATCTAATCTAAAAAAAGGTATCTCCGGTTATTAAGCCATAACTGCCTGAACCTTTTATAATAATGGTAGAAATATGATGCACATGTATGTACGTCGTACAAACAGAATGCTTGCAGCCAAGTTCTGAAATAAAGATATAGAAATGGTGCGCACTTATCTACATGTATTTAAATTGCCGGTGGTAATATACCGTTAATGTTCCTTGTATAATATAATTATAGGATGTTCACTACATTTCACAACATTTAGTCACTGCACAAATATTGTAACACAAAGGTTAAAGAATTATCTTGCCTACGTTTCGGCCGTGTTGACCACTTATCTATTTATGAAGGTAGACATGTCAGACATATATTATTTACATTTATCACATTGCAATGATTTATTTTCAGTTCTGTATGACATTACATATTTCTATTTTTCACATTTAACAAGTAGAATGATTACGAAACCCCTTACAGAAAGGAAACATTTTCCTTTAATTATAAGCTATAACATATATATAAACGATGATACATTCACTATTCGCCACAACATTTATTATGTATATAGTAATATTACATCTCTCGGGCACTTCTTGCCAAGTGTTCAAAATACCATAATGCGCTGAAATAATTTTGATTTTATGTAACGATGTATTTCCACTAGTTTTCTTTGAAAGTGCACACCAAAGAAACCTTGACAACGTTATGTTATTCTTCCTTTCAATTGTCAACCGCAAAAAGGAAACACATCATTCTTGAAGACCTTTCTATAATGTACGCGTACTCACTATCTGAATAGTTTGCATTTGTACAAAGAACTCCTGTCTTGCATAACATCGGATTTTGTTGTCGGTAAAATACAAATAAATGCAACAGCATTGTACTGCTAGAGAAATCACTCTATCAAGAACACAAAGAGACACCATAATTGTGTGCTGAAACATTAACTGGCTCCTCTGAATGACAGAGCAATCGATCACATATCATATAACGTAAAGGAATATATTAGCAGATATGCTATTGTTAAAATGTCAGATTTAAGCTATTAACTAACAGATTATATTCACTTCAATAATACATGTCGTGATCTGTTTGCATACAGAGATGTTTCGGGTGAATGCGCAAGATACTGAGAAAGTCTGAATAAATAGTACGCAAGTTTTCAATTTTAAAATCTATTTTGGCTTCTGTGACCTATTTATACCACAGACCATTTGAACAGATTTGAGCGTGTACTACCCAAGGAATTGTGAAGTCAAAATGGGACAAGCGATTTAGAAGATTTCATTTGAATGAAAATTTAACCGACTGACGCACGCACAAAAAGCACGCACACACGATGGACAATACGACATGACATGAGTTCTCTGACCTTTGGCCAGTAGAGCAAACACGACAAGATAATAAGGATGTTGAATTAGGGAGCCGAAAAAGTAAACACTTCAACGCGATCATCATTAACTGAATTGTTTACATTTGGATCAACATTAAAGCACGTTGATTTTTTTGCAATACATCATATAATATTATATATAATTTTATAATTACGAGCGTCAGGTGAGTGGAGTTTATTCGTTCGATTGATCTAGAACTGTGTTCAATAAACATGTGATTTTTGTGTGTATACAAATGCAAATTACTCCGTACAGTGATTCATGTAGGTCGTCTGACATCTAAACCGTTGGTGATGGAATAAGCTTGCCTTGCCAAGCTGAACGAGTAAGGTTTAGGGAAATTCAAAGGGCATTGCTTCTAAAAACTTAACAAAGGTTTCTGGAACATATTGGTTTTCAATCTGATTTGTTGAATTGAAATGGTGGCGATTTTGACATTGTAAATACGCAATTCGTTTGAGTATAACTATGCCGTAAGAATTTCCTTTCAGTCTTTTTCCTTTCGTATGCGTATTATATGGACCTTTTGCAATATGAACGGGTACGGTTTGATTAAGACTAAACAAAATCAACAAATAGAGAACTTGTATGTTCTGTATTATATTGTCATGATTTAAAAAATATATTGAATTACAGACAGAGAGAGACATGCGCATGTTCTATCTATTGAAATGAAGACGGCGAAAAACATGCATGGATTTCTTAAGCATTTGCACGCGCTAATTTCCTTGTCATCGCAGGAAATATATTGCATTTCGAAACTAAAAAGCTGCTCCACATGTGAGGAACTGAACTAAATTGATTTTTCCTCTGAGAGTATTTACGATTCGTCTTTTCTTTGAATGTCAAAATGCATACTTTAAGTTAATTACGGCTGTAATTAAATTTACAAACGCTGGATATCAGTGATTTTCCTACGAGAAAAGCGAATGTTTTAATTCATGAGACAGATTTAGATCAATGCTTAAATGAATAGAGTGACAGAATAAACAATGCATGGGCGTAATAAGAATTAATAATTGGAGAATCAATGGTGAATTCATTTCCTTAAGGAGGTTTTTACAAGAGTTTTGTAAGAGTTCAAGTATGTTCGAGTTACTTAAAAAGTTGTTTGAAAATCCCTTAAGACGACAGAAGCCCTTGAAGTTTCAAATTCGACCAGCTCGACGGATCATTGGTATTGTTTAATACTTGCAAATATGCCATATGTGTGTATACTTTATAATTATGTGGAATGATTTCATATACATGTTCATATTATTATATAAGTATTCGTAGACCTTTTTCGTAAGGAATATCTAGGGGGCAGCACTAGCCTGATTTGTCACGTACATGAACTGTTTGTCCATTGTGGTGTACGGGAATATCCATGGGCAGCACTAGCATTATTTGTCACGTACATGAACAGTTTGTCCATGGTGGTGTACGGGAATATCCATGGGCAGCACTAGCCTGATTTGTCACGTACATGAACAGTTTGTCCATGGTGGTGTACGGGAATATCCAGGGGGCAGCACAAGCCTGATTTGTCACGTACATGAACAGTTTGTCGCTGGTGTACGGGAATATCCAGGTGGCAGCACTAGCCTGATTTGTCACGTACATGAACAGTTTGTCCATGGTGGTGTACGGGAATATCCAGGGGCCGCACTAGCCTGATTTGTCACGTACATGAACAGTTTGTCCATGTTGGTGTACACAAATGGATATGGAAGTCGAACAGGAAATACAACATAGATAATACTCTGTACATATTAAAGAACACAATGTTCTCATTTTCTTCATCAGTGTTGTGATAAGGCAGCAAATGAATTCCGTCGTCCGATTTAACTCACCGATAATACGTCTTACCATTCGAGCACAGTCGCATTGTAGACTATAGGGACCGTTTTACAAAGCGTAATATACGTAACCGTTAACGATAAGAGAAGTGTTCATTGTGAAGAGATTGCAACCGTAATGATAATTTGTCTGTGCCCAATCGTTTTCACAGGATATTCAAAAAATAATCTATCTCGACGATGATGTAATATAATACAAGAGCATGAGAAAATACATTCAATGGCCAAGTATTATCATATTCAGTCTATCTAAACCTTGTATAATAGTAACATATGCACTTATTAATTATATGACTATGTCTTTTATTATTGGTTAATTTACACATAGTTAAACAACGCAAGCGTTCAATTGACCTTTGTTTTTGCACTTTTATTTTATTGTTTATTCCGTAATATAAGTCTCCTATACAACTCTGTGTCTACTCATTCCAAGCCAATAGTATATTACGTTCTTCACTACTGCCTATGAAATAGAATTAAATCATTTGCCATCCAAACAGTGTATATGTATTAATAACCACATGTGGTTTGGACATACATTTGTACGACTACAAAAGCATTTATAACTACAGTCTACCAAATAGAGATATTGCTTACAAATCCCGACAAAATAGTGCGATAATTACAAATGCTCTACAAAGAAAAGAGAGAATAAGTTGCTACAGGGAACGCCATATACATAAGAAGTCCAATACTATGCCTAAAGCGATGTTAAGATGTAATGAATGCTGGAACTTAATCATGTAAAACATATATGAGACTAATATTCACATTTTAAAATACCAAATACCATTTGTATCACAATATCGTATAAAATTACTAAAATATAACATCATGTCACTACTCTACAATGCCTTGCAGTTTGGTATTTAAATTTAAAGTATAGGAAACAGAGACCCGACGGATAATTCGCTTGTAGAACAGTTGACAATTATGTATAATCAAATGTATTATGTACCGAGAGGCGAGCAATACTCGAGGCTATTTTGTCTAGGCCCTTTTGTATCCTTCTATCGTTATACGCTATTGAAAAATCGATGTTGACGGCGTAACTAATTTATATGAAGATGTGAAATAAATCAGGAAGTGGATGTTTTATCAATGTACTTTTGTTGGTCTGCTCGTATCCCCAGTGCCTTTTTATGTACAGTGCAACCTGTCTCGAGCAATACCATTGGGAGACGCACATGTTGGCTGTTGTTGAGATGGAGACGCACATGTTGGCTGTTGTTGTGATGGAGACGCACATGTTGGCTGTTGTTGAGATTGAGACGCACATGTTGGCTTTTGTTGAGATGGAGACGCACATGTTGGCTGTTGTTGTGATGTAGACGCACATGTTGGCTGTTGTTGAGATGGAGACGCACATGTTGGCTGTTGTTGAGATGTAGACGCACATGCTGGCTTTTGTTGAGATGGAGATGCACATGTTGGCTGTTGTTGAGATGGAAACGCCATGCTGGCTGTTGTTGAGGTGGAGACGCACATGTTGGCTGTTGTTGAGCTGGAGACGCACGTGTTGGCTTTTGTTGTGATGGAGACGCACATGTTGGCTGTTGTTGAGATGGAGACGCACATGTTGGCTGTTGTTGAGATGGAGACGCACATGTTGGCTGTTGTTGAGCTGGAGACGCACGTGTTGGCTTTTGTTGAGCTGGAGACGCACGTGTTGGCTTTTGTTGAGATGGAGACGCACACGTTGGCTGTTGTTGAGATGGAGACGCACATGTTGGCTGTTGTTGAGCTGGAGACGCACGTGTTGGCTTTTGTTGTGATGGAGACGCACATGTTGGCTGTTGTTGAGATTGAGACGCACATGTTGGCTGTTGTTGAGATGGAGACGCCATGCTGGCTGTTGTTGAGATGGAAACGCCATGCTGGCTGTTGTTGAGATGGAGACGCCATGCTGGCTGTTGATGAGATGGAGACGCCCATGTTGGCTGTTGTTGAGATGGAAACGCCATGCTGGCTGTTGTTGAGATGGAGACGCACATGTTGGCTGTTGTTGAGATGGAGTCGCACATGTCGGCTGTTGTTGAGATGGAGACGCACATGTTGGCTGTTGCTGAGTTGGAGACGCACATGTTGGCTGTTGTTGAGATGGAGACGCACATGTTGGCTGTTGCTGTTGCTCAAGAGTGGTTCAATTTGCATATTCTAACAACAGAAAAAAAAACACAAAATGTTGTTGAAGAAATCTTGTTGCTCGAGAGAGGACCGCTCTGGAGAAGTTGGACTTTATATATCACATTATTTGTCTGTGCGTTTGTTAAACGTTTTCCCGATTTAAAAACATGTTGCTGTCAAAATGTTGTATCACAATGTTATCGATGTGATGCATAGACAAAGGTTCGTTCACTTTATGATACGCTAAAAAGGAATTTTATTAAATTTGCTAACATTAAGCTAACAGTAAATATACATTACATAAGAGATAACGAATTATCTTGCTTATGTTTCTATCACTTGACCACAAGTCTGCATTGAGACAGATCTGATTTTGTGTAACAATGTATTTCCAAGATTTGATTTTGTGTAACAATGTATTTTCAATAGTTTTCTTTGAAATTGCTCACACCGAAAGAACCTGATTATCGGAATGTTATTCTTTCCTTCAACTGAAAACCAAAAAAGGGAACATACAATATTTGTGTTGATTTTCTCTCATTCACTTGTATACATTTCCTTCAAGTTTTGCAGATATATAAATAACATGCACTTGTATAACATCGAATTTTGTTGCTGGTAACATGTAAATAAATGCAACAGCATTGTGCTACTAGAGAAAGCACTCCATCAAGATCACCATAGTAATGTGTCACACCATTAGATGTCTCCTCTAAATGACAGAGCTATCGATCAAATATCATAGAACGTAAAGTAATATATTAGCAGATAGGCCACTGTTTAAATGACAGATTTGTGCTATTAGCTTACCAATCATATTCTCTTCAATAATTCCTGTCGTGAACTGTGGGAATATAAAGAGCCTCTGATCGGGTGAATGCGCATTGTGTTATAAATAAACCTACTGAGAAAGTCAGAATAAATAAGTATAGCTTCTATATATGTATGAGCGCCGCTGTACGATTTATATCCTCTTCTTAAAAAGACGTCATTTCCAGAAAACGTCACTTGTGATGTCACCATGTACTGACAGTTAGCAATATTTGCCCCATATGGCAATATGAAAACGAAGTGACCATATGGAGTAAATAGTGTTTCAGATTGCAAATAGTGACATCACATGTTGCGTTTTCTTGAAATGACGTCACTTACAGAATAGGTTGCAAATCCCATTGCTGCGTTAATATGATATATTCAACATAATGGAGAAGTGTAGAAAATTAATATGTATACTCGTGTTACAAATTAACATTGTCAAAATATACTATAAGAAATCGAGCTGATATATTGTGCCAAGCCACACCAAAATCACACGGAGAAATGTAAACATATAAACCTTTACACAATAAAAAAATCAAAAGACGAGCGTAAATGATGGTGGAAATAGGAGTACCGCGTTAGAACGGTAAGTTGGAAAACACCACTTGGAATTTCAACAGGTTTAAGGTTGCACATAGGATCACACTTATCCTACCATCACCAAATAAAACAAGTATCGGTGAATATATAAAGGATGTGACTAGTATAAGTGAAGAATTTAAGAACAAATTTGTGCTGCGAGCAACTTGCTTTATATTACTACATGGATTTAATAGTCCAGACATGTATCGAGTTACGGACAAAATAATGGTAAAACACATTTCCAAGATCAACGACGTTAATATCAACACAAACGACGCAAGAATAAGGATGCTCACTTAAGAAGACTTAAACGCATAACCTCTTTTACACGATCATAATGTCAGCACATTTTAGTTCTTGGATTTCATATCCTTTCAATGTGTTCATTCATGAATTGAGCTGATGAATTGAGTTTGTTGCACTGGAAAAAGTAACGTTAGGAGAATTTAAATTCGCAATCTTGGTTTTCATTCTGATTCGATTCATCAAATTGGAGGCGATTTTGACATTGTTTTATAAAAACGCTTGTGCAAACACATGGCGTAAAGATTTCCTGCAGTTCGTTTTCTGCTCTTTTGCATAGTGTGTGGACATAATGTCGTATGATTTTACAGCAATGTAGAAACAACCTGAATGGGTATATGTGTTGTTTATATCAAAACAAATCATCAAAACATTACTGGTATTTCATGTTGTATTATTATTATGCTGTCACGCTGTAAGAATTTATTACATTGAAGACAGAAAAAGCCATTCACGTTTTACATCTATTGAAAAAAAGACGTTGAAAACATGCACGTGTTTCTAAAGTCATTATATGCTACTTTCCTTGTCATCGCAGGAAATATATAGCATTACGAATCTAAATAACTGTCTCGCATGTAGGGAAACTGAACTAAATTGATTTTTCCTCCAGGGGTATCTACAATTCGTCTTATCATTTCACGGTAAAATGCATAGATTTAGTTCATTATGACTGTAATTAAATTTACAACGATCCGCGTGCTATTGCCTAGAGGCAAGTGAACATCAGACTGACTGAGGTCGGGTTTGCACACTGTTAGGATGAAGATAGAGATGTAGAGATGTAGATGTGTAGTTGCCAGTCTTTTAACACTGGCTGGTGCGTTATTACTAGTTTATTATGTTCATGTATCGTCGTGTTTGTTAGCTGTGCGGTTTGTGTGTGGCATTTCTTGTTCGTTTTCTATATTCTGTATACTACACCATTGTCAAAATATTCATATGTGTGACAAGTTATCAGTCTGTCAGGTCAGTACAGTCCGACGCAAAAAAAAATCACGTATAATTCTATATAAATGTGAACCCGAGTGTTTATCTATAAAAAACTTTACAGAAATAATATGGTATCTTGCCAAGTTCTTGGGAATTCAAGATGGCCGTCAAGACGGGCACCAAAATTCTGAAAATGCCAATTTTCAACCAGCTGGTAAAATTAAAAAGTTCACGGGTTTAATGCCTCGTAAATATTAATAAACCATTGCATTTGTTTTAACCAGAACAAAATTATGCAAATCCGTGAACATTTTTTGAGGTTTAGGAAATAATATTTTATGAATATTAAATAATTCCAAGACTATTTGGGTAAACACATTCGCTAAAAATGACACATTATCCAGGAAAGCCGTTTATATCAAGACTCCCGCCATTCCACAATTGATATATCACTGAAAATCAGCCATACTACTCATCAAATCTATATTTATGGTGTTTCTATATATTAGTTTACACCAACTCATACTATATTTATATAACATAGATAATACACTAAACACATTAAAAAAACAATAGTTATATAAGCTTAGTAAGTATTGTTATTAAGCGGCAAATGCATTCCGTCTCCCGATTTTATCCAACCAATAATACGTTTTACCATTCGAGCACAGTCGCATCGTAGACTATAAGGACCGTTTTCACAAAGCGTAATCTACGTAACCATTGACGATAAATGAACTAATTCCAGCCATAATAGCAATTTGTCCGTGAAAATCGTTTTTAGACAACATTTAATGACAATCTATTGCAACGGTGATTTTACAGAAAGAAATAAGTATAAGGAAATGCACCCGACATGTTTATGATCATATTCAGTCAATCTACATGTTGTATATGAGAACTTACGCACAAATTCATATGTGTTACAATCATCCCTTATTTTATTTTTTGGTTTAATTTTGGTTAATTTATTTGGTTCATATGCACGTATGATAACAAGCAGCCGTATGATTGACCTTTTGTTCTGTACACCATGACATTAAAAACGCTACTAAAAAATGTCCGCGTTATACGGTGACATTATAGAGATATATTCATATTTTAATTCTCATAAATACTTTCCTAATCATAATCAGTTATGAAATATGAATTCTAGGGTCATAGTTTGATAAGTTGCTATAGGGAAAGCCACATACATAAGACAGAGCCTCCCCATACTGACCTCCGGGAAAACAACGGTCCATAAAACATAAGGCATTTGAGGAGACTCAATGTTCTATAGTAAGGGAACAGGGGCGCAAGGAATGGCCTCTTCGACCAAAAGGGATAACTAGGAGAATCAATGTGGACAACCTCATAAAACCCGTTTAACACTTGAAACAAAATGAAGGCTAAGTGAAATAGTTGCAGTTATAATGGCGTTAAGTATATTCTATACTGTATTATAACCCTTTCCTACTAAATAATGTCACAACTCTTTCAAATTCAATCATATCTTAAGTTCTTGGCTTTAGCCAACCAAATATCATTAAAACCTTTAGCCCTCCAAACAGTGTACAGTACTTGATCATCACGAATGGCTTGAACTTAGACTATAAAACGAGAGTTATAACTGCAGTCCACCAAATGATTGTATAGCTTACAAGGGCGGTCACAAAATACGCATACAGATTGCTCCTCCAAATATGTACAAAACTCTTACCTCAATGATGTTGTGTTATAACAAATATCGGTAAATTGCCATAAAAGATATATATGAGAAATATTACATTACATTTCGCAATACCAAACGAATATGACTATGACTATATCATGCTTTTAATGAGTCCAGTGTGTATATAGACTCAAATAGAACATCCTTGCCTTACTCCCCGATGACTCAATTTTTTAGTATCTTATTAATTTCTGTCATGTTTAGTAAAAGGAGAACCAATGGACAGTTCGCTTGTCGAACGAGTGACAATTATGTATAATCAAATGTATTATGAGCAATACTGGAGGTTTTTTGTCTTCTTCCCGTCGGATCATTCAGTCGTTATTTGTTTATTGAAAATCGATGTCGACGACGTCTTTGCTAATTTACACTGAATTGCCGACAAAGTTTTATCAGTGTTCATGTGTAGATGTATGGTTTCATCTCGTATTTGTCGCTGATACTCTAAATCGCAATGCTCTAAGATGGCAGCCGTGAGACAAAAACGCTGCTACAAAATAGTTGCTAATAGCTATAATTACTTGGCTCTTCATTCAACTAAAAACGACATAACATATATAAAGCATATGAATATGTCACGTATTTTTGTACGTATTGCAACACTTACTGTGGAAAACATCTCATCAAAGGGTTGTTAAATTCACTTCGCTGCATTAACAATTAAAGGTTCATGACACTTTAAGTAGACATGGCGTACGTGACCAATCAATGGGCATTACCGACGAAATATCTCATTAAGCTAGTCTATCTGAAATGCTTAGAGCAAGATATTCATAGTACTTGCTAACATGAAGCCATGGGATACAACCGTTCATGTCATATTGTACACAAGAGATAAAGAATTATCTTGTTCACGTCTCTTTGAGTATGAAAGGTGCTCTACTTAATACTGTAGTGAAGGATGATATATGAACGACGAAGGTCGAACTCTATTGACAATTGAATTGAATTTTCGCAAGGAGCAGTAAGCGATGTCATCATAAATCATCAAATATTTAATATTCATCTCATTACGATATTATATATTCTATGTAATATACCATCTCGTTTATCTATAATACGATAGATTTAACGCAGGCCTTTTTCTATAGTTCCCACGGGTCAAATTATCTGACCCATTCCCATAGTCAAATACATGGGGAATTTTCCCAATTAGAAAAATATTCCCAATCAGAAGCACCTACTAAAAGTCATCTACTGGAGACGTCCTGGTATATCTTGAATCTCTTTGAATAACTGTGGCAATTAGTTTTCCTTGTGTCATAAATGTTTGTGGACATTTTGTGAGTCTTTAAACAGAAATTTAGATTAGAATGCCGGTTTATATAAAATATGAAAAGCATGTTCTTTTAAATATGATAATTCCCAAAATTGGAGTTGAAGGGATCATAGTAAAGTTTTCCCAAAATGGCAAATTTTACGTCGCAAAGTTTCCCAATGTATCTAGGGCATTTTCCCCAAAATGGACAGAAAAAGGCATGTAACGTTTCAAATGTTAAAAACGTGCTCGGGAATAGGCTTAATTCATGAAAGAAGTGTTACCTTTTGTGTATATGTGTGCTAATGCTTGCGTTTGTAATGATGTTTTTATTACATATGTGCGTATGCGAGCTGATGTAACAGTGTTTATTTGTTATTGAGTTAAACGGCATTTTTTCAGATGTACGTACATGGCGGTCTTTTGACCTAAACAGTTTTTCTTGGAATTATTTATAAACCAGTACTATCTTGACCTTCCACAACATCAGCTGACAACTTGTCCACACTAATCAGATGTAGAGGACAAATAATTGTAGTCAATATTGTATTCATTAACACATAATGCGATCGGTTCTGCCTTTAAACACCCTCGAAATATGTGTTAAGAACACAACCTATGACTTAGGTAACAACGTTGCTAAGGTGAAGAACAATTCGTTTCAAAATTATATTTAATGCCTTTTTTCTAATTATGTGTGATGTTTTACTATATTTTCATTTGTTATTGAAGATCAGCTCGAAGGGAAACTGCACATATTAAGTTATTTCTTCTTTCAATTATAAACTTAAAAATCAGATATGTTGGAGACATTATCTATAATATTATGCAAACACATTTCCTGCCAGTTCCTCGATAATGGAACAGACTCCTAAATATATTGCATAAAATCGGATTTTGTTGTCCGGACAATGTAAATAAATGCAGCAGCATTGTACTGCCAGGGACAACTCTCCATCAAGACCACAAAGAGACACCATAATAGTGTGTCGCAACATTAAATGGCTCTTCAAATAACAGAGATATCGATCGAATATCAAATAACGTAAAGTAATATATTAGCAGATATGCCACTGTTTAAATACCAACTTTCCACTAACTGATCATTTTCATTTAAAGGATACCTGTCGTGGTCTGCGGGCATTAAAAGAACCCTTGTTCGGTTGAATGCACATGAGGCAATAAATAAAACTAATGAGAAACTATCAATAGACAATTACATTTCTGAGATGTAGCTAATGTTTTATCCGCAAAACGATGGAATCCAATTCACTTTGTGGTTCTCATTTGCGCAAAGTGATTCTTGAAGTGTGTGTTATGGACATCCTTTGTGTTCATTTCGTATATTTCGCATCTTTCGAGCGCTCTTTGTATTACTGTGTACTTTGTATGTGTCAATCCGTGCACGACTTCTTATAAAGTTGTATCATTTTCAAGCATCTGTAAACAAACTGCTGGTTCGTTTATAGCAACACAAAATCAACAAAGACGTACTTGTAATGTGCGTGACAAATTATCGTAAATGTAACAATCAATTTAATTGAAGAAGACGAAAAGGCATTGAAGCTTTTCTTGAGTCTTACGTAGACTATAATTACCATGTGCTCAGAGGAGTTCTATAACATTGCAAAACTAATTATTGATAAGCGTGTTAGAAACCAAATGCACTGAGCTTTACTCTTCGTGCCTTTACAATTCATCTTGCCTTTGATCATCAAAATGCATAGATTAATTAAGTAGCCTATAAATAGTATCAGACGTGTAAGTCCTGAAATAACAATCCAGTCCATTTACGTAACGAAAATATGTAAGGCTAATATAAATCTAGATACATGTATGGTATTTTAAACGAACTTTTGAAATATAGGCGTGCTCAGGTCAAGGTCACTACAGCCGAGAGTAGAAAAATATGGTTTCCACTGAATAACTATAGTGCAGATTGACCTATTGTCACCAAACTTAGTATGTAGCTAGCTTATGGGGATACATAGCTTGGGGTGAGATTTGGATGCACTCATGTCAATGTCACTGGGACTTTTAGAAGAAAAATGGTTTCCGCGCAATAACTGTGCGCTTTATATATGCCATTCCCTATGCTACTTTTCTGTTTTTTCGGCACAGCCGTACTAACATGGTTTTGCTATTTGCATATCAGTGTTGTGCAAACCAATCAAATATTACGTTAACCACCGGGGCAATTTCTCTTCATCCGAACAACGTTTGTAACATTGACGCGGATTGGCTAATCGTTCGATAAAGGGTACGTTACCTTACCGAAATGCACTGAATTTCGGTGAATTTACCGAAATCCACTTTGGATCTGGAGTGACCAGCAATCGTATCACCTCGGCATTTTGTTATGTTGCACAACAAATCTTAACCTTCAATTGCGCCGACCATTTTTTTCAAGATATTTCTTGTTTATATTTACTCTTCCAAATCATTAGGTTATTGTAACTTTGAGAACATTTACGCATTTGTAACATACAATTTACGAAAGGTGAGAAGTAGCTCAGTGAATGCCACATTCACAGAGCAGCATCTCCCCACACAGACTTCTAGGTTACAGAAAGAAAGAAAAATGATGAAGGGGCACAAAAAAACCAAAACGAGGCTGAGTTTGGAGCGAGTACCATTGAATAGCGTACCATGCACATAGTTAAAAGTCACCACTATAAAACATTTCAATAATAACACTCTTGAAATAATGTTAATGCACAATTATTCATATTGCATATTTTCAATGTGTAAAGCCATGTGAACAGCGTATGTAATAAAATTAACCACCTATTCGATACAAATTAGTTGAGAGTACCATTATTGTTTACTCATTGTCTAATCGTCAATATTTTTCAAAACATGTTTTCATTGTCCGATCACCTCAAATTATGTTTATAGCCGTTCTACAGTTAATGGGTTATAGACGTAGGCACGACTGTTATTTACAAACGTGATAAGAAATAGATGAGTCGATACCAAACATAAGGTGTGCAATTATTTTTTTATCAAAAAAGGACGTATTAATAACTGTTATTGTCATTTTCATTAGCGAAGCTTCTGTGAAATGTTTATCTGTGACGCTGCATAAAATATTTCTGTTCACCATTTGTACTTGTACTTGTCAAAGGAAATCTATGAAATGAGGTGTTTGGTTAGTTGACACGAAATGGAGGCGTCTTACTGTGTGGGCGGGAATCGTGTTGCCTTTAGGAATAGCGAACAATGTGATATTGATAATACAAGTTAGTTTAATCATTCACATCCGTTGATAAAAATAGAACATAACAATCAAGCACCGATAAAAAATAAAGTACTTTGTTAACAGCGTTTAAAGGATGAATGGTATGGGTTACCTAGCAACTACAGTGACATTTGTAATATCTTGATTTCATTTTACGGTATGTGGATTAGTTTTAATGTGATATTTCGTCTATAAAATAAAATCTTAGTTCGTAACGATGATCCAACTTGTACATCATCATTTATCTATGCTAAAGGGTTTTCGTGCAAACAATATAATATTTCGTTGAAACGAATTATATTTCCGATATAATGAAATAAAACATATGATGATGTATGTCACTTTAGTGGCCTTGTGAATTATAGAGTCTTGTATTTTCCTTCCTGGGATCGAAAATAATTAGAATAAAAGAACAGACAGTAAGACCTTACAGGGAATGGTTAATGACACGGTAGATCCTAATGTACGATAAAGATTTGCAATTTATCTGGAGCATTTCCAGGAACGCGATTAAAACATCTGTGTTTGTCCGTTTTGGAGCATCAACAAGTTAATGAAGAAGAAAAACTGTTCGTTATCAATATATTGACTTGACTAAATTAATTGGAATTCTAAAAGAATATGTTATACTCCTGTTATGCACACGTATGAATCAGTGGCGTACTTTGTTTCAATAACATTGTTTTCTGATAGTTTGTAAAACAGATGAACGTCTGTAGTAATTGTTATTGTCATTTTCGTCGATGTAAAGTTAATCGCAAAATATACAACATGACATGTCAATTAACACCTGTAGATATTATTTTCACGCGTAAAATATCATTCAATGCGATAATACGCATCGTTGAAATTTAATACACTTGTATTCCACCTTATTTGGAAAAAAATATATTTTATCGAATATTCGAATGCCGAATCAGTATTCGAATATCTGGACCGTACAAACGAATATCAGAATATTCGAAATTTCGTTGACAACCTTATACTAATAATACAATGAATTACAGTAAAGATAACTTAAATATGCTAACAAAAAAAAACTTTTATATAGCTTATATACTTGCATTCACTGTTGAAGGTATTTCGTCATTGAAAAGTGGCCTACATTGTTCTATAAAAATGAAAATAGGATCTGATTCCCATCCTTGCAAAACATATTTGCATTGTTCTCGCTGTGTTTATGCTCATCACTCAAGCCTCATTTATAGCTGGTTTTGATTGCGGTACCACTACGCACTAGTAAGGCCCGACCGGTAGGTCCATTAATATATTTTTTCTGAACCAAATCCTAATAAGAAATGGCGAAATATTGAGTCAGTTTTAGAGGGTCGACCGAGGTACCAGAAACATACATTTGTTTAAGGGTGGTATTTCCTTTAATTTAATATAAAATAATAAAGGCAAGTACAAATGAGAAGTTTGTGGAACTAAAATATTAAATGTACATTAAATGTTGTTTTCAAGTTTGATAATAAAAATTTCACGTGTAATAAATTCTTACTATTCTGCGGCATCTCGTAAACAAGTTCAAATATCAATAAAAATCAATTATCTGGACAACTTGCCCCATTTATTCAGGTTTGTTATTGTTATAAATAATTGATTAGTTGTCAATAACAATGATTAAACTAGGTGATGGACTACATTGGTGACATTCTATTGGTTTTAAATTGATAAATGCTACATTTGTGTGAACAAAAATAATTCGATAATAAAATTGTAAGATAAAGTCTCGAGCAGGATGCCAACAACAAAGGGCACAGCAGCCCCAAAAGCATAAGGAGACGAGAAAGAAAACGAACATGTATATGCGAAAAAAGTTAGAACAGTGGGTCCAATAGATGGTATCCGGAAAAATTGGTTTTTACCTGAGGTACAAACAAAATATAAAGTTTAGATACATTGAAGTTCAGTCAGACGTTAAATCCTGTCTTCGTTTCCAGTGAGGTTCGAGCACAATGTTAACGGAATGTTGTTTGTACCGCAGGACTAGAGGGGAAACCCATATTTAACATGTATCCGGAATTGGCTAAAAATTTAAATTAAGATACATTGAAGTTCAGTCAGACGTTAAATCCTGTCTTTGTTTCCATTGCGGTTCGAGCACGATGTTAACGATATATCGTTCTTTGTACCACAGGATTAGAGGGGCAAAACCCCATATTTACACCAATCCTGAGTAAATCAATTTTGTGCAAAATTTACAAAGGAAATGATTATAAGCGACTTACCTGCCCTAAAGCTCATTGTAATCCGCTAATAGTTCCAACAAGTTGATGTCCCAGACAAATGGTAAACAATCAATACTTATACGACTTAGATAGTTTGTTATTCAGCTATTTAGAATCTCGGTATCTCAATCTGTCAATCAATGTGGACACTGATGTGTTTTCTACGCACTATCTTCAATACTCGGCACGTTGTTCGTCTTCAGCACACGTATTTTCAACAATCGTGACAGTCGAGTCATTCAATACTTACTATTGTGTTGAAGAAACTAGGAGAACATTAGGAGTCTTTGATCACATCTGAAATAGGCAATTGCAATAATTTAGCACCATGCAATGCTTTCTGATGAACTGCTTCATTGGCATACTGTTTATTTAATTAGTTTCATATAGGGCTTCCTAATGATATCTCCCTGTATAAAGTGGGTCTATGGAAATAGTGATTTATGTGCGGCGCTTTCTGCACGCAACTTTTCTCTAACATTTTAGAAATATTTTCGACTTAATGTAAGACGAGGATCCATTACGCCTGAGATATGCTAGAATATTGAAGATGTATTGGTTATGTTGTCACGTGATGAGGGTTAATCTTTCCCCAATAAAAGCTTTCTGTTGTATGTAATGTGGGAAACATAGAAGATAACTAAACTAAATCAGGCTAAATAGCACAACACGGCTTCCCCGAAGGTGAAGACATTTCTTGATATAGCCATGTAAAAGGAACATGATGAATGGCTGTAGCCTTTTACGAACAGAGTTAAGACAAATGGAAAACTTAAAGTACTCGTATCTCTCTTCCTTTATGTCAACATCTTAAGATGATATATTGATATGTAATCTTTCTGTATATGCAGAGATTTAAAAGACAAAATAATGAGAGAAATGCCGAGTCAAATGCGTGACACCATAAAATTGTTCACAATTAAAATATATAATGTATTAATCATAATGGTGTTAAATCATGCCATGGTGCAGTATAGTATGTGCTTGAAATTGCAGTCATAGATGTCCTTGTCACCAACGAACATCATGAATGAAAGAAAACGTGGAACGCCTGAAACAAGCAACAGTGTTTTATTGTCTCTTCCAATGCTGCTTCGGTTATACGGCGGTCTGTTGACCTTACCAGTCTTCTTGGATTACCAACAAATACTGACTTGTTCTTCCGCAAGCACTGGACAACTTTCCCCACGTGACCATACAGATTGAAGCAACTAACTTTGGATATATTGTCCTCTGTCAAACTTTGACTTAGCTTCATCCGTGGTTCGGGCTTACGACCTCTTGATTGGAGGTCGAGTATTCTACCGTCTGAAATAACAAAGAGGGCTTAAAGTAAACAGAATATATTTGCAGCATGACAGTAAATGTTGTAAGACATTTTGGAAAATGTGCTTAACCTGGCGTCCAATTGATAAAACAACTGACTGAACATTAATATGGAGTCTCTCATTCTGTCTATGGTCAATTTTCGTGAGGATCTAGTAGTTAGTATGCTGTCTCTCCTGGCTAAGTACGCACTCTTTCGTAATTTTCGTAAGGATTTTATTAAATTATTTTGCACATGCAGCATGGAAAACTCGTGCACGGAACAAAATATTTGCAGTACAAAGATATAGTATATAAAATAATCAAAACGTCGATACGTCAAGGTACGGTCTTTTGTATACACCGCAGTATTTTTACTTTAGTTCAACATTTATTAGAACAGTTTAAGCTAAATAGTCTTATTTTCTCAAAATATGATAAATACTTATTTTGAGAAAATGGCATGTTAATGGCTGCATACAGACGTACTCAAAAACATACCACCATAACATTTTTAAAAAGGTAACCTAGAATTGCAAAACAAAAGTCGGAAACAGGTATTTCCTTTGCTTGCGCTATCTGGGCGCGTAGGTCATGATCTAAAATACCGGTATTTGTGGTTTTGGAGGGAAGTGTAAGTAAAGTGACAATGCAGTGTTGTAGAGTTCATTCTTATGCATTTAATTACTATTTTCATATATACTATAAATTCTACAAATCTGTGAAAACTACACTGTACTTATGTTACTATTTATGTTAAATACTTGTCTGACTTTTTGTAACTACCATCATATTTCATTTTAAATCTGCTCTGATGACTATTTCTCTCTGTAAATTGTTTAAATGCCGGAAAAAAATGTATTGTATATATACGACTAAGCATAATTGGACAATAATCGAGATTATGTACCTTTAAGCTCAAATTCTGACCATCGCTCTTCGATGTTTTATATTTAATGCAATACATTATGTTCTGTTTCTACTTACTTTCTCGTCAGGAATTTATTTTTTGTCATTAAAAGCCATTAAACTCATTTGCTGAGAACATTTTGGTTGTCATATATTTATATTAACGGAACCGATTATTTGATAAACTTATGTTTGATTCATTAATTTTCATTTCTAAGTTTAAGCTAATTGTTCTTTTATAAATATACATTGATACAGTCGTATGTCGCTTGTCATTAGCTACTTTAATAAGAGAGAAAAAATAAGTTACTACAGGGAACGCCACATACATATAACAATGCCTTTTCACATAGACTTCCGGGAAAACTATAAGCCGTAAAACATAAGGCACTTGAGGAGGCTCAAGGGGGTACAAACGTAAGGGAACAGGGGCACAAGGAATGGCGTGGTCGACCATAAGGAAAAACTAGGAGAATCAAAGAGGACAAATAGGGGAGGGGTTAATGGATGGAAGAGCACAGGACAAATCAAGACAGCTGGCAACAATAGGCCGAAACTGGGCAGAAAATAACATGAACACTATATAAAGTAAACGAATTGCACAAGGAGGAGGGAAATTTTAAATACATAAGAGCCTTAAAGATATATATGCTGGTACACTAAATAACAACTAGAACAACACTAAAAGTACAAGAAAACACATGAAGAAAAATCACAGTACGCCATAAATGGAGCAAAACGGAACTTACCCTTTCTTGTTGTAGTTTGTAGTAGGATCATAAGTTCAAAATATGCTCAGTAATATTTTCGAGAATATGTCGTGTTAATGATGGTAAACAGTCGTACTCTAAAACACTGCAGTAAGTTTTCTTAAAACGTTCTTGGAACTAAAACACACATGTGCGATACAAGTATTTCTTATGCTTGTGCTAACACTGCCCATAGGTCAGGATAGAAAACACTGGTATCGGATATGTGTATGCATGTAAGCTCAGTGACAATGCGTGTGTTGTATAGTACATCAGTAAGTGAAGTAAGTAAAGTAAAGTGTCTATTTATTATAGTGTCACCCCTATTTAAAAGGCCGGCCTTTATGAGACTTATGAGACACCTACTCTCTGAGCTAAAATTACTTCCCGATTCATATCCTCTAATGCCAGGCACCAGGCATGTAGGCGCACGGTAACCATTATTTAACTAGCTGACGGCTCACCAACATGCCATATCAGAACGGACACCTACTGGGATTTGAAGCTTCGACCTTCCGCTCTAAAGGTGGACGCCTTAACCACTCGGCAACGGGAGACGGTTATGGAGGTATTTATCACAGATTTCCTCATATTTATGACTAAAGATAATTATTTTAACCAAAAACAACAACTACCTTTCAAGTTAATCAGCTAATATAATTTTATCATATTGTCCAGGAACTAACGGGTACAAATTTACATACAAGTGGGTCCCAGTCGGTAAAAAGCTCATAAGTAATATTATATTTCTTCATATTCTCTCCTTTGCGTCCTAAAATACTTTTTGAATCGATTCGTTTCCTTTTCGCCTTTCATGCACATTGATAACGTGGTTCATGCTTTAATCAGATCAATAAAAGCTTTTAGATGCGTGAACGCTAACTATGAATCCTTTGGCCATATAACTATGAATTCTACTGTTGACAATTCAACCGGAAAGTTTTTCTGCGCAGCCGTACTTGCAACATGGCTTTGCATTTCAGTGTTGTGCAAACCAATCAAATCTTATCTTGGCTACTAAACTAACTTCTCTTCAACCGAACAACGTGTGAAACCTAGACGCGGACTGGTTTCTGAATCCAATCTCAGTTACCGAAATCCACTTTTGATTTGACATCTGTTCTATAAATAGCTCATTTCTTTTTGTATTAAACAGTATTGTTTATTAAGAAAAATATATGCGATGACGTTTCCAGTGGATTTCGGTTTAGGTAGCGTCCAGTTCGATATGGCCTATATATGTGTTAAACTAACCTAAAAACATTAACTTGTTTATTGTTATGTATTGTTTCAGATTTCCTAAGCAAAGTACGAACACTAATATTGCAATGGTGTAATGATTGCAAAGAAAACAATTTTGATCACGATAGGGGTGCTATTTCTTATTATTGTGAAAATGACAATGTTATATGAAAACCAGATGAACATTAACATTTTTGCCTTAACAACTGCGTCTGAAAGTAGATCTCTATAGTATATTTATAAAAAGCCATTTGAATAGATTTGTTACACGAATTTGTAATACATTTGAATTTGGTAATATGATACTACTTAATAAATCACTATTTCACTTAGCCAGAGATGTATTGTTAATATCGCTGTATGTGCTCCACCTGGAAATTCTCCTTTTTATTTTGATATAACTTACTCATGTTTACAACGACTTGAATATTTGATATCGGATAAGAATTTGTCAAGGTTTGAATTGCTAATTTGTGGAGATTTTAATGCCCGGACAGGGGAATTGGCAGACTTTATAACATATGTTGATATACCCGTTTTTCAGAATGTAAGAGACATATTAGATAGTGACATCACAAGTTCTAGACAATCGCAAGATACCACTATCAACTCTTAGGGAAAGTATCTTATTAACTTTTGTAAAGCATACATTCTTAATGGGCGATGTCTGACCGAGAATACTGATGAGTCTTATGAAAATTTCACCTTTATAAACCACAATGGATCCAGTGTTATTGATTACTGGTTAGCATCTAAATCTATTTTGAATATTGCATTAGATTTTAGAGTTATAGATAGAGCTGAAAGCCCGCATTTTCCAATTTTTGTGTTGTTGAATACTGCTATTGAGCAGACAGTTAATGCTAATGTTACTCATGTTAAACGCTATAAACTAAATGAAGTTACAAAAGGTGATTATATTGCAGCGCTCGCTGAGGGCACAAATAGTGGTATGTTCCAATCTTTAGAGTCTTGTTTAAACAATGATGTCAATGTAGATGTTATAGTAGATGAGCTCGAAAAGGTTGTAGAACAATGTAGTAGGGAATTAATATATACAGCCAAACCAGGAACAGTTAAGTACGGTAACAAGGATTGGTTCGATATTGAATGCAAGAAAGCGAAACGAGACTTTAGGTTTGCTTTAAGGCAGTTTCGGTCATGTCCTAATTTAGACAAGTTGAATAATTATATTGAAAAAAGCATATACATTTATATAAAAATATGTGTAAAAAGAAACGTTGACAACATTGACAAATGTGTTAATAATTCCAAATTGTTTTGGAAGGAAATTAATAAGTTAACAAAACCAGTACATAGGGATTCTCCAATTAATATAAATACATGGTATGAACATTTCAGAAATTTGTTTTCACCTAAAGATACGGGAACTGATGAGCCTAATATATTGGATGAGCATCATATTGATTTAAATAATGATGAAATAGAAGCTTTTCTTTTTAATAGCCCCATAACTGAACAGGAGGTAATTGAACGTGTTAGAAAGTTAAATACTAACAAAGCAAGTGGTGGATCTCTCCTGCCATCACATATTGTGTATGGTATTGATATTCTTTTACCATATATTTGTAAATTGTTCAATAACGTATTTATATCTGGATCATTCCCAGAAAAATGGTCTCATTGTGTTATTGTACCAGTATTTAAGAAAGGGTGTTTATCAAATCCTAATAATTACAGAGGAATTTCTCTTATTGATGTTTTAAGTAAAGTTTATATTACTATTGTAACCAATCGTATAACATTCTATGTTGAAGCATATATGAAAATATCGGAGAGTCAGGCTGGATTTCGGAAAGACTACTGTACTACTGATAATGCTTTTGTATTGCACTCTGTTGTTACTAAATACCATGTAAACCGTTCACTGACATATGATGTATTACGTAAAAATAATATTTCCGGTTGTTTATATAAAACAATAACAGCAATATATGATTCTGTTAAAAGTACTGTTAAGACGAGGTCCGATGTTTCTAATATGTTTGAATGTTTGGAAGGATTACGTCAGGGCTGTAGTTTAAGCCCTATTCTGTTTATTCTGTATATCAATGAATTACATAGTATGTTTGTAAATATAATGTAAGAGGTATACAACTTTTTCCTGACATTACTGAAATATGTTCAATCATGTTTGCAGATGACATTGCATGTGTAGCCGACACCGTTGTTGGCCTACAAAGGCAATTAAACCTTCTGTATGAATTCTGCACTGATTATAAGCTAGAAATGAACACAGAAAAAACAAAAGTAATTGTATTTAAACATGGGGGTCAATTGTCAAGACATGAGAAATGGTTTTATTCAAATAGCAAATTCAAGTGGTAAAGGGTTTTGATTATGTTGGTATTCATTTCTCAAGTACACTATCTTTGTATAAAATGGCTGAGCATATGTCAGTTAAGACAAAAAAAATATTGCTACATATTTTAAGCTCTTTACAGAACTATAGCTATTTACCATACAATACATTTTTCAAAATATTTGATGTAACAATTATGCCAGTAATGTTATACGGTGCAGAGTTATGGGGCTTGAAACACAATGTATGTATTGAAAATGTACATATGCTAGGTTGTAAGAGGTTTCTAAATGTTAATCAAAATGCCTGTAATGATGTTGTCGTAGGGTGATCTGGGACACATTTAGATTGCACCGACCATCTTTTTTTAAAAGAGATTGCTTGTTATCATAATCGTGTTGTACCCAAATGTCATAACTCCAATATTTGAGGTCTAAGGCTAGACATTGCTCCGCTGCTTAGGACCAGCCAATGACGCCGTGAATTGTTTTCATTAAACTGTACTGCTATGAACCGTACTTATATCTTTCTTAGATATATTATCTACTTGGCTGCTTTGACTTCCTTGGTACCAACAAGCACTGGTAGATTAGAAGGAGATATGGTACGTTGCTGGTCCCATTTTCAATTTGATTTATTATAATGATTGGTTACATATTCGTCAATCATTAAAAGACACAAACCGTTAACTCTATCTAACCTAATGGTACATGCGTACAACGGTGGCCTTTCGTCAATGTTCAATATTACATAGAATAGTCATTACCGTAAAGAGTCATGTCGACCAGTTCGTAAGATATTCGATACAAGGGGTTGAGAAATATTTGTTTCACGCTACTAGTAATGAAAGGTGATTAGTGATTTCTTCTTGGTTCACAGGGGTCACCTTCGCGTATTTTTATGTCACGAATTGAAAACTGCATGTTTCGAGTTTCAAACGTTAGTTGTTGCAGATTGAATTAAAGACAACGCGGAGTAATTCCAATGTAAACTATTTCGGGAAATAACGTACTCGGGAATTCATACTGATCTATTGTAGTTCATTTCTTGTATAATGAAAGTGACGTTAACCAATTTGAAACCAATAAGGGTTTTCTGTTCAATCTATTATTCACGGTCGTAAAAAAAGTTATTATTTTGTACAGAAACGATTAAAAAAGGCATTAAACAATTGCGTATAGTGCCATGTAATTCTCATCCGCATATAGCAAGAACCATGATAACATACATATCAGAGTCCAACTTATCTACCATTTCCATGGTGTACATCTCTCGTACTACCCTAAAGTTGCTAAGGTCCACATTTCCATATGTTTGTTATTTTATGCCGTTTTGATTTCCATAACTGAAATTTAATTGAAGTTATTGCTGAATATTTCATTTTTATTCTATTATTGCGCTATCCATTTAAGTGTACAAGGCTCCTACGTAACACATTTACAGAAAATTTACTTTAAACGAACTAGGGGGAGACTGCATTTTCAAATAAACGATTTTGATCGATTTTTAAGCTGCATGTAAGCCTGTTTGCTTTCTACAGTTCATCCTGCTATTAAGCATAAAACACTAACGAACTCGTACTCTGACCAACACGCAAAATATACTTACCCGTACTGCTTACCAACAGGTTACACATACGGCCCGTGCTCCTAACCAACACGCTACGCATACGGACCCGTACTGTTAACCAACAGGCTACACATACGGCCCCGTACTGCTAACCAACAGACTACACACACGGACCCGTACTGCTAACCAACAGGCTTCACGTACAGACCCGTGCTGCTAACCAACAAGCTACACGTATGTACTCGAACTGCTAACCAACATGCTTCATGTACAGACCCGTGCTGCTAACCAACAAGCTACACGTATGTACTCGAACTGCTAACCAACATGCTTCATGTACAGACCCGTGCTGCTTACCAACATGCTTCACGTACAGACCCGTGCTGCTTACCAACGTGCTTTACATACAGACTCGTGCTGCTTACCAACAGGCTTCATAAAAGAACTCCTACATTATTTGCGTATATGTATATGTAGTTGCTTACTAACAGGCTACACATACGGACAAGTGATGCTAAGTAAGCCCGGCAAAATCAACGGGTTGTTTTGTACTGAGTCTTCGTAATGATTCCAAATTGTTTGTTTTAAAACACAATGTAACAGTAATTAAATTGCAGCTCAATCAGGAAGTTAAACTGGAGAAACTGTTCGACGATCATTATAAATGTTACTGTGAATTGTAAGTTTGTAACTACTTAATAACAAAAACACGTTTATTACAGAGAAAATTACGGAGCCCCTAAAATGACATTCCATATTCTTTTTTTATTTCGTTTAAACGTAATATTATTTCGTTTAAACGTAATATTATTTCGTTAAAACGTAATATCATTTCGTATAAACGTAATATTATTACGTTTAAACGAAATAATAATTCGTATTTACGAATTATTATTTCGTTTAAACGTAATAATATTACGTTTATACGAAATGATATATACGAATTATTATTTCGTTTAAACGTAATAATATTACGTTTATACGAAATGATATTACGTTTAAACGAAATAATATTACGTGTATACGAAATAAAAAAAGAATATGGAATGTCATTTTAGGGGCTCCGTAGAAAATGAAGTCCAATTTGGTAATTCTATTATCTGCTTTCATTTGAAAGGGCAATCAACTTACAGATACTGATACCGAATATCCAGTCACGTCAGTGCGTGGAAAGAACTAATGCAACTAGTGGTAGTTTGCTGGCAAAAACAACAAGCAATCACTTGTTCCGGATGTTATTGGCCAAAGTGGAGCTATCATCAACATTGTATTGATTGAACAGGCTAATTGCTCCAGATTTAAGCTTGATGCATAGTGATAATTATTCCTCGGGGATGTAAGTAAACAATAAAAATGTTGTATAGAATTACTCACGTCATCTGGATTTTACGTGTTATACGCTTTTCAGCATTTTTCTGATTGTTTTAAGTTTTATGTCTATTCTATTTCTAAAAAAAGAACTTCTATCAAAATTAGAACCCGTAGCAGTTTTCGTGAGACAGATGAGGTGCTCGCAGATTTACGGATGAATAGGTTATACAACAATGTCAGTGTCCTACAAAGTACATTTTCGTGTCAGAGCGTTATTCTACATACATATACAATGTACATGCATTCCTCAAATTTCTCCAAATATTTACTGATGCATAAAGCCTAGGTCACAACGGAACCATGCATGATCACGACACAATATATGGGGGATTTCGTGACTTGTCTTGCGATGTTGTACGACAGTCGTAGGAAAAAAATGGGAGTCTTGCGACGAAAAATCTGTCGTGAAATTCGGAATACCCTTGTTTATGCCATGACATATTCATCGACTTTTTGTCGAAAAATGACATGTCGTGAATGCCGAACGTTTGGTGTAATTCTTGTGACAATCTCACGACAATCGCGTGTAATGTACGACGTCTGCAGTGTATGTTGCATGCAATGTATAACGCCGGTGACGTATGACGCCTATAATGTATGAAAAGTTCAATGCATGACGCATGGTATGTACGAAACTGGCAGTGCATGACGCCTGTGATGTATGAAACATGCAATGTATGATGCGTGTACTGTATAACGCCGGTAAAGTATGACGCATGTAATGTATGAAAATTGTATGACGCATGTAATGTATGAAAATTGTATGGCGCAAGTAATGTACGAAACTTGCAGTGTATGGTGCAAGTAATGTACGAAACTTGCAGTGTATGGTGCAAGTAATGTACGAAACTTGCAGTGTATGGCGCAAGTAATGTACGAAACTTGCAGTGTATGGTGCAAGTAATGTAAGATGTCTGCAATGTATGATGCATGTAATGTAAGATGTCTGCAATGTATGATGCATGTAATGTAAGATGTCTGCAATGTATGATGCATGCAATGTAAGATGTCTGCAATGTATGATGCATGTAATATAATATGTCTGCAATGTATGATGCTTGTAATGTAAGATGTATGCAATGTATGATGCATGTAATGTAAGATGTCTGCAATGTATGATGCATGTAATGTAAGATGTCTGCAATGTATGATACATGTAATGTTAGATGTCTGCAAAGTATGATGCATGTAATGTAAGATGTCTGCAATGTATGATGCATGTAATGTAAGATGTCTGCAATGTATGATGCTTGTAATGTTAGATGTCTGCAAAGTATGATGCATGTAATGTTAGATGTCTGCAATGTATGATGCATGTAATGTAAGATGTCTGCAAAGTATGATGCTTGTAATGTAAGATGTATGCAATGTATGATGCATGTAATGTAAGATGTCTGCAATGTATGATGCATGTAGTGTTAGATGTCTGCAATGTATGATACATGTAATGTTAGATGTCTGCAATGTATGATGCATGTAATGTAAGATGTCTGCAATGTATGATGCATGTAGTGTTAGATGTCTGCAATGTATGATACATGTAATGTTAGATGTCTGCAAAGTATGATGCATGTAATGTTAGATGTCTGCAAAGTATGATGCATGTAATGTTAGATGTCTGCAATGTATGATGCATGTAATGTTAGATGTCTGCAATGCATGATGCATGTAATGTAAGATGTCTGAAATGTATGATACATGTAATGTTAGATGTCTGCAATGTATGATACATGTAATGTTAGATGTCTGCAATGTATGATACATGTAATGTTAGATGTCTGAAATGTATGATACATGTAATGTTAGATGTCTGCAATGCATGATGCATGTAATGTAAGATGTCTGAAATGTATGATGCATGTAATGTAAGATGTCTGCAATGTATGATACATGTAATGTTAGATGTCTGCAAAGTATGATACATGTAATGTTAGATGTCTGCAATGTATGATGCATGTAGTGTTAGATGTCTGCAATGTATGATGCATGTAATGTAAGATGTATGCAATGTATGATGCATGTAATGTTAGATGTCTGCAAAGTATGATACATGTAATGTTAGATGTCTGCAAAGTATGATGCATGTAATGTTAGATGTCTGCAATGTATGATGCATGTAATGTAAGATGTATGCAATGTATGATGCATGTAATGTAAGATGTATGCAAAGTATGATGCTTGTAATGTAAGATGTATGCAATGTATGATGCATGTAATGTAAGATGTCTGCAATGTATGATGCATGTAGTGTTAGATGTCTGCAATGTATGATGCATGTAATGTTAGATGTATGCAATGTATGATTCATGTAATGTAAGATGTATGCAATGTATGATGCATGTAATGTTAGATGTATGCAATGTATGATGCATGTAGTGTTAGATGTCTGCAATGTATGATGCATGTAATGTTAGATGTATGCAATGTATGATGCATGTAATGTAAGATGTATGCAATGCATGATACATGTAATGTTAGATGTCTGCAAAGTATGATACATGTAATGTTAGATGTCCGCAAAGTGTGATGCATGTAGTGTAAGATAGCTGCAAAGTGTGATGCTTGTAATGTTAGATGTCTGCAATGTGCGATGCATGTAATGTAAGATGTCTGCAATGTATGATGCATGTAATGTAAGATGTCTGCAATGTATGATGCTTGTAATGTTAGATGTCTGCAATGTGTGATGCATGTAATGTTAGATGTCTGCAATGCATGATGCATGTAATGTAAGATGTCTGAAATGTATGATACATGTAATGTTAGATGTCTGCAAAGTATGATGCATGTAGTGTAAGATAGCTGCAAAGTGTGATGCATGTAATGTAAGATGTCTGCAAAGTGTGATGCATGTAATGTTAGATGTCTGCAAAGTGTGATGCATGTAATGTATAACGCCAATAATAAATGACGCCAGTTATGAGAACAACAAATCATGACTCATGAAATGTATGAAAATTGCAATGACCCATATGAACTACTTCACATTACTTTGTAATGCAAGTCCACAACCATGTTAAGTATGTTGTCTTAAATCAGGTTTAATCCCAGTGTTAGCTGTTATAGTTCTCAACTACCGACCTGTTCAGATATATTTTATTGCTCTTAATTAACATAATGCAGACACGTAACAAAAACAATCATATAGTGCTCTTAATTAACATAATGCAGACATGGTAACAAAAACAATCATTCCACATAAACGACATGAACTAACAAAATCGGATGGAAATCCAGAAAGACACGAAGTTGACTATAATCACAGAAGTAGCAAACATCTCAAGAAAGCACCGTGAGTTACCGTAAGCTGCTAAATGTCGTGTTGCATACAAATTATAGGTTTATAATACCTGTAGTTGTACAATCACATAGGTTTATAATACCTGTAGTTGTACAATCACATAGGTTTATAATACCTGTAGTTGTACAATCACATAGGTTTATAATACATGTAGTTGTACAATCACATAGGTTTATAATACCTGTAGTTGTACAATCACATAGGTTTATAATACCTGTAGTTGTACAATCACACAGGTTTATAATACCTGTAGTTGTACAATCACATAGGTTTATAATACATGTAGTTGTACAATCACATAGGTTTATAATACCTGTAGTTGTACAATCACATAGGTTTATAATACCTGTAGTTGTACAATCACACAGGTTTATAATACCTGTAGTTGTACAATCACATAGGTTTATAATACCTGTAGTTGTACAATCACATCTTCACCCTTATTTACAACCATTGTTTATCTATTTCATAACAATTTGAAGACATATATTCAGCCAATCCATTAAGAATACAAACAAACATCAAGCAATGACTATGTCTAAGTATCTCACACTATTAAAAACACAAATCAAACTTCTTGGCCGTCAATGACCGATTAGTGTTTTGTACACTTTTAACTCATTCAAGTCTTGTTTCACTCAGGAAAATACCAATACTTTTGGTATATAGTACAAGAATTAACACTGATATTTTCAACACCACAGAGTTTGCATCCCCTTTCCGCCCTCATGAATTTAGGCTTTCCTCAGTCACACCGACAGCTGCTAGTTCTTCCTGTACTCTTTGTAAATAGGTTGGATCAGGATATCCAAAACTATAATATAATAAAGTAGATATAAAAATCACAAAGATATACAATTCCGCTACAATGTGACAGAGCTCTATAGATTGTGTGCTGCTATGGGATTTACAACATCTTCTGTAAGTGACGTCTTTTCAAAAAAATGCAACATGTGATGTCACTATTTACAAGCAGGAAACAATATTTACTCCGTATGGTTACTTCGTTTTCATATTGCCATATGGGGGCAAATATTGCTTACAGTCAGTACATGGAAATGACTTCACTTAAAGAATAGGTTGGAAATCGTACAGCAGCGCTCATTTTGTCTAATCTATGCGTTCCCCCTTACATTTACATAGGTTCGCTAATTGTCACTTTATAAAATGTTGCTTTCCTTCTAACACATTGCTGCAAAGAATTAGGAGTGGTTATAAGTGAAGTTTTTCTATCGAACGAAACCAAATCAAAACTTCCTTATAAAATACATTTTTTAATTTAACGAAATGACTCAATGTTTGTATTTAATATATGAATATTTCTATGTACAATTTAAAAAGAAAAATCCTACTTTTGTTGTCCACCGTTTGTACACGTCTTGTGATGGATGTCATTCCACGTGACCACGTTGTCACATCCGGTCGTCCTTGACCTTCCAATGGTGAAGGTTAGTTTCCGTTTAAATGATTCTTTCAACAGTCGTAATACTTTCTGTCCCTCGGCGTTGTTTGGGAGATATGCCGTTCTGCTTGTACCTTCGTATCGAACACCTGGATGTGGATGATTTTCCTGTAACAGACAATGGACAGACTGAATACACTTAACAAAACTTATAAGTGTGCAGGTATAAATATGGCCGTATCTTGGTCAATATTAGTCTGATCTTGCTGAAATGTTCAACAAATATAGCGTAGATACATGGCATAAGATGTTTTTATTTAATGTCATAAACCCACAGATTTAACAAATACAATCAATAAATGTGATGATACGATAGAAATCAGTGCTGCAGCTCTCACTTAAAGATGACCTGGTTGATTGGAACGAGTCTAATAGCATGTGTGCCCACCCGGGCTCGACGCATCGTGTTATTTTAATCGATAAATTCGACCCGAGAATTGTGATCTACGTATTAACGTATCTACCATTAACAAATATACAAAATTTCGTGTAGAAATGTTAATCTATAAAAAAGTTATTATTCGACATTAAAAAGTGCACAGTTATAAGTTGTTTTGTTAAGTGTCTATACTTGATATACAATTTCAAAAGCTTAAAAGAAGGGTAGTGGATAAGATATTGACCACTCTACCAACAGTTTGTGGGTTCTATGCCCGCACAGGTCAAAATCACACCTCCTCATTAACACTGTTCTACCAGATAGTGAACGCAAAAATAATTCAAATACGGTAATCATTAATCCTACATCACAATTGAGGTAAAATGTATTTGTGCAGAAAGTTAAAAGGCACATGCATCAAATTAGGCACAGCCAAACACTTTTAACGTATAGTACAATGGATACACAGTATTACCACAATAACGTAACATAATATAGGCATAATAAAGGGGGACCACTGCGATTGAATTGATCATGTTATAATAATCAGGTTTTACACGGTACTTTTTGAACAGATGACATATTAGTTTAAAAGTACGTGTCAAATATAATCAGAATCAGTAGTATCGCCAGCTTAACTTTGTTATCTGAACCTTCGAGCATAGACAAATATCAAGCGTCGATTACATATTTATATTAAATTTTCATATTACAATTCTCTGATGCAAATCAGTCATGCATATATTTTGGTGGGGAATCACATTACATTTACAAATTAAAAACCAAGGTACAAAATCATTAAAATTAGCTGAAATGTAATTCTCTCTCAATACACCTCAAACACAAATCTGAACGCCTGGTAGGCTATAATCCGTTACAAATACATGAGACAAACTGCTAAAACTTATCAAAAGTAGCCATCAAACAATTCAGCGGAACTTGTTGGTTACACTGACACTTTCTATGTTTTGCGGATTATCATTTCAAACTAATAGTTTACCAATTGTCTGCAGAAAAACGTATTTGAAATACTATATATATATTCTTTATTTCAGTCTCATATATGCACAGTACAACATAATAAAAATGATATGATGTAAAATTTAAAAAATAATTCATATCATTGACACTCAAAAGACTTGCTATTGTAAACGGTTATTTAATTCCTCACTACGCCACAAATCGTAAAGCACGGCGTAAAACAATCAATATACAGTAAAACCTCAATAATATGACCACCCTTGGGACCCTTGAAAACTGGTCTTAATACTGAGCTTGTCTTAATATCGAGGTAGAAGAAAGAGCAAAACAGTGAAAATGGACTTGAAAATTGTGTTCGTAATATATTGAGGTGGTCTTATTATTGAGGTGGTCTTGAAGTGAGGTTTTACTGTAAATATACAAACATTGATGAAATAATGAATCAGTCACATATTCATCAAGTTAGGGATTTCAATCGATGTGAACATGTGAAATACGTTGTATTCTTACCTTTTGAGTACCACTTCCAAATCCATAAGACACGACAATAGTATTTGAGCCTTCATAACCTTGTAAGTGAATTTTTGACAAGCTATCATTCATATATCCTTCCGGTTGGTTCCCAGTAATTACACCATAAGCAACGAAACAAACTGGACACACAGGTTTGTTTTTAAACGATTCCTCAATGCAGTCTGTACAAAAACTATGCGAACATTTGTGTAATGTTTTAGGTTTCGTTTTCTCATCCATACATATGCAACAGAACTCCTCATCGTCCGGTGTAGGTCCGGTCCATTCTGGTAGGTTACCTTTGCGGTGTACATGTGGTAGTTGTGCTCGATTCATGTCGTGTCTATATCCAACAGCATCACATTTTAATTCAATATCATTTTCTACTTTCGGTTTAGTCGTGGGACTAATACACGTGCCAGATAATGCATCAACGTAGTCTTCGTCATCACTGGGGTCATCAACTAAATTAAATGTCGTATTAGAAGTTTCGTGGTCAGAGAAATAGTCGTCAGAGAACGCTGCTAGTAGATTATCATCGTTTGTGTCCGTTTCATCTTTGCTTTCTTCAAATATGTTTACAAATATAGAATTTTCACCTTCATCAAACAAGTTGGAAAATATACAATGTTCCAATTCAGTGTTACCCATCATGTCACTTGATGAAATAGAACCAGACATCTGTGGAATCAAAAGACACAGTTTAGTTCAGTTTATGCAAAATACGTAAATCTGACATTAACAATTAAAGATGTATCTGGCTCATCTGAACCTAATGCGCTTCATCCAGTATTGTTGTTACATTGTCTAAAACATCATTAATAATAACCATTGCCATGTTTAACCCTTTAATACAATCTTGTTTAATCATATTACTAACAGACAAAACTAGTAAAACAACACCCGCTTGTTAAAAAACTCTTTTTTTTTAATTTTATGATATTACAAAGTTTAACGTATACTTTCGACAAATACAGAGAAATTCATTATTAATGTATTCTGTGATAATGCATTTTTATTGAAGTTTTAACTAGATTCAGTATATTGTTCATGTTTGTTTATAGTAAACAAATGAACAAAAAATGAGCATTATATATCTTTATTAAATCATAGGGCATATATATGAAACATTGTCAACTGCATTGGTCTCCACAATTCGCCCGTTTCATCAAAGTTTAGATTTGTATTATTATATAACTTGATCTAAAAAATCATTTCTTTGTCAGTTCATACCGCTTCATTGCTTTTCGATTAAAAAGGCACTCAACATTTTGCATTGAAACCAAGAAAGTTCATGTTGTTCGGGCTATGTAAGCAATACCTTACTCGTTTAAGTTACAAAAAAACTTTTGTTCAACGAGGAAATGGCCACAGGGCTACCCCCCTCGAGAATTGTTCCTACGCCCCTGGAAAATGTTAATTTTAGATAACACGAATTACTAGTTAAACACTCAATAATTCTCATTGACTTTATAACTTAATTATTTACCTAGGTATACATATAAATCAATAAAGGTGAAATATATCAAAGTAAATACATGTATATAGATCTGTAACTGACACAATAATCAAATTCATTCTTAATTTTGAAATCGAAAGTACCCAACATTGTTAAATTAGTGTCGTTATCTTAAATATTTTATTAATGTGTCAAGAGATAACACTTAATGGTATATAACTAAATTGGATCATTAATTACAACGTACTTAACAATAAAACAAAACTATTCAAGGCTTAATTTTGAAATCGAAAGTACCCAACATTGTTAAATTAGTGTCGTTATCTTAAATATTGTATCAATGTGTCAATAGATAACACTTAATGGTATATAACTCATTTGGATCATTAATTACAACGTACTTAACAATAAAACAAAACTGTCCTTAATTTTGAAATCGAAAGTAGCTTAATATAGCTCGCTATCTAAGATATTAGATTGTGTGTTAATGTCATTGAGATAAGATAAGCTATATTTGTATATAATGGTATTTACCTGTATTCTATATAATCCGACTGTATTTAACAGTGGGCACGATTAAAAGAAATGGATATCTCAAACTCCCAAACGCTGCTCACACCAGACTTTTTTTCTTATTCATATTCGAGTATGTTCGCATTTATACGTTAACGCGTATATCATGTTTGATCTTGCACAACACAGTGTAAATATACACACACCGTAATTCCTATATATAGACCAAGCGTGCAAGATTTACTTCCCTTTGCTTAAATATTTTCATTTTGCTTGTTATAATGGTGCTCTTGTTTTCTTAATTTCAAATCTTCTAGCTTTTTCTTGGAAGAGCATTTTTTTAAACCACCGACTTTATTCTTGTTATAACCGTTTTTGCTCTGTATTTTTGTAATTGATTTACCGAACAAAATATATGTGTAGCCAGAATTTGTCATAACAATTTCAAGTTTTTCTTCATCTGTAAATTACAAAGCTCAATTTAAAGTTCTTTATGGAATTACCATATGCAATTCACTCGGTCCCATTCGCTCTAGTTTTGTGTTTGTTTAACTTCAATAAATATATCTTCAAAGATTCATCAATCAGTGTATATTCTAAGTTGGTCATATCTATAGATGAACGAAAAACATTGATAACTTATATATAAATTATGCTTTCAAGTTTTCTTACACACATGTAAATCCTAACAAAAGCATACACCTTCCTCTTTGATTATATGTCTTCGGTGCTGTTGTTTTAAGTAGACCTGTACCCACCCAATACGTCTTTTATGCATGTATATTATATCAATTAGAACAATAGTTGGCTGATTACTGCTCATTATATTTATTTGTTATCGTAATATCGTTTTGACGTAGACCCATCGTCACCTATGGTAAACGTCTGTATATAGCTCTATCCCATGTATGTTTTATTACATAGTCATTTTCAGTTTGTTCTTCAACTGTAACCTTATATGTATGTTTGAATATGTGTTATAGTGTTCCTTCTCCGTTTCATAGATGTATGTATGTATTCACATGAAATTGAAAATAAACTTCTTCTTCTATCTATACAAAATAAGTTTGTAAATTTATTCTTAATCAATGTCTCAATATTGTGAAGAAAATTAATTTACGTATCAAAAAATCTAACCTGCCAGAACTAGTACACATATTGTCTTTAAAGCTATTGGATATCTTTGAACGGTTGATTTTGATTGCAACCAGCTGCCTGGTATTTATGATTCAAATAAACTGTACTATCGAAAATGTGTATATATACCCTTCAAAATCACGCTGGTCGTGTTAAATAACTCGGCTATAACGTATTGAAGATTCTCAAAACACAAAATGGCGGCCAAGCTAGTTTTGACGAGCATATACTGTACCACTTATATATTGTAGTGGTTTAATAGTTTATTATAGTGTCAAACATAAAATATTACAGCACATTTTACAAAGTAAAAACATAAAAGTATTTTGTGCTCAGCCACACTTGGCTTACTAGACACTGACTAATTAACCCAATATCACAGACTATCTACAATGCAATGTTGTTTGTACTTCAACATAGATAACATATTATGAAGTATCATATATGGAATTAAAACACACAAAATCGATTTCAAAAATTCCATATTTAGTTTGCAGCATGTTTGATATGAAAGTGTCATATGGTTTAAGACTAGGCGACTGAAATACATGTACCCATATTATCCACTAGAAAGGAACAGAACTGCAAAATATCATAACAAATATTTGTGAGAATTATGGAACAGGCATCATTTATAGTATTATTACTTGGAATTGTTGTTAGCCTCCCAGTAAGTCAGTTGGTACTTTACAATTTAACAATTTGGATTACACTTAGAACTGGGGCATGTATTTCAGTACCAGGCACATTTTAATAGACGTCCAAAGTCAAAGCTTTTTGCACATCCAACTTGTCACATTGCTGATAGAAACCAGATTATAATAGATGCTAAAATATATTAATCTTGTAGTTACAGATGTTATTTTTATAACATACCCTGGCTTAATTACTCATGTTGTGGCATGAAATAATGTACATGTCTCAGGACAATACTTCTATCCCAATTAATTAGAATCATTTAATTGTTTATTGCAGTTATCACTTAAATATTTACCAACTAATGATGGGGATCGCTTATAGTATGCACCTATCAATATTTTGCCCCAAGGGGAGAGTGGACGGCAGTGACCAAGGGGAATTATAGAATTTGTCTTTTGGGGTCTATTTCCACACCCTAGAGCCATGCATTTTGTCTAAATCCCCACACTGGGGGGTTCTAATTCCCCACTTCCGAGATATATCAAGTATATTTCTCGGTACCCGGAATCATTCGGCGTGTCAAATAGCCCACCTGTAGAGAATCGTGTTTTGTTTAAAGTTCTGTGTATCCAAGCAAAACCCCCCACCCGCGCAACCCCGGAGAAAAGTTTGATAAATGCATTAACTATGAATCTTTATGAAACTATTACAAGAAAGCGATGGAAAATGAAAGATAAAGTCTAGCAGGACTTGATATGTCAGATTCAAGAGTACAGAGTAACTTCCCAACTTACACGGTTATAATGAAATGTCGTTGTATGTAAGCCTATATAACCAAGTTTGGATATAACCAAGTAAATCACCAGGCTCACAGAAATTCGTTACAAGCATGTTCCACTGTATACATAGATGTAAATAATCGCAGAAGTAAAAACAAACATGTCTGATGGGTGAAGAAAGGATCGAGTACCGCATTTGAACGGTCAGTGGCAAAAATACAAAAATCCCACTGGGTGCTTAAACATGGTTTAATGGTGCACTCAACCACACACTTATCCTACCATCCATCATCCAAATAAAACGCATGGTATAAATAAATAAAATCGCCGCTGGTTGACTCCCTAATATATATAAGACGGCGAACGCAGGATACTGTAAGTTGACTTACCTTATCTACAACCAGATAAGAAAACAAAACCAATCAACTGATTAATCAATAAGTCAATTATTGCACATCACTTAATAGCTGTTATTGTGTATCATATTTAAACAACAACACATCTATTCTTCTTAATTAAAGTACCTTTATTTACAATATTCACCTTACTCGGGTATGTCGCGAAATTGAACAATAACAGAAGTACGCGCCAATGAGCAAGCAATGATTAAGTTGTTGCAGACGACAAAGCAGACGAACTAAAACAAAATGGAAAAAAGTAACTTTAGAATAATATTAGCTGAAATATCGATATATGTTAGCTGATTTATAAATATCGTGACTAACTATTAGATAATGCATACATGTATTTATCTATAGCTCTATTTTAATCCGTGTTTACAGTAGGTGTTAATAGTTTTCGTCCCATTTTGATTCGTTTCAGCTACCATTGTGTGGTTATTGAACACGCGTTATAAGTACTCTTGGTAACCACATACAACAATTCTAATTTCCGGTGAGAGTTGGGTAGTATCACAAGTTGACGTTCAGAACAATCGCCGTAAGATAAATATAGTAGATAAGAAGTGGACTTGATATGGATTTGAAAACACATTAATTTGGCATTCTGCATTTGATCACATAAGTTTACTTGAAGTCAAAAATATACATGGATACTATAACGGCTAGAAAGGAGATAAACGGAATGACGAAAGTTGATATGGAGGAATACTTTGACGATGTAGAGGTTGAAACGCTATATAGCTGGATTGACAGAATTCCATTATCTAGACCAAAGAAAAATATTAGCCAGGATTTTGCTGATGGTGGTAAGTGTATTGATTTAGACGTTCTGTGTGTAGAATATAGATCAACTCGTGTACTTTTCTCATGCTTTAAAAATAAGATAAACATCTGATGGATACGGAGACCAGACTACCATGGTGTCTTATTTCAATAAAAAACCCAGCTGGAGTCAGTTTCGTAAAACAAACATTTTACAACGTGAGACGTCAGTAGCCTATAGCTTTTAATTTATATTAAAATCAAACATATACGCTTGTCACTTTAATTTACACTTGTATTTACGCAACTTTGATACAAGTCAGTATTTGTTTAGGAGAGTGTTTCAATATGTTGTATTGTTGAATCGTGTTTAAACCTTTGAAATGAACAAATGCGTAAATATTTTACTAAATACGTTCATTATTGTTGCCAACAATTCTATAGTATCGTATTGCAGTAAATCAGTGTACCATGCCAGTTCACTTAAATGGATATAACAGTTTTCAGTGTATTTATTTCTGAAACGTGAAACTTGACTAGAGAATATAACGTTTGTTGTAAAAGTAGCAATTCGATATATTTGCAATTTGCATTCTAATATTGATTATTCTTTCTGTGTTCTCTTTATTTTGTTATGTATGAAGGCCTCTTGTTATATTAGTTTGTGTATGTTATACATGTATATGCATGTCTTAATGAGACTTCAATAAATAAATTGTATTATTATTATTATGAATATATGATTGGTAAAACGATATTCAGTAACAGCTATTACTATATAATTATAAACCTGTAGTGACATAAATGCGGTACTTATTATTAAAACACAGTGATACAGTTATACACTATATATGCAAACTTACAACTTTACGGATTAATTATTCTTGTATTATGTTAATCCACAGAAATCCGAATTAACCAAGTTTAGACCGTGACTTTCATGTGTATTGTACTGAATAGGCCTATCCTGTATACTATAATACCAGGTTATACCATTTCTATAACTATTTATTACTGTTATAGATAAAAATGTCATAATTATGACATGAAAAATATATCATCGGACACCGGTGTACGTAAGTTCCCCTTTAGAGTTATAAATTAAAGGTATTGCTTAAATTCCTCGGTTACTATGTACATAAAGTATTAAGACTATTTGTAAAAAGCGATACTCCGTTCCAACATAATGCTTTAATCATTGATTAGCCCTAAACTTATTGATAGCAAAGGCTGACTTTAATTCTAATTTTCTAAGGGTTATATTATGACTAGACTTAACTGGGATTTAAATTAAACCATCAAGAAGAAGTTGGCTTCGCAATCAATTCTTGTTTTAATTGTTTTCTATCAAGGCGCATGTATATTAATGTTTTACCTTGACAAATATCGGAGTATTCGGACAGATAAAAATGAACTGAACACACTGTACATTCGATCAATTA
Source organism: Mactromeris polynyma (assembly GCA_032209605.1). Taxonomy (NCBI): domain Eukaryota; kingdom Metazoa; phylum Mollusca; class Bivalvia; order Venerida; family Mactridae; genus Mactromeris; species Mactromeris polynyma. The sequence continues at coordinate 1,858,102 of JASFXZ010000031.1, read as the reverse complement.
TCAGAGAAAGAATAATGTATAAATTGTGCTGAGTAAATAACAATAATTAAACGTAAATTTATATCCGTTTAAAATCTAAATGTATACATGGAAAGTGTAGTTACAGTTTTATGTCTGTCATTTTGGATTTGTTTAAGAGCGAAGTGCAAATATTCTCAACATTTGATTAACGTTACTCTATTGTTTTCATGTCACTCAATTGTTCCTGATGTCCGGTGTGTTTTATACTGGTACTGCTCACAATAGCTTGCCGTTCAATATTAATGTCCGGCGACCTGATATCCAAGTTTCCAAGTTCATTTACACATTCTGAGTAAGGCCCGAATAGGGCAGCATTAGCAACAATATAGTTTACAGTAGCAATACTACAGTTTACATACATTGAATACAGACTATCACATGACAAAAAGGAAACGAATATACATAATAAATAATATGTACATTCATATACGCAGTGGCAACTGGGACCAATATATACATATATATTGGTTCCAGGTGGCAACAATACAATCGCAACAACGGAAATAAACAAGACATATTCACATACTAGTTCATAATGAGAACATTACACATATAAATAGTTTACATTGCTTTTCAAATAAAAAATATACACATTTAATGACAGAGGACAAAATATTCATAAATATTTAGAATTGAAAAGAATATATACTATTTTACTTCAATAATACACACACATATATGTATAATATATTTGACATTGTTGATAATATACTTGGCAACTAACACAATGACCCGGCTTTAAAATCATTAATCCACCTTTTTATAAATATTAAGTTTGAAAAATCGAAAGCAAACAAAAGAAATATACTAATACTGTCAATTGAAGATAAACACGATGAAATTGCATGTGTCAAAGTCATGTTATAACTATCTACTCAGTAAATGTTTAGAGATATTAATTAAAAATTCACACTTAAAAGCGTAAGAATGGATTGAAGCGATTGCAAAAATGGACCAAGGAATGAAGCGAAAAGAATAGACAGTTGTACAGGACATTATCACACCGACATGTGTTTCTGTAAAGAAACGTGAACATAAAAATCATTTAAAGAGAAAGATTCAGTTAACATACCAATTGTCCTAGCTTCAACTTTCTTTGGGGGCAGATGTCCTAGGTTACATTTAGTCTGGGGGCAAATGTCCATCTTGCCATTTTTACACTGGGGGCAAATGTCCGGGGGGCAAATGTCCTACATTCAGTTGTCTCCTATATTGTTTTTTTCGTAAGACAATAGGTTAACTCAGATATACACCTTAAGCATACCAGTTATTTATATAACACTGAACAATTTCCAGCTATGTCACGCCCAAAAATGCTCAGTGGTAATTTTTAATGAATGTTTTCTTTGTACCTGTGTGAATATTCAATTCCCTGATATGAGTGGTATCAGCTACACACTTTGATTTCTGACACGTGTAAAGGACTTAATCATTGCTGAATTAGTTGTCGTGTTGGCCCGGTTTCAAACGGACACTGTACACGATTTATTCACTACAAAGTACATTTCAGATAAGTGCATGCTTTGTTAAACAAATACGGAAAAATTATTTCAGCAGTTTTTCCCTTAAAATATATTATTTTTAACAGCCTTCGTGTATTTAGTTCCGGTACACCCCATTATCAAATAGACAAATTTATATATTGTATCTTTGTTTTCGTCTCATCTATATACATACCTTATACACTAACATAAAAACAGAACCGACTATGAGTGTTTAGCCACTTTTAATAGGAGTTATAAGAGACTAGACATTGCAATAAAGCATAAAAAAATTAAGATATTAAACATTACACAAAATATGTGACTACAATATGATACGTGATACTATGTTATAAACTATGTACAAACTGCGTATGCATTGTTAATTGTTAACACATTTACCGTCATAAAACAGTATATAAATGTACTACGCTAAACGGATACTGTTCGTACTTAAACTTAAGGTGTCAATACTATGTACGTTTACTGTACTGCACCCTTGACTGATTCATTCAACAAATCATTGACTGAAGAAACCTGCACGCAACATCTGAAGCATTGATCGACCATATTGACATTGCCACATTGTGTTATTTTGAACGTTATTAAGAAGCATATCGAACTTGAGGCCGTTCATGAAATTGTTTGTTTTAGGAACCCCGACTGACCCACCATAAAATGCCCCAGTATCTTTTTAAGGGTCCTGCAGAAAATAAACGTCTTTAAAAATAGACATACCAACCAATACCAGCCTCGCATAGTGTTGTTAGGTGAGCGTTATTGAAGCAAACAAACACTTTATTCATGAAGGCCTCAGTCTTTGCATTTGACTGAAACACACATTTTGAGCAGCCATTTCTTAAATGTAAACGTATGTTTTCCATAATAAGTTTGTATTTATAACGATTCTTGTCGCAATTTCATCGACTACGGAATCAATTGATATGCGCAGCTTTAATACGTAGTGTGACATGGAAAATAAATGAAACAGGAACCCATTGGGGAAATTATGTCGATGAAAATGCAATGTTGTTCCTAACAGTTTCTGATAACAAGAATGTCCACATATGAAGTAGTTCGCTGAGCGCCTATAAAGGTGCAAAAACAAATGATGATGACAATCATACATACTTACTATTTCACACAGATTATAATAAACACGATTGGGGTCATAATGTCTGTATAGGGATACCTGTGCATGTGAAGACGATGAAAACTTCCTTGTGTCTGTATTAATATTAATGTCCACACGTTTCCATGTCATTTGTGTACGATGCATGTAAAAAACATAATAAGTAAAAAATGAATTAAGAAACTGTCAAGCAGGAACTGCCGTACACTTGAGCTTGGAAGGCATCAAAGGTCTTTCGTAATTTAAATCCATCAAGCAATAATCATGCAATATGTGGTGTTCTAGAAAGTCGCTGATATGTACTGCGCTATTATCTCGTAATCCATTGTCGTTATGCAAACTTGTTGTACACGATGTTTAACTCAATTTTGAAAACTTTATAGCATAACAGACCACATCGGTGGACTCGAATGGCAACAGACCGTACGTAAGACCGGGCTGACATTGACACTTCATCATTTCTGTCCTAGGGAAGTCATGATTTCAAGATTTCAACTTCACGATTTCATATTCTTGAATTCGACATTTCGCCAATTAACGATTCAACTTCACGAATTTATAATCTTGAATCGGTGATTTCACGATTTCAACTTCACGCATTCAAGTTGAAATCGAGATTTCGACAAGTTGAAATCGGGAATTTAATTCATGGATTCATAAAGGGAAAATCTTGAAATCGTGACTTTCCTATTTAAGAAGTAATGAAGTGTCAATGTCAGCCCGGTCTTACGTACTGAACAGACCGCACCTTTCAAATGAAATGGTAAAATGGCAGACCACGAAGTAAAACTTAAATTTGTAGAGCTTGACAGACCACTATATTGAACTCAAATGGTTAAATCGTTAAGCATGTCACGCCGTCTTATATCATTGTTTGGAATGCCATACACACACATATCCGTAGTGTGTCTTTTCGTCATTGTGAGTAAAAATGGCTGTTGAAGGTGATAACTGGTTTATTATATCGTAAAACATAAATTTAAGACTTAAGTTTACATGTATATTGTTCAACAGGCAATAAATTATGTACTCGCTTTTATTAATATTTTATGATCACCTTAAAGCAAGGTGCGTGCCTTGATCAAACATTAGTACCGACTTCTGTTATAAAAAAATTAATAGGTCTTATATATTGATTATGTATTGTGTCAATATACAGAAACTATGATAGCCAACAATGTCTTGCAATTACTTTACCTAACAACAGGAAAACTGCCGAATTGAGAGGTAGTACAAATATTGAGCCATATACTTATTTAAATTTCAAAAGGCTATATATTTCCTTTAAGTCGATTTTGACCACTTTACAAAACGTTATTGTATACATTCCTATAGATTAAATATTTGGGAAGGAAGGCTTTCCTTTGTTATTACAATCGTTAGTGACATTGTGGACAATGTAGTAAGTTTGACAGACCAAGTCTAATCTTAATGACAGACTATAATAAAGCGTTTGTAACCATGGCACACTTTAATTGCAGTATACGTACTGGCGGTAATAGAAGTATTTTATTCTTGATATATTATTGAAAGAATTTTTGTAATTGACATATAAACTTAACTTCAATTCATTCATTTAAATTTCAAAAGAAAGTAGATCGTGAAATGAAACCAAAGCACCGCATATCAGTTAAATATTTTAAACACTACAAGAAACATAATAACAGATTAGAAGTTAATTCAAGAGCATTTTTATTCTAAAGACTAATCCTGAAATTCATCTACTCATTTAGCCTGCACCTATTTTTCACTGGAGAGCGGTCGACACATCCATGTGAATTAACTAAATACTGCCCTTGGACCAGAGAGTTTCCTCAAAATCCCCAGAGTCGGAGGGAGATGTTCTATGCAACTATTTATCACAAGCATATAAAAAGTTCTGGTCAAGTATAATTCCTAGGCGACTGTCTAAGTACCACCTGTCAAGAACCCTCTATTGTCTAAAGTTTCTTGTATACCCGCCATCCCCTTCGTTTGGGCAAAATGCTTATAAGTGCATAACAAAACGTTGTTCACCATATAGTCTTTGCGACACTGCAGTGCATGTTCTAGGCTAAGTAAAATGTCAATCGTAAATGAAAGAGATATAAACTTCTAAATACACTTTGTTCGTTGTCCCGGAAGGAAATATCGACCAATTATCCAGCTGTCACATTATTTACATGTCCCTATTTAAAAGTAAATATACGATTCCAGCCATAGTATTGTATTAAAAGGATATTTTTGGATCAGTTGTATTCAATGCCGCTAAAATACGCACCGAAATATTATACGAGGATACTGAAAATAACTTCACATCACCGATGCACATGTTACAGACGTATACAATTTACTCTCGTCGATATTCCAGACCATGATTAAAGTTTTTCGGCGCAGCCGTACGAACATGGATTTGCTATTTGCATATCAGTGTTGTGTAAACCAATCAAATCTTACGTTAACCACTTAACCAACTTCTCTTCAACCGAACAACGTTTGCAACCTTGTCGCGGATTGGTTAACCTTTCGATAAGGGGTATGTTATCTTACCGAAATCCACTGAATTTCGGTGAATTTACCTTAATCTATGTTGGCGCTTGAATGACCAGCAATCGTAACATCTCGGCAATATTTTATGTTGCACAACAAATCTTAACCTTCAACCGCCGACCATCTTTTTTTCACGATATTTCTTGTTGTCAGTGTTTTCTATAGCTCCCACCAGATTACGTGTTAACACGTCTCCATACACTTTATATGTTTCAGTTTTATGCGCAGAACTTGTCGGACACTATTTCCCACGAATGGTCGATGTACATAACTACACACCGGCGGCGAATACAAAGCAGAAAAAAGAAAACTGGTATCTCTTAAACAGGTAAGTGTCATATTGTCTTTAAATGTGTGTGGTGAATTTATGTGTAATATACAACTGAAAAGTTACTATCAGCATCTCTATCATTATTCAATTACTGTCTTAGAATACTGATTCGGTCCAGCAGAGGTGGTATTCACGAAACATTTGAAGGTTACCCTAAGGTTGTCCTTATCCTTATTTTCTTTTCCTTAGTTAAAGATAAGGGAATCCTTAACCTTAAAACTGATCACCAGTGCCATTTAAGGATTTCCTTAGCAAAGGCAAGTCTTAACTTTAAGGAAAATATTAATTTCATCTAAGGAAAATGGACGCTACATTATCTTTTAAAGAAATAAATGCTTTATTATATATAAGGAAAATTTTAAGATAAAACATTTAATGAAAACCACTTAAGTATTTTCTAATCATTTAAGGAAAATCTTGTGGATATTAAGGAAACATTACTTTTAAGGAAAATCTTAAACCTTAAGGTGTTTCGTGAATACCACCCCAGAGTCACTAATCAAAGACTTTGGTCGTTCGCATTAAATTACATGTACATGCAAGAAAGTATTCTTCAGTCAAATTCTGTAATATATACGTCCAAAATACCATAAATCTTAGTAAACAATAAACATAAATACCCGACGTTCTTTTGTTTCTCGACTGTTTCGTAAAACTGCTATAGTTGCTGTAATACGACAGCATATTGGCTGCTCATGTTTTGCTCCGAATTAAGAAAACCGACAGTGATAAAGTACATGTATATAAAATAATTGCCGTAAGCAGCGTGCGTGCGGCTTTTGTGTACCTGACAATGCTTTACGCCGCCTGGTGGGAGGTGGTGCACACACAGGGTACTTATATAAGTCGCCAAATAAGTTGTCTAGAAACCACCCCTGTTGCAGGGAGTTCTACAGAAGTCTCCGAGGTCAAGGTTCAAGGACTCGATAATGTTCTGTAGAAAGTGCAAATTAACCCAAGATCGACACAATTAATTAGGTCAACTTCGAAATTACAAAACGAGTTAGGCCCGTCTAATGATTTTAGTTAATTACCCTATTTGTTATCGTAAGCTGAAAAGTCTAAAATTATTTCAGTACATGTAAATCGACGTGTAACAAAAAAACAACATTGTTGTATTTACTAGTCGGCTCACATTGCAGTTGTTTATCTAAACTTAAAAAATTTGGCTTCATCCAGTGTTGTTGCAGCATTGGCTTAACATCTTCATCCAGTGTTGTTGCAGCATTGGCTTAACATCTTCATCCAGTGTTGTTGCAGCATTGGCTTCATCCAGTGTTGTTGCAGCATTGGCTTAACGTCTTCATCCAGTGTTGTTGCAGCATTGGCTTCATCCAGTGTTGTTGCAGCATTGGCTTCATCCAGTGTTGTTGCAGCATTGGCTTAACATCTTCATCCAGTGTTGTTGCAGCATTGGCTTCATCCAGTGTTGTTGCAGCATTGGCTTCATCCAGTGTTGTTGCAGCATTGGCTTAACGTCTTCATCCAGTGTTGTTGCAGCATTGGCTTCATCCAGTGTTGTTGCAGCATTGGCTTAACATCTTCATCCAGTGTTGTTGCAGCATTGGCTTCATCCAGTGTTGTTGCAGCATTGGCTTAACATCTTCATCCAGTGTTGTTGCAGCATTGGCTTCATCCAGTGTTGTTGCAGCATTGGCTTCATCCAGTGTTGTTGCAGCATTGGCTTCATCCAGTGTTGTTGCAGCATTGGCTTCATCCAGTGTTGTTGCAGCATTGGCTTAACATCTTCATCCAGTGTTGTTGCAGCATTGGCTTAACATCTTCATCCAGTGTTGTTGCAGCATTGGCTTCATCCAGTGTTGTTGCAGCATTGGCTTCATCAAGTGTTGTTGCAGCATTGGCTTCATCAAGTGTTGTTGCAGCATTGGCTTCATCCAGTGTTGTTGCAGCATTGGCTTAACATCTCCATCCAGTGTTGTTGCAGCATTGGCTTCATCCAGTGTTGTTGCAGCATTGGCTTCATCAAGTGTTGTTGCAGCATTGGCTTCATCAAGTGTTGTTGCAGCATTGGCTTAACATCTTCATCCAGTGTTGTTGCAGCATTGGCTTCATCCAGTGTTGTTGCAGCATTGGCTTCATCAAGTGTTGTTGCAGCATTGGCTTAACATCTTCATCCAGTGTTGTTGCAGCATTGGCTTAACATCTTCAAAAAGAGCATCTGCAATGTTTTGCCGATTCAAGAAATCGTTTTTTATCATGTTGCGCGCAAAGAACGCTTGTAAATAAATACTTGTTAACAATACTAGAAGTTTTTTTTAAATTTAAACTTCTTTTTTCGACAAATACGGAGGAATACATTATAAGTGTATTCTTTATTGATGTTTCAGCTATATGTGCTATATTCTTCATGTTTGTTTAGGTAAACAATGAACAAAAATGAGCATAATACTTGTATAACATCAATGTTTATTATTACAGACGAGTTTTCCGTCGGCTAGAGCTGGATTTATCCGACGACGTGCTTGGTGCGCTAGCGAACGGTAAACCCAAGGTGATAGAACGTGTACTGATGCTACTACGACATCAACTTGATGAGCTTCTAAAGAAAACAGGTAGGGATGCCAAATGGAGGAGGCGCGAGCTGTATTACCAAGACCTAGATCCGGTCTTGAGGCTTCGTCTAAATACACCACCGTCTCACCCTAGTAAGTGACTCTTGGTCACGTGGTCTGCACCCGAGGATTCTGCTCTGTGGCATTTCGTGATTTTATACACGATTTTCAAATTTATCTTGACAATCATTTTAGAAATAAAAATGGGCGCCAGCATTAGCATGCGTTTTTTTATATTCGATACTTTATCAGTGATGAGGCTTAATTGAATTAGACATGATTCATACATTCATGCAAAAGCTACTTTGCTTCAAACTCGAGGTGATCTCAGTTCTAATATAAAGTAGTACGAAGAACTGACAGTTCATAAAGACGATAGTTTACTAATGTGAAGTACTATGTATGACATTCTGAAAAAAATACTAAAAAGTGCAATTTTTATCGAATATTTTGCCAAATTGAGATTAAATTATATTAATTAAAAGTATATTGATGGGTGCACTCGAAACAAGACTATTTGCGTTTTTATTCACACAGATATACTAGTTTGGTTTGCCCTCCTCTGTATGATAAAGATAGCGATGTGGTAATGTTTAGGTATTATCTCCTCTCATAAAAAGTCGAACCATAAGTTGGAAGGTTGAAATTAAATTATGAAGCAAAGAATAATGTGTCGTATAATGTCCCAAAACGCAAGATACCCGTAAAGGTGTCGCTTACCATGGTGCTGTAAATACAATAGTCAACATCGTAGAGTTTTGAAAGAGTTAAAAGTTGAGACCATTTTTATACTATTATAGTCAGTATGTCATGAAATACTTCTATGGCTAAATTCCTGATGCAGACCACATTTTGATAAACGATTCTTGAGACTAATCTATCCCGTAATGTAACTCAACCATTCATACTTCTTCATTTCCTGCAGTCTTTTCCTCAACTATCGAACTCTTTTCTCCTGTTAAACTATTCAGATTAGTTCTTTGCTATTACTTCGTGTACTAAACAGTCATAGAAAATAACACCTTATTACGGAAATAGAGTAGATAAACCATTTTTTCCCTTATAGACTTTTTCTACGTTTTAAATACATGTTTTGTTTGTTTCTCGTAACTACTAGTAACAGTATCTACAAGCTCGTCAATATTATCTATTTCGTCGTCAGTCAGGCAACGAATATTTTCTTCAGTTAATGTTTTATTGCTGTATCTAATATTCTAATAACATTTAGATGATTTTACTGTGTTATGTAAATGCCTTGTGTTTAAGTTTTAATTTGTTTGATATTTCTCTGTGTCTGAAAATGGTGTTATGTTTCTAGTAGGCTCTCTGAATTTAATATTATTACATACTGATCCACTGTTATTTCGCCTTAGTCTCCAAAACGATCAGTACAAAAATTTCTACAATTGTAATCCATATTATACTATTATGCCAGCTCGTTTCTTTTCAATGTGTCTAGGTAGTTACGACCCTGAAAAAAACATATATGGACTTACGGTTTGTTTTCTTCGCTGGGTGGTTTAATCCATTTACTCGATATTTGTATACAATTGATCAATTCAATATAATACCTTTGTGTCACCTGTTTTATGGGTTTTACTCTGTGTTAAAGTAATACTAGACTTTAAATAACTATGAAATGTGTACGTTGTCAAGGATTAAAACAACTCGGTGAAAAATACGATATGTCCTCCACTCTCGTAGAAAGTTATTTTCAAACATTGCAGTTGACTTTCTCTTGGCAAGTTATTTACTTAAGACATTGGTGTGTTAGGCTGTGAACATATTCAGTCGAGTTATATTCAATCATGAGAGCTAGACAAGCAGAACGTTATCGCAGAAATGAGCAGATGTCATTTTTACCCAGTTCTATGGGATTAAAAATTAAAAAAGGTTTTTATCTATTTCTATGTTCTGTCATTGTGTGTTATATTTGTGGTATTATTAAAGTGACAACGTCTTGTAGGCAGAAGTAATCTGGGTAAGACAAATCAGAAATAAGTTTAACGTCACATGTGTTCGTTATAATTCACGAGATTGTATCGTAACAAAGTATAAATCACTGTGTTTCAAACTAGATTTAGATCACAATTAAGGGAATTGTCAAGTAATTATGCATTCCAAGTAATGTTACAACTACTGATTATTCTAATATTGATTCCCGTGTCTCTAACAATGAAATAATCTCAAGTCACAAATACCTTGTTTTAACCGTTATATACATTAAATGAAGATTGATCATCATTAACACGTAACTCATTTGTAGACGATGGATTCGAATTTACCTAACGTAGATAGTTCGATCAGCAACTATAGTGACTATGGTGACTATGGTTTGATTATAAAATCAGTCTAGTTCATCTATGGTCTAGTTACTCTGGTCACTCTTCGAACTTGGAGGGTTGAATACTATATAGAGGTGTTCCGAACATTAACTATGGTTCAAACACCGATTCAGTACGGTTGAACTATAGTCGATATTCGGAACACCTCTATAGGGTTTTTCAACCCTCCACATTCAGAGTGACCAGAGTAACTAGACCAAAGATGTACTAGAACTAGAGTTTTATCATCCAACCATAGTCACTGTAGTTGCTGATCGAACTACCTCTTATATACATATTCATGCAGTGGAAAGGTTCTATGTTAAAAATATATTCACATTCAATCAATTGAATGAGATTATGATAATAATATTGTTCAATACTGGAAGATGCATTCGTGTAATTGAGTTTTACATAGTGTACGAATAGTGATATTGACGGTACACAATTTGAAAATATCAGTTAACATATAATTTACATTATGTATGTAGTTATTCATGTGACTGTACACATAGGGGTCAGTATCAAATTACTTTGGGGGAAATGGCCTATATATACTATATATTATTATTTCCCAAAGGGTAGTTCGATACTGGCCCCTGTGGTTGTTCTGGTCATAGGAGCATCTGCAACTTGCCGCTGCCAGCATAACTCTGTGATATTCTTATAATGATTATATAACTGATACCGGGGTGAGATGTGGTGTTATTTAGTGACTGTGATGGTAATACATCTTGAGTAAACCTGTGATGATGTTGTTTTACATTAATCATAAAACTATACTTTGTGTTTGGCTATCTGATAGATTTACGTGATTTTTCAGATTGATTTTGATTGTTTTTGTGTGTTTATTCCACGTTTTAATACGCGTATTCGAAATTTAGAAAACAACTTGACAAAGTTACGAAAATGGTTTACCTAAAAAGTCTTAAGTGTCTCTATACTTGATAATATAAACGAAATATTGATATGCTAGTCCGCAGTTCGCGGTTGGCGGTTTGTGCTTTGTCCTACTCAGCAGTTAACGATTCCTATCGTGAGTCGTGAAACTGCCGACTTATATTTGACATTCTATGGAGGACTCAATTCTACTCGAGTACGAGTGTGATTAAATGAACATACGTTGCTTTATGCGTAGTTGGCTATATTTGCAGTTTTACGTACGTCAGGTAATATACAATATCAGGGATTTATTGCTTATTTCAGCGTGTTTCAGAGTGTGTAATGACTGTGTATCAAAGGTGTATGTGGTTTGTGTATTCAATATTGCTAGACATCTTGCATTGGCATGTTCCACTATAATGGAATCCTGTTCGGGCCATCTTGCCGTCGCGCATTGCGTAACATTGCAGCGTCGAAACGTACCTAAAGAAATAAAACGCCACGATGGCCCGAACAGGATCCTTATACCCCTGATCATCCGGGGACAAATGTTTAATCTAGAATATTGCTATATATTCAGATATGTATATACTGCTTGGATGCACCATAATCATTATGTATTTTGTTTAATTATACTCATAGATCTTATTAATCAATTAATTCACTATGAGGAAATAAGCTACTTCCAATTGATACGCTTCTTAACGTATATAATAACAACAACCAGCATGTTTTATATTGTCTTAACATCTTACCGTAATATAACACAATCATGAGATGGCTCCTTCATGCATAACCGAAAGCGGCATATTATTGTTGTTTTTTTGTTTTGTCATTTTATACTGAATTTCCATTTACAAGGATATAACTTGGCTTTATTGGCATCCATCACGCTGAACCTAGGCAAACGGAAGTACTTCCTATCGTCACAATGTCTCCTGGCCCGAAAATAAAGGAAGAAATCATAGCATTTATTCCGACTAAACGGAATGCATCCGAATATTATTGCATCCGAACTTCGAAACCCCAGCCATTGGATTGCAGTTTTGACAGTTCTAACATTGAGCCTGTTTATATAGAGTATTCAATTATAACTGTATGTATCACTGTTTAGTTTGTCTGGAGTAGATTATCTGAATACATGTACTGGTCGGTGAGTTATACGACTTGCAATTAAAGCTTAAATCGTAAAATAATATAGACATATGCACGCTTAATAGTATAACTACGGTATGCCAAATAGCATTGCACCACTATCTACTTTTTATATGTATTTACTGTCATCTTTATTGAGGTTTCATTCTTGCATTTTTGGTAAACTTGAGAAAATAGTAGGACAGAGAATGTTACATTTACAAAACAGGTCCCTCCTACACACAGACCCTTGGATCCGAAATTAACTAGTCTATGTAGATGGGGTATCAAATAAAACTAATTGATAGGAGGACCGTTTGGAACATCAAAAGAATGCATAAAAAGCAATATTTATTCAATACAACGATGTGTTGTTCATATGCATATTTGCTCACTTGAAGTGACATAGGATAAACATTGACAAAATTTAAAGCGACCAAAGAATCATTGACAGTTGATCGTGTTTTCCTGAAATTGACTATAATCTCATATCCATTTTAGTATGTATTGGAACCGGAGTGCACCATTTAAAGAAAACTTTGCACAAGCAATATAATAGTTTGCTTATCGTCGAAATATGTTATACTACAAATGTTTAAAGAACATGAGGAGCGGATGTTTGTCACAATGTGCATAATTCACTTCAACAGAAGTATGGACTGCTCACATTTGTTCGCGTGACGTTTTTAGTACTTTCAGAGTGCGTGTACATATATTCTGCATTCCAGAGACGGAAATCACTAAAGAACATTGATAACGTCAGCTTTTACTCACTACACTTCTTGCATATGCACAGGAAATATATATGTATTTTGTTTGTGTGTGTACTCACTGACCAGAAATAGATGTTTGTCACTCACCGTATAGGAACTAATGCAGGCGCTTTCACTGACACCGGCCATTTTAGTATAATCCTTTAAACAATTTTATTAAGTAGAACGAGCCCCGAGCATTTTTATTAAGCAGAAAGAATATAGTAAAACATGAAAAAATCAATAAAACATTCATGAATTTATTTAATTTGGTATTTAGCATCATTATCGATAGTAATATATATCATTACAAATAGACATTCTCTAAAACTATATTGCAATTTCTAAATTTTGGCAACAAGTCCCCATTCGATATACAAATGTGTAATTAAAACATTCAAAGTAAGGTAGATACTTCCAGTTTAATACACAATTTGATCGTAAAACACATAGTAACACTCATATTAAAACTGATGTGTGGTCTGTTTAAAAGAAAATAGAGTTACCATCTTTTCTTAAATACGAGCGTGACGTCTGTTTCCCTGATATGTTAATGTCATAGTACAATAAACTAACCAGTATCGCACATTTAAAATGTATGAACCCCTATTTTCAGACACGCCTCCGGATTTAAAGAGTCCCCGTGGCGGCAGCATGAACAGATCTTTGTCCCCCAGTCGACAAATTAAATCGGAGCCATCAAACTCACCACGTAAATACAACAAAGGAGAGATCCCACATGGACATCCGGACAGAACGTGAGTATATTCTTCTTTACAACACGATGAAATTACTTCAAGTTCAAGATCAAAGTTTATATATTGTCGGATAGTAAAATACAGTAAAACCTCACCTAAAGACCTCCTCAATAATAAGACCACCTCAAAATTAAGAACACAATTTTCAAGTTCATTTTCACTGTTTTTCTCTTAACTCAACCTCAATAGCAAGACCACCTCAATATTAAGATCAGTTTTCCAGGGTTCAAAAGGCGGTCCTGTTATCGAGGTTTTACTGTATAACATGTATATATAAACTATGCATAGTTTTTTACGACATCAGTACTTAATTAGAATGATTAGCTTATATGAATCAAACGTCGTATGTATATATGCCAGACATTGTATTATGCATTCATAGTTTTGTTTCGACAGCTGGTCGTTTTGACAATAGTCCAGGATTGTACAATCTGAAAACAATCTGATACCATGTTACATCAAATACCACTTTCATTCTAGACTTATATTGGTCGAATATGTATACCTTAGTGATAATGCTTCGTTAACAATCAGATTGATTATGTCGCATACAAATTATTTTCCGATTCATATTCTTACTCTTGTCGGAACATTTAAACACAATGATGATCAAGTTATACATCCTCGGACTAAGATTTACATGGGGTGTTCAAAAGGTTCGCGGAATGTTATGAAATTATACACAATGATGTGTTAACATATCACACACATGCAACTTGCAACACATTATAAATTGCTGTAGAGACAAAAAGATATGAAGGATTACTAAAGGACATTTCTCGTACCTCGGCCCAAATGCCATCGCGACATCTTGACATCCTAGGTTACTGTTGTCCGATGAGCAATGTATACTACAACCAAACGAGATTACCCCGTCTTTGATATATCACGTAATCTTTACGGCGTCTCCGGAAAAAGCCATTTATATATGGTGCTGCATTGAGCACTGATATTCTTTACAAGAACAAATTGTAAGTCCATCAAAGCCATGCTCAACCAATTAGAACTCTTTGTCATGTCTGCATGAAACATCTCAGAGTACAGGATGACGACTGGGCTCTTTTGGTGCTTGTGTGTGTATTGAATCAAATACAAATGTGGGACATTTTATTACTCAATCTGTGGGAAAGAAATGCCATTAATGTGATCTGAATATTGATGTTTAGCTTAGCTGTGACTGATACACCTTCAACGGTATGATTTGTAACGACAATTCAGTAATTGCTTATAGGCAAAGCATTTATGATGTCTAATTGGTTAACTGATTTAGCACATATACATGATCAACGTAATGACGGAAAACTGGGCATTATAAATCACCTATATATATATTGTTATCTTCTACAAAGTGTTGTTATGAGAACTATGAAGTAGCAATGTTATGACATGAGTATATAGTGACATAGGTTGATATTAATTGCCAATCCATACACAAATTCTGATATTTGAGAATGAAAAACAACATAGTCAGAGACATGTGTGCGTTAGGAAAATCTTGTGTAGTATAATGTCTTATATAGACCCCAGCGGGAGGAACGTCAAGTAAGTCATTATATAATTCCAAGTGTAATTAACAATAATTTATACTGACTGAAATGTGAAAACGTCAATGTGAAGGTCATTGGTCAACTTTTAGTATAGCATTGTCATTTAGTTGTTATTATTAACATCATAAGTTACAATGATTCAAATGAATTTCGTGTTATTTACTTCTTTTGGAAACAGTATAAACGCGATGCGCACCTCAAGCGCGAGGCATTTGCAAGTTAAATAATAATAAACCAGTCCACAGTTGTAACACATGTGTATCAAGTACAACATATAAGTGTCAAGTTCATAATTGTAACAAGCGTGACTTGTGTGTCGTCATGTCATCAACTGTAAATTGCCAATTCTTCAGTTGTGAAATATACTTGCCAAGTCCCTAGTTGTGAAACATGATTACCAAACCCTCAGTTGCAAATGATGATTGTCAAATTATCGGTTGTAATACATGATTACCAAACCCTCAGTTGCAAATGATAATTGTCAAATTATCGGTTGTAATACATGATTACCAAACCCTCAGTTGCAAATGATGATTGTCAAATTATCGGTTGTAATACATGATTACCAAACCCTCAGTTGCAAATGATGATTGTCAAATTATCGGTTGTAATACATGATTACCAAACCCTCAGTTGCAAATGATGATTGTCAAATTATCGGTTGTAATACATGATTACCAAACCCTCAGTTGCAAATGACGATTGCCAAATTCTCGGTTGTAATACATGATTACCAAACCCTCAGTTGCAAATGATGATTGTCAAATTATCGGTTGTAATACATGATTACCAAACCCTCAGTTGCAAATGATGATTGTCAAATTATCGGTTGTAATACATGATTACTAAACCCTCAGTTGCAAATGATGATTGCCTAATCATCGGTTGTAAAACTCGACGACCAAGTCCTTTGTTGTTAAGCATAATTGCAAAATCCTCAGTTGTAAATCGTGATTGCCAAGTCCTCAGTTGTAAATCGTGATTGTCAAGTCCTCAGTTGTAAATCGTGATTGCCAAGTCCTTAGTTGTCAATCGTGATTGCTAAATCCTCAGTTGTAAATCGTGATTGCAAAATCCTCGGCTGTAAAACTTTATTAACAAATCCTCTGTTGTAATACATGATCATCTATTCCTCATTTGTAACAAGTCATACTTTTATATTTTCAAGTCCCAAGTTGTAACTCACCATTGCCAAGTCCACAATTGTGCCTCACGATCAGTCAACTGTTGTAACAAACATTACTTGTATTCCAATCAGCAACATGACAAACCAAACATACATAGTTATACAAAAACAAAGAGAACAAAATGGTGACAATATCAAAGGATATATATTGTATTATCGGGGGATAATAATAACACTAGTTCAATATACAGTTTCAGATTTTTGTCATCTGTCCCTCCAAATCTACTACTGTCCAATCGGACCTTACAAACATATCCGTAAGTCTGATAGTAGCTTCAGTAGAATTGTATGATCAAGCAGCTTTTATTTATACTCTCAAACGATAGATTGTGTTCTCATAAAACACTATTGCTAGTTACATTCTTATACTCCATACTGGTAAGTAAAGCAAACAGGTAACAAACCACAGCTAGAAATGTCCACGTGGTGTTCACATGATGTTGTTGACCACTGCTGATATAAGTTATACTCTTTAATTTTTCAGTAAGTTCATGTATGTAAGAATCATGTATCCAGTCATCTTCGGTACTCAGGCTATTCATAACATATATATTACCCAGGGCAAACTGACTGTAAAAATCTCGTAGTCATGAATAATTAATGAGATGAATTCCAGCCGCTTGATTGGCCGCATGGCACATACCTCATGCGATACGGAAATTGACGAGGAGTTACGAATCAAATCGCGTTTCTAAGCGATAGCTCTTTACCAAGGAGATTCATACTCCATTTCATTGGTCGAGAAATGCTAATGAATATTCATGCATTACGAAGTTTCGCTAGCCAATTGCGCTGAGTGTCATATATGTAATGAATAGCCTTGGTACCGAGGCTGGTATTCAGTCACCTACAGTAATGTTTAACATTAACAATCACAAATGTACCAATTTATATAAACAATAATATTCACTTTACCTTTTTAACAACAAAAACACCTCTCAAAGTGAATGCTTAATATGTCTTGCTAAGACATGGGTACTTCGATAAATCTTTGTCCATGGTATGTAGTTAATTTGATTAAATTTCTGACCCTTCAAGCTGAATGTTAAGTTATAAAGTTTAATAATTGGTGTGTGTTTAGACGGTGAATCATTTTAACATTCTTATAATTCGAATCATGCATCACATTGTTTCTATCAGAACTGAATATCGTTACCACTGGAAGTATAGCAACTATTGCTTGAATACTTTATTATCTTCGATATGCGACTTAACTGTTAATGCACGACACATTACTACCAGGTTTATTCAATCATTCATATACATTAATACATCATATTCACATTCTTTTAGCGTAAATTTATCACACTTTACTAATATTCTCACTATATGAATTAGGTTCGCACACAACGGAAGAAGTAACAGCGAATTTTTTATACAAATAATTAATTTGTAAAACAGACGAAAACTGAAAAAATGTTCCTCGAAAAATTGATTAGATTACGTAGGTCAAAAAAACTAATGCAAATAAAATCATAAAAAACGTACCGATGGTTCCAACAGAAAATAATTTAACTTTGTGTTTTTACCTCCATGGGCAAAGGAGTCAGGATATAGTAATTAAAGTTATCAAAATGTTTTAATACATGTTCTATTTGAGTTTAATCATATATTATATTTCTAAATGTGTCACGTCTAATTAAACTAATAGTCACCGTATATACAGTAAAGGATAAAACCAAAAAACAACTCGGTTTAGGGGTAGGGGAAGTAATCGAAAAGGTAGCTCCGCTAGCTACAAGATGGCTTCCACCAGACACGACTTTGTTCCGCATAGATGCCATTTTGTTCAGCAAAACTAGCATTGTCATATAACGATATCTATCGAAAGATAGGGACTAACGTTAATTTTCCTACGTTAAAGAAACGGCGCCGTTACTTTCCCTATGTAGCGCTAGGTAGATTTCTCTTTTTCCCACCTCTAAAAAACGCGCCTCTGAAGTTTTCTGTGTTTTCTATTTGGCTTCACAAATATACGAACCTAATGTCTACTCATATTTATATAACAATGTCAGTTTCTATGACATTACAAGATCTATATCCACAAAGTCAGTAACTATTTATTCTTTAAGCTTTGATTCTGAATTAATTTGAGCGGACGGATGTTTATGATAAAGACAGATAATACATTTGGTTATCTTGACCATTCCCCCCCCCCCCAACTAAAAGTTCTGTGGCTCTTTAGATTTTTCAAGCGTTCATTGCTAATATCATCTACAATTTGTTGTTACTTTACTACCAACAAAATCAATTTGTGGTGCATTAATGTCTTTAATTATTTGCTTAGAATTCTATGTTCTTTCCTATTTCTTTAAAAGGCATATACGCCTACATTCGTCCGCTTTTCAATGCTCATTGAATACGAATATAATTATCAGGCGTGTGTTCTCCTCGACAACTTGACTCGTGATAATCAATCAAATATCATTTCCTCCACACTGATTCATGTGAAGATTTTGTTTCTTGTGGAGTAACAGGTCAGTGCTCGTCGGAAAACAAGGACTATGGGTTTGGCCAACTGACTGTCGAATAGAACTAAAATAGTTTTGATAAAAAGCGTAAAACTTCAAATCGACTAACACAACGAAACAACATTTACCCGACAGTGTGTGTCGATCGGCATTTCCTTATTTTCATTGTCTGCGTTCATAGTTTCTATTTCTGGAACATTTCTTTCTATTTCTATCTCGAAGTATTTCTCGTCTGTCTCGAGGAGATATAGACGCTTATGGTCCTTTGCAATACAGGTGAGAAACGTTTGGAACACGCACGTTGGTATATTTAATCACTGCGTCAGTTTTTATCGCCAAGCTAATTGTATCATAAATGCATTAACATACATGTATGTTGACTAATGCTTGATTAATTTCTGGATTTTTCAGATTGCATTAATCACAAAACAGAGTGTTTGTAGTTTTATTGTTTTACTAAAATCTTCAGAATCTTCGACTATGTCTGTTTTAACGCTTGTTATCAAAAAGAGTTATAATTGTACATAAAAACGCACCGTCTCTTGCATATATCTCGTATGTATAAATATACGGGCGTATTCGTACGGAGTTGAGAAAATTAAAACATATATCAATGAGTTTAATTAAATTGCGCATTCAATGTTTCGCAACATATATATACTCAGAATAACTGTATTGCGATAAGTGTTCGCTATTTCTTTGAAGACATTTCAACAACAGACACATTGGGCCCACGATAATTATGTGTATGTGTTTCGTCCGATTGTACTTTTTAATGTATCATAAAGTGGCGAATTTTTGTATCAACGATATTGACCTCAAAATGATCACAGTACTTTCACTATCTCATGAAGACCAATATTTATTTGTAGACGGGGTCATTTGTCCGATAGAAATTCGAGTGATCGAAGAAGCTTGGATGTTCAGTAAGATTGACATTGCAATATTATCCCCGTGTGTGTCCAAGTGTTGTCTATCAGAGAGAGTTGTTTCTGTTGTCTTAGTACACTCACAATATGCATGTGCTTGTAATGTTGTACTTTTCACTATTACGATGACATTCGTTGCAAGAGATTTAATTAATTAATTTTATTAATATATTTATCCAAAAGGTTTTGGTTCGGTCGTCCGTCTGTCTGTTCAGTCGTCACAAAATCGTGTTCGGGCTATGTATGTTATGCCTTGGACGAATGTTCAGAAAACTAAGCTTAACTGTTCACTATTGCGCAACTTTTGGTCATGCCGATACAAGGTGAAGGTCATTTAGTGATTTCAAACAGAAAGTTTTGGTAGAGACATATATATCTAGTTAATATTGTTTACACATGAATCTTCAGATTCGATGCCTTGGCCTTTGATATAGGGTACCCCTACCCTTACTCGGAACGGTATACCATGCACATTTGTATCACTGTGTTGTAGTGCTCGGATTGTGTCTCGGGGTCAATCAGAGATAAAATAGCCGTTTGAATAGTTAATGCACAAATTATGAAATACGCTTTACTATGTTGCATAATATATTACGTATGTGTATTATAAATGCTCGAATTACTGGCTTAAATGTTATATGTTCTTACTTACATCTATAACTAATAATACCGCATTGTGTCTGTCAGAATGACTTTATCAGAACAGCTTAATTCAGCGGTGTTCTAAATAAGTAAGTATGGTAGATATACCAAAACAATGTATCGTCTTGTCTAATGTCTACGAGTACCGAAACCATTCTTTACATTCACTACTACCGTTTTCAAAAGAACTATACTAAATACCATTCAAAAGTCACATTAGAAAGTTTCTGAAACGTTTTTTATTTCTTTTTTGTTGTTTTCGATAGTAAATTATTCCTACATTGTACATGTCAGAGTCTTGAGGAACGAAAAATTCACTGACTTATTTTCATTGTATCTGGCGAATACTCAGAGATATTCCAAATGCCGCAAGATTCTAAATTTGCGTTTTTTGTGGTTTTATTTGTCAATGTCAGGTACTGAAGTCGGTGACCACGCTGACTTTTACGGATGTCGACACTGTGGTTATATGTGATGAAAGCGAATCTAGTTTATCTACATAAAAAAGAAAACCCACGTAGTTTCGCTTTCACTCCTCGTATTGTTTACTGTCGAGAGTAATAATTATATTTGGTTATTGGTGTCACGTTAGTTGCATGCTGTGATGGGAGGTCTATTAGTTCTGTGCTTGTTTTCGTTAGATAGTTTTCTTTTCTAGATTTATTACAAACAAAATACACCATATCTGTAATTGCCTAGGACTCATAATTGTTTAGCAGCCAACTAAATAAGATTATTGTTATAAAAAAATACATGTTAAAAATCTAAGTTTTCGTCAGGAATTATTGAAGTCTTTTATACACAATTCACACCCCCACTTGCTTACACACGGTCACGTTTGATCATTTCTAACCGGAAGTTGTGTGATAATCGCACTTTTAAATGAATTAACTCACTCAACACGTACACTTTTACAACGATATACTAATTATATGAAAGGTTACTTTGGACATGTGTGAATAGTTTAATATATTCTAATTTTAGATCGTATTTTGCCGACAAACCTTTGATGTCAATGCCTAAACCGTTTTTGCCACCAGTATTGGACAATGTACCACGTCTTCTGTATGATGAAAAGGACATGGAATGCCAAGCTAAAGAAGAAACGATTCAGGTAACTTGTATCATCAAACATAATCTAGATTACGGAATCCTCGTTCTGCCATCAACTTTTTTTACGGAATCCTGGTTCTGCCATCAACTTTTTTTACGGAATCCTGGTTCTGCCATCAACTTTTTTACGGAATCCTTGTTCTGCCATCAATTTTTTACGGAATCCTGGTTCTGCCATCAACTTTTTTTACGAAATCCTGGTTCTGCCATCAATTTTTTACGGAATCCTGGTTCTGCCATCAACTTTTTTTACGGAATCCTGGTTCTGCCATCAACTTTTTTACGGAATCCTTGTTCTGCCATCAATTTTTTACGGAATCCTGGTTCTGCCATCAACTTTTTTTACGAAATCCTGGTTCTGCCATCAATTTTTTACGGAATCCTGGTTCTGCCATCAACTTTTTTACGGAATCCTGGTTCTGCCATCATTTTTTTTATTCATTAGGATGTTTCTATGTAAATTATCAACCGTTTGCGATCAAAACTCCCCGCAAAAAGATGAACCTTTGAAGTTTTATGTTAAATGCCAACTCTTTGCGACCGAAACGCCTCTCAAAAATGTTGAAACCCGCAAGTGTGTACTCTATAATTATTGACTTATTGAATTATCAACTTCAAGTGAAGCAGTTGTCATGAGAATCCACAAGGGCTAAATATTATTGTACAAAAGACAAATATTCACCTTCTATGATAGTACATAAGCATAGCAATGGGCATTTTTACGTAATTATAATTAAGACAAAGTATACATGTACTGGTTTTCAACGTTAATAGTTCTCACCGAAAACATATTGTATATCCGGTATAACTAACAAAAGTATGGTTATTTGGGACTATGAAAAGAAGTCAGATGAATAATGACCATAAATTGTTAATGTTAAAGGAGAATTTAACATGTAAATCTTACTCGATCAGAAATCTGGAGTGTGAATACTAGGTCTAGCCAAAAAAAGCAAAACCAGACTCCTATGTGTTACTTTGATTTCGTCAATTATATTTAAATTCAGACGAGTTCATTATTGTTCATATTTATTGCGCAATACCGTTCTTATTTTCGAATAGTTTACTTCAACACATTATTTCCATTCTGTATAACGAAATGGAAAGCTTACGTTCGTCAAAGCATCGTTTCAACAATGTAGAATAAGTGCATGTCATAAAGTTCTAATCATTCGTTTTCTCGTCCCACCTGCAATTAACAACGATAATTGTGTGAAAGTTTAACTACATGTAAATAATTAATGATTAAGTAAATAGAGATATTGATTGAAAAACCAGCAGTTGTATTGATCGAACGTTACACCTACATAGTGAATATAACTGATCATTAACTGAGTTGGAATGTTGGTTAGTATTTGTCAACGATTATCAGATTCTAAAATGATATTTGTTTATCTTCCAGTATACAAGTACACAACAAATTAGATTGATTAGCACTTCACCATTAATCCTGTACTTGTAGTATAAGCTTTCAAAGGGAGACAAGTAAAAAAAATCAGCAGATTTATAAACGTGCTACTTGAGAGCTATCCCGCCTACACTGTGGCATATAAAAGTTACATTTTCTGTTTATTTTGTCGCCAGTGAGCTATAACATTTACAATTCAAATGAATTAAACTATCGAAATAATCGATGTAAACATGACGGAAATCACCTTCATCGCATCAGATCACTTTGTCATAGAAACAAAAAGGCGGGTTAGCTCGTTTGACCAGTATATATAAACTATTCATTTTTACACAACGTTTGGAGTAATAGCAGGAAATAAACGGTCTGTAATATTTGTATACTAGTGAGATGTTTTATAAAACTGATATGCGAAGTACATTTTTATGGAATTACGACTTTGAATCTGAACTCTTCTACAGGAGGTTCGATTTTCTAAACGTCTTTATTGTATTATTAAAAAAATGAAGAAGATATGAGCGCCACTGTACGATTTCCAACCATTTCTTTAAGTGACACCATTTCCAGAAAACGTCACTTGTGACGTCAACACGTACTGACAGTAAGCAATATGTGCCCCATATGGCAATATGAAAACGAAGTGACCATATGGAGTAAATATTAATTCCTGCTTGCAAATAGTGACATCACATGTTGCGTTGTCTTGAAATGACGTCACTTAAAGAAGAGGTTGTAAATCTCATAGCAGCGCTCGTATATTCGTTTCTCTTTGATCTAACTGTATAGTGATATATGTTTTCAGATACTCAATGCCAAAATACGACGTTTAGAACAGTTGATACATTTGAAGGATGTTCGGATAGAGGATTTACACACTACATTACAACATAGTGTCGGCTTAGGATATTCTAACAGGAAAAGATAATTCCAGCCATCACTATACACCATACATTATTATATTATTAATTGTAGCATATTAGACACTTCCAGGAACAAGTTTTACTAATACGTGTTCTCAGATGTCAAAGAGACTGTGATACATGTGACTGTGATTTTCAAGATGTCGGAAACCCATTTCTTAACCATTCTGCCTCATATACACTGACGCAAACATGGGGGTGTTAAAGCTGTGTCCAGTAACCGCCGGTACCCACACACAGACATAGCTTATTGTTGCTGAAATTGCTGCATTATCAGACATTCCCATACGTATACCTGTGTGTATTCGGTATTTATTTATATGTATATTTTCCAAACTGTTTTAAAAGTTTTAAAGCCAACAGCTACATCTGCAATCTAAGGTATGCATAGTAGGTTCTGGGCAGTTATCGTCGGAAAAATAATATCGCGATTCCTTGCTTCTTGTTTTAATCCTTTGTACAAATTGACGGAGACAAGTGCCCTTCAATGATCCTAGGAAATCAACATTTACACACAATGAAGTGATCTTTCGTCGGAGATTATGTTTACTTGTGCATACATCATACAACAACTACAGGTTTGACGATGTGGGTTCAAATAAAGTATTTGTTTCTCTCACCATTTTTACGTATTTGATAATTTTGACATTGCAAACCGTGAAGTAAAACCATTTTTTCCATATGATAAAATTTAGTCAGAGATTTAATGCAAATCATTCTATTTTAGTAAAAAATAGTGTGCGAGTGTGATGCTTACTTAATCCTACGTCTTCGAGTAGTTTCCGAACAAAAATCAAAATGTGAATGACTGTACGAATTAGTTAATAGGACGTGAAAGTAATTTCAAAATTATTTATCAAAATTCGAAGAATGGACTTTGCTTTTTTTCTTTACATATTTTTTGTATACGTTTGATGTTTTAAGAAGAAACAGCAGTAATTTCCCCTGATTTAAAAAAAAACCTCGAATATCACAAATGCCACAAAAACTTTACACACAATATAGGGCTATAAGAAAGTTTGAAATCATGAATAACTCTGTCTGTGAGATTAGTCAATCGATTCTACAATGGTTTAATGATATTGTATTTTACTACTTAAAATACAGGTCAAAGAGTTGCTTTAAAATGGAAAAAAATCTAATATTTTTATATGATATTAACCTGTTGTCACTACTCTCACAGTTAAGATCAAACTTTGAAAATTGTTTTTGGCGATACGCCGAACAAGCTACAGAAATTCGCCCTGACACCACTATCTTTGGCTCTTCCATTCAGGATACTTTTCGTGTCTAAATATTTAAACAATCTGCAATAATTCTGAAATAAATAATCTACCAACCGACTATCACAAAATATCGCGGAAGTTTTAAGGATGACCGTACATTGTCTTCAATGTTTTGCACGTATTGTATATAACAAATGTCAACCAACAGACTCAAAACACAAATTGTCTTTCTTTTACAATGTATAGAAAAATAGAAAATTAGACATTATTTAATCTAGTTTTGTCAAGAATAAAGCTCAATGTAAGACTCTCATGTGAAATGGTGTGACTGTTTATAATGATGTTGTAAATAGTATGTTCAGTTATTTATGTCTCTATCATTTTATGAAATTATTGTTTTTCATGCATAATTGTGTAAATATTTTATGTGTTTGATATTACAGTGTCTTTGTGTTCTCTCGAGATTTTCTGTTAGTTTACTTAATGATAAATATCTCACTATTTTTCCACACCTACTGGTCAGTCTGTTAATTCTCAACTCACTGGTCAGTCTGTTAATCCACAACTCACTGGTCAGTCTGTAAATCCACAACTCATTGGTCAGAGTGTAGCAACACAACCACTGGTCAGTCTGTAAATTCTCAACTCACTGGTCAGAGTGTAAATCCACAACTCACTGGCCAGACTGTAGCTACACAACCACTGGGCAGTATGTTAATCCACAACTCACTGGTCAGTCTGTAAATCCACAACTCATTGGTCAGAGTGTAGCAACACAACCACTGGTCAGTCTGTATGTGTTTTACCGAGACTGGTCGATCTTCTTCACAATTTGCCTTCCCAAAGCTCCGCCCCAACTGGTCTGTCTGTAACTCCACGACTCACTGGTCAGTATGTAGCTCCACAACTCACTGGTCAAGTATATAGTTCCACAACTCACTGGTCACTCTGTAGCTTCACAACTCACTGGTCAGTCTGTACCTTCACAAAGTCTGGTCAACCTGTAGCTCCACAACCATAACTGTGTGACTCAGCCAAAACTGGTCGGGTCTACACCACAACTGGTCAGTCTGTAACTCTACAATCGCTGGACAATCTTTAAAAACTACATTTCATGATTGCCAAAAAAATGCATAAACATGCATTGTATTAAATGACTTATCATATACATGCATGTAGTTAAATAAAAAAGGAAACATTTTTACATTCGCATTTTATTCTGCACCAAAAATAATGATAGCTAGTAGATGAACACCAAAGAAGTTCATACAACCCCATTGTAATGATCAAATGTTATGGTAAGAATCTATTTGATGTAAATAAATTTATAGATTTATTAGTCATTGATTACGATCATAATTATGTCTAAACCACATTTTACAATGATTTGCCCCCATCAACAAACATACTTTCTTTCTCCTAATCTAGTCACTAGACCTGTCTATATCGTCTTCATTGTACGTTCTTTTCTTTTTGTTTTCATTTATTTTCCTGTCATTCTTAATCATGCAATTACTCTTCGCCCAACGATAACCTGATTCAGGCGAAACTGTGATTCCCACGATGACGTGGAATCTCGCGAAAACTGAGTCCGTGATCACCTGATTCCCGTGATTACGTGATTCGCGCGATAACGTGTTTCTCGCGAAAACAGTAGGATGAGTCCATTTCATGTAAGAGATAAAGAAAAGCACATTTGTCCAGGAAACATAATAAAGAGTGATAGTGCTGTAATGTGTATTAGCATACGATCGCTGCCAATATAGGTACCATGTAATGCATATTTGTTTTTCCATAGATACGTGTTTATTTCCGAAAGGAACCTTGCGCATCCTAAATTGTAACGACTCATCCATGCTCGGATCAAGCTGTTGACGCAGAGGTCCAGCTTCTGGTAAGGCAGCGGATCTAAGTCGCCCTTTGGACAACTCTAGTTTGCCAAAATATCGGGGGGGGGTCCGGACCCGCGACCACACCCCCTGGAACCGCTCATGTCATCTCCATAATATATTCATAGCTCTGTTCATTTTTGTAAATACAAGTATTGGGTTATCGTTTGGTGAATAGTCCATTTTTGGTCCTGATGGTTTTATGTCTGGGGGACCAATGTGTTGTACATTAAACTCTCCCTTCACTGTAGAGTAAAAATCCAGTTAATGATTGGGAAAAAATCTGTACGCTCTTTTGGAAGCTATAACAAATGTGGAAAGACGCATCTAAGATATGCAAGAACGTGTCAGTCATTTGATTGATATTCTTGAATTAATACATCGAATAGGATATATGCATGTTGAATGTAATAGAAACGGTTATAGCTCTGCAAGCATTCTATTTTGTATTTCCTTTGTCGCAATGTAATTTGGAGGATTTGGAAGTTATGGAAACGACATGGCTTCCGATTTCGATTCAGTTTCGTTGTTGAGTGTTAATCCATAACAATGCATGTATATAGAAATGCATGATGTTTGTTCGCGATCAATAGAAGACACGAACTTTCTCATCCGAGGGTCATTGGAATCATATTTTATTTTTAAGATTTTTTGTATAGATTTATATCCCATCTGCACTTAACATAGGCTGGTGAAACATTTTATTTACATGTATATAGCTATACATGAGAATACCATGTATATTTGCTAATTTAGAGTCACTTTGTTCGTTTCATTCGAAACAAAATTTGGGTATCTGATATAGCTATACTGAATACGAATGATATGTTTTGTACTAAAACTGTTGACTTAAAATATAGAATAAATATTTATACAATAAATATTGATTTATGTTATTTTATAGCGATAAAACCACATGAGCTTGTGACCATTTTCCTTTGTAACACAACATGAAGTCCCAGCACAATGTACCGTAAAACCTCACTTAACGACCACCTCAATATTAAGACCACCTCAATATAAGGAACACAACGTGCTCTTTATGCAACCTCAATATTAAGACCACCGTAATAAGAAGACCAGTTTTCATGGGTCCCAAGGTAGGTCTTAATATTGAGATTTTACTGTATATCATTTTGTATATTCATGAACTGGATGAGGACCAAATGCTTACTAAATAAAAATGACACGTGTATGCGCCTGAGAGCAAAACAGTAATGTTTGAAATAATCGTATTAAATTACCACCTCAATAATGAGACCACTTCAAAATTAAGTCCATTTTCACTGTTTTTCTCTTTATTCAACCTCAATATTAAGACCAGTTTTCAAGGGTCCCAAGTTTGGTCTTATTATTGAGGTTTTACTGTACGCACATATTGTGTGAACATAGACCCCTGCATAGACTATGTTTATGTAACGAAAATGGGTATGCTCTGCATTCAGAATTTTAATTAATTCCCGTATCAAAATATTGTTTTTGTCTAGTTATAGTATGTCGAACATGATTGTGCAAACACACGACATAACACTAATGCAATACGTATATATATATACATTACGAAATCAGACATTTATGTGATGTTTGAGTGCACACAATGTATTGAAATTTATATGTGGTAAGGGTCTTGTATCATTCAGATCTTCCAATCCGCTACACTATTTTTTTCTAAGCGTGTATAATAGGTGTGAGGCATTAGAACCTGATTTAACTGCGAACAGTAGGGGAGACCGGGGCATAGCGTTATATTTTTCAAAGTTTTTAAATTATTGATAACATAAACTCGTTTACAACTATGTAACTAAGGTTTCCATAATAAACAACGAAACTTTAATCATAAAATGTTTTTAATAAAACAAATAAACCATTATTAACACTTTAGAATACGTTAAAAATGTCGATTAAATGTAAAACTTAGCCCCAAGCTTTGGGGCAAAGTGATACAGTTCTCGGGGTAAAATGTTACACTATAAATATATTTAGTTTCCAACAAAAACCTACCGTAACTAATGACAATAAATGAAACTGAGTGCATATAATTGTAGAGTTAAATGTCTCAAAAAAACAAAAACATCGCCTATGACTAACATGACATAACTGTATCAACATCAGGTTATCTGTTTCAACATGACATAAACTGTTTCAACATAAGGTTATCTGTTTCAACATGACATAAACTGTTTCAACATAAGGCAGGCTGTACAAACAAGACATAAGCTGTACCAACATGACATGTACCAACACCAGGTAAGCTGTACAAACACCAGGTGAGCTGTACAAACAAGACATAAGCTGTACCAACATGACATAAGCTGTATCAACATGACATAAGATGTACCAACATGACATAAACTGTATCAACAGCACATAAGCTGTACCAACATGACATAAGATGTACCGACATGACATAAGCTCTATCAACAGCACATAAGCTGTACCAACATGACATAAACTGTATCAACAGCACACAAGCTGTACCAACATGACATAAGCTGTACCAACATGACATAGCATGTACCAACATGACATTCGCTGTCACAACATAACATAAGCTGTACCAACATGACATAATATGTCTCAACATGACATAAATCTACCAACATGACATAAACTGTACCAATATAATATAAACTGTACCAAGAGCAGGTTAGCTGTACCAACATGACATAAGTTGTACCACCAACACCAGGTAAGTTGTATCAACATGACATAAGATGTACCAACATGACATAAGATGTACCAACATGACATAAGATGTACCAACATGACATAAGTTGTACCAACACCAGGTAAGCTGTACCAACATGACATAAGTTGTACCAACATCAGGTAAGCAGTACCAACATGACATAAGTTGTACCAACACCAGGTAAGCTGTACCAACATGACATAAGTTGTACCAACACCAGGTAAGCTGTACCAACATGACATGAGCTGTACCAACATCAGGTAAGCAGTACCAACATGACATAAACTGTACCAACATCAGGTAAGCAGTACCAACATGACTCAAACTGTACCAACACCAGGTAAGCTGTACCAACATGACATAAGTTGTATCAACAGGACATAAGTTGTACCAACACCAGGTAAGTAGTATCAACATCAGGTAAGCTGTACCAACATGACATAATATGTACCAACATGACTCAAACTGTACCAACACCAGGTAAGATGTACCAACAGAACGTAAGCTGTACCAACATGGCATAAACTATAACAACACCAGACAAGCTGCACCAACATAAGGTAAGTTTTACCAACAACAGGTAAGCTGTACCAACATGACATAAACTGTACTTAAATTAGGTAAGTTGTACCAACATCAGGTAAGCAGTACCAACATGACATGAGCTGTACCAACATCAGGTAAGCAGTACCAACATGACATGAGCTGTACCAACAACAGGTAAGCTGTACCAACATGACATAAACTGTACTTAAATTAGGTAAGCTGTACCAACATCAGGTAAGCAGGACCAACATGACATGAGCTGTACCAACATCAGGTAAGCTGTACCAACATGACATAAACTATAACAACACCAGACAAGCTGCACCAACATCAGGTAAGTTTTACCAACAACAGGTAGGCTGTACTAACATGACATAAACTGTACTTAAATTAGGTAAGTTGTACCAACATCAGGTAAGCAGTACCAACATGACATAAACTGTACCAACATCAGGTAAGCAGTACCAAAATGACATAAACTGTACCAATAGCAGGTAAGCTGTACTAACATCAGGTAAGGTGTACCACAATCAGGTAAGCTGTACCAACATGACATAGTCTGTACCAAGAGCAGGTAAGCTGTACCAACATCAGGTAAGGTGTACCAAAATCAGGTAAGCTGTACCAACATGACATAGTCTGTACCAAGAGCTGGTAAGCTGTACCAACAGCACGTAAGCTGTGCCAACATGAAATAAAATGTATCAACATCAGGTTGGCTGTATTAACAGCACGTAAACTGGTACCAACAGGATACAAACTGTACCAACAGCCGGTGAAGTATATCGCCATCAGTTAGATATAAACCAAATCATCGTCATGTAAACACTATCAGTATTTTAAACATATCACACATGTTCTGTATC
The DNA here is from genome assembly GCA_032209605.1 of Mactromeris polynyma. Taxonomy (NCBI): domain Eukaryota; kingdom Metazoa; phylum Mollusca; class Bivalvia; order Venerida; family Mactridae; genus Mactromeris; species Mactromeris polynyma. The sequence goes on along the minus strand of JASFXZ010000031.1, from coordinate 1,826,753 downwards.
TCCGCCATATACAGTCCCAACCCCGGATGAGAAAGGCTAAGACACGGACTTCATTGGGGCTCAGACCAAAATACACGTTACATGCAGTTTTTAGATAACTTTGCAACATGTTCTCATGTGAATCTGTTAAAACTGGCTCGAAAGATCGATCTGAAAAGCTATCAAAACTATCAGTTCCCGATTTATTTGCTTTTTGATGTATCAAACACAATGTCATAGGGTTGATTTTAATCTGTTTGGCAACTGATCGGATACTTTGTCTATATATAGTATACTACATCGTTAAATCTCCCTTTAATGACATCTGCATGAACGTTCGTGGCGGTGTTGTTTTAGTTTCGAACCATTCTACAAAGACAATAATTTATAGATCTACTCGATCTAATTATTTGTACTTGAGATCTCTATTGAAAAATGATAAATGTTAAGTCAAATGTAGATCTATACGTTATCAACAGTAAAACATACTAAACGTAACTTTACATATATTCAGTGGTAGTTTTTTTTACACTTTACCCCGTGTAACATTGTGCCCCGGTCTCCCCTAGGGTTTATAAGCAATTAAACACATATGACTATCTTGTGACTGTAACAAACGTACAACGCCAGTTACGGCATGGAACGGGCAAATCTGATTGTTATTGCTCGTTACAGTGTATTTCATGCTTGAAGAAGATCTTGTCTAATTTCATTAGCTCTCGGCGGCGGGTGAAGTCGGTATCTTGCTGTGTACCAAACGATCCCAGAAATGATGTACTTACATGTATATTCAAAGTTGTGACATTCAACGTAAATACCGGTATGGCTCTTGTCTTAAAATGATGCGTTATCATGTACTTCCTGCACGCGTACACGTACTTCGTACAAGGTATTGGACAGTATTGCAGAGTCCAGAAACAAGCAAGAATGAATCCAGGCCTTTAAGCAATGTACAGACAGCGACATGTTTTGACACAACGGGCAGCTATATTTCAGTCGTGATAAATATTACATTAGGCAATTTTTCTCAGCCAAAAAAATGTTCCGGCATGATTTTAAATGTAATTAAGATATTACGTCAATGGTCATAAATTAGGATTTTAAAAACAAGCTTTCCAAAACAGATAAGTCAAGTTTTTATCGTCTCCTGACAACGAGCATAGTTCAGTTCAATTATATCACGATATGGAACCTTTCGGAGAAACACATAGTAAGTAAACTACGTGCAACTTGAAGCCAGAAGATATGTACAAGTTATAACTGACTCAACAAGCTCATCCATGACCTAGTTGATGTACCTAGGAAGGAATTTTATCATACTGCACTTGCTCTGGCTTTTCTATTTTTCGTCTTTGACTCTCTTTGCTCTCACGCATTTAACTTAACTGTACTTTATAGAACCAGTTGAAAATTGTCAAAAGTAAATCAAGGAGGAAAAGTAAGTCCGGTGTGGAACTCGAACCCACGACCCCTAACACAAGTACGGCGCTCTACCGACTGAGCTAACCACACACCACCATACTCCTCCCCCTTCCGGCATTTGAGGCTCAACCATCGTGGACCGTCAAATACCGCTGTCACCATTGAAGTAAATCAAGGGGGAAAAGTGCGCCCGATGCGGGACTCGCACCCACGACCCCTAACACTAGTACGGCGCTCTACCGACTGAGCTAACCCCACACCACCATACTCCTCCCCTTCCGGCATTTGAGGCTAAACCACCGTGGACCGTCAAACACCGCTGCCACCATTGAAGTAAATCAAAGGGGAAAAATGCTCCCGATGTGGGACTCGCACCCACGACCCCTAACACTAGTACGGCGCAGTACCGACTGAGCTAACAGGGCGGCTGTCTAACCCCACACCACTACAAACCTTTGACGGATGAAAAATTGAACGTACGCAGCAGAATGTAAAATGTAGTCGTTGATGATTGGGAAGGCTAAATAACTAACTCAATTATAGATTGAATACATCTGGATTTATCAATGTTCTTTTTATAGCTATAGAATTTGCATTACTAAGAGAATAGTGCGATTCTTCGTCTGAATCGAAGACGACAGCGCTATTTCTTATTCATTCGTACGAGGTTTTGACAAAACCAAGAGCGTAGAAAGAGTTAGAGAATTACTTGATTTTTGTTTTATAATTACATTTAAAACATTGCCATGATTACTTGAAACGAATAATATTGCTTTTAAATTTGCACGATGTATATGCAGTTTCAAAGAACGTTTATTGAATACATTTTTACCTTACTGTAGCAGTTCTCGGTTAATTGAATTTCGGATATTCAGTTTCTGATTGCGTTCTAGAGCTTCCAAATACTGAACAGTTAATAAATCAATAGCAAAAAGTTTGCATTGAACTTCTTTTTCACCAACATTTCATTTTGGGCATGTTAGTCAGATGTTGTGATTTAATTAAATTTATTTTTAATGCTCTAAATTCTAATTGCATCATTCGGAATTGTTCATTATTTCAATATATTTGTGATTTTATTCTTATGATGCTGATTACGGGTGCGTGTTTATCGCTGATTGACAACAAAATTGTCCAATTACACTCCTAGTTTTCGTCACAAGTTTGTTTACATCGTAGTAATAGTATTGAGCACTTTTTAGTTCTTCAAGATGACAGTGTTTATTGCGGTCAAAATTCTCCTAAAACTCCTGGAAAACAATGTAGAACTTCAGTATATCATGGTCCACCCAGTTTTCGTGACATTATTCTGAATTGTTCAAAGTTTTCACGTGAAAACTTCAAAAGCACGAGTTGAAAACTTACCACATCAGTCATCAGGACAAACGGCATAGGGTTACACATTTATTCACTGAGCATCAACCATAATTCCATATCTAATGCTAAAAGTAAAAGCTCTCTTCGTGATAGAACTATTTATATTTGGGCTTCTTACTATTACTTCATATCTATGTTTTATACACCTATTCATTGGTATATTCCAGCAGGTCGTTTCTGACCATCATGGATTCATACAGAGTGATGTCCGAGTTGGAGTGTGGAGATGGCAGATGTAGAGATATGTTCTGGGATTTTGTATATATTGTAGTCGTACCCGGAGCGGTTGTGTTCATAGTTGTATTTATCACCAGTATTCTCATGTGCTGTTCTGCTTGTAAAAGGTAAAACTGCACGTTTTGCAGGGGCGTAGATTCCCGTATACCGTGTAGGCAGTATCTAGGCTTCGGCCTCTTTTTTTTTCAAAAAATTAAAATAGCCAAAAATGCAATAAGATATTTAATGTATGTTTTGGATGTTATTGTAAGCATATTTTCTAGAATGAAATATGCACCAAAACGGATCTCTGATGATCTAGCTACAAAACTTTTTAACAGGGACCATACCCCTTGACCCCCCTAAAACTAGGCCGACACAGAAATTTCAGCTAAGCTACGCCCCTGTTTTGATACTGAAATGATGCAATAAGTTAATGCAAACTATTACCCTAAAGAACCCCAAATTACCATTTCCATTGTCGTGGATTCTACATGTATAACTTACTACATTTTTTAGATTTCGCTCTTTTTGTTCAAAGATGGTCGAGCCGCGGTCGTGGTCCAGTGGTTAGTGCACTGGACTTGTAACCCGGCGATCCGGGTTCGATTCCCGTTCGCGGCAGGTCATACCCTTCCATGAAAATTTGACAAAAATGTTGATTTTCCTCCACATGTGGAGAAGTTGCCGGCTCCTTGTGGAAAGGTTAGTTAGTACTGGTAAGAATTCAGTCCAGGAAAAACTGATTAGGTGAACCGGCCGTCGTATATAACTGAAATATCGTTGAGAAACGGCGTTAAACCCAATGAAACAAACAAAGATGGTCGTGACTTTTTAAATTCATTGCCAATGGTAAAAAACTTGCATTGTACTGAAACTTGCTGGTGTTAAATGCCATTTTGTAATATTCATGCAGCATGGAAGGGTACTGAACATGACATTGCTTATTGATGTGAGGTGTTGATAAGCTGAGTGAGAATTAAAGAAAGTATGATACTAGGACAAAAACATATTCAGTGTCTTTTTCACTTCTAGGGGAATGGTGGCGGGGCCCTTTGATAGGGGAAAATTAATGTGCATAACAAAGTATACATTTCTATTTGTTTTCACTACACTTCAGTGTTGCAGTGACGTAAACATGTAAATATGCTAACAGATTAGTTAGTTTCATTACAGGCCAATGTTTCTATCTTTCTGACTAAAAATATCAACAATACTGGCAGCATCTCTGTCACTCATATCACCATGCAAGCAAATTCTCATAAGTGCATCCAAAGAGTATGAGTGTAGGAGGGGAATTTTAACGGAGAATAGGCAAAAAAAACATACTTTTGAGGGAGGGGAATGGGTCCGAATTTCGGCCCCAAAAAGGCTCGAAAAAAACACTGATATTAAGAGTGTCGGTTATATTTTTATTAGGTTGCATATCAGCTAAATATTCAGAAAAATATGAACATTTCAGAACCAAGAAAATTGTTCAAACAGTTGAGAGGTTGACTCGTTGGACTTGTCTATTTGAATCTATGTCTGTGTCTTATATTTTGAATATTTGATTTCTGTTCACTGACATACAGTATAAGCTAAATAATAAGACCATCCTTGGAACCCTTGAAAACTGGTCTTCTTATTGAGATGGTTTTAATATTGAGGTTGAATAAAGAGCAAAATAGTGAAAATGGAACTGAAAATTATGTTGTTAATATTGAGGTGGCCTTATATTGAGGTGGTCTTTATGTGAGGTTTTACTGTAGTTCATCCTTCACAATGAACAAGTAGTTAAAGTACTCGCTGTTTCTCTAGATTTGTATTTTGTTTTATTGTAGGAAGAAGCAGTATACAGTTAATGATGAGTAAGTCCTTCTTTATCTCAATTTGATCTTGCACTAGGTTCCAGATAATTTGCTATTCCAGAAAGAATGAAATACTGTATAATATTTGTATTTTCTCTTTTAAAAACCTGAAATTTGCCTAGTTAACTGCTTTCTCAAAATTGCGTTTACTAACAACATATTCAACTTCTTAAGAATTGTACATGCTAAGTATACATTTCCTGTACACAAGATAATCACTCTTCAGCTAAGCCTAAACACTTAAATCTTTACCAGTTTTTGTCATATAACACGTCATTTGTTCTATATGATAGTACGATACTGTTTATCTGCTCAATCTAAAAGTTTGCCCTATCTGAATCCAATAAGGAATTCAAATGATAATTGCCACTGTAAAATGTGATAATATCAGGTACCGAACTTGACCTTGTGTCAAATTCCTGTCTACTCTTTCTTCAATTGATTATCGACCCATTTTATGCTTTTCAAGTGTCTCTATCAAATTTCCATTGTGTAAGTTATTCGCAACAAAACAAGATTTGCACATGCCTTGGTTCGAGCCTTTTCACCTCAAAGCACAGTAGCAAAATAATTTCACAAAACTGGTTAGTAGATATTACAGATATTTATCTAAAATGACCACATGGAAACAATTAAAATGATTCAATTCAAAATAAAGGGTACATGGAAATTAGCCTCTAGGACATAAGCCCCATAGCTCAAATTTGCATAGGCGGACAAAAGCCCCTTAATAATATTGCACATGTGGACAATAGCCCCTTCTTTATTTTGCGCATGCAGACAAAAGCCCCTTCAACATGAGACATTAGCCCCTTCATGGTTTTGTTGAGTAGGACATAATCCCCTTCCCACACAAAGAGTGAAGTTTGGAAGATTGTTGAAGAGCTCCAATATTTATTCCTTTATATTTATTATTATCTTTTCAATTAAATTAAATATTTATTAGTATTTTGTCTAAACAGGTAAAAAAATGGGGAAAGTTTACTTTGCCTTAAAACAAATACTTTAACAAGTATTTCATAACTAGGGAACTTCAAAGAAGTTTGGATCTAGTGATAATTATAAACAAGAGATGTTTGTAAAACATTATGCCCTCTGTGACCTTCAATAGAAAATCAATAGTGTTCCTCTGCTACCCACGATGAATGTGTGGACCAAGTTTGAGGATGATAGGTTCAGTTATTGAACGGCATAATAATTGAGCAAAACACCCTATACAGAGTATAGGGGCTAATGTCCTACATTCAAAATAAAGAAATAGCAGCGATATTAAATCAGAGTACTTACAAGTTTTGCCAAGTGTATTTAATTCACATAAACTGACAATGGAATTTATTGTTTGGAATTGTATTCAATATTTCTGTTATTTTACCATTTTTTATTCCATGCATTACTTGGTCATATTTTAAATGTTACTGATGCATAAAATAAATTTATACCAACTGGCTTTGTATTTCATACGTATCAAATTGATGTTTATTTATAAAATTGCATCAGCTACATTATTGCTATTATTGCTGTAATATTAATGTTATATATGTATTTAATGTAGCAGTACTAGCATTAATAAGGCAAACAATAAAGATTGTTATACTAATATGATATTATAAATACACTGCCCTTTAGGAATCCCTTTACATAAAACAATAGACAATACTTAGGATTTATAATAGTTTCATAATTATTGTTACTGCAGTATGTATGTGTAACACTAACAAACAATGTAATAATTAATATTATCATTATAAGTTAAAGCATCCGGATGTCACTCCTTTTCTATTGTATTGTACTTCAGCACAGTATCCTCGTTCTAATTACCTTGACCAGTTACTGTGCTAGATGGCCCTTAGATAAGCACAGTACTAACTTCCTGCTGATCATGCACTTAAGCTATGGTCCAGAAACAAAGAGAAGTGAATCCAGATCTTTAATACTGAGATTTGTTTTACAAGATCCAGCCAATGTTGTGAGTGTACAAAAGACCAGCGTTGCCCTCCTTATTCCTTGTTTTATATCTGGTTGGCAATTAATTTTCATGATTTTGGATATGAAATTATGAATAACAAAGAATCTACCAATCGATCATATCAATAGATATTCAGAAATGTTTTACTAAGTCTATTTTGCAGCGGCACGTAGCTGCTAGTCTTTTACTTGAAAATCATGATAATGTGTCTAATTGCTGTATGTTGCAGTAGCTTTTTCAATATGCTCTTTGTCAATATAATGTTCCTTATAAATTACAGGACTCTGATTTTGAGGTATAACTCAATAAGAAGAGCTTCATTGAACTTACGACATTTGTCGCACAACAGAGATACGCCACTACTGTCTAGTCGAGCTGACAGAGATGTTCGTACTGCATCATTAAATTTGGAGAGAGATCAGAGGTACCGGCGAGGAGGTCCTGGAACCGCAAGTGCTCCTGGTACTCTACAGAGGTAAGTTATTGTACATAGAATTATATTTTTAAACCTGGAAATTATTTTATTTTTTCGTCTTAGGGTGGGGAAGTCCTGGACTAGTCCAGTTCTTCTCCCCTAGACAATTATCTTATTTTTCATATTAGGGCGGAGAAGTTCTTGACTAGTCCAGTTCTTCTTCCCTTGGAAACTTATTTTTCATCTTAGGGCGGGGAAGTTCTGGACTAGTCCAGTTCTTCTCCCCTTGTAAAATATTATACTCTTTTATCCATCTCATGCTGTACATGATTGCTGAACCTTATACTTGTTACAATAATTCACAGGGTTCTAGAAACTTACTTTAAATACAGCTGTCCCAGACCAGTTCACATGTCAAAGTTGACTTGTCCGACATGGGAGGCAAGTTGTCCGAGCATAGATTAGGGTATGGATTAACATTTAAGTAGGCATACATAACATACTTGTCCTGGACTAAATCCAACTCAACTGTTGGTAGCCCGAATCAGCAATGAGACTTGTCAAAGATGTCGGGCTAGCGAATTTCAAAGCCCTCATTTAATAGTTGAAGACATAATATATATTATGAATAGTGGCTGATGTATTATACATATTAAGACTCTCGCTTTTTCATAAGATAACTTTTTTGGACATGTTTATTCTGGTCAATCACTTTAGAATTATGTGTTAAAATACAAATTTTCAATTTATTCTAATGCACGTATGCTTGCACTACTTCTATAAGCAGGAGAGTTTCCTACAAGGATTAGATTCCAGTTCTTGTTACTTAATCCTTTTTATTTTAGGGATCGTGACAGGCATAATCGTCACCATAGAAACCGAAGTTCGGGTATACCCCCTCAGTACAGTACTCCACCAAGGTATCCTTCATCAGAAGTAGTGAACATTGGATCTGGGTAAGAAACGTTTTGAATGTTTGGCACAAGAATTGTGTAACTGTTACTTTGCTAGTAACAGGGATGTCAAAACTCAGGATTAATCCGAATTCAGAGCCCAAAAGATCGATATTCAGATCAATGTAAATCGGATGAGTTTTTATTGGGTTAGAGGCGAACCTGCTACTGAATGAACAGAATTGAGTACCAGAGTATTTTTGAAAAAGCATACGATAACAACCAAGGTTTTCCGCGGACGAGTCTGTGGATGAGTTCTTAGATTCCCCAATGCCCCTCTTAGTTTTAAGGTTTGAGGATTTCGCGCCGTTGACACACTCGCAATAGTGAGTTACAATAGTCTTGCTCTAAATCATCGATACATGGAGATTTTGTGTTTGTTTCATTTCCTTACGTAAAATTGGATAAAAACTGTTAGTGATGCTGGAAAATATTGTCATTTACTAGTAATTTACAATATATTAACTTATAGATGACTTTTTGAACAGCAGAATTGAAGTCTTGTAATCTATGTTGTCAGTATCTTTATTTACCATCAGTTCGTTTAAAAATACTGAATACCTTGTGATGCCATATTTTCAGGTATATACACTGCCATCCAAAAGTTTCTTCACACTTGAATATTTTGAATTTCGTTACTTTTTCTTACAGAACTTCAAATAAAACATGTATGACCATGAAGTTAATTTATTCATCCCACTTCTGTGATGGATAGTTAAGAATTAACAATTTTCACATCTCGGGAGCAGCATCAATCGGCCTGCATCCGAAAGCAATACGTGTGTAACTGATTGATCTGACACAGAAAATAAGATAATTTGTTTGAGTACAAATTTATAAATACTTCTACAGAAAATTATTGCTGTGTTAAAAAGCATTTTTCATGTATTACATGTGAAACAAATATGAAAATACATTAATTGCAATGGGAAATATTCAAAGTGTGCAGGAACTTTTGGAGGGCAGTGTATATAGGTCTGTTCTGTGCTAGCAAGTTTTGTGTTTTGGCCGTGAAAGTTTAGTTACTTTGTTTATTTAATGTTGACACAGACTCTCTGTTCATTCTCTCATGTAGTAGGCAGCATTTTATCATGTCTTATGACAAGCGAAAGAAGGGATATACAAATACATAAATCTTAATCAACACAATTATGGATTGTGTTATCAAGGGTAGCTTCCCTTTAACACAGATTTATTTGTACATGTTCTTGTGTTATACTCTATTGTGTATTATAACATCATTGATCATTCACTTCCTAAATGTTGAAGATATATTTTGATAATGTGAAGGTCAATTACAAAGTTTCGTTTACATAACTTTGAAGTATTTCCCTGCAGCTGGGCTGTGTTTTGACAATCTGTCAATGAATATGTACGCAAAACCTCAATAATAAGACCAACCTCGTGACCCTTGAAATTTGGTCTTAATATTGAGGTGGTCTGAATATTGAGGTTGAATAGCAGACTTTGAAAAGGTGTTCTTAATTTTGAGGTGATCTAATTATTGAGGTGGTCTAATTATTGAGGTGGTCTTTAAGTGAGGTTTTACTGTATAAGATTGGAGTAAGTTGGCTTTATAGCCTTCAAGATGTTGTAACAAACATATATTTTTGACCGCATTTTATTTCAGGGTTGAGTATGCTGAGCTTCACTATGGTATAACACAGGCTACGGTGTTAAATCAACAAGAAAGTATTGCTGTTAACCAGTGACATTCTAGTAGAGAAATTGTGTCCTCGTATTTCTTGTAGATTAGTGCATCACTTCAAAAAATGTTTGTTTGTTATACTCTGTCAAACACACCAGCCTTTATTACTGCAACTCGACCCGCTGAAGTAGACCTTAAATAAATTGTTAGGATCTTCAGGGTAGGACTGTAGTATTTTCATAGAAGATGTACAGTCAACCCTGTCTTACACAGCCAGTAAAGGGAATCATCAAATGTGGCTGTCTAAAGCAGGTGGTCATTTAATACAGGTGTATTTAACATAAATATGGTCAGATGATATGTATTCATAGTGGCTGCTAAGGACAGGTGGCTGCTTAATTTATTATCACAGGTTCAACAGTGCTCAGGAAAAAATGTTAAAAGTAATAATTGGCCAGCAAACCAACGTCCTTTATTGTGGAAAGTGGTACTACAAACAAATAAATTCTAGGGAAGGCCTAACCACTTTAGTTATGTTATACATTTCTTCTTTGTTTTTGCCTAGGTTTATGTATAATGTGTTCTGTTGGTAAGTTGCACAGAAACACTATACATATTTGTTTATGAATCTCATGTTTTGGTCTTTCAGCTGGTATTATGAGATAGATATACAGTTGGACCTCATTCATTCGAATTCTTCGGGTCCGAAATTTTATTTCGAATAATACTTGGTTTTGGATAGCCCATTTCAATTTGATGTGCCTAAAAAGATACTTTGAGACCGGGTATTTATTCCGGATATTACACCAAGTATTAAGATATAAGGTTGTCGAATAAATGATGTCAGACTGTATTATTATACATGTACTTTTGTGAAACAATTTGACCTTGTACCAACATTATCAAATATAACTATCATCCATTGCTTGTTGTGAACAATTATTGCTCTACTTCAATGGGAAATGCAGATTGCATGAAAAGTAATGTTTTTTTTTCATCTTGAAAAAAGTATTCTCCTTTTTCTCCACATTGAAATATATTTCAATATTAGCTGTTATGTTGTTTAAGAAGATTTGCATCCGAATAGGGCATTAACTGATACATCTGGTATGATTGTGGTGAACTGAACAATTTTTGCAGGATTATTGTCAATTCTTATGATAACGACCATGTTTGTTCCTTGGATTTGTTGTTGCTATGAGTATGCCATTATATTGAATTGGATCCATGGATGAATGAGCAGATTTGTGTTAGTAAGCAAGTATTCAGGTTTAGGGAATGTCATTGTTAACTGAAGTTTCATCCTGGAACATTTTCCTATGTGCCAAATATTTAAATATTGTTTTATAATCGTGTCACTGGTACTATATTTGCAGAAACATACAATGTTTGCATAAAATAGTGTTTGTATTATGTGTATATTGTGATAGTATTTTTACATAATACATTATGAATTTTATTTATTGTTGTAGATTTAGAATGTATTGTACCTTTACTTTTAATACTATCCTTGGTGCTATTTACCATTGTAATATCAGGGGTGTCAAAATTCCGGATTAATCCGGAAATCCGGATTCAGAGCCCAAGAGATGGATTTGGAGAACGATATAAATTTTAAGATGGGGAGGGGCGAATCGGCTACTGGACGAATGGGATTGGGTACAAATGCATTTTTTAAAAAGCATATGATAACAGCCAAGGTGTTCCATGGACAAGTCAGGGATCCAAAGGTTGTGAGTTTGAGTCCCACTATGAGTGGAGTTTGATCACGATCTCTAAAATTTGTCATGAGTACTGGATGGTAGCCAGGAAGCAGTCATCGAGAATGATTAGTTTAAGTTGTAACAACTTGTTTCACAATCGATGTACAATAAATAAGTTTAAACTAAGTCCATGGATGAGTTGTTTGGTTCTATTTTAATCTTCAGGATTGAGGATTTGGCTCTGTTGACACCCCGTAATACGTTTTATAAGTTTGATTTACTTGGTGCTATTTGCAATTGCTTGGTTCATAGTCAATAAAAGTTTATGTTGTTTTACATAGTGTTGTTTTACATAGTGTTGTTTCTGTTTATTTGTTACAGTGCCATAGCTCACTCACAATCTGATTCAAACTCATTAAAGTTGTATGCTTATTTTTTGTGCATTTGTTTACCTAAACAAACATGAAAAATACATTTCCTATACATGTAGTACATCATAAAATTTAGGGTTTGTCTATAAGCACGGACCTATATACCAGGTCCGTGCTATAAGTAATATGGTGTTTTAAAATAAAGATATTTTCAATCAGTTGTACATTGCAATGGTTGTTATAAGAGATGTTTTAACCAATGTAACAATAATACTTGATGAAGTCAATTCAAACATTTTATGTTCAGATGAGCCTGATACATCTTTAAAATCAGATATAACACAATTATGTACATTAAGAACATACTATAATAGGACATATGTCAGATAAGACAAATCATACATTTGAAAACACTCCTGATCACAGATATAAGGTATAATATATGTTTCTTTGTCTGTGAAAAAAAAAATGGAAGAGGTGGAAAGGGGAGCTTCAATGAACCATTAAGAGTAGAAAATGTGGTGACTAACAAGTATTAACCTACTGTTTCAAAAGCAACTAGTGACTTCCCCAGAGGTGAAGAACAACAGACTTTGGAAGTATTACCTCCTGCCTATCTATTTTCTACTGTCAAATTGGCATGAAGAACATAGGCCTCACCTAAGTTTCAAACGAATGACCTCCACATGGGCATTGTTTTAACACATGAGCTGTGGTTGACTTAACAGTATAAATGGCTGCCTGGATAAGTATCGAACATCATGGACTGATTTATTATAATGAAGTTCATCAAGAAAGGAGACTTCTGAAAATTAACTTGAGCAATACAAATGTATACCCCGAAAGTGTCATTTTGAGCATTTAACAATCACCCAAGTATGTCGTCCATTAACACATACAATGTCATCTCCTAAGCCAACTGCAAGAAAGTGGTAAGTCTTGGTCAGAAGCTTCCTGACATTGTCTAATTTCTTCAGGTTAATGGTTATGTAGCACTGTCTTTAGTGTCTGCATTCCGGCCGTATGTGGGGATGAACATAGCGTCTGCATTCTCGCAGTTTATGGTGATGTACCTAATAGCATCTGCATTCTGGCAGTTTATGGTGATGAAGTGTCTATAGCGTCTGCATTCTGGCATTTTATGGTGATGTTGTACCTATAGCGTCAGCATTCTGGCAGTTTATGGTGATGAAGTATCTATAGCGTCTGCATTCTGGCAGTTTATGGTGATGTAGTGTCTATAGCGTCTGCATTCTGGCATTTTATGGTGATGTTGTACCTAAAGCGTCTGCATTCTGGCAGTTTATGGTGATGTAGTGTCTATAGCGTCTGCATTCTGGCAGTTTATGGTGATGTAGTGTCTATAGCGTCTGCATTCTGGCAGTTTATGGTGATGTAGTGTCTATAGCGTCTGCATTCTGGCAGTTTATGGTGATGTAGTACCTATAGCGTCTGCATTCTGGCAGTTTATGGTGATGTAGTGCCTATAGCGTCAGCATTCTGGCAGTTTATGGCAATGTTGTACCTATAGCGTCTGCATTCTGGCAGTTTATGGCGATGTTGTACCTATAGCGTCAGCATTCTGGCAGTTTATGGTGATGTTGTACCTATAGCGTCTGCATTCTGGCAGTTTATGGCGTTGTTGTACCTATAGCGTCAGCATTCTGGCAGTTTATGGCGATATTGTACCTATAGCGTCTGCATTCTGGCAGTTTATGGCGATGTAGTGCCTATGACGTCTCCATTCTGGCAGTTTATGGCGATGTAGTGCCTATAGCGTCTGCATTCTGGCAGTTTATGGCGATGTAGTGCCTATAGCGTCTGCATTCTGGCAGTTTATGGTGATGAAGTGCCTATAGCGTCAGCATTCTGGCAGTTTATGGTGATGTAGAGTCTATAGCGTCTGCATTCTGGCAGTTTATGGTGATGTAGAGTCTATAGTGTCTGCATTCTGGCAGTTTATGGTGATGTAGAGTCTATAGTGTCTGCATTCTGGCAGTTTATGGTGATGTAGTGTCTATAGCGTGGGCATTCTGGCATTTTATGGTGATGTAGTGCCTATAGCGTCTGCATTCTGGCAGTTTATGATGATGTTGTACCTATAGCGTCTGCATTCTGGCAGTTTATGGTGATGGAATACCTATAGCGTCTGCATTTTGGCAGTTTATGGTGATGTAGTGCCTATAACGTCTGCATTCTGGCAGTTTATGGTGATGTAGAGTCTATAGTGTCTGCATTCTGGCAGTTTATGGTGATGTAGTGTCTATAGCGTCAGCATTCCGGCAGTTTATGGTGATGTAGTGCCTATAGCGTCTGCATTCCGGCAGTTTATGGTGATGTAGTGCCTATAGCGTCTGCATTCTGGCAGTTTATGGTGATGTTGTGCCTGTAGCGTCTGCATTCTGGCAGTTTATGGTGATGTAGAGTCTATAGCGTCTGCATTCTGGCAGTTTATGGTGATGTAGTGTCTATAGCGTGGGCATTCTGGCATTTTATGGTGATGTAGTGCCTATAGCGTCTGCATTCTGGCAGTTTATGATGATGTTGTACCTATAGCGTCTGCATTCTGGCAGTTTATGGTGATGGAATACCTATAGCGTCTGCATTTTGGCAGTTTATGGTGATGTAGTGCCTATAACGTCTGCATTCTGGCAGTTTATGGTGATGTAGAGTCTATAGTGTCTGCATTCTGGCAGTTTATGGTGATGTAGTGTCTATAGCGTCAGCATTCCGGCAGTTTATGGTGATGTAGTGCCTATAGCGTCTGCATTCCGGCAGTTTATGGTGATGTAGTGCCTATAGCGTCTGCATTCTGGCAGTTTATGGTGATGTTGTGCCTGTAGCGTCTGCATTCTGGCAGTTTATGGTGATGTAGAGTCTATAGCGTCAGCATTCTGGCCATTTATGGTGGCGTTGAAGTGTCTATGAAGTGTCTGCAGTCTTGTGGTTTATGGGGATGTTGTAGTACCTATAGTGTCTGCATTATGGCAGTTATGGTGCAGTTACAGTGCCTTTAGTGTCATCATTCTGGCAGTTTATGGTGATGTTGCAGGCCCTCTAGCATATACATTCTGGCAGTTTATGGTGATGCTGAAGGCCGTCTAGTGTGTGCATTCTGACAGTTTATGGTGATGTTGCAGGCCCAAAAGCGTATGCATTCTGGCACTTTATGGTGATGCTGCAGGCCCAATAGCGTATACATTCTGGCAGTTTATGGTGATACTGCATGCCCTGTAGCGTATGCATTCTGGCAGTTTATGGTGATGCTGCAGGCCCTGTAGCGTATGCATTCTGGCAGTTTATGGTGATGCTGCAGGCCCTGTAGCGTATGCATTCTGGTAGTTTATAGGGATGCTGCAGGCCCTCTAGCCTATGCATTCTGGCAGTTTATGGTGATGCTGCAGGCCCTCTAGCCTATGCATTCTGGCAGTTTATGGTGATGCTGCAGGCCCTGTAGCGTATGCATTCTGGCAGTTTATGGTGATGCTGCAGGCCCTGTAGCGTATGCATTCTGGCAGTTTATGGTGATGCTGCAGGCCCTGTAGCGTATGCATTCTGGCAGTTTATGGTGATGCTGCAGGCCCTGTAGCGTGTGCATTCTGACAGTTTATGGTGATGCTGCAGGCCCTGCAGCGTGTGCATTCTGGCAGTTTATGGTGATGCTGCAGGCCCTCTAGCGTGTGCATTCTGGCAGTTTATGGTGATACTGCAGGCCCTCTAGCCTATGCATTCTGGCAGTTTATGATGATGTTGCAGGCCCTCTAGCATATGCATTCTGGCAGTTTATGATGATGTTGCATGCCCTGTAGCATATGCATTCTGGCAGTTTATGGTGATGTTGCATGCCCTCTAGCCTATGCATTCTGGCAGTTTATGGTGATATTGCAGGCCCTCTAGCCTATGCATTCTGGCAGTTTATGATGATGTTGCATGCCCTGTAGCGTATGCATTCTGGCAGTTTATGATGATGTTGCAGGCCCTCTAGCGTATGCATTCTGGCAGTTTATGATGATGTTGCATGCCCTGTAGCGTATGCATTCTGGCAGTTTATGATGATGTTGCAGGCCCTCTAGCCTATGCATTCTGGCAGTTTATGATGATGTTGCAGGCCCTCTAGCCTATGCATTCTGGCAGTTTATGGTGATGCTGAAGGCCCTCTAGCCTATGCATTCTGGCAGTTTATGGTGATGCTGCATGCCCTGTAGCGTATGCATTCTGGCAGTTTATGGGGATGCTGCATGCCCTGTAGCGTATGCATTCTGGCAGTTTATGATGATGCTGCAGGCCCTCTAGCGTATGCATTCTGGCAGTTTATGGTGATGCTGCAGGCCCTCTAGCGTATGCATTCTGGCAGTTTATGGTGATGCTGCAGGCCCTCTAGCCTATGCATTCTGGCAGTTTATGGTGATGTTGCAGGCCCTCTAGCATATGCATTCTGGCAGTTTATGATGATGTTGCATGCCCTGTAGCATATGCATTCTGGCAGTTTATGGTGATGTTGCATGCCCTCTAGCGTATGCATTCTGACAGTTTATGGTGATGCTGCAGGCCCTCTAGCGTATGCATTCTGGCAGTTTATGGTGATGCTGCAGGCCCTCTAGCCTATGCATTCTGGCAGTTTATGATGATGTTGCATGCCCTCTAGCCTATGCATTCTGGCAGTTTATGATGATGTTGCATGCCCTGTAGCCTATGCATTCTGGCAGTTTATGGTGATGTTGCATGCCCTCTAGCGAATGCATTCTGACAGTTTATGGTGAGGTTACAGTGTCTATATAGTCTTCATTCTGGCAGTTTATGGTGAGTTTGCAGGCCCTCTAGCATATGCATTCTGGCAGTTTATGATGATGTTGCAGGCCCTTTAGCGTATGCATTCTGGCAGTTTATGATGATGTTGCAAGCCAAAAAGCGTATGCATTCTGGCAGTTTATGGTGATACTGCTTGTCCAATAGCGTAACATTCTGGCAGTTTATGTTGATGCTGCAGGCCCTCTAGCGTATGCATTCTGGCAGTTTATGATGATGTTGCAGGCCCTCTAGCGTATGCATTCTGGCAGTTTATGATGATGTTGCATGCCCTGTAGCGTATGCATTCTGGCAGTTTATGATGATGTTGCAGGCCCTCTAGCCTATGCATTCTGGCAGTTTATGATGATGTTGCAGGCCCTCTAGCCTATGCATTCTGGCAGTTTATGGTGATGCTGAAGGCCCTCTAGCCTATGCATTCTGGCAGTTTATGGTGATGCTGCATGCCCTGTAGCGTATGCATTCTGGCAGTTTATGGGGATGCTGCATGCCCTGTAGCGTATGCATTCTGGCAGTTTATGATGATGCTGCAGGCCCTCTAGCGTATGCATTCTGGCAGTTTATGGTGATGCTGCAGGCCCTCTAGCGTATGCATTCTGGCAGTTTATGGTGATGCTGCAGGCCCTCTAGCCTATGCATTCTGGCAGTTTATGGTGATGTTGCAGGCCCTCTAGCATATGCATTCTGGCAGTTTATGATGATGTTGCATGCCCTGTAGCATATGCATTCTGGCAGTTTATGGTGATGTTGCATGCCCTCTAGCGTATGCATTCTGACAGTTTATGGTGATGCTGCAGGCCCTCTAGCGTATGCATTTTGGCAGTTTATGGTGATGTTGCAGGCCCTCTAGCGTATGCATTCTGGCAGTTTATGGTGATGTTGCAGGCCCTCTAGCCTATGCATTCTGGCAGTTTATGGTGATATTCAAGTGCTTCATGTGTCTGATTTCTAGCTGTCAATAGGGATGTTTCTTATCTTAACATGGACTTCAATTCTCGACTAATAGCAACACATTTAAAAACGTTTTTGTATACTGTTTATATACATGTATGTATATATTAAACAGTGTTTTATGTTAAAGACTCATGATTCAGTGTCCAATTAGAACTTTGTTCTATTGACTATTTGAATGCATAATGTAAGAGCGTCATGCTGACTTAAGTAAACATATTCATTTTAACTTATATATTGTTTCCACGTATAGATCATGAACAATCGCGTTGTAAGTGGTAAACACTTAACATACTCAAACTGTTTGAAATAACAATGTCCGTCCTCCCAGTTAGTCATTGTATAGGTCATACCAAATGTGATCTATGTTATGCATCCTCCAAAGTGTAGGTTTCCGGCTGTCTGATCGGCCTTATACATGTCGTTTAATTTTGAAATCCGCCATAGTAGTAAATATAGGATGTTCTTATGACGGTTTTATAACAGTATTGTCCTAATACCTGTAGCGCATTTTTGAGCAGGATGTGACTGCTGCATAGAAACGAAGATGTTTTCTGGTCAAGTATCATTACGTTACTTGGAATTTGATAAACTTGTTATCACTGGAAATCTCTTGGTTTGGTGTTTACAGAATCTGTACTGAACACTTAACCACAACAAACGGTACCCCAAATAAAAGAATTCAACAACAAATCTCAACATAAAAGCTCAGCATAAAAGCTATATAACACTAGAAATAATGTTCCTGTGATGTCCTAATTATGTATGGATGAAACCCTGTTTTATGCCAGTTGTAATATGATAACTGTCATGATTGATATTTATGATACAAAATATCGTTTCATTGAAAAGTTAAACATTCTACACATAAATACTGTTTAAGGCGTCTATAGATACATGTTATGTATAGCCACCCGGAAGAACATAACGTTCTTAAGTTTATATTTTGAAGAAGGAAAGTATCACTTCGGTCATTTTTTCATATTTGTATACTTTCATTCGTTACCTAACTCCTCCGTTTCACGCAAGTTCCACTGTTTTAAAGAATATATTTGCTCCAAATGCTTGTATACATATGCTGTTAAATAATGAAAGCTAGCAAGTAGAAAATGTATTTATTTACTGTATTATTTGGTTGCTTTGTAACATCAGTATATTATAGTTAACTATTAAACGACTAGTAGCATTATTATTGACAATCTTGTTTTGAACAGCACTTTTGTCATGAAAGACGCAGTAGAGAGACAAAACATAATTGTTGACGCTTCGTTTTTTTCAGGCCTGGTAGAAAAGACGTTAACACAGATCCACTTCGATACGTGTTGGTATCTACGGTAACTTGGTATGACAAATATTCAGTCAACGAGTGTTCATCAGGGCCGTAAATTACATGGAGGCATGTAGGCAGTTGCCTCCTATTGCGGGCTGAAAAAAAATCATTTTTTGTCTAAAAAGGGTCCAAAAATTTTTTCGCCTCGTTCCGCTCGGCGGGGTGCCTCCCCTTCCAGGGGAGGCAATTAACGGCCCTGGTGTTCATGTGTGTAACACTCAGTGCATAATATAATCAGGTTACATACTTGAATATAGCGACTAGTTAAACAATAGATTGTGTTAAACATGTACATCTATATTGCGCATAAACTACCTTATCACATCGCACAGCATAGACACGGAAGTCATATTTGCAATATATATTTTCCTTGAAAAAAAATATTCAAAAGACTCCCACAATGGAGGGACTTTGTAAATAATTTCCGGTTTCAAAACTTTTTGAGGTGCATTGTACACGGAAAAGAAATCTGACAAACACGACCATGTACAAAAATCTATGAATTTAAATATACAAAAATGTAGTTCAAAACAGATGAATGGAATTCATAGAAACTGAAGTTTTTTTGGGAGTCTGAAAATTAAGGAAAATCCGTGTGAAGTTTGGAGTAACTTTAATAAAATTTATTAGATAAACATTTTTAGGGCACACACAAATATTCATGCTTATAAAGCATTGATTTTTCTTCCTGCTAAGATATATACGCGATTATACACTTAACAAAAATTATAAGTGTGCAGGTATAAATATGACCGTATCTTGGTCAATATAAGTCTGATCTTGCTGAAATTTTCAACAAATATAGCGTAGATACCTGGCATAGTATGGTATTTATTTCATGTCTTGAATCTTCAGATTGAAAATATAAAATCAATCAATTTGCTAATGCGAAAAAAATCAGTACTGCAGCTCCCACTTAAAGATGATCTGGTTGCTTGGAAAGAGACTAATAGCGTGTGTGCCCACCCGGACTCGAAGCATCGTGATATTTAAACCGATAAATTCGACCCGAGAATTATGATCTACACATTGCCAATAACAAATATACAAAATTTCGTGTAGAAATGTTAATCAATAAAAACATTATTCGACATTAAAAAGTGCACTCTTATAAGTTGTGTTAAGTAGGCCTACATTGTATATGTATACGTATGCTAACTTGCATCACAAATATTGCTGTCGATTTGTATTCAGCGGATAATGACTTTAATTCAAGCTCTATTAATTTGTCTGTGCTGTGTTTCTATTATCATACTCTTACTATAGTGCTGTATACACGCATGTATATATACCAGTAAAATAACCAGAAAACCACATGAAATAATGGCACTTAGTCTGATATAATAATTGCATAGCTTAATAGAATTGTTATATAAAATGTCCAGAAACGGTACATTAGTTGTACCTGGAACGTGCGGTCCCTGGTTGTACATTTCGCACAGTTTCATTGTTTATAACTGTAAACTTATATTTATTTATCATTACAATTCAGGTTTTTTACAGTTAAGCAACGCATTAATCTTCGTTTTAAAGTTCATCTGGAAAGGCCCTCCTTGCCCCCCCCCCCCCGACCTCTGTCCACATGTGTTATACCCTCCATGCGCCCCATGATCATACTATGCATCCCCTGGAAGAAATTTGAAACTAACGGAAATCACCCTTATTACGGGAAGTAGTGTTTCCTCTGATATGTTAAGAGTGTATTAACCGAAGCTAGGCCTGTGTGTGCGACACAGACACTATAAAATCAATAAACATAGTTATTAATATCGTTTTAAACACACCCTCTGTATATCTCTAACACAGGACACAGCTAGGATTGGTTTAAAAACCGGTATATCGCGCATAACCCGGCAGAGTTTATCCGTGTTCCGGTTGGCTGATCGAATGTGTCACGCAGGTATAGAAAGAGACACACCGTTCCCATTTTTAACTAAACTTCTGCTTTAGACGTTCAGAGAATTACACCAAACCAATAAGGTAAGTTTAATTTTATTTATAATAGATTATATGTGTTGTTATTGTCCTTCTTTTATGAAGGTTATGACCACGAGTGTACAATAATGTCGATTTTCCACTTATGTGGCGTGTTTATGTGTAGCTGAGCTAACGATTTATGAATAACGCTTTATGTTCATGTATTTCACAACACAGCTTGTCGTCTGGTTAGCATAATGCGCTAGTCTCATGTCGTCTGTTCAATGATATGTTGATTTAGCCGGGAGAATGTAACGATGTAACGATAGTAATGTAACATAGGGTCAATAATGGTACAATAGTGCTGTAATTATGTAATATATTATATGCTGGAGTGTATTCAATGATCGATCCATGTGGTAGACAGATGTGTTAAATGTTTTGTAACCATCGTCTGTCAGTGCCCCGCCCGTAAATATACACATAATGAAACCAGAGACAACTATGTGTAATTTTTATCAGACTATGTTGAAAAACAACTCGAGTATAAAGAGAATAATAAGCTTGCGTTAAGTGTATGAAATGTATTTAGTGTATAGCTCACGAAGCCTGCCTAAATGGTTGAATGATAGATTTAGAATCTTCCTTAAACCCAAACAAAACATGAACGGTCGATTTTGGGTTAACAATAGTTCACCACAGACTGAATAAAAAATGTCCTTCTTTGTTTGTTGTGAAATTTCCGCTATTTTTACCAGACCGAATGAACTTATACTGGCGGTCAGTCGCCTTCTGAATCTGACGAATTCTGGTACCTTGTTTATGCTCTCTTGTGCTGTATCAGATGGTATATGTATTCGTCCGCCTATGGCGTAAATGGGATTGATTTATTGTTCATGAGCGTAGCCAGCAAAACAAATAATCCGTTTAGCTTTAAAAAAACATATGTTTGTCCTGTGTGATAAAGAATCATTCTATGAATGTTTTAATACATTTCTACCACCATAATACTTAAACACATAAGTCATTCTCCTATGACATAAAATAGAACCCTTTTATGAGCTCTTTCTGTGTTCAGTCTAAATAGTGAAGTTACACATCTTATCTATGTGAAAGTTCATCTCACTCTCTCGCCATAGATCTGGATTGATTCAGTCATCTCCTTCCGGACGTTCAGCCTTAAAATCCCCAGCAAGGAGTGCTTAAATATCCTGTTAAGCATGTATTTCAACGCTTGTGTGTCGTGCGTTAAGCTTTTGTTAACTCAAAAATGTCTGAAATAGGTTTAATCATGCGAGTTAAAGAAAGGTAAAATCTATGAAAACTGTAAAGGTATTAACCCTTGTGATTTGAATCTTTGCAAAACGCTTCAAAATTAGCATAATATTACGAAAGATTGAGTGAAGAATGTGTTAGAAAAGGATGACCTTGACCTTGAGTTTTTAAAGCACCTTACTCGGTTGTATCAATACACAACACAATTTATTTTGTTTAATGTGAGGTCATCCTTTAAAAAATGTTTGCTTAGCGTAATCGTTCTACCTACTACGGAAATATCCCCTACTCACTCTAAGGAGTTTGTGGTGTCGGAGTGGGAATGTTGGTTTTTTGTGGGGGGGGGGGGGGGCTGGTTATTTAATATTTGAATCTTGTAAGACAATAAAAAGTGATAAATACAAGGAAATTGCTTCTCCGCCTACTTATAAACCCAATTCGATAAGGCTTTCATAATCGATTTATCCATTATATTCGGTATAGGGTGGGAAGGTTGTTTAAATCATATTTTCAATTATGAACGGATGAATAGGTTGTATGCAACACCACTATAATCGATATTTAGGAATGAAAGAAATAGCGAATTTGAGTTAAACCTACATTTTGTTGGGTAGCGTTATGCCAAACAAACGCACGTTTAAGAAGCGCACAAATAAACAATAGTCTTATTGGGGTATTGTATGTTGCCATAAATGGTAGATCGATACAATAATAATATTTGTAATCTTTTAATAGAAATTATGGACTCGTACAAAATAATTTATTACATTACCACTTTTGTCGGATGTTTTACCTTAATGTAATATAATTTTGTTGCAATGTTTGTGTTGATTTCTCGACCGTGCTCCAGGTGTGTACATTGTATTTGTCATTATGTTAAAGTTGATGTATTTCATTAACGGTTTGATGAACATCTATGATGTTTCACATTCCTTTGATGTAACATTAGCTTTAAACTAATGGAATTTATTTCGCTTTTTATTTGAAACAACTTATTTCGTAGCAAATGTCCACGGACATCATGAACACCCCTCTTATATAAAGGAGTTGTGTAGTTTATGATATGCTTGTGCTGTTTTTAATTTAACCTTGAGGTCAATGTGTACTGATAATTTTCTGGACTATAATTTGAAACAAGAAATCTCTTGAAAAAGATGGTCGGCGCAATTTGAAGGTTAAAGTTTGCTGTGCAACATATAAAAAATGCCGAGATGTTACGATTGCTGGTCACTCCAGATCCAAAATGGAGTTCGGTAAATTCACCGAAATTCAGTGGATTTTGGTAAGGTAATGTACCCTTTATCGAAAGGTTAACCGATCCGCGTCAAGGTTACACACGTTGTACGGTTGAAGAGAAATTACATTGGTGGTTAACGTAAGATTGGATTGGTTTACTAGACTGATAGGCAAATAGCAAAACCATGTTAGTACAGCCGCCGGGGGCCGGGCTGCGCCGAAATAGTATGTAAAAAATAAGTTCTGATAATTATCATTGTCTGTTTTCTCAATACCTGTGTCGGGATGAATGGACTTCCGTGATATCGACATTATTTCGAAGGGTTCATTGTGTTGTGTGGATCTTTTCAAATCTGATATAAAAGATCTTGCTTTGAAAAAATAAAGACTGTTTTGCTGAGCAGATACTTTATCAACGACGGATCAGCTAACTTGTAAAACTTTCAATATACAACTACAAAATACAAGTACAGTTTAATGCGTGTGTATACCCTATAGATTGTGTGATGTTGAATCGATCTTTTTTATTTCCCTTAGTTTAATAGTACATAGAAACTAAATTATGTGTCCTGCTAGGTTAGATTGTTGCGTTTTAAAGTTGGTTGTTAAAGCTATTGCATGTATGCGTAAACATATGTCGGGTTTGTACTCTTATGTATTGATTTGGCTACTGAATACGGAAGTTCTGAAGATACAAACTTGTTCGTATCTGCTACTAAATTTGTGTTGTACAATTACGAAGCATGTGAGTATATATTTTTAGTTTAATATGAAGCAGGATAAACTTATTAAACGAAGCATAAACCTTTTCAGAGAACGGTATCGGGAAAACGGTATTTAAACACGACGGGGCGAGTACATAACTCAAAGCACTGAAAGAACGGCTTATCATGTGAACTTTGAATAAAGATTCAATGCACAATTGTATATGTTTTATCTAGCTGTCCGTGCATTACATTAATACGTGTACTTCTATCTCAATGTGTATCTTAGCACACTTGTGTTAAGTTGTCACTCATCGAACTTGATTGAAAAGTCAGAACTTTAACGATAGTATCTGTTCTTAAATAATACTAGATCTACAAACTTACCAACTTTTACGTAAAATGTATTTGCAGTCCATTAAGGTTCATGTCAAGTGGATTGGCATTGCAATTGCTACAAATAATGCAACACAAATTTCTGGGAATTCAATGCATTCTAACTCAAATCAGATGCATAGTATAAAAGATAAGAGTAACAAGAATAAATTGGGTGTTTAATATATGCCTTTGTGCACTACCTTAGCTGTAAAGGCCAAAATTATGTGACATTTCAGGTAAAAAGGGGTCCTTCACTAAAAATATATCCAACTTGTTATCCGAAAACATTTTAAGTTTAATATCATACCAACATTATGATCCATTATCATAGTAAGATGGTACGAGAACTTATTTATTCTAGAAATTTGATGCAAACTTGTTCAAATGTTGTCACTAGGCGCCGCCATTTTAGTTTGTTGACATTTAAGAGTTAATCCAAGTGTTTTAAAATTTCTGTTGTCTCTATCACCTAGAATAGTGTTTTATTGATAAAAAGTAATAGTTTAAATTATTTAAAAAGTTATGTTTTTACATATTTTCTAAAAAATCTGAACATTTTAAGTATTTTTGTTTTTTAAATTACATTATTTGTCAATAACAAATAATCTATCGGTATCTGCTCATTCAGACGAACATTTAGATATATAATAATCCATATTGCACCGTTATTTTACTTAAAACATCAGTTAATTGTAATATGCAAAATCAGCTTAACATGAACCTTAATAAGAAGATTATCTTTATCTCTCAGACTTTTTGACAACGTCATGGTGACAATGTATGACCTGCTCATTTTCTTATATCTTAGCACAGCGTTACGGGGAAAGCTAATAAGGAAAGCAAGAATTTGATTATTCCAAATGATCAATGCGCTTCGCGATAGAATTGACTTCTCCATCAAACATTTTATATGCTTTAAACATTCACGAATATTCTTTCTTATAGCTGAAGTATTGTACAGTTTCAGTGTCAATACGCACTGTGTCAGTGCGTGACAATTGAGGAAGTACGTATCAGAGTACATGTTACTTGATAAATTGTTCTAAGGAAATTAACGCTTGTCCCAAACATGTGTTATCTTCGTAACATAGTCACGTGACTTTGTGCGTAGTGGAAGTTGGTCGACTAGTGGATAATAGTCGCTTAAATATTCAAGTATACTGCACATATTCATTGTATACTTTGGTTGGATATCTTGTATCTTTCGTCGTATAGTCTACTCTAGTCAGGTATTTTATATTATTACATGATTCCTTATATAAATATGTGTGTGTGTGTGTGTGTCTCCATGTGTCTTCTATACAATAAAACGCTTAAAAATTTGTTCTATTGCTTGTGAAAATGTCACCAGTGTGTACCTGGAACGTTTTAGAAAACTAAAATAAATTCCGGGGTATCATGCCCCTTGATCCCCTACATTACTTGTATACACATTCTACAAGCTCTGGCTACGCTCCTGGATTTTTTATTTTGTTTAATAAAGGTCAGTTTATCCAAGTTATTATTATATATGATGCAAAGTCACAGTCAGTGATTCGAAAAACTGTTTGTTTATGAATAACTATAAACTATAATACAGCGTTGCGTTTATAACTTCGCGTCTTAAATTCGCCTTGATTGGTAATACGCGTAATACTTCAATGTTACAGACATATTGGGAAATTTAATATCTTACAATGGGGAGGTTAAAGATAAACTTGTCTTATCTACATGAAAACAAAGAATCGGATAAGGGCTGTTCTACTTCCTACGCTAGAAATACTCTTTTATGTACATAATAATCCTAATACGATGAACGTTTCCTTTTAAACGCTTTCAGTAAGCTAACTAATGAAGATATTGAAATGCAAGTTTTAGAACTTTTCAAGAAGTTGGGTTTAATATTATGATTGTTATTGTACATCGAGGTGTGATATAACCAGGAGCTCGGATTTGGGTTGAATACTCCAGCATATCTGCGTCAGTGCGGTGTTGTGTTTAATAATCCTTTATGCAATATCAATATACAGTAAAACCTCAATATTACGACCACCCTTGGGTCCCCTAAAGTCTGGTCTTAATAATGAGATGGTCTTAATATCGAGGTTGAATAAAGAGCAAAATAGTGAAAAATAAACTTGAAAATTGTGCTCTGAATTTTGAGGTGGTCTTATTATTGAGGTGGTCTTATTATTGAGGTGGTCTTATTATTGAGGTGGTCTTATTATTGAGGTGGTCTTTAGGTGAGGTTTTACTGTAGTACATTATTAGTTTTGTTGTTGTTTTTTATTGAATTTGATTACTAAATGTTCTGTATATATGTTATGTCTCCGCGAAAAATAAAATGTATTTGTATTTTCCGAGTGTATAAAAAAAAAGCTGGGAGTGAAAACGAATATTTAAGTTTACTTCAACAAATTTGCAAAGCCACAAACAGTTTACGTATCGCGAATGATTCATAGTACATTTATATATCGTGTTAATGTGGTAATCCTAACAGCTACTGGTAGATCGGGTTATCTTTTATCCTTGTGTGTGTGTTCAGTGTATCATGACTACAGAATGTGTTTGACGTTGCGACGACATTGAAGATGTGTAATGTGTACTTTGTATTAAAAATATGTTAAACTCGGCTCATCGACTAAGCATATAAATTATTGAGTGGTTTCAGTGTGTTACGCCAAACATGTCACAGCGATTATTTTCATTTGTGTAAAGGGAGATTACTGGAGATTGTAGTATCACTTCAACTGTTTTGATCTCGTTTTACTGTTAATACATGTATTGCGTTAATGATATTTGTAAAGGATTTTCGTTCGTTCGTTCGTAGCGGTCGCGTATCGTAACTGACTCCTAACAAAAATAGAGGAACCTGTAAACATGTATAGCTAACATTTAATCTTTGTTAAACTTGTATATTTTCAGGATGTCTTGGAATGCATATATAGATAACATTATGGGCGGGTCTAGTGGCTCCTGCGATAAAGCGTGTATCATTGGCCTCGATGGAAGCACATGGACGTCAGCCGAAAATTCATTTCATTTGAAAATTACTACGGCAGAAGCGGCGAAAATTGCAAATTGTTTTAAGGCTAAAGATTTTTCAGAATTCGCAGCAAATGGTGTGTACATTGAAGGTCAAAAGTATCAATTTTTAAGGGAAGATAACAACGTAGTCTTAGCGAAAAAGAAAGATATTGGTGCGATTTCCATTCAAGCTTCAAAAACGGCATTGTTAATAGGTCACACAAAGGAAGGCGGACAACAAGCAAATACAAACAAAGGCCTTGCGACAACAGCCGAGTATCTAGAAAACCTAGGCTATTGAATGAACAATAACAACCTATATAACCATCTTTTATAACTCTTCTTGAACATTGTAGCAGATGTTAGTTAAGTTCATAAACAAGCAAGTTAAACTACAAGGTCAGGTGAATGTGTTTCAGATGAATAAACACTATACATGTAGTTAGCTGTGTTATATATATGTTACAAATTGTGTATAACATTGTTGTTCTTTTTATATACACTGTACTTGTATAGTTATACATACGACCAATTCTTTTGCCCTTATCAACTGAAAATGATTTTTTGATAACTAACCTTGAGTTGATGTTGTACTATCATTGCAATTCAAATTCTAAACATTCACATACATTGAAATGGGATTTGTTAATGAATGTGAGGTACACTTGAAATGACAGACATGTTAATATCAGAGTTGAACATTATCTCTTCAATGTAGTTATTGCCTATTGCCGTCTGAATAAATATATCTTCTATTTTTGTTTCATTTTTGGTTGCTATCACCTACACAGTGGTCTCCCGTTATAAAGTGCAGAGGCTACTAATGGAGATAATCGATGTAGGAATTTGACTTGGTTTTCAATTGCATATTTGGTATATGTCTATATCCATGCATCCATTGGCTTGACAGTGATACAATAACATTAAATAAGAATGGAGAACATTGAAACCTGTTAAAATTCAACTACTAGGACGCAATAATCGTCGTGGAACAAAAGAAATTACAAGACGGCGCTGGTTTCATACTAGATATACTATGAATAACAAAATTTAATTCACAAGATCAAATATGAAAACCTAAGCAAGTGATGAGAAATTAGCTGAACTACTGTGAAACCTGAATAGTAAGACCACTATAGGTTCCGAAAATCACGTATGATGTGATCTGATCATCTAGATAAAATATTGAAGAGAAAATATAGACTAGTTCATACAAATACGGCCTATTAATAAGGTCGGTTTTAAGTTATATTATATACTTCATTCAGTTTGGGTGAGTGTTCTGAACAAGGACACTGTAAGCACATTTTAACCAGTTTTATAACCGTAATGACGACTAGCCCTTCCCCCGGAACGTTACAAACGTTATATCATAATCTAGGAACATAATTACACCACTTGCATGGTGTTTACTAGCATACAATCAATTGCGAATTCATATTTTGTGATATCTCAAAATTGGGACCACATTGTTCGAGTCAATTTAGACTGTTTTGCTCTTTATACAACCTCAATATAAAGACCACCTCAATAAGACGACCAGTTTTCAAGAGTCTTAAAGGTCGTCTTATAAATGAGGTTTTACTGTATTTACAATAAATTAAAAAGTAATATAAGACAGAGTTCAGAGGTGGAAGTCAAAAAACTATGGATGCATTATCTTCAGTCTAATTGTCACAGACGAACATACGCCTCGTCCGAGTTTCGAACCCACGCTTGTATAGACCAGCAGTCGGGCGCTCTACCGACTGAGCTTACCGGACAGGTGTATATTTTAAAAGGTCAGGAATTTGGAAAACCCACAGTCTGATTGCTCGAACAGGAAGTTACCTATACCGAAAAAGATAAAAACAACTTCAAATCAAATTACGCATGCAGCTATCTGGCTTATCGATTTTCCTGTTGCAGATATAACGGAAGCAAGGAAGGTAATCGTAGATTGCCTGTCATGAACACTTCTTCTGGAGTTATTTCCCTTGCAAGTCTACGAGCGAATGTTCGCTTAACAAAGAAGTACACAAGGGGTGGATACAGTGTTTTCGGTTGGGGCGAACATTATAGATGTGGTTACAAGGGGCGAGTGTCCCTTGTCCCGGTGACCGTAGGTTCTTTCTCGCTGATGTAAGCAAACTCTGCCAAATGCTGTTCAATGTATTGCCATGCTTAACAGATATTTGTTAACAGGGGTTTACGCCGTTTTGAACATTTTTTCAGTCATATTGATATACGGCGGCCACTGTTATAGTGAAAATCGAGCTCAAATTTTCAATGGCACATTCTAAGCTCTCAACAACAATTTAGTATTAATACACTTGACCATATCAGTATTCATCATCGTTCTACTTCACAATTTCATGATTTCATGATTACACGATTACACGATTTCATGATTTCTCGATTTCACGATTTCATTAATTCGAGAGAGAGTTCCAGTCCAAGGTATTGGAAGTTGTTATCATGTATTATGTACATCCCGCATAATTTGAACAACATTTGATAGTACCAAATTGTGCAAGTACTTTCTGACAAGATGTATCTTAACATCTTTCCCCTGTATAACTCTAAGTAAACTAGACGGCTGTTTTGGACACAAAACATGTCTCCCCTTATCATCACCACTTTCTGTTTTTTGCATGGGTTCTGCACATCGTCTTGATGAGTTTTGATGAAATCCTTCAATGGGTTAAGGAGATATGGAGCGGAAACTATTTTGTGACGGACGGACAGACCGACAGACATACATCCGGGACAAAAAATAGTATAGGGGAGATATAACCAGTGATTTCCGCGGCATTGCTAATTTTGACCCCTGGCCTCAGTATCACAATTTTTCTTAAATTCGCCGAGCATGAGCTAAATTCAAATTTTGAAGGCGATTCTATGTCAGTTAAATGCTAAACGTTCTTAAAGATATTTTACATCACCTTTATTTACATATTTCGAGCAATTTCGACTGCAGTTATATATTTTATTTTACAAAAGTTTTAGACTGTCTCAAACTATTTCGTAATTTTGGAACCAGTGGCATAATTTCGATAAACCCGGTAGAGGTTACCTACCATGGTGTTCACCATATATGTATCATATATGGCATATCAAGCTTGGATATTTCACAAACGGATATGTCAACAGTAGTATATTATGAGCAACAGCCATGTTCTGCGCAAATCCCTGAAAAAATGGTTGTATGTTTATATAGGAAAGTGTTGTAATTTGCATATATATTTTATTGACGCCGTTTTTATCGAAGACAAGACAATTAAAACCGCCACCATTTCACACTTTCATCTTAAAGAAGCCGTGTTCTACAATGATCAAACATATGGTTTCCATCGTCAAGTAGATCCATCCTTTATGTTGCAGTTAATATGTTTTAACAACAGACTCAACGTATCAAGTTTTATACGCAATACTTAGATGGGAATACATCTCAGCACAGTTCCTATCAATATGTACGATATAACTTCTCTGTACTGTAATCAGGGGTACAATCGGAAGATAGTAAATATAGTTAGATTACGGCAATTGTCAAATCCTGAATTTCTAAGCAAAGTTTTTAGTTCAAAAGTGTCGATTCCTGACTATAAAACTATATTTACGTTACCGATGTTTACGTTACTGTGTCAAAGAAAACAATAGTACATGAAAAGTTCAATATTGAATGGTTATCTGCATTAGTTAATAGTCATCCTCGGTACCTAGGCTATTCATAACATACATTAATATGTAAAACATGCAAGTTTACGTAAAGTAATCTCATTTTCGCAAGTTTAACAATTCAATAATTTTGTGCATGCATCGTTTCTTCCAAAAATATTGGCTGATATAATTCTTTCTTAAATCATCTAACATTGAACATTCTATAACAAAATAATACTCATCATCTAACTTATTACAAAAAAAACACATTTTCTTTCGTAAAATAGGATTCTCATTGGTTTGTTCCATCTACCTGTCTCTACACGAAGGCGATGAGCAGACATTCGTAATTTGCTTAATGCGGGTTTGTGTTTTTGATTGGTAACATCTTTTAGATATGTTTTTAATTTGAAATCACCACATAATTCTCGGTAAAACAATGCTCTTGATGAGTTTCTTATGTTTCCATTTAAAGTTTGCATAAAATTATCGTTGAGTCTTTGTCTAACTAAACTAATACATATGTCCTTGTCACCAACACCTTGAAAAACCTAATGACGGTAATAAATCGCGAAGCAGACTTGCCCAATTTTTAATATCAGCCATGAGTTCAGTGTCATGTTTTAAAATTTTATAAACAATGTTCACGTACTTGTTTTCAGTTGATTCTATCAGTTTTAGTCAATATACAATTATCTTTAAATATCGACCTATAATTAAAGAATGTCTACCCAATTCGCTGTATACAAAATCGTTTTGTGTTACTCTTTTGACCCCTAAAATATTTTTGCAAAATTGGGTATGTACTCTTTCAATATTACTAGCAGTATGGAAACCCCAGACTTCACACCCATAATTAAGAATCGGCAGAACTAATTTATCGAACAATTCTAACCTGTGTTTTATCCCAATATTTGTAAAACTATATAAGTATTTGTTGATTTAAAAATAGCTTTTCTTGATTGCTCCGCTAACGTTATTTGTGTTAGATTAAAAAAATAGCTTTTCTTGATTGCTCCGCTAACGTTATGTGTGTAAGATTAAAAAATAGCTTTTCTTGATTGCCCCGCTAACGTTATGTGTGTAAGATTAAAAAATAGCTTTTCTTGATTGCCCCGCTAACGTTATGTGTGTAAGATTAAAAAATATTTTTTCTTGATTGTCCCGCTAACGTTATGTCACGGACCTATATATCATGGTCTGTGGTTATGTGTGTAAGATTAAAAGATACACCAACAGTAAATGCGATACCTAAGTACGAATATGTATTAACAATTTCGATATTGTTGTTATATGTAACAAATGTATTCCTAGGCAAACTACCTGACTTTCGGAAAATGATCACATGTGTTGTTTCAACATTTACACTCCTTTTCCACTTATTACAGTATTCTAATAATATATCAAAACAAAATGTGGAAAGTAGGCCTACATGTACATTCGAACTAATATATTGATCTTTAAATATAGAAAGAGTAGAAAGGTGAAAATACTTTAATACTATATAGCTGAATATATGCCAACATGATTCTGTATTTCAGAGAGATACACTTGGTTTAGATGATTTAGATATTTCAATAACATACACCTATTTATCATATATGGATATTGTTCAAAATCTTTCTATAAAAGGAAATCATATATACGTAACAAGGCATATGTTTCTTTTTTGTTTCATTTGTATTATTTCTTAACCAATATTTTATAACTTTGAACATATGAAGGGTCGTAAAGATGCTCGTCCAAATTCACCATACATAAAATCATTATGTGTTGCTTTTTACACCTAATAATCTTTTATAAAAATGGATATGTACTTTTTCGATGAACAAATCGTGCACAAAACCGCATGCTTCTTAACAATATAGTTCAAAACAGGTGATATAGACTTATCGAATAATTCAAATTTGTGTATTAAAAGCGATATATGTAAAATTACATAAATACCTTTTGTTTGTTTTTATTCTTGATTATAGATAGTACGGTTTCTAAATCAGGAAGGTCTTGATTATTCCTATTTTCACGGACCTATATAGGTCCGTGCTATTTTGATCCTGTCGTTAAACGATAATCAACAGCATAATTTCAAATAAAGTACTTGTGTAACTATTAGATGGATATCCCTATCGTAGTCCAAACATTAAAAAAAAACTTCTTCCCAAAACTACAGTTTGTAACCTACATTTATTTGTATATGACTGTGCCTTGCATATCAAACGGAAAACGTAGAACTTATTTGTAAATAATGTATTGAAAATCTGGGATGAGAATAGTAATAATTCTTTATTCAAAGACGGATGCTCGAATAGCCAGAGGTTTGCCTCACTCAAGTTCATCTATCAAAACCGCGGACATATAAACCACGGATATGTCCGTGTCAAAACATACAAACGTAACAATAATAAGACCGTGCAGCGATATTTACTGAAGACCACAGCGATATTGCCGGTGTTGAATTCGTCAGAGGTATAAATAATCAACATTGAAAATAAATTAAAATCGATTACATATTTGTGATGTATTCTCGCCTGATACTCTAGAGTATTTGCATCCCTACTGGTAAGCCTATATATTATTAATGATAATTTTGTTACATTTTCTTGCATTTAGGTCAGCTAATGCTGTTACAGGATTTGTGGTTGAACGAAAGGTATTTCGGACGTTCATAAATTCGTCTAAGAATCTAATGTTACTGTTAGAATACTAATCACTAAATAATTACGCTTGTGTAAAAAATTAAACCATTTAAAGTGGCAGAAAAATCAGTTTATTGATGGTGGCCGCGTAGTGGTAATGGTAGAACCCATTGGTGGCCGGTGAGTGGCCAGGACATTGCAACGCAACCCTCCATGACACTCCAACCCCTCGTCAAACAAAAAAAAGTGGAAAAAAATTCCACTGCGTTCTTATAGAAAGAAAAAGGTGTCCAGCTTCATTGGTATTACAATGAAAATATATACACATTGCTTTTGACGTACTTTTCAAAAAAAAAATCACTTTTTTTTGTTTGATGGGGGGGTTGTAGTGTCATGGGGGTTGCAAATTGCAATGTCATGGCCACTCACCGGCCACCTATGATTTAACCACAAACATTCATTATGTTGTTATTGTACATTTTACTCTCACTGTGAAATAAGGTATGTAGGGTTTTATTTATAGGACTATATATTTGGATATTTTTTTGGTCTGATAATATGAATTATTGCTTAAATTATGTTTAATCAATAAATCACTGGCATATAAGCCTTAGATTGATGTTGGTAATTGATCTCAAGAAATAATTTACCCACAATTCTTAGTGTGCGCTCGGTAAGTATCATGACTTTCTGCCACTTTATCGACTGGCAATAGTCGGCAATCACTTTTAGCCTTACAACTCATTACAGGCCCGGATCCACCGGGGGGGCCAAGGGGGCCTTGGCCCCCCCAGTCGGCTGTGGAGTGACCTTTTTATATTCCTAAATTCAAAATTATATCCACTACTATTTTAGCATTTTAAATGCAATACATTGATTTATGGTCGATTTCCTCTTGTATACTGCCAATATAGCTGAAGCAATTTAAGTGCCATAAAAGTTGGCCCCCTGTTGTGCTCATTGACCTTGAGACCGAAGCAGTAGCCATAAAATTTGGCCCCCTGTTGTGTTGATTGGCCTTGAGACCGTCTAGAAGAATAGTATGCTCACTCTATATCTGCCCTTGAGACCGAAGCAGTAGCCATCAAATTTGGCCCCCTGTTGTGTTGATTGGCCTTGAGACCGTCTAGAATAGTATGCTCACTCTATATCAGCCAGGCGCTTTCAATTTCCTTATCATGCATATATATACAGAAGTTGAAAGCGTCTGTAAAACACAGATTATTGAACATCATACGTAACAGAGGTCTGTCGTGGTGGTGTTTAGTGATAAAGAATTGATGGGGAGTTGTAAAAAATTCAAACCTGATATTAGCTCTACTGAATTCATTTAAGTTTTCTTAAAATAGTTTTAATCAATTCAATAATTTATGGAAGGGAATGTAATACTTGGGCCTGAAGTTTTGCAAAATAAAATCAAAAAAAATCCCGAATAAGCCTCCTTTCATATTTATTTTCACATTTTCTTAAAAATTTGTTTAAAAAGAACTATCAAGTAATACTAGTAAAGAGGTACAATAATGATAATTTGACATCACACGAAGTTTTTTTTTTCATCTTAAATTTTCTGCGGCCGCGCAGCCGTCATCAAAATTAATGCTGTTTAGTCACAATAAGTATTCATGACTAGTGTACGGTTCTTTTGTTTTCAAAAACTTTGCCTTTGGGTGGCATTTTATGTCGTCTGTCAATGTTGTTAACGATGAATCGTCAACAAGTGGACATTGGTAAAACATATTAGTACTCGTATGAATTGGTCGTTTTGCGTTTTTTTAACAAGATAATACTAGTGGAATTCTCATGAATGAGTCCTCAAATTTAAGACCCCGAAATGCACCAGAAGCAACCCTTTCATACCTATATAGTAAAAAAATTCCGGGGGAGATCTGACTGGGGTTGGTACAGAAAGTGGTGTCCCCTGGAAATTTTGTAAAATGTTGGTACTTGTATGAATTGGTCGATCTGTATTTTTAACAAGACGCATGCAATACTAGTCATTTCTCATGAATGAGTCCTCAAATTTTAGACCTAGAAATGCATCAGAAGCCACCATTTCATAACTATATTGTAAAAATTTCCGGGGGAGATCTGCCTGGGGTTGGTACAGGAATTGATGTCCCCAGGACATTTTTAAAAAGTTGGTACTTGTATAATTTGCTCGATTTTGTATTTTTAACAAAAGAATACTAGTGCAATTCTCATGAATGAGTCCTCAAATTTTAGACCCCGAAATGCACCAGAAGCCACCATTTCATACCTATATTGTTCAAATCTTCCGGGGGAGTTCCCCCGGACCCCCCTTCGGGGAGCGATCATTGGTCCTCATGATTGGCCCCCCCAGTCTTGAATTTCTGGATCTGGGCCTGCATTATTGAACCAAACAATATGTACATACAAACAAGGTAAACACAAATATATATATAGCAACCAAGAAATTTATAGCTTGTGTAAATATGGCGGATCAAAATGTCACCTTCTCTCGATTCAGAAACAAATGGTGAAGTTGCAAAAAATTTATCGCAGGTTTGATCTCGGAAGAAATCTCGCTGCTCGCAATGATTCAAACAAATCCGCGTTTTTTTATGTCCATGGTTTAATGTTTGTTTTGATATTCTTTCCCTCCTGAACCATTGATGAATTTCAGTCTCTAGATTTATAAGACTAGCATTACTTATTTGAATGAATAGGATTACTTGTTTTGTGATCTGATATTTCATAGTTATAACATAATTATTTTGCTAAAAAGGTTTCAGGAAACACCGTGGTAAGATGACTGAACTAATTGATGAAAGTCTACAGTTTAAAGATACTGTATCGGAAGCTACTGGATGTGAAGATATCACTTTTGACCTTGAAACGCCAAGAGATGAAGCGTTGCCTGATGGACAAGTGTATGAACCACAGGCAATCATCATGGAGCTTAAGGAAAATAAATCTGATATACCTAGTATACTAATCACAGAACCAAGCAGCATTTGTTTGTTAGATGATAAAGATGAAGAAAAGTATGCACTAAATGTTGTAGAAACTAATCAAGATCTGGTAGGTTCAAATAATGCAGATATTAAAACAGATGATGAAGATAAATCTAATGATAATTCTCTAGATGGACAAGAATATAGAGTGCAGTCTGTTGTTATTACAAATGACGTTGATGAAAAGGGGGATAAAGTTGATATTTCTTATGACACAAATTCAGCAGAAATTGTTAATGTCAAAGATGATACTACTGGTGAGGAACTTCCAGAATTGATAAAGAGCATACCTGATATATCATCGGAAAATAAGGAAGACAACAAAACAGAATGCATTGAGGTTAGTGCACTGTCTAAACATTTTTATAGTGACTATCTCTCTCGGGCTAAAGCTGACAATCAGTTCAATTATATATCTCTTATAAACCACCACATTTTCATCTGGAGTGCTGACGATTTCTGGGTAAGAGCCAGAAACATTTAAAAGTATCTTGCAACAAAACATTTTTTTATAATGTAATGGTATGGATTATGACAGCCACCAAATTGTTGTTGTTATTAAATAGATAGAACATTGTATTCTGAGTTTACCATAATTATATTTGTTCCAGTCTGTTGCAAGTATATCTATCAAATATATAGACATATTATTACTTTCAGACAGATGAATTGGTTAGTTTAGACAACATTATAGTTCAAGATAAAACTGGCTCAGACTCTGACTCGGAATTTGACTTTGATTTACCATCTACTACACAAACATCACAGGTCAATGTTTGTCCTGTTCCCAAGACTGCTCTACCTGTAAATGAAATAGTGCCCCAAGGAGATGAAAGGTGAGGTTGTATCAAGTATAAATCAGTGACCTTTTGATATTTCTGACATTCAATATCATTGTGTTATATAGATAACCTACACTTTTTTAAACTTCAGAGATCAATGGTATTGAGGATGCTATGTGCATACCAGGAACTTTATTGTTTTTACAAGGATCTCATTAGGATTTCAGAATAGGAGTCTTGAGAATAGATTCTTTAAACGTCTTTTATATAATTCAAACAAAAAGTACAGAAATGATACAGGACGTCAAATAAGTAATTCTGGAGAACTTGATTTTATTCCTGATATTTTGTTTAAGGTACCTCTGTTATTTCCAAGTAGTCGCCGAGAGTTCGATGAACTCAAATAGTCAATGAGTTCAGATTATACTACACCCATTCAGGGCTCTAGAATTTTATAAAAATACACTTGTCCTGGACAACGGAACATGTTAAATTTGACTTGTCTGACTGGGAGGCTAGTTGTCCAAGAAAAGTTTGAATTGTCACCAATTTCAAGTCATTGGTAATGCATGATTTTTTTTCAATATTTGGAATGTCCAATGTTAATTAGCCTTTAAACAGACTTGTCCTGGACCGACTTCAACTCAACTGTTGGTAGTCCGCATCAGCAATTAGACTTGTCCAGGACATCGGGCTAGTGGATTTCTAGAGCACTGATTAAATATATTTTCTTAGCATTTTATGTATTGTGTATTTGTATAGAGCTGTAGACAAATCTTCATCAATGGTAGCTCCTGAAGAAGCGAGAACTCCATCTTCAACCACGGCCCAGACACCTGTAGCAATAATAAAACCAACCACAGTGTCACCAGTATCAGAAAATGTGCACCAGGTAAATGTCTTCATTTATAGGAAATAATGGAAAAAATAGAGTAATGGTGCATGTAAATAGATGAATAACTAAACACCCTACTATAAAGTAACTAAATGATATTGTAAGTTGCTTGCTAAAGACCATGTTTATACTGGTTGATAACCCAGTAACACTGGTTAGATCGACTAACCTCCATACATATCTGATTTACTGTTTGAAGAAAAGCATAAATCGCCAACACACTCGCCACTATCTGTCTAGTTTATTATCCATTGCTATGTTGCTATAATCAGGGTACCATTGAATGTTTATGTAGGTACCTATTGCTGAAACAACAGATGGCACAGTTCTAGAAGCTGCACAAGCAGAGTGGGATAATGTTACAACAGTACAAGCAGGTATAATGTAAACATTTGGTTGTCTCCTCACCCAGTGTAAAACTTCAATATTTATATAACTTTAAACATGTTACACACTGTTCTCTGTAAGCACAGAAAATGTTTTTGATTAATACACTATTTTGTGTTTTCCAAAACACCAACATTTGCTGCCATTACGGTTTGCAGAAATTCATCATGATTATACGCAATTACATGCAAAGGCCATTTTTCGTGGGCATTTAGTTTCGTGGAAAACTACTAAAAGCAAAAATACGAACTTGAATAGTGTGTAATGCTTTCTATGTTTACTTTATTTCAATTGATACAGAGATTGTGTAGACTACAAAAGCATAGTTTCCTGTTTGAAACATATTTCAGATGTAAGAATCATCATGTAACCAATAAAAGAATTGCTGAATGAAGATTCCTCATAGATAGCAGTCTGTTGTTATCTGCTAAACCTATTTATACACATTACATTTTAAAGCGGGTACAGCCATATTTTTTGTTATAATCACTCATGAAATTTGTTGGGGTAAAATGTGTTATGCATATGCATGTAACTGATATTTATAAAGAAAAGTTAGAAGAAAGAATGTGTGTTGAGGAACGCTATGGTTACAGGCATGAGAATTCTCCATGTGTTTGTGCATTTCTGCAGATTTCATGTTCACCAGCGCCATTTTTGAGATGCCCCCCTGGACCCCATCCATGAAAAGTTCTGCTAATGTTAAATCAGGGATTTCCCTGACACAGAAATCTTGAGTCCCTGACTCCCTTTTCTTTCTATGGACTCCATTTTTCAACTTACAGTGCATCGCTGGGACCCCTAAAATAAGCTTTTGTCAAGTATAAACTGCATATCTGGAACCCTACACATTTACTAAGGACCCCCAATTTTTCAAACCTGCGGGTCCAAAGGCCCCAAAATGAAAAATCCCAGAGAAACGCTAAAAATTCTTCATTCTCAGTCCTGTGATATCCAAGTATTGAATTGTTTACTAAAGTCTTCCGCAAATTTTTAAATGCATTCTTATGTGACTTTTGTATTTAATATAAACAATTTGTCAAATGTGTTTTACTGGTGTATCATAACTTTGGCTGCCCTTTATCAATTGTCTGTGTGATACCCTTACACAATATTTAGGGTGTGTCTGTGGGAACAGTTATTTTCTTCTACTTGTTATTTTTCAAATAGATTCTGTTCTGATAGGCCAAAAATTGCAAAAACTCAGGGCCAAGTTATGTCAATCATTTAAGTACAGCAAACAAACGGTTTTTTAACAATTACTTTATTACTTAATATATTTTAGCACCAAGAGTTGGAGTTTTTTTAATGAATGTGGATATTATGCACAGGGACAGGTTATTTAAGTTGAATATATTCCCATTGAATCACTGCACTATATACTCATTTCTATAGTTTAAACACTATTATTATCTAAATATTTTATGCATTCACAGGGTTTAAGGACACAAGCACTGGTGTTTCAGGTATATATATTATTTCCACTTCTGATGAATTATTTGTACAGTAACGTAATCTGCAAACCAAAAACTTCTCTGTCCGTCTGTCCAACCATCAAAACCGAACTGTCGGCCATTAAGGTCAAGGTTGTATGATGAAAGCACAGGACCGCCCATCACAACATTGTGTCTGAAATGTACCCTTTATCAATGACAGATTTTCAAATCAATTTGAGTAAATGTTAGTTACGATGAGACTACATGCAGAACTCTTTTCATCCATGTCAGTTCAAGCTCGGTTTTCTTTGGTGAAATCTGAAGACAAATGGGCAATATTTTAAGTCATATTTTCATCTATTTTACCCCTTGAACAATTTATAATTACTTGGCATACAGTGCCCTCCAAAAGTTCCTGTACACTTCGACAATTCCCATTGCAGTTAGTGTATTTTCATATTTGTGTCACATGCAATTAATTGAAAATGTGTTTGACACAGCAATACTTTTCTGTAGATTTGTACTGAAACAAATTATCTTATTTATGTGTCAGATCATTTACACATACAAATGTTGGTTTAGGATGCAGGCTGATTGATGCTGCTGCTGAGATGTGCAAATTGTTAACTCTTAACTATCCGTCACAGAAGTGGGATGAATAATTTTACTTCATGGTCATACATGTTTTATTTGAAATTCTGCATAAAACAGTAATGAAATTCTAATTTCTAAATATTCATGTGTAAAGAAACTTCTGGATGGCAGTGTATATTTCCCAGGAAAACTGAAAGAAACATGATATAATGTTGTGGGGTTATGACACAGTTTGAGGTAGATTAGTCTTTTGTTCCTTATGTAGAAATAACCTTCTATTCTGTTTATGGAAAGAAGTTTGGTGAAAGAATGTGAGTCTGCACAGTAAGCTCAGTCAGTAGAGAACAGGGCCCGATCTCTCAAAACATCTCAGATAGAAATCTCAGCTCAATATGAGATTTTGCTCAAATCAGAGCCCAAGTTTGAGATCTCTTGAAAATTTTATGGAAAAAAATCATCTCATCTTTTTTTTTGGAATATCTGTTTTGAGTCTGGTCTAAGATGAGAAAAATCTCAACAATTTGAGACAATATTTGAGCTGAGATTTAGCTCATATTGAGATGCTTAGGGAGATCGGGGCCAGCACTGGCAATCTTGAGGTCATAGGATTGAATACCATTTCAGTTTGTTTTTATTAGTGAGACGACTGATGGTAATACATCAAGAGTCACCTCTGATTTGAGTGAGAAAGTTGTCAGTTGCTAGGTGAAAGTTAATTTGTATTTACACTGAAACACTTTTCTAATTGGTTACACTATGTAAATGTTGTTGAACAATTTTCCTTTTTCATTGAGACCATCGCAAGTTGATTTTGATGCAGTTGTCTTTTTGAACATTTGCGTTATAATGAATTTTGATTTTTGAATTTTATCCCTCATGTTGATAAATATGGCAATATAACAGTGACCAGTTAGCAAAGCATTTGAGTGTACCATTTTCAGTCAAATAGTCACAGAGAATGTAGGCCTGTAATAGGATACAAACCTTTGGCCGACAGGTAGGCATTCAAGTGCTCTACCCCATCAGTTCATATAAAATTCAGATATAGTTATTCCTATACATATTTTGCATTTCTTTACAATAACATTTTGTTATTCATTCTATTGATTGTAAAGTTAGGTATCTGATCAGTGAATGTATGTGCTAATATACACTTGCATTGTTATTGTTGTCTTTAACATGTTTACCTATAATGTTTAAAGGTGTTGAACCAACTGTTGTCAGTACAGTAAAACCAATCTATCCACAAGACCTTATACAGGCCTTTAGAGAGGAGGATTTCTCTATTGTTAAGGTATTCAGCTATTTTACCACTTTGTACAGTCATTCATTAAATGTCTAAGAAGAATACTCTAGACTATAAAACAAGCCTTAAACAACAAGGAAAGATTGGCTGCATGTGTATTAATTTTGTAAATACTGCTCACTTTAAGATATGGTCACAGAAATGTGTTACAATATATTTGGAAACTATTGCATCTTATGAAACTATAATGAAGTTCTATTATAGTCTGTACTATCCCCATGTTTACCAAACTAATTGTTATGAATCTCCATGGATGGAATGGAATTTGAAAGATAAATTATTCATGCGTAGAATGTTGTGTATATCTTATATATATTTTGATGTTTGAAGCGCAATTTCGGCCGCGGAAAGAGGTCCTTGTAGTATATATACAAACTCTATAGTGGGGGCAAGGGAGAGAACTCTTGATTGGATAAATGGTAGAACATGTGACAATCTCCTGTGTTGTCATGGCATAAATTCAATCTGTCACATCCCTAATTTTAATCCCTTAGAATTGCAGGTAATATTACTGATGTAGATCTCCGCTTTATTTGACACACAGGCATCTAGTTTAATAGAAATAAGTGCTAGATGATCCTGGTTATTATGGTAACAACCAAGCTTATAATATTGTTTCAGAATGGAATTGCACCACTTGTTGAAAGGCATGGTTTTGCTGCTTTCGTGAACTTTCTGTTTGGTCCACCGAAGTTACATACTGTTCTCAATGAGAATAGAGATAGGATTTTATGGATTGCTGCATGTAAGTTTTGTGGTATATAAGAATCTTTCACTGACTAACGGTATGGATAGAAATATCTGGCATGAGGGTTGCTGTTTTGGCAGGAACTCTGCAGAGCCTCAGTTACCTGAGTGCTGCATATTTCCATCTGCTCACAATGCAAGTGAAAGATTCTGTTTCTTGTTTATCTAGATAGAATTTTCCAGGACCGACCAGTGAAAATGCAGGAAATCATGGTCTGGTAAGCGCGAAACAATATGAGGAATGGTTGTGCATGTAGTTAACATTGGAAGTTCGACTCGTTAAGAGTGTTAAGTAAAAATGTGAGTATGTAGAGGTAGCATCTAATTCTCTGTCATCATATTGATAAATAAGAAACAGTTAACCTCAATAAAAAATGTTGTTGCAACCGGTTGTATAATATGAATATTTATTCTTGTTGTGAAAAAGCGTTATTTTTTGTTGCATGCATTCTTATACAATTTCAGCTCAACTTAACAACACTAATGAGACACATATAAGAACATTGCAAACCATTTACAAATGTCTGACTGGATCTAAATTTGATTGTCCAAGATTTGGAGGTCATTGGGAAGAGATTGGGTTTCAAGGTAAAATGTTCATTTTACTGTACTTTTAATAAATACTTCTCAACAGAGACTAAGTCTACAGCAGTAACTGGAGTCTACTGTAGACCATGTAACTGTTGTCTACCCAAGTACCTGTGACAATGAACCATGTAAATATAGTCTCCCCAAGTCCCTAGTAGCATATGTGTATCATGGGCCATGTCTACCCCAGTCCCTAGTAGCATATGTGTATCATGGGCCATGTCTACCCCAGTCCCTAGAAGCATATGTGTATCATGGGCCATGTCTACCCCAGTCCCTAGAAGCATATGTGTATCATGGGCCATGTCTACCCCAGTCCCTAGAAGCATATGTGTATCATGGGCCATGTCTACCCCAGTCCCTAGTAGCATATGTGTATCATGGGCCATGTCTACCCCAGTCCCTAGAAGCATATGTGTATCATG
Source organism: Mactromeris polynyma (assembly GCA_032209605.1). Classification (NCBI taxonomy): domain Eukaryota; kingdom Metazoa; phylum Mollusca; class Bivalvia; order Venerida; family Mactridae; genus Mactromeris; species Mactromeris polynyma. The sequence continues at coordinate 1,782,840 of JASFXZ010000031.1, read as the reverse complement.
GGCCATGTCTACCCCAGTCCCTAGTAGCATATGTGTATCATGAGCCATGTCTACCCCAGTCCCTAGTAGCATATGTGTATCATGGGCCATGTCTACCCCAGTCCCTAGAAGCATATGTGTATCATGGGCCATGTCTACCCCAGTCCCTAGTAGCATATGTGTATCATGGTCCATGTCTACCCCAGTCCCTAGAAGCATATGTGTATCATGGGCCATGTCTACCCCAGTCCCTAGTAGCATATGTGTATCATGGTCCATGTCTACCCAAGTCCCTAGAAGCATATGTGTATCATGGGCCATGTCTACCCCAGTCCCTAGTAGCATATAGGTATCATGGGCCATGTCTACCCCAGTCCCTAGTAGCATATGTGTATCATGGGCCATGTCTACCCCAGTCCCTAGTAGCATATGTGTATCATGAGCCATGTCTACCCCAGTCCCTAGTAGCATATATGTATCATGGGCCATGTCTACCCCAGTCCCTAGTAGCATATGTGTATCATGGGCCATGTCTACCCCAGTCCCTAGTAGCATATGTGTATCATGGGCCATGTCTACCCCAGTCCCTAGTAGCATATATGTATCATGGGCCATGTCTACCCCAGTCCCTAGTAGCGTATGTGTATCATGAGCCATGTCTACCCCAGTCCCTAGTAGCATATGTGTATCATGAGCCATGTCTACCCCAGTCCCTAGTAGCATATGTGTATCATGGTCCATGTCTACCCCAGTCCCTAGTAGCATATGTGTATCATGGTCCATGTCTACCCCAGTCCCTAGTAGCATATGTGTATCATGGGCCATGTCTACCCCAGTCCCTAGTAGCATATGTGTATCATGAGCCATGTCTACCCCAGTCCCTAGTAGCATATGTGTATCATGGGCCATGTCTACCCCAGTCCCTAGTGACTGCATTCTACCATGGGTCATGTAACAGTAGTCTACCCAAGTCCCTAGTGACTGGAGTCTATCATGGATCATGTAACAGTAGTCTACCCCAGTCCCTAGTGACTGGAGTCTACCATGTACCATGAAACTGTAGTCTTCCATTGTCTCTAGTGACTCGAGTCTACCATGGGCCATGAAACAGTAGTCTATCCCAGTCCCTAGTGACTGAAGTCTACCATGGGCCATGTAACAGTAGTCTATCCCAGTCCCTAGTGACTGAAGTCTACCATGGGCCATGTAACAGTAGTCTATCCCAGTCCTTAGTGACTGGAGTCTTACATGGATCATGTTACGGTAGGCTATCCCAGTCCCTTGTGACTGGAATCTACCATGTATCATTTAACAGTAGTCTATCCCAGTCACAAGTGACTGGAGTATACCATGGATCATATAACTGTGGTCTTACTCTGTCCCTAATGTCTGATGTCTACCATGGGAAAGTGACTGGAGTATATCGTGGAAATGTGGCTGGAGTCTACCATGGAAAAGTGGCTGGAGTCTACCATGGACCATGTAAACTGTGGTCTTCCATTAATCTGAGTGACTGGAGTCGACCGTGTATCTGTAGTCTTCCACTGGCCCTAGTGACTGGAGTCTACCATGGACTATGTAACTGTAATCTTCCACTGGCCCTAGTAACTTGAGTTTACCATTTTGAAACACGAAAATGAGATTTGATCATGGAGACCAATCTCATGTTTTGTTTTGTCCAACTCAGATCTCTTAGCTTATTTTTGTATTGTAGATCGTTTTGGATGATTTTATAACCCCTTATCTTTATGAACCCTTTATTATATTACAGGCACTGACCCTGGTACAGATTTAAGGGGTGCTGGTTTACTTGGCCTTCTTAATTTGTTATATCTTTTGAAAGACCCTCATAAAGCTCAGTTAGGGAATGATATATATCGACTATCACTGCATCCAACACAGGTATAGAGAAATTTTAGTGCATTATTAGTTTTATTGTTAGAATGCTATATCCAAATTATCATTATATAGCGGTATTTGTAAACAAAGGATGTTGCAATTTCTCTACAGTGGAGGCTGTTGCTACTATTGGCAAAATATTCAATATTTATATATTAAGTGTACACATGTTTTTACATATTATGATGTAAATTGATTTTACCATTTGTTTCTAAAGTGATAAAAACCGCAGAGGGTCCCCCATGGTCAAGTAGTTATGGTCCCTGACTACAAATCAATTGCCCCTCACCTCTGTGGGTTCGAATCTTACCCAGTATGTAGAATTTTGGAAGGAAGCTATCCAGCTGGCTTATGGAAGGTCTGTTAATCAACCCAGGTACCTACCCTAATAGCCGGGCTATTCAATACATGACACTGGCTGTTTAAGCGACTAAAAAGCCCATAATAAGAATCAATAGCGAAGGCTCTTTTTCATAGTTATCAGAAAACTTGTTTTATAACTTTGTTATTGTGTAACCATTTATGCAATATCCTTGACATATCAATCTTTCTCAATACATGTTTCTATGATCTTTTTTCAGAACTTTCCATTTTGTATCATGGGAATAAATTTATCCAGAATAACTCTGCAGGCATTTAGAGAAGGGTTGCTCAACAAGTAAGTGGAGTACAATTAACACCATTTATTTTAAGCTCTTCGTACTAATTGAGATATAACGATAGATGATATTTAAGTGCAGCTATAGCTCATGAAGCCGTATAGAACATGCTATGTGTGAAAATATTTTTCTGATGTTCACTTGATGAAATAATTTTTTGGTCAACCAGGGAAGAATCGTATACATGTATTCTCAATGTTAAAAAAGAATTCACAGGGAAGTATAAATCAGGTATATACTCTGGTGTTTTTCCCACTTTTATGGGAATGGTGATGGGGCCTTGTGACAGGAGACAATGGCATTGCATTGGGGGGAAAGAGGAAAATGGTTTAAAGTATAAGTTTCATTTCTGTTCTCAAACCTTGTATTCTCTTTAACTTTCGGTGGTACAAACATGAAACTTACAAATCAGTATTATGAGATGTGTAATATTACTGGCCTAGCTTTTTTTTCTTATTGAAATTATTTACACTCAGTACAATAAAAACGCACACAACAGTTTTTTGGACTTACCGGTACATAGGGATACTAGAAAAGAACTGTACATTGTAGTATTTCACATTTATATGGAATATGCAATATATTTCATTGCAAATATTGGGTATTTTATTGTAAAATAAGTTTCAAAATGCAATAAAATTACTATTTATAAACATTTCGCAGGTCTTAAACTGTGCGTTTTTTAAATGTATTGAGTATATTTGTACATTATCACATGTTTGATATACTGTTGCGCAATGTTTATATACATGATTGATGTCAAATTCACAGAGAGTGCAATAGGAGATCTGATGTATTTGGCGTGGTGAACGATTTTTATGTTGCCTTATATTTACAATTGTATCAAGTGTGGAAAAGCCAAGGAAAAACAATAGCTGATTCAGGATTTGTGATAAAAAGTAAGTGGTGTTTATGCGTTGCTGTAATTCTGTTTGTAAAAGAATATTCACATTCATTTAGCACTCATATTTTTCATAAATGTGAAACTGTGCTATTCTGTGTACATGCTTTTACAGTATTTCATGTGTTATTTTTTTAACTACAGTAATTTGATTAAAGAATCTGGGTATCTGTATGTGACAAATCCTGACATTCTTAACTATGCAATGAAACTTGCTCACAAATAGCACATTGGTAGAAAAAGTACACATGCTATAAAACACCAAATTAAACATTTAATATTAGTTGTGTGTGATTTCGTTTCTCCCTATACTTAACAATTAGGTAGGGTTATTATTAGTAATTGGCAATTCAGTCAGACTTGCAATTCAATTAATGGACATAATTGGATAATCCAACTAATGTGATTAATTGATAAATTTGACAATCGGTTATCTCCTTTGAAGATTTAGAAGTGTGCCTTATAGCAGGCAGAATACAGTGACTAGTAACTTGTCAATAAAGGAAAATAAACTTCGAAGTTTTACATCTTACCAGACAATAATTTTACCAGTAAAGTTTCAAGTTTTACTTATAATTTTCCAATTAAGCGCAAAGCAATTAATCGTCTTGCGAAAATGAAGTTGCCAATTGCAATCACAAAAAACTCACAGTGAAGATTGTTTGATTGTCACAGATCATCAGCCCATCACTTGTTATTATTTCAACTTTTAGGAAATTTTAAAAACTCACTATATTTGGATGTATGATAAAATATTCCTTATGTCACTGCTGTGTGAATTAGAAGGATGGAGCAGTTGTGTATTGTTTATGAGACTTTGCTAACTTTATTGTGTGATTTTACAGAGATTGAGGTTCATTCAAAGAAAAACCCTCGGGATGTGATGAAAAAGTTAGATGATTACTTGAATAAAAAGACCTCAGTCACAACAAGTGCAAAAACTGGTGCCTTTGGTGATGAGAACTTTGTAAATATCTGTGATGATAAGTGAGGAGATGTGTTACCATGGAGACTCTAAAATGTTGAGTGTATTCTTGATGATGTGGAACTTAACAACTTTTCTTTCTGTAGCAGAGGGTTGATTTATGACCCTGAAGGAAGACGTGTAGTAATTGCGCTCTTAGTCGTGTGATTACGGAAACATTACTGCTCACGAAACATCTGAAAACGGTGATTCCAAAACTTTTTCACAGACGAAAATATTCACTTATACAGTATCTTGTTTGTCCAAAGCATCATGGGTCTGCTATAACTGCAATGATTCAAGGGATTCTAACAAACTCTGTTAAAACTCAATGAGAATGTGTGTTGTCCTTTAGAATTAGATGTGTACCTCCTAGGTCACGGGGCAGGTAGGCACGTCTCACTTCTAAGTCGTTTGTCACTTACTCAAGAGATCTCATGTTTACTATGTTTGTTGTGAATATAATATTTAGTTCCTGTTTTTCATTAAAGAATTGGTGCAAGGCAAATACTCTTAAGAGCTTATACAAATCAGTGACGGTACTTTTCTTTATGTAATAACTGTATGTAAAAGTTTGTTATAGAGATGATGTATTCCATCCATTAAATCCCCCCTCCTGTTTGTCCTCATTAATTCTCCCAAGTTGTCCCATATGGTTGGCAAGACCATTCCTTGCACCCCTTTTCCCTTGCATATTTAAACTTGCGACTCCTCAAATCTCTAAAGTCTGATGTTTTACGGACTGTTTGTTTCCCACAGGTCTGTGTGGTGAGGCATTGCCTTTTGTATGTTACATTCCCTGTAGCAAATTATTCTTTATCTCTTACATATTTCATAAGGAATGACATCCTTGCCATTCGAAATTATTTTTTTATTTCACTTACCATGACATATTTAACTCCAGACCTCTCTTCCAGTATACGCATCACAAGATGCACTTGGTATATGTTATTTAATGTGACAATTTCTGAACTGAACACTATGAAAAACTTCTTCAAAGTACATGTATGCTTAATGATGTCTAATCTCATTCCACTTTCATCAAAATTCCTCTTTGATTTGTCAGAATTTCTATTTAAAGTCATAGAAAATTCCTACTTTCATTTTGATGTCTAACATAGACTACTTTCGTTTCAGAACCATGTTGAAATCAAATTAATAGAACATTGTTTTAAATGAAATGCAAAGCAGATGGTTTGAGACTGCCATATAGATATCAGAGAAGATAAGAAAATAGTTATCCTGCTTTATTGCATGCTGTGCCATATTGAAGTGTTTAAAAGTGAGTTTGTCACAGAAATACTAGTAGCCTGTATGTAACAGTTTCCGTTATCGCCTCATATGTATGTACAGTTAAACTTCGATAATTTGAGGACGCTGGGGTCCATCCGAAAAGCTCAAGTTACCCGATGTTTCTTGTGACCCAGAGTTTCCATTATGTCGTTTTAGTGTTTTTTATTAAATGCCTTATTTTCATACTTTTTCAAACTTGTTCCAGTTGTTTCATATTTGTTTCATAGTATCATATTTCTATTCACTACATTTCCTCATTAAAATAAAAGTAAAATTCTTAATAAGAGTAGTATACTTGCATTTCATATTGTTGTTTTGCAGATGAAATAAAGTTCATGAATATACGTGTTCAATCCGGTTATGTGCTTCATGCTTGCATCGTTATATTTATGCGTCATGGAATCGTTGCGATCACATGTTATTGACTCATCAACGATCTCATTATTGAATTCTCATCATTATTATCTCAAATGGTCTTTTTAATTGATATCAATATGTTTTGTGCAAACTGCTATAATCTTTTTTCACACTTGTCCTTCCGACCAGGATTTTGCAAGTTGTAAAACTCGCGAAAATTTTAACACCGTTTCATTGTTTGTTTATTTGGAGCTCTCATTTGAACAATATGTGAAAATTTGTGCTCAAGTTAACAGTTAGCTATTGTGTATAGTTAGTGAACTGGGTACTGGCAAGGTTGCTTGAGTTTTCAACATATCTGCTTGAGTTATCGGCAGTATATTTCATATGAAAATAGAAGAAATGAAGTCCGGGACTCTGCCATTTCCTCGACAAATCTGGGGTTCTCGAGTTGTCGCCTGCTTGAGTTATCTAAGTTTAACTGTATATTATAAATGACATTACTCTGTGATGTTGAAATGTACAAGGTTGTGTTAATTTGTTGATAATTTATAACTTTTTCCTTGTATTAATGTACTTGTGTGGTTTTGACTCAAAGATATTTTAAGTACTCATTAATTGTATTTGAGTGTCAATATATATTGCAGATATAATTGTTGTACAGTTGTACATTGAAGGTTAGATATAAAACTATTGTAACTCAGTGTTTGGATATGATACAGTAACCATAGTTGTGCACCAATGTTTGATACTGGAGTCTGTGATAGTTTGTTCTCAATCTGTTTTCATCATCTTGTAAGTCACAATAAGTGTATCTTATGTGTTTCCTTAATCAGTAAATTTCATCCCTTCATTATGGCAAACAAAAGTTAAAAACTTCAGCTTTCATTGACAATACATGATTGTGTATGAATTTATTTTAACTACATGTATTTTTCAATTAGATTAGATCTCAGTTAGACATATGTATTTGTGATAGATTTTGGGTGCGGGGAACTTAGATTTACCCTTGTCTGGCTGTTCAACTTAAATTTATCATCGCTTGAAATTGCGTCCCTGGGTTTTTTCAATTAGATTTATTTGGTAAGAGCAGAGTTATGCCCTTGATTGAGTAAAGCCGTGTCGTATAGACACCTTTCTAGTTTCCTGTTATTATCATGTAATTCTTTCATTTTTAACTCGCCGACACAAAGTGCTCAAGGTTAAGCTAATGTGGTCATCCTTTGTCTATGTCATGTGTCCAACAGTTTTACTGTTAACACATCACAGTCCATATTCTGTTACGAATCATTATGAATGGAGTACATATAGCAACAATTTCTTGGACAAGGGAGATAAATGGGCACAATTGTACAAGTATGTATTCAGTAGTAACCTACTAGCCCTAATAAGATAAATTTATTGTAGATGTCTTATCTAAAAAAACAATTCTCAAGATTCTAACATTGTGTTCGCTTGTATACATTCTTGTGCTATTACTGTGCTATTACTGTGCTATAGACGTTTCTACTACAAATAGAAAAAAGTTGATTGCATCCTACAGCAAAACCTTACTAGCCTTCTTGGCATTAGGCTATATACATCTATATGCATCTTGTTGAATCTCGTGATAAATTTCACCATATTATGATACCATATTGTATTTTGGTCCTACAATGTTTCTTTATTTTTTGTAATAAATTTATTTGTGTGATATTGAAGACGTTCTCGGTGTTGATTATTGATATATTCAGGTATAAGAATTGAAAATTCAAATCAGTGGAACTTTTCATTGAGGGCATTTGTGCATGTTGTAAGGTACAGTTGCATCAATCTCAAAAACAGCCCTGGTGAACCCACAATCTGCAAAGAATTCTCTTGCCTGAACTTGTTGATCCTTAGTGAACACTGGACCAGAGGTAGGGGACAACCGATTTCAGACGTATTAGCTCCAGTCAAATTGTCACAAACAGCACACGCCTCATCCAGGTATCAAACCTGCAAGATTGGTAGTTGAGTGCTCTAACATCTGCGCTAACTCACAGGACTGCAGAATGTTTAGGAATGACTTAACAATGGCATAGAAGAACTTTCAGTTAATATCTTGATTATTTTCAGAATGAATGAATGTTTGAGTTATGTTACTGCCACAGTTAACTAATCGGACAACAGTGAGGTAAAATAACTATCAACAAAGTTTAAATTTTCTTTGCATTTTTAATAAAATCAACAAAAAATACACAGGAACAATGCAATGCATATTATGATGTACTCCCATAAACATAGACACATAACTGTTCTTGCATTAACACATACTATCTCTGATTATGCATGCAAACAAAATAATAATAGGAAGTATGTCAGTGCACAAGTGCTCACTTCTACCATTACAAAACAATCTGAATCAAGCACTGGGAGAAATATCATTGCCATGGAAACATGGTCATTACCTTTAAAGTGAGTCAACAAACTCATAGAAGTAAAGATCACAGTTGTCCTAGCATCTAAGCATAAAAAGTTGCACAAAAATCTGAAAATTGTACTTCTAGTTGAAAATATGAAGATTACATACAAGGGCTCTAGAAATTTTCTTGAAATACAGTTGTCCTGGACTAGTGTACATGTTCATTTTGACTTGTCTGTCATGGGAGGCTAGATGTCCATGCATAGAATAGGGTATGGATTAACAATTAAGTAGGCGTGCATTACAGACAGTCCAATGTTACAGTTGGTAGCCCGAATCGGCATATATACTTGTCCCGGACGTTGGGTTAGTGGATTTCTAGAGCCCTGCATACATGTAACAGAGACCAAGGATATAGATTCCAGAGTAGAGACCAGTCTCAACACACAAACATCTGATTGTATGTTTATAAGTTATGTCTTACCACTGACCAATAGTAAGGCTGCATTCTGAGACTGGTCTCTCGACTTGTAACCATTAACACAGTACATGAAAAAACATAACAGCATTTTTTGCAACAGGCAATGTGTACGCTAAACATGAGTCATGTCGGACTGGTTCCACTTAAATGTATCTGAAGTTATAACAAAATATCAAGATGTACAGATAAAACCTTCATGCATTCTGTAGCCATAGGGAATGGTATTTCTGCGAGACGTATGTGATACACATGAACTAAACTTGAATCGAAATACACACCAATAAATTTGCATTGCAAAGAACAGTCTTAAACAGAATAGAATATATCTGGCAGGTAGAAAATATAAATTGTAGCACAATGTGTGAACAACGTGTAAGCCATACAACATTACAGATACGAATATTGAGGGTTTGGTGCAAATTGGTTACAATACTGTATAACAGTATTCTTAACAATGTAATTTTCAACGTTAATTCACAAATCAACTATCTTGTGAATTTAAAATAAGCATGAAAATGTTACAGCTAACATAATCATGTGAGTGTATCCAAGTTACCATGAATTTTTTATGACGTGAAATACTTCAAAATGAGACTGTCGCAATGCAAGTTGTTCTACGTCAAACCCCCTTAACATTGCAGCACAAAGTATCAAGAAAACAATATTCATACACACTACAAAATTATTTATTCTGATAGTATGTCATCTGATAGCACTGAATAAGAAACAACACTAGTTAAATACCAAGTACATTTGTGCAGGCATAATTCACCAAAATTGGTAACAAATTTGTTCATCCATGGGAAGATCCCAGTTCCTATAAAAATATTTGGAATAAAATACCACTGTTTGATAAAAAGATGCAATCTTTATTGAAATATATACGCACCAGTACATGTAATTTGAGAAAGTATTTTTTGCTTTCAATTATGATTGCTAAACAGTTTTCTCGCTTTTTAAGATACAGTGCTAGAAATTTTCTAATGAAACATGCTACTACAAAAAAATATGTCTATATGACGACAGCATGGCACAGACTATGCTGGAGATAACCATACATGTCAATAAAACACAACAAACTTCTAGTTTCTGAATTATTATTATATATCCAACAAGGTCTTTGGAAGAGGGTGTATGGGTCAGGTGAAACAGTTCAAACCATCGTAAAAATGCAGAGGTAAAGAACTGAAAAATATTTTAAAGAAAATACAAATCCCCCACCCACCTTTCTGGAAAGCCGGTAATGGCCATAATTATGGATGAAAGATATCCAAAGAATCTAAAAGAAATTGTAACATTTAGAAAGAATTTTGAATGTGTTCCAAGAAACAACCAGAGATAAAGTAGATTCTCTACATATACAATGCCATGTCTTCAATCCATCATTTCTTTAGTCATTAAAATAATACATCACCAACGTTTGTAAAGAAATAGGCAATGTTGTATTATCGATTTAATATCTAAGTAAGTTCTCTTCATTATGTAACTACATATAATAACTTTTATGATACTGGTATAATATATGTTTGAGGGTAGTAATTATGGACACAAACTATCTTAATAATTATTACGATTTTTTTTAAATACATGATAAATTCATCTTAAGTACAGTTTTATTTCTCCAAAGCCACCGTCTCCCAAGCAACTTCAAATTATGTTCCTGTAGTAAAAATTACTACCATGTTTAACCTCTCTAGAACAAAAATCTCTCAACTTCAGTTGAAATGTGCATTCTCCAAAGAATGCTGTTGTCAAGAAGTTGCACTGTAGAACAACATGACAATAAATAACCTTGCTAGCACAACATGTATTTTGAACATAGAATAAAGACACTCAGTTTTACAATGGTTTAGTAAACAACATATCTTGACCACAGGCAAGATATTTTTTTCAAGATAAAACAAACAGAAGTTGTGGGCACTAAAATCACAAATACAAAATAAATAAGGCCACCTTAATAACCATGCACTGTTTAAACTTTCCAAACTGAGAAGCTAAAAAAAATTAAAAGGACTGGAAAAAAGTTCAGGTTTCATTTGCTAATATAACATTTCACCATAATAAAACAATGGTATGTATTGCTAAACAATTTGAACAGTTTTGTCACACTGCAATTAGCACAATGACTCAGGGAATGGGAATGGATCAGTTTGGAAATGAAGTACAAGTTCTTAAGGAGGCCTAAATGAATTGACAGCAAGATTTTTTTGGGGTTTTCAATTTTTGTGATTTTTTGTATTTTTATTTAATATAAATGTCCGTATAACTTTACTGTTACACAACATGAACGAGTAGGTGAACAAAAACTAACAAAAAATACACACCTCATGTTAGATTAATAGCAATAGTTACCTTATTACTCTTAAAATAAACACATTCATGTTTTTATTTAATTTAACCATTTTTAATAACACAAATGTATTTTTAATGCACTAGGAACTGTTAAGTATACATTTGGATTTTTTGAGAATATGACACTGAAAAGTCATCATCATATTGCGTAGAGAACTAGATTATATGTGCTAACATCAAAAAAGGGTAGATAGATTCAGTTGTAACAGGGGACACCAAGCACACAAGACAATGCCACCCCACACATACTGATATTTTCATTTCTCCATACGCAATTAATATATTTAAATAATAATAACTAATCATTCTATTCACTAAAGGCCAAGAAACAGCAAGCATACAATGTTATTTTATATCTGATGGCAATTTTATATTATGGATTTCTCATTTGCTTGTACACACAAATATTCATCGTCTTTAGGTTGTTAAACAGCAAAATTATAATAAACATATTTTTTTTGTGTAATAAGCCCATCCTCAAAAATTGTTACCGACTGACCCAAATAGTGTCCCCAACGATTTTGTTTGCACTTCCATGCAGGATATTTGTATCTAAAAAAATATTTTTAAAGATTTGGCCTACTTACCCACCCGAAACATGTGTGGATTGTAAGGGTACCACAAACTAACAATTTTTTAAGGATAGCCTAGTGAAACTTTTTGAAATATACACTGAACAAAATAACTTCCTTCCAGTAATTATAGTAGAAAACACATCAAGACAGATCACATTTTCCATACTCTAATCATTATCGAGAATTTCTGCGATAGTTTGAATGTCTACTATCAACCATGGAAAAATGTACAATAAGTAGAAGGTGATGAACATGTATTTTAATAAATGTTTGAGAAATGTCTTAACCAAGTCACTGAATTACAGCAGAAGGAGTATAAGAAGCTGTAAAGCCTTGAAATATTATAATAACGATATTAAAATTTACTGTACATTCTACATAATGGTAGTATTTGGTATCAAGTATGTCTGTTCAGTTTTCACTTACAAAACTGTTAACCCTAACAATCCTAATGTCCAATGATTTTCACAGCAAATAGCTATTTTTAATATTCATTGTAAGTACATGTAGTATAGATCTATCACAGACAAAGTAGTATCTTCAACAACTACCGGTAGAGAAGCTATTTTGTTCAGTTTATATACTAGTACATACAATTTTAAATGTAAAACAATGTTTACAACATTTTTATCACATATTATTTTTTCAACAATATTTTTTGGTGATGGCTATATTTACATACACATATATAAATATTAAATATAGCACATCTCAAATACTGAGTCATTCCACTCTCGGATGTAGGCAGATCAGCTATACGAAAGCACTGGTAGTATATATAGCACAAAGCTGCGTCCTATCATGCGATGCCTCTTGGAATGAACTCTGGCGCCTCTGGATTTAATTTACTGGTCTGAAATAAGCAATTATATAATATGAATTCAAGATCGTGAACCTTAGATCTTACATATATCGTGACCTTCTCCCGATGCAGCGTGGTTAAGGCATTCGCATTGGGAGGTCGAAGGTTCAAACTCCGGTAGGGGTCTATTCTGATGTGGTAGGTTGGTAAGCCGCCAGCTAGTTAAAAATTGTTACCATGAGCCTACCTGCCTGGTGCCTGGCATTAAAGGATAGGAATTGTGAAGTAAACGTGATCAGAAAGTAGGTGTCTTATAAGTCAGAAATGGCTGGCCCTTTATATAGGGGCGACACTATAATAATTTTTTCTACAACACACTGAATAGACCAAGTAATCATAGCCAGTATGGTATGTCTTACCATCAGTCAATTATAAGATTGAGCTCAGTATTGACCCATCAGCTTATTACATTTGAGTTCGGGGACCAGCCTCAGAATTCACATGTGTGAAGTTGGCAGTACTGACAGTACTAGTTTCGCCAGCAGACTAAGGCAGTAACACTGATGTTACTGCCAACTTCACACCTGTTTAGAATTGCCTATAAACAACCAATCATATGCTGGCATTTTTAGTTTGGCTTCCAAGCTCAGTGCTTACAGACTCATACCCAGAATAAACATAATTGTATATTGAAATGGGCACCAAAACTGATACAATAAAGGATAGGATGAGAATTCAAGGTTCAGCATTAAACCATTGTAGCTGGTTCCTACCAAAAACAGAGTAGGGTAACAATAGCAGAGGTGCCAATAAGAGCCGGTAACCAGTAAAATTACCCGGTAACTTAAGCGTCATTGCCTGTTTACTTTTTTTGTATGAGTGATCATAATTAAGCGGAGTACCTCCCAGACCCCCGTCTAATTCAAAATTAGAGACACCCCTGCAATAGTTTCATGCCAAACTCTCGTAATGTACATGAATAAAAGATTGGGGATGTAACACAGTGTATACGATAAATATCCTCACCAGGTAAAATCTCTGATCCGTAGTATTTTGTTCTGTTGAATGGTTATATGTAACATTATTTGAGTACATATTATCAGTGTAAGACGTATATGATACTGTATGAGACGAGATATATGGTGGCTGGGAATTTATTGTGTAATAACACCACTCTGCTTCCTCCTCTTCCATCATCTCCTCAAAACATTCAGCAATAAACTCCTCTTCCAACAATTCTTGTTGAACCTAAAAAATGAGAAGATAAGATGGAGTCATAAAACTGCTTGTTCCAAGTACCCCTGATGAACCAATTGAAATTTACCACGACTTTAATTTTTCTTTGGCTCTTCAATGCCACATGACTTTGTTACTTGTAACCAGAGAACTAGTTCATTCTCATGCCAATGATGGTATAATTATGATTACAAAAAAACATATTACAGTAATTCAATTTGTATCAATGCATTTATTTTTTTAATACAACAATACAACCTCTAGAATAAAAAAACAAAAAATGTATAAATACATGCATTATCACTAAGATCTATTATTGTGTACTTTATCATAGATAGTATGAAGCTTATCAATGCCTTTTGACAGCCACGTCACTACAGTTTAAAAAAAAAGAATTTTTAATACTAAAATACTGTAAATATAGGAAACATTTCACACTACAAAATGTATATAAGTTAGTGTTTTTCTCAGCTGGTATGTTTCCATCAAATTGAATAGCCACAAAAAGCTTGCCTTTTCATATACGAATGTTGATTATATTACGCAAAATTGTCTGCGACTTCACCGACTTGGCATTACGAAATATGTGAAACAGGAACGTATCTCGATTTACAGTTCATCAGTCTTATAGTGTGATTTTATTCACCACAAACGTATGAATATATAACCTGGATCACTGCATTTCCAAATAGGTTTATTAAATGTTCATGGTTGTCCGTAAGTTACCCGCGGATGTGTTTTGATAAAAAAGTAATCCAAACATCAGTTATAGTTTTACGCACGAGGACTTCTTTACCTAAATCGGCATGGATCAGTCCTGTAAGTTCATACACCAGTTCGAGGTCAATCTAACAGCACTATAGATCTATGAAGTGTAAACTAGCAATTGATAAACAATTCTTAAACATATCAATTTATGAATAAAGTAATACCTGTATTTCAGCATTTTCTAACTCTTCAGCTGTCCATTCTTGATTTGAAACTTCCATATTTCCTTCTATTTGTGGTGTATTTCCCAGCAGTGGATCTTTGTCCAGCAAATCAGGAGGTGTTCTCATATTCATTGTGAGTATAATGGTCAATATAGTGGAATGCAAATCTGTAAGTCAATGAAAAGATATGTTGTCATTGGTGATTATCCATGTATATGTCATTGTCCTAGAGGTCATACAGTGAAATATATGTTGTTAGAGTTAGATATAAATAACTGCAGAGGTTCCATTTGACCCTCAGGTTGACTCTTTGACCCTAGGATTTTCCAAAAGGCTACATTCTGACCCTTAATAGGATTCTGGCTGAAGGGTCTATCTTTCTCAAATTATAGGTATTTTGGCTATAAAATCGGATCAAAAATTTACAAAATGACCCTCGAGATTCAGCACCTAGTGGAACCCCTGTATAATCTGTGCGGAGGTCATTGGTGATTACACTTGTAGTTGTCATTGTCCTAAAGGTTATAGAGTGAAATAAATGTGGCCTCCTTATACTAAGTATACTATTCTCAGATTTCTCTCTCACTCAGTCACTATCATAGTATGATATGTAATTATTACAATGGTAAAGGGTCATCTCGGCCCACATACAGTATCTGCCCGGTCCGTGCATTATGAATAGGCAAAGTTGTAGCCTGTCCTTACTAAATAAAATAAACATACAATTTTGTTATTTATTGATAGCATTGTTCAGACACATGATAACATTATGACAATGATATTTCATCATATTTATTTCGAAGTCAACAAGACTGACATGAGCGTCAGATAAATGTGTGATCCTGATGAACATTTAAATACGTCTAAACACGTCTGCAAGTGAAATTCAAAAATGTAAAGAGATCTCAATAACTCAATATTTCATTTTTTTATCATTTCAGGATGGCACCACAGGGTTAATGGCCAGGCTGGATGTGCAGGTTAGGTTTTTACCGACTTGTGCCCCTCCTGCGTCGTGAAGCTCAGGTGGTCTGCTTAGCGGTCGATGGAGGAGACCTGGACAGGGCTGGTTCATGCGCCCGAAAGGAGTCCCACATACAGAAGTGTTGGGACAACTACAGAAGTGGAGATGTCTCAACAGCTGGCTTTCTATCAGCTGTTGGGAACATTTACGGAGTTCGAATTTAGTTGTGATATATGTGAATGTGTGACCAAAGAAAGGGTAGGAGTTGACCGAAGAAAGGGTACGAGTTGACTTGGGTAGGTACGAGTTGACCAAAGAAAGGGTACGAGTTAACTTGGATAGGTACGAGTTGACCAAAGAAAGGGTACGAGATGACTTGTGTAGGTAATTGACTTAATTACATTGTTTGGTCACACTATCCTATTATTAAGCCTATGTCATGGTTCAATGTTAACAAAAAATTTTTTTACCGAAACCTCCGAAAGAAACTAACGTTAAAATCTATTTACCGAAACCTCCAAACAAAATGAACGTTAAAATCAATTTACCGAACTTGTCATTTACCGAAACCTCCGTAAATCCCATGAATCCCCCCTCAGCCTTCATTTTTTATTGCATTTTTGGAACTTTTATTTTTTCACTTTTTCTGACGAATTGTATGCATTGGCGTACATGCGTATGCCTGGCTACGTGTCTAGTATATATTTTTTCGATTTTATCTATAAGCCAGCATGAGCCATACTGTTTACTAATAAGACAGATGAGTGACAATTAAATAGCCAGCATTACTTTACGCAATTTATTTAACGTATGCATTTGAAACAAGTTTGAATTAATTGTGAGCAAAGTACAAAATACGATAATGTAGAATAATATAATGAGGAAGAACGAGATCGTGGTATGGTTACGTGTATTTGGGCGGTCTTATAGTATTAGTAAACAGACAGTCGAACTCGAAGAGACATATTTTCTTCATTTACTGATTTAGTTAATCGCCATATCATGGCAAGAAATAATGCATGCTATCATTTAACGACTGGAAGCACAATAAAAGATACGAATGATCAATATGCACACTTATTCTGAGGGGGACACGCACGGGCTTCACTCAAAAATAGCAAGATAGCTTAACACTGGGTTCCAGAAAACAGCCGCGCCATTTTTGTCTTTTGTTTACCAACTTGTCATTTAACATCTGTGTCTCCTGTTAAGAAAATACGAACGACGGTTGGTTAAAACATACAAAAATAGTTACACATGATTCTATATAATACTACTATACCTTTGTGTTGATTTCGGCAGCGGTTCTTACAGCTAATTTACATCAGTCAGACAATCAAAATAATGAAAATTCTGATGACCTATATTATCCGTCAATGATGTAAACAATGATCAGCTGTACACTCAATATCCATGCGCGTGAAGAAATAGTTCTTCATTTTGACTGGAATAATGCAAGATGTATCGGTGGAATGTTCATTTCATTCGGCGATAACGATGGCTATTTATTATTTCATAGCTCACACACAACTAATTGAATGCCAATCGAGGATTTGTGAGTGTAGTAATATGTATTGAGTCAGCCCAGTCTTGTTGGTAAACAGTGACCTCAGTTTGCACTTGGCGGCGAATCAGGGCACATTACACGCGCGTAGACCGATGTTCAAAGTGAGCGCCTCTCAGCAATCCGCACTCGTTGTAAAGTCAACGCGCTTTAAAAAAGGAAGATTAAATTTACAGGTGTGTTTTCTTGCGCGCACAGTATCTCTGCACTAGGCTGGTGGTCCCCAGCGGGCAATGACCAAATATGGAATATACTATACTAATACGCATGCGCGACGGAGGCTGCCGAGCGGAGACCACCGGAGATTGACAAAGTCGCCAAATTATCAAAATATCCGCCATGTTGGATTTTGAAGCGATGGAAATGCTGCGATTTCTAGACTTCTAACAGTGTTTTAGAACGCTTATCGTCTGTACGAGACACCAAAAATGGTTAAAAATGTTTGCATAAAGTGCAACAGTGAGTATCATATCCTAACTTTGCTTATATTTTCTTTGAGGGCGCTGAAACCGACGTCCGATTTGAAGTTCAAAAGCGGCATATTTTGAAAAGAAATTCTGTCTATTCAGGCCTTCTTATTTGAAGTTTTATCGTTAAAATATAATACCTATTTTGATTTATTGATTTGTAATGTGATCATATCGATAGGCAAATTAGAGGATGCATAGATCGACATTGGGCGTGATGATGAAGTTGACCTACTTTTGAACTCATGACCTACTTTTTAGATTTTCATTGTTGACAAATCAGACATCGTATTATTCCTTGTGACGTTTGATATTATACATGTACAATAATATGCTGGAACCAAATTGCCAGTATTTCTCTTACAAGCAGTACCTTCGGCATGGTACTCATCCATTTAAAATATCTATCGACCAATGTGACATGTCAGCATCTCCTTAAATTTGGTCAAATAAAATGGATAATATGAAATTATTAATTACATATGTGTACCACCTCGATAGCCTAGCGGTTGTGCGTCCGCTTCTGGATCAGTAGGTCTCAGGTTTGATCCCTGTCTGCGTCAATTTATACCGAACACTAACAATGCAAATGGTACCAGTATCTCCCTTGCTTGATGCTCAGCATAAAAAAGGAAAGCTGGCTTATCTCTTATGGCGATGGATAACATCAGGGATGAGGTGTTGATAGTGATTAATATAAGTTGCTAAAACTTGTTTCACTTAATCAACCTAAAATAAATTAATGATGCAGAGCATACAGAGCTCTGTAAGTATCTTAAAAGATTTTTATTGATAAACGCGCCGGTTTTTTCGTGAAAGGCTGTTGTTGAAAGTTTTAGTGGAGGCATTTTTTAAAGTTTTGAAACCTTGAGCTTTCAATTGCAGGACTTTCTTACCAATTTATAGCAATGTTTAACTGTATTTTGAAGTAAATACAAGAGTGAAAACAGTCATCAATTCACGTAATCATTTGATGAACTTAAAAGTGTGTCCCTCTCAGTTAGGTTGACCTAGATCCATTTCGTGTTTCGTACCCAAAATATTTCGACCCTTGTTCAGCTATTGCATGAATGACCCTGGTGTTTCATACATTGCGCAGTACAGTCACAGTTTCTATTGCTAGTATATTACATGATTTTTAATCTTTAATTGGTCATCAGTAATCAATTGTTGTTTTAATTAAAACACACACTACAGTTTACTTAATAAGCTCAAACATTTGACTGCTAGCGCCGGATTTAAAGCTATAACCATGCATGGTTTGCCTAAATTTGTCTTCTATGCCGTAATCATAACCACACGGTCACCGTTAATTTTTTTAAGGATAGTACTGAAACTCCATATGGCAAAGCATGATGCTGCCACCATGCAGACTCTGAGCAGTGACGCAGTTCCTATCTGATACCGTTTTTTTGCCAAAATTAGACACCTCAGGGTCGCATTAGCACTGAAACTTAAGCAGGCACTGCCCATTGCTCAAATATGCAACTATCATCGCTCGATAAACAGCTGCCACTATGCAGACCCGGTGCAGTCCCTGTCTGATTATAACGTCTTCTTTGCCTAGTCCATGTGTGAAGGCTGCGGCCATGGCCGAGTGGTTAGTTCACTCGCCTTGTAACAGGGAGGTCTGGGTTTAAATCTCAGTTGCAGCAGGTCATACACTATATAAAATATTGACTTTCCTCCACATGTGGTTGTCAGCTTGTGGAAGGGTAGTTAGCACTGCTAATATGGTTAGGAAAACCAGCTGCCGTATATTATTATTGAACTGAAATACTGATGAAAAACAGCGTAAAACCCAATGCAACAAACAAATCTTTCCATGTCTTATTTCATATTCTTCGCCAAAATTACCCGATGCACAGTCCCTAACTGAAGCATTAGATTATAACTACTCTAGATAACTGCCCTAATTAAAATTACATTTTGTCTTCTTTATATATCCTCACGCTTTTACTGTGTAATCTAAAACTACATGTGCTTGTTTCATGTGGAAATTGTAATAATTATATTTTAAATTATTCATGTATTTACCAGGGATCATCATCAGAGTAATGCTGTTAGTTTGATGCTTGCTTTCCTTGTCAGCAGTGCCAACCAACTCAATAAATACTCTATGTTGGACAACTGAGATGACAAGTTGAGAATGCATACATCAATACATTTGGATTACTAGTAAGTTAATATTATCCAAAATGCAGAAGGTACAGTAAATTTAGCATTTCTTTTACAAGTATTATTTTGGTCTACAATAGAACAAGTTTTTATTATAAAATTCAATAACTTATGAGCTAAGCTATTAGCTCTTGACACCTCATTTATGATGGTATCCACCAAAATAATGGTATGAGAGAGGAGAAACCAGTTGTTACTCTGGATGCTCAGCATCATGCAAGCAATAGAAACACTGGAAGACTGGTACCATTGTTCTCTATGTCTTTCATATGATATGCAGCCATGGAGCAAACCCCATACCAACCGCACTACCTGTGTATCTTTAATTCAGGGCAGTCTTTCAAGATATAGCATCACACATTTACGCTAGCAACTCTAGTTGTTTACTATTCTGGCCTAATGTATTGGTCGACACACTGTAATGATATTCATTGTATAAAACCATACTTGATTTTACAACGTATAGTGAAGTGAATTATTATTTTTCAGGTTCGAAATCTTGAGAGAACAGTGTTTGTTCTGTGAATAAAACAAACCATTCTTACTTGATGGTTTCGGCGCAGCCCTGCACAATTGTGGAGAATCAATGATGTTAGAACAAACAATACAGTTCAAGCTTTACCAGGAGAATTAACGGTAAATAATTTAATAAAGATTGAGCCTATGAGTTTCTCTTACTCCCTATTATAGGATAGAAGGAAATATTACAGGCTATATGTCTGGCAATAACAGACATATGTGTAGATAAATGACAAACATGACTGAAGTGTATGATTGAATGACCAAACAACATGACTGATTGAAACATATGTCTAACTTAAACATGTCACTCACTGAAACTTGAAAATAAAACTGAAACATATGACTGACTGAAATGTACAAATTACTAGCATAACATATGAAATGAGCGACTTAACACAAAGTACTGAATGACACATGTGACTGACTGAAACACTTTACAGACTGACTTACTGACAAAATTACTGACTGAAACCTATTACTGACCTAAACATATACCTGACTTAAACAGATGACTGACTTAAACCTTTGAACAACTGAAACACATGACTTTCTGAACCTGTGACTGACTGAAACGAATGACTGACTTAAAGTTATGACCAACTGAAACACATGACTGACTTTAACACTTGACTGGCTGAAACACATGACTGACTGATTTACAAATATGTCTGAATTAAACCCGTGACTGACTCAAAAAGTATACTTGACTTAAAAAGATGAGTGACTTAAACCTTTGACCAACTGAAACAAAATACTGACTGTAACACACGACTGACTGAAACACATGAATGACTGACTTACAAATGTGACTGACTGAAACCCCTGACTGACTCAATCATACATCTGACTTAAATAGATGACTGACTTTAACCTTTGACTGACTTAAACATACACATGACTTGAACCTTTGACCAACTAAAAATATGACTGACTGAAACACATGACTGACTGAAACTTATGACCTACTGTACCACATCACTGCCTGAAACACATGACTTACTTACATTAGCCTGACTAAAACATATGACTGACTGAAACTCATGACTGACTTCAACTTATTACCGAATGAAACACATTACTGACTGTAACACAAGACTGACTGAGACACTTGACTGACTGAAACCCATGACCGACTTAAACATACTATTGACTTTAACCTTTCACCAACTGTAACACATGACTGATTGAAACACAAGACTGACTGAAACAAATTACTGACTTACAACAATTGCCTGAGTAAAACATATGACTGACTGTACCTTTGACTGATTGAAACACAACACTGACTGAAACACATGACTGACTTACAACAATTGCCTAACTTTAACTTAGGACTCACTGAAACATATGACTGACTGTGACACATGACTGACTGTAACCCATGACTGACTTTAACTTAGGACCGACTAAGACACATGACTGATCGTAACACATGACTGACTGTAACCCATGACTAACTGTAACACATGACTGACTTTAACTTAGGACCGACTAAGACACATGACTGACCGTAACACAAGACTGACTGAAATATATGACATACTGTAACACTTGACTGACTAAAACCTTTAACTGACTGTAACACATCACTGATTGAAACACATGACTGACTGAAACATATAACTTACTGTAACCCATGACTGACTTTAACTTAGGACCCACTTAAACATATGACTGACTGTAACATGTGACTGACTGTAACACATGTCTTAAATAAACTTTCGACTGACTGAGACTCTTGACTGACTGCAACACATGGCTGACTGAAACATATGACTTAATTAAACTTTTGACTGACTGAGACTCCTGACTGACTGTAACCCATGACTGACTTTAACTTAGGACCCACTGAAAAAATTACTGTTCAGGTGACTGACTGTATCACATGACTTAATTAAACTTTCAACTGACTGAGACACATGACTGACCTCATGCCTAATTGAAACGCATGTCTGACTGTAACATAAGATTAAAAAAAAGTGTGTCTGATTGAATCACATGACTGACTGTAACACATGACTGACTTAAACATATGACTGAATGAATCATATTAATTTCTGATACCCATTGCTGAGGGAAACACATACAAAACGGAAACACTCGACTGACAGAATCATGTGTCTGACTGAAACACATGACCTGACTAAAACATATGACTGACTGTATCATATGGCTGAAGGAGACATATGACTGACTAAGATATAAATGACAGAAACATATGAGTGACTTAAACAAGTGACTGACTGACACAAATGACTAACTTACATCATATGACTCACTGTCACACATGAACATAAAACATCTGACTTACTGAAACTCATGACATATGGATACATGTGACTGACTTAAACATATGACTGACAAAAACATGTGTCTTACCGCAACTCATGACTGATGGATACATGTGACTGACAAAAACATATGACTGACAAAAACGTGTGTCTGACTGCAACTCATGACTGATGGATACATGTGACTGACAAAAACATATGACTGACAAAAACGTGTGTCTGACTGCAACTCATGACTGATGGATACATGTGACTGACAAAAACATATGACTGACAAAAACGTGTGTCTGACTGCAACTCATGACTGATGGATACATGTGACTGACAAAAACATATGACTGACAAAAACGTGTGTCTGACTGCAACTCATGACTGATGGATACATGTGACTGACTTAAACATATGACTGACAAAAACATGTGTCTTACCGCAACTCATGACTGATGGATACATGTGACTGACAAAAACATATGACTGACAAAAACGTGTGTCTGACTGCAACTCATGACTGATGGATACATGTGACTGACAAAAACATATGACTGACAAAAACGTGTGTCTGACTGCAACTCATGACTGATGGATACATGTGACTGACAAAAACATATGACTGACAAAAACGTGTGTCTGACTGCAACTCATGACTGATGGATACATGTGACTGACAAAAACATATGACTGACAAAAACGTGTGTCTGACTGCAACTCATGACTGATGGATACATGTGACTGACTTAAACATATGACTGACAAAAACATGTGTCTTACCGCAACTCATGACTGATGGATACATGTGACTGACAAAAACATATGACTGACAAAAACGTGTGTCTGACTGCAACTCATGACTGATGGATACATGTGACTGACAAAAACATATGACTGACAAAAACGTGTGTCTGACTGCAACTCATGACTGATGGATACATGTGACTGACTTAAACATATGACTGACAAAAACATGTGTCTTACCGCAACTCATGACTGATGGATACATGTGACTGACAAAAACATATGACTGACAAAAACATGTGTCTGACTGTAACTCATGACTGACTTAAACATATGCCTGACTAAAACATATGACTGACAAAAACGTGTGTCTGACTGCAACTCATGACTGACTTAAACATATGCCTGACTAAAACATATAACTGACAGAATCATTCATCTGACTAAAATACATTATCCGAAGTTAACATATGACTAACTGTAACATATGACTGAATGAAAAATAAGTATTACTAATTGAAACACATTCCTTTTAGAAACATATGAGTGAAGGAACATTTGTGTTGGACACAAATGCTGTAGTAACCTAGATCCCTTGATGAGGAACTGAAGCAGTATAATGTCATTACATGGAGAGATGTGCAGTACTGTGTAGTTATAGATTTTATAACCTATTAATTATCTTGTCATAATGATTTTGATTTAAAATAATTTTGGAACCAATTTCTAGTAGTTTTATGCACACAAATAATAAAAAGTATAAAATTTGGTGTCCTTAAATCAAATGCAAGATGGAATATTGTTATGCAATGACAAGAAGCACATAATAGGCTATAATCATCGCACTCAAATCACAAAATTTAAAATACTCTTTGGTCTATGAACAGTGCATCATACCACTGAGTAATGTATGGGTACTATAAAATGTAGAAAGCTATGAGTGACTTGCATATTGTCTGTGTCCAAAAATGTTTTTAAATTGTGGTCACTGTTGTAAGCTGGAAAGAAAAAGTAGGTACTTATTTGAAATAGTTTCTCCTGTATCTAAATTCCAGTCATTTTATGTAGTTTTGGATCATAAGCTGGCACTATGTGAATCGAGACTGTAAGTCTTAGCAAGATGCAAACTATTGACCTTATGTATTCCTAATGCTGATCCATAACTACTCCATATTGGAAGAGTTTTAAAGAGTACACAATAAGTTTGAGTGTAATATGAGATACAGGAAAAATAGTCTTTACTAGGGTTGATGAGTGACTGTAGCACCTAGAAGCAAGTTTCAAGATTATTTTTCTATTTCATAATACACATGTCCATGTATTATAATTTATAATTTCACTTTTGGTCTCTTAATGTTTTGACATGTGTCTACATGATTATTTTTCAGTTTTAAAAAAGTGTGAAAGACAAGTTTTGTTAATGGGAGCAATATTTCCCTAGTTGATGGTTTTACAGTCAATAATGGACTATCAAAGTGGTACAGTGGAGCAAGTGATACAGTGGAGCAAGTGGTAAAGTGGAGCAAGTGGTACAGTGTGGTACAGTGGAGCAAGTGGAACAGTGGAGCAAGTGGTACAGTGGAGCAAGTGGTAAAGTGGAGCAAGTGGTACAGTGTGGTACAGTGGAGCAAGTGGTACAGTGGAGCAAGTGGTACAGTGGAGCAAGTGGAACAGTGGAGCAAGTGGTACAGTAGAGTAAGTGGTACAGTGGAGCAAGTGGTACAGTGGAGCAAGTGGTACAGTGGAGCAAGTGGTACAGTGGAGCAAGTGGTACAGTAGAGTAAGTGATACAGTAGAGCTAATGGTACAGTGGAGCTAGTGGTACAGTGGAGCAAGTGGTACAATGGAGCAAGTGGTACAGTGGAGAAAGTGGTACAGTGGAGCAAGTGATACAGTGGAGCTTATGGTACAGTGGAGAAAGTGGTACAGTGGTACAGTGGAGCAAGTGATACAGTTGAGCAAGTGGTACAATGGAGCAAGTGGTACAGTGGAGCTAGTGGTACAGTGGAGCAAGTGGTACAGTGGAGCAAGTGGTACAGTGGAGCTAGTGATACAGTGGAGCAAGTGGAACAGTGGAGCAAGTGGTACAGTGGAGCTTATGGTACAGTGGAGAAAGTGGTACAGTGGTACAGTGGAGCAAGTGATACAGTTGAGCAAGTGGTACAATGGAGCAAGTGGTACAGTGGAGCTAGTGGTACAGTGGAGCAAGTGGTACAGTGGAGCAAGTGGTACAGTGGAGCTAATGGTACAGTGGAGCTAGTGGTACAGTGGAGCAAGTGGTACAATGGAGCAAGTGGTACAGTGGAGAAAGTGGTACAGTGGAGCAAGTGATACAGTGGAGCTTATGGTACAGTGGAGAAAGTGGTACAGTGGTACAGTGGAGCAAGTGATACAGTTGAGCAAGTGGTACAATGGAGCAAGTGGTACAGTGGAGCTAGTGGTACAGTGGAGCAAGTGGTACAGTGGAGCAAGTGGTACAGTGGAGCTAATGGTACAGTGGAGCTAGTGGTACAGTGGAGCAAGTGGTACAATGGAGCAAGTGGTACAGTGGAGAAAGTGGTACAGTGGTACAATGGAGCAAGTGGTACAGTGGAGCAGGTGGTACAATGGAGCAAGTGGTACAGTGGTGCAGTGGAGTATTTGGTACAGTGGAGCTAGTGATACTGTGGATTTAGTGGTACTGTGTACCTTGTGGCATATTGGAGCCAATGGTACAGTGGAGTAAGTGGTTCATTTGAGCAACTGGTACAGTGTAGATAGTGGTACGGTGGTGCTAGTATTGGGTTATATGAGGTTGAAAACTAGGTCATTTAGTCAAATCATAGAAAAACTTTGAAACCCTAGAGGTTACAATTTCATCCTTATCTTTTGAAACTTTGTCACAATGATCATCTCTAATAAATTAAGGTAAATATTGATATTGTGTCATTTTGGTTAGAAACTAGGTCATTAAGTCAAATCATAGTCAAAACGGTGGTATGCATTATAGGCTGGTCTTTTCACTGTATCTTAGTAAAAGTTGGTCGCACTAGCGGATTCAAGGGGGGGCGCACCCGGCGCGCGCCCCCCCTAAAATCGCCGGAGCATAGGTTTTTTGTGTTTCATTCTGAGTGATAGAACATGATAAAAAAAATTTCTTGCTCGCTTCGCTCGCATAATACCTTATTGGAATAAACTTCATATCAGTACAAAAAAAGGTTTGTGGTGCAAGGAAAACTCACACATTTTTTCTAGCTCGCATCGCTCACTTTGTACCTTTAATGGACTAGACCTTAGTACATAAAAAGGTTTGTGGAATGCTTTATAGATAACGTATTTGTTTCTAGCTCGCATATTACTATTATTGCAATATTCCTTGGTACAAAATGAGTTTTAGCTGAATGATGCATATGTAAACATTGCGATTTTTTTCTAGCTCTCTTCTCTCGCATATTATCTTTATTGGTCATTATTATCAAATAAAGAACGATTTTATGGATTATGCTGCTTGAATAATTATTTTTCAAGCTTGCTTCGCTCAAACAATAACTAAGTTACTTTTTTGGAAAAAAAATCAGGTAGAGAACGAGTGTGTGAGGCATTCTGCTAAGATATAAACATGTAAAGTGTGTATGTGTGTGTGTGTGGGGGGGGCGGGGCTTTGGTTGGGATTGTCAATATTTACGCCCCCCCTAACACCAAATCCTGGATCCGCCCCTGGGTCGGAATGCTTGTCTAGATAAAATCTAGATAGAGTTCCAAAATAGTCATCTGGGTGTCAAGAACTAGGTCAATGGTTCAGCTACAACAGGTGAGCGACCAAGGGCCTTTTGCAATCTCTTGTTCCTAATCTCAGAAAATTGTGATTTTCAGCTTTTAAATGGTGTGACATATTTGATTTGTAAGTGTAAGCTGAACGCTGTCCAAACTGATGGTTTACAGTCAATCAAGGAGGAGCTGTATTGGAGAGAATTGACAAAAAAGATCAGTGTCAAGACTTGCCAGGACCATTGAATGGTAATAAAAACTGATTTCCTTTTTACTGTAAATAATTGTCTTTTTGTCTGTCTGTGCGTTCGTACACACCCAGAGGTAGTTGTGGGGTGTGGAACAGTAGGCTAATTTTAGATTCAATTTATTCCGTCACTTGTGGGGTGCAACAAAACAAAAAAAAGAACAATAGAAAACCCCACATTTACTTGCTCGTACTTACTGATAACCAAAACAGATTCACTGACCAAATTACCTGTATATTGATGGCTGTTTTGGTAACTTTTTGGCTTTGGGTCAAAATAGGATATGTATTTGAACTTTAAAAATTTCATTACAGTGCTGACCACAATATTTGTAGTCAATAGAATGTAACTCAAATTTTTGGAGAGTTTATACTCTTTTTCCACGGCAAAATATCTGCTTCTGTGACAAGTTGGTATTGTAAGGGCCTTATGTATGAATTCTAGTTTATTCTCTGAATGACATTATTTAGTATTTTCAGGTTTAGATGTCACTGTTACACTATTGTGAAGATCCAAATGAAAATAGATCAAACCAAGGTCTGATGAAACAGCCATCAGAAGAAGCTGTCTAAAATATTCCTCTTTTGCAAGACATTATATTATGAACATGTATCTAATGTTGGACAAATGATTTGCTTTTTAGTTCACCGGGTCATGAAGTAACAATGTGAGCTTTTTTTATCACTCTTTGTCTGTTGTTCATCTGTCCGTAGTCATCAATTGCTTTGAAAGACATCTATTTAAGACAAACCTGGTCAATACATTGCTGAAAATAGGTGTCACAATTTCACTTCATCTTCATGATTATCTTGGTTGAAATAATAATTTTTGTAAAATCTTTAGATAAATTGGATCATCAAGGAAACATGGAAAAGGGAGTACTATAAACCAACAAATTATTCTGCAAATAATCTGCAAACTTAAATATCTGCAAATTTGTTCTATAACCATTTTCTTTAATTTTTCTGCACTTGCATACACCAACATTTGTAGTCATAATGGGCAAAATGTAACACCCAATTTTTTATTCGCGAAAATAAGTTGGTTTGTAGCTTTTTATAAATTCCCTGCATGGAAAAAACGGGGAATTTTACTTTGAAATTGGAATGAAAAAATCTTGGCTATTGGTAGTGTCTCTTTCTGACTTTAGTAGAAAGCACTATTTGCCATATATTTTACTTTAAAAGCAATTGACCAACCCAAAAACACAAAGGATCTCAGTTAATGATGAGATTTGCTTTATGGTAGTCTCTGTATGGCTATTAGGGAAGGTTTGAGGTCATACATATGCAAGCTGTATTTGAGCTTTGTAGGCAGCACGAATTTCAGGGGAAATCACCTTTCAGTCAGGGAAAACAGGGAAATATGAGTTAATTGCGTTTTTGGATTTCTGTTCTACAATGTATACAGACTGTTATATCTTGAACATATTTTTGTTTTTTATTTTTTTATCCAAACACTTAAAACTGAAATATTATATTATGCATCAAATGCAGTTGAGAATCTATTGATAATCATTCATCCAAATCGAATTAGGTTAAATCACATTTTTGCACAAGTAGCTCGAGGACGTGTCTCATTTACGATTATGTTGCACCTATTTTATAGCACATGAATAGGTCAGATTAAAAAAAAAAAAAAAAAAATTGAAGACAAGGACACTTTGCTACTATGAAATCGAAAATGGTAGATCGATTTGCTTACCAGTAAGGTTGCAACATTGTCGCTCAGTTTTATATCGTGCTTAATTTGTTTTGTTTTATTTTTACTCATGTGTGCATCACTATACGTCATGATATAAATATAAAAACACTGAAAATGAAAGAAGTTAGTAAAATATTAAATTTAAGCGTGATAACTCTTTTGTAATTACCTCCCTTTTTTAGCTTATTCACAGATTATTTTAAACATTATTTAAACTTCAATTTTACCGTAAAACGATGGCTTTTAATTTTCTATGTTTTTGCAATTCTAAGTTGTACATCCTATATGGCGTTTGAGTTAAATTTGTTAAATTTCATCTTTGTTAATTAAATTGTAATTAAACCATAATTGAAATAAAGTAAACAATTAAAATTTTGACAACGTAGTTCTGACAAATCGTTTTTATTTCAGTCCAAATTTTAGGAAATACCTATTGAAAATAGCTTAAATACGAGAAATGACTAAACATATCCATCGTATATTACGTATTAATAGAAAACCTTAAAGTGTTCGGTTAGCTGTTTGTTTAGTATATGTACTTATCAAACTGGGTTTATTGATACCTTACAGAAGGATACACTTTTGTCATTTGGTCAGCTTTAAAGCTCCTAATGGTTACGAATAATAAATTTTTAACACATGAGCATGTTTCCATTGAGGATCAGCATACTTGGTATGTCTGTACCTGTGGATACCATTACATTTTGCTATATCCTTTTCATGAAAGTTTGTGTAATTTTCGCAATTAATTTGCAGTTCCGCCCACCCCCCAAACTTAGCCTTTTTTCAGGAAGAGCTGATAGGAATTTGTGAAAATTATCTGATTATCTTATGAGTAACTATGCAACTATATTTTACAAATAAACTGGTGAAATGTTAACTAGATTTATTATTATATTTATGATAGGATCTTCAGTTATTGTAAATTTGAGAAGCTAGTGTTAATCCGTTTGTCAGTCAGTTCTACACTAGAATGGCACATACATCTTTATAAGAGTCTAATCTCTGTACATGTACAATAATGATAATATACTGACATAGTTAAAACACCATGAAATTACACAAAAAGTTTGCAGCTATAGCAGGATTCATACCCATACTGATCGGCACCATTGCCTAGCAATGCAAAATAGGGACGCATTAAACCACTCGCCCATCGCAGCAAACTGGAAAAGTTGCACAAACAACCGATATCAATGTGACTTACTTCACATACACCAGTTATGAGTTAATATGGATAACATCACTGACTATATGTATGAGGCTATTTTTTCGACTGCCACCAGCACAAATAGGGCTGTTGTGAAAAAAATAGTTTGCACCTGTGACATAATAAGGTGGTGTGTAGCTTTGGTAAAAAGCATGGCCTCATTCGACCAAGATATGCAAATAGAAAGTCAATATCAAAAGGAAGCATTGTGTTCAAGGCTTTGTCATGCTGTCGAATAGCATAGGAGCTTTCTTGTCACCCCACAGAGCCAAGCCTCATTCATACTGTAAGTCTGTCACAAGTAGTGGATTATATGCACATCATTGTTCATAGCTTGCTAGCATCACCACATTAGGTTAGGGCCTGGCTAGTTTGCACAGGGCAAAAGAAAAAGATTGATGGTAACTTTGAGAATGTCAACGCTCGTGAAATACACATGAGAACGAGTTAACCATACAATTTGAGATATAAACAATGATGCCTACTGCGGTAGTCAATTGTAGTAGTTAGTTTTATACGACACACACTATAAGGAACGTACACGCACGGTACATACATGACTGTATAGAACATATCCATAGTGAGTTATTATAAACACTCATATATATTAAGGAAGAAATCATGCTTCAACTTTCAAGTGATTATACACGCTCACGTTGTTTTAGCAAGTGAATTTTAATTGCAACTTGTACGTCTACACGTCCACGTTTTGTTTCGCAACATGCCTTTTTATTATTTTCCACGTATATGCTGGGTCTTTTCGCAACCTCCCTACAGCTATTTCGCCATAAGCATCTAGTATTGAATACACAAAAATAAGAACTCACCTTACAGATCAGTTTGTATTTTTACGACAATTTTAAATATACATTTGTTTAAGACCACACTTAACATTCTCCCGGTAGATACGGTTTATACGTAAATACGGAGATGTCTATTCAACATACCGCTTCATAGTTGGCAGTTCAAGGAACGTCGTTTAAAAACAATTTGCATGAGACACAATAAACAAATACGTGGGATAAACCGGATCATTATCATAAAACTCGATATGGTTGAATAATATACATCAACATTTGATCCTGTAGAAAGCGGAAAATTTCTCCTAAAGACAGTTCAGTTATAAACTGAAACATACACAGGGTCTAAAAATACCAGTTTTGAATAAGGGCAATAACGTCGACCTTGCGCACACGGTTGACGTCAACGACGTCAGACTAAATTCACGACATGAGTGCTTTTAGTTATTACCGACTATTCTCTCTAATATGCAGCCGATCGAACAACGAATGGATCGGGAACTCTCGAGTCATACTCGGGGTGGTGTTCGCACGAAAACAACCGGGATTTTAACTTCTACAAGCTAGATCGTCTAGTATGTTTCAATGGTTGTGTGTTGACTCGTTTGGTCAAAAATTGTGGTAAATGATTGAGGCTATTTATGGAAATTGAATGAGTGTAGACCTGGTCTTCATAAGGGATTTCCTTGGTAAGCGTGTTGTTCCTGTGGAAATAACGAACAAAGTGACTTCTCTTCGGTTTGCGTAGGTCGCATGAGCCGTCCCGTGTTACGGGATGAGTCAGGTAACATAGGGAAAACCATAGGGCATATAAAGAGCAATCGAATGAATGTAGAAAGGGGTTGTAGGTGGACAAGTGGTCTAGTGGTATGGGCCACTGACTACTGATCGGAAGGTTGTGGGTTCGATCCCTCATCCAGCCGGACAAATTTAGAAATGCTTTCAGTGTTTCCCACCTAACATAACTAATTTCACTAACAGTCTTTCGGACGAGACTTTAAAAATCGAGGTCCCGTGTATGATGCTTTACATCGGCACGTAAACGAACCAGGGATGCGTCTGGAACTGGGGCATCTTCTGTATCATGCACTATCCCCCAAAAACTAAAATGACTAACCACTTCTGGGGGCTGTCGCCCATATGGGTCACCCGGTGGCGAGGCTAAATAAACGCATTATCCCCATGTAGAAGGGCTTAACGAGATAATTTCCCGCATCATGACTGTTATACAGAAGGACTTATCTATCAAAGAATAAACCACATATTTGTTTTGGTTCAGCAGATACGATAAAGTTATAGCATTATGTTGTCTGAACAAAAGTTCATATACTATTCTAGTTAGTGAACTTTTTGTTTAATTATAGTCACGGCAGAAGATATTTGTCACAGAATTACCGTGAATATAAAAAATGTGCGTCGCACTAATCACCTGAACGAATGATCGCACGTAGACCCGACATTTTAATTTTAATAGATGTGAATCACACGAGTTTTGATTATATACGTACACATTCACCATCTGATGGAGAGATTACGTCATAATGCGTTTCTAACTTGGCAAATAAGAGATCGGTAGATGTTGATACAGTTACAAGTGTTATCGAGTAGCAGAATTACATTAGTATCTGCAATGTACGAGTAATAGTAGTATCAATATATAACGAGAAAATGCTTATAACTTTGTTACAATACATTGTTTTCTTGAAATATTTCATATGGTGATTAAAGCATGTATTATCAGAAATCATACGAAACAATGAGCAAATATATTGAAAAATAAATTGTTAAGAGCATTTTTGCCGACCTATGAATGCCGTAGGCGGGGCAAAGTCATTTATATATTTTTTTTACGTAAATCTGAGTATAACGTTTATCATTGTGACGACAATACTCAATAAGTCCTATTGTTGTTCTTTCTTCAAAAGTTTTCATTATACTCTCCTTAACCATTCATATATTTCTGTATACTGTAAAGTGAATCAAATAGTCACCCTATGGAATTTCGGTCAGCCCATACAACTCTGTGTACGGTGATCTGATGTCGACGTCGCATTTCGCCATTTCGCGGTAGATCACTACTGTTTTCTCAAACATTGTTAAAACTCTCCTGCTTTATATAAAGCATATCTTTTGTCATAGTATGATCACCAAAGTATACTTATTCTCACGCACAAATATTTTTTTTTCTTTTTACTTCATAACTTTTCGTTTTCTCGAACGTTTGGTCTACACAAGTATGACGTAATATATGAAACAACAACACGTGTATGAGATCATTATCAGTAAGGCGAGTCTTAGGTGACCATAACTACTAATTGTCATTAAATTACAATTCCTAATATAAAAGTTGTAAGCGTTTTATTTTGCATGAAAATAGGCGAAAACCTGCAAAATGCCCCGCCTTAGCATACTGGGCGTTACCGTAGATATGAGCACTGTGTCACTGTAATCTTGAAAAATTAGCGATTGGTTGCTAATATATTTTACCACATTTTGCTTAAATTTGAGTAAGATCAAATAAAAGATATAAGCATTTTCTCGTTATTTATTGATCATCCCTCGTACACATGTATTTATTTACTGTTGCCAACTAAGTGCACCGACTATTTGATTTAACGTGTGCACACCTGTTCATGTTTGACATACTTCAATAATCTTCATGTAGTAGTTTAATTGTCCTTCAGAAATATTTGATCCAACGTGTACCTGCTCATTGTGAACATAGATTGTCCTATACAATGGACATATTGATCAAACTTGTACCGGTTCATTTCGAAAGTTTGTCCGTGGTGCTATAGTATGGAAAGATCTGAGATATAGTTTGTCCTATGCTACACACATATTTGATCCCGGGTCCTACACTATGGTAATATTTGATCCGAGATATAGTTTGTCCTATACTTCGGACATATTTGATCCAACATGTACCTGTTCATTGCGAACATAGTTCGTCTTATCATGGAGTTTATATATAATGTCCGTGGTCCTATACTACGGAAATATTTGATTCAATCTATAGTTGGTCATATCATACAGACATTTGATTCAGCATGCACCTATCCCGTTCATTTGGGACAAAGTTGTCCTGTACTGCGGACATGTTCAATAAAAAATAACAGTATCAAGCAGTTTAACAATTTTATTTTCACTAACATATGGTAAAACAAATATTTTGCTTAAAACACATTAAGCAATATGTGATTCTTGTAGCAGAATCTCGACATTATTGACCTTGTCAAGAAATAACCTGATTATTACTTCACTGAAATAGAGAACATGTCCATTATACATATAATTATTGTTTTAAAATTAGATAAATAAGTAAGTTTATTAATTCAGTTTAGATATTTAAAGATATATACACAATTAAATGATAACTGAAAACTATGATCCAAACTGGGGTTTGAACCCAGACTTACTGTATTCAATAAAGAAATAACAGTTGTCCTTACTTAGACCATTTGGATATCCAAAGTTTCCATGGTGTTACCAATTGTGTGAATATTAAATGAAACTGAATTTTTTAATGTTGAATTGCACTAAAAAGCATGTAGGCTATATTTTTTAAATTATCTCCAGAAACTGAAGCAAAATTCTAAAAATTAGTACAGAAGTAATTAGTCCCTCCTGCTTTTGCACTCGGGACTTGGGACCCGACGTTGGTGCAGTTACCTAATTTTTTTCAGTAATAAACCAGAGATTTGATTGAAGTTTAACCTGTAATTAATGTCTCTGATTTGGGTTAGTGACCTAATTTTTACCCAAGATGACGGAATTAGCTTGGTTCAGCTTTTTAAAAGGGAAACTCCATGTGGATGGGTATTTCTTAATAATGCAGTATACAAATACCAAATCTTAGTATGGGTATTTCAATGATTTTTACTTGTTACATATATTTGGGCTCCTGAGAATGCAATAAAGACTTTCAAAAAGACAAACAGTTAGAGCAGACTTCTTTAAGATAACAAACCAATATGACCTGTTGATTTCTCTGCATTTCTAGAATTCAGCCTCATTACCTAGTTTTTAAACTGGACAACCTAGTACTAAGTAATTGAATTCAACTAACAAATAGACCAAGGTTTTGTATAGACAAAGATTGTGACCAGGTTTGATTAATAGTATGCCGTACAAAGAGTAACAATGTATCTGCAATTTGGGCATCATAACATAACCCCCCCCCCCACCCCGGAAAACACAGTATTGAACATAGACAAACACTGTGAAGGTGTTTCAATAAATAGCTGGTCATATTTGTAACCTAAAGTTGTTTTACCCAGACATATATGGTAATAAATATGTTAGTGATATACACATCATTGCTGAGTATATGGTTATATATTAAGACAGGTCGGTAGTGAATTACACATCACCCCCAAGTATATGGTTATATATTAAGACAGGTCGGTAGTGATTAACACATCACCCCCGAGTATATGGTTATATATTATGACAGGTAGGTAGTAAATTACACATCACCCCGAGTATATGGTTATATATTAAGACAGGTCGGTAGTGATTAACACATCACCCCCGAGTATATGGTTATATATTAAGACAGGTCGGTAGTGATTAACACATCACCCCCGAGTATATGGTTATATATTAAGACAGGTCGGTAGTGATTTACACATCACCCCCGAGTATATGGTTATATATTAAGACAGGTCGGTAGTGATTAACACATCACCCCCGAGTATATGGTTATATATTAAGACTGGTCGGTAGTGATTAACACATCACCCCCGAGTATATGGTTATATATTAAGACAGGTCGGTAGTGATTAACACATCACCCCCGAGTATATGGTTATATATTAAGACTGGTCGGTAGTGAATTACACATCACCCCCGAGTATATGGTAATATATTTGGACAGGTCGGTAGTGATTAACACATCACCCCTGAGCAGTTGAGATATAGCAACTTGCACATAAAATTATTACTAAAATAGTAAAGCTAAAAACATACAAAATTATGATTATGATTAAAATCAACAAAGCTTGGACTAATGCAATCCTGCTAATGCAACTTTAATCTTCTTTTGATAAACATTTCTTTTCTTGATGTTCCACTGATGCAAAAAGAACTGAAGATAAAAACAGAAATGTTCTTGTGTCATTTGTCTGGCCGATTTTTTTATGTTTTGTAAATAACTGTTAAATTGTTCACATATTTCAGAGTTAACAGATTCAAATCCTTGTAAGCGGGATGACCTAAACGCATGTGAGCATTTGTGAGAGTAACTGTGAAAGATGTCATGAAAAAATCGAACATTCTTGTAATATGCATTTTCCCTGTTTAAACTATACTCTTGAAGACCACAGGCATAATCATAAAATACTTCTGATGGTGGAGTTTCAAGATAAGAATAAAGTGAGGCAGATGGATCTTTTCTACCCTCAGCATATGTCATATGAAATCCATAACAATGACCATGATCAGCACAGAACCAAAGAAATAAACTTGTTGTACCCCTAGCAGAAATGTGAGCCTTGGAAAATAACTTTTGGCACTTCTCAAAGTCTTGGGCAGCATCATCATGATCATCATTATTCTTAGAAGATTTGTTACAATCGATTGTGAATTTTCTTACTTCCCTTAATTTTAAACCCAATTTATTAAAATAATATGCTCTACCGTATTTAGCAGGATTATATGAGCCAGGCTGAGGTGTTGCTGGATCTGCCTCATGAACAGGCAAACTTAATGACTCATCAATTAAATACCTCAAAAATGAGGAGATATATTCTTCCAATTTGCCATCATCTGAAGGATTTGCTAACAGTGATTCAGAAATAAAATCTCTAAGTTCAGGCGCATAATATCGCATATTTTTCATGACATTGTTTAATGTAATGACATCAATGGTGGGTTCAAGCAGGCGTTGTAATTCTGGACAATATTTCGGGGGTACTAGGCTTGTTACTGAGGCAGTTGTTGCTAACATTTTAAGAAGCACAGCATAAGCAGCTTGTTCACCTTCAGGCATATCAGATGGTCTATCAAGAGGTTCAAATTTATCAAATGAAAGAAAAAATTCTTCAGGCAAACATAACTTTAATGATATTACTGCATGACTTCGGTCTTCAGGAGTTAATATTTCTTCTGTTTTTAGCTCAT
The DNA here is from genome assembly GCA_032209605.1 of Mactromeris polynyma. Lineage (NCBI taxonomy): Eukaryota > Metazoa > Mollusca > Bivalvia > Venerida > Mactridae > Mactromeris > Mactromeris polynyma. The sequence goes on along the minus strand of JASFXZ010000031.1, from coordinate 1,745,477 downwards.
GTAATTTTTCTCTAGCCAAATAATCCATTATTTTTCTATTTTTAATCATCTGAGAAACAGTAATGTTTCCTACACCATTTTTTAAAAAACATCTGTCCATTCTACGATGTAATGTAGGATGCTCAGGAGCATCAGAACTAACCTTCTCAATTTCTACAAAGTTAGCATGCCTGAAGCCTACCCCTACTTTTGTACCATCACAGCACAACCTTTTAGGCTCATACCCACACACATCACATGCCTCCCTGAAATCAATTTTCATATTAGCTGCCCAACTAAACCACCAATTGAGAAAAACAGTTGCATCCATAAATTTAGCTCTAGAATCTCTAATTTGGTAACACTCATTTTTAAGTTTACAGTATGAAGAAAATGTACAGCCAGAATTCATTACCATAGAAACAAACTCCCACCCAATTTCATCCCCAGCTGCTGTGTCCCTACTTAAAACATGCAAAGATTCTAAACTCCCTTCATCCCAGCTAATTTTACATGGATTTTGATCATTGTAGCAAATCCGACTATGAATCTGGCATTTTACAGGTGCAACAAAAGTATAAACATTTAAAACCCTGGAATTTTCCTGTACAGTCCTTCCATTTGGATGGTAATTATCATCATCATCCCTCTTTAACCAACCAGCACCACAGTCACACGTGTTGTCTGGCATATCTGGAAATAAACTAGGACCAATTAAGCAACCATCTTGATCTCTCTTTAAATTGTTATCATTCCAAAGATCTCTTTTTAGCAAATTGGATTTTAGTGATTCACTACCTTTAGTTTTTGGTTTATGAGAACTCTTACATTTGTATTGCCAATGACCAGTTTGTTCATCAAAATTAGTTGCCGACTCGGACGAAACTATTATACTGTCTACCGAGGTAACCTCATTTTCAAGTTCATTCAAATTGTTATTCTCATCTTCATTAGTAATAAAAGTTTCATTGCTTTTCAAATCTTGCCAATGTTCTAAATGATTTCGAAGAGTAGACAGATGTTTGCACACAGACGTTTGTTCCCAAGTTTCAATATTTCTCTTGTGCCCTTTTTTGGACAGACATTGACCATTCGTACATGACACAATGTATTTCCCTATACTAGAACTAAATGTCAAATTTACAAAACTTGGTTGTCCTTCTTCTGGAAAAAATACTGAAAATTTGCGTGTATTATTTTTTTTAACAAGTTCAACTATCTCCTTCCCTTTGTCTTCAACAGCCTTGCGAATAAAATTGTTGACAGGAGATTCACTATCTGAAATTTCAGAATGTACATAAGGAAGCACATATTGGCTTAAAAATTTACAGTGCATACATGTGACACAGTTTTCTCCTGCAGAACCTAAAACAACAAATTCATTATTACTTCGGGAGTCATCAATATGTAACAGAGTAGAGAATGTACGGCAGCTACAAAAAAAATATTTTCCACCATCCTGAGACATGTTATAAGTATAAACAAAATCTGTTTCACGAAATGAACCATCAGTCTCGCTGTAATCATTCATGGCACATACAACATCCCCAGATTCATCTATAGACTGAATAGATAATTTCCCATGCTGTAAAAGTTGAAAACAAAAAGTATCAAATAATGGTATCGTGTCTGTCTCTGTGGTTGATGAAATGTTGGTTGCATCTGGTTTTAGCCTTTTTTCCAGAACCGACTTGTTTACTGAAACACTTTTAACAACAACAATTTTCTTCTTTTTGGCACATGGCTCCTCAGCCGTTACTGAAGTTTCTGGAATCGCTGCTAACTGATCACCTAGTTCTGGAAAATATCTAATGAGGAATGAGTGCAGAAGAGTTAAGTCTTTCGCTAAATATAAAATAAAAATATGATTTCTAAGAGACGAGGTATAACAAGGACTCTTCAAGAAATTAGCATTGTATCTTCCTGGATGTTTGAATAAATGTTTACTCTGCTCCCTTTTAATGTTGCTAGATAAACAATTGAGGACTATAGATTGCTGAAATAAAGAACTGTTATTAGTAAGAAGCTCTTTCTGAAAAATATTGCTGGAGGTCACTGTCTGTCGTTGTAGGTTATTAATCCTGAAATCTATCAAACTATTTTTGATATCAACCAGACATAAAGGGTTACTGACTTCAAGGTATGGGGTCTCAGGACTTTCAACTGATGTGTCTGGTTTATATGGCCAAATGTTCACAAGATAAGACTCCAAATTGACATTTGATGTTTCCACAGGTGATGAAATCAAATTCTGCAAATGATAAACATTTAATGGCAAAGTATTTTTAACAACATTTTTACGTATTTTATCTGGTCTTGTTCTTTTCGTCTTTTTGTTGTCAGCTACCTTTTTCATATCTTCAAAATCTTCTACAGTGTACACACAATGAACAAAACAGTTATTGTCACTAAAATGATATTTATCAGAAAGAATCTTCATATGCTTTTGGTGCATATAACCAGAGAAACAACCAGACTCTAAATACCTAATATAGATAAATTCTTCCTCATTAATAATGCATTTAAAAACAAAGCAAATGAAGGTCCCAGCAGTGCATTTCTCAGTTGATGATAATTTGGCAGCTTCCTGTTCAATGTTAAAGAAAGTTGGATTATTAGGATCAATCATGCCACTTTCATGAATTTTGTCCAGTATTTCATGCTGGTAACAAATAGCCCTGTTACAATTGGATAGATTGGATAGTAAAAGTTGAAACCATGGCATATTGTTTTGATCTAAATCTACAGTCACCAAATTTTCATGTTTTCTTTTTGAAACTTTCTTTGGTTTTAGATGTGATCCTGAATAGTACCTACTAGATAATTCCGGCCTAGTGGTTTGCACAAATTCGTACTTGGTCTTGGAGGGCACGGAATAAAATTGTCTTTGGGCTTGGTGGTTCGAATCGGACTGTGAGTCTGAAGTAGAAGCAGTCGGTTCACTTGAGGAAGCCTGACCTATATAACTTGACCAATCTTCTCCTAGTAACCTACGTTTTGACAAAAAATTATTCTCATCCTGTAAAAACTTAGTAGGATAATGATAAAATTGAAATGATAGATACTCCCCGTGATTGATTGTACTGTAATATTGCTTTGAAATCTCAAAATCTTCATCAAACAATAACATCTGCAGCTTTGATCTCTACAATGAAAAGTTAAAATACGATGAGTTTTAACATAGGTATCAATGTCTCTGTTTATAGTAACTTACTTGTTTAACAGCAAATCATTGAGCAGAAAATGTATGTTCATCCTTACTTTGGATGATCAAACAAGGAAAACAGACACAAGGGCTTCAGTGGATGGAAATTAAAGCGTTCACTAGGCCAAAACGAATATAAGCATTTGAGGCAATTTCACAACACTTACCAAATGTTTTGGGCAACAATGTAAATTTTGTGTCTGGTCAAACTTCCCACCTGGCTGTGCTGCAATCCATTCTTCAAATGATGGGAATAATGCCTCATTCTGAAACATGTTAAGTTGTTATATAACATTGACAGTTAATGTTTGCCAATGAAGCTTGATATTTTGCTGATATTCCATGTGTTATATTTTTTTCTTGATGTAAATATCATGTGGAGCTGAGCTAATTTTTCTTTTTAGGCACCTATACTGTGTTGGTGCACCGTAAAACAGATTTTCGGTTGATTTTTGTTAAATAAGATTCATGACTTATAAGTAATTTCTGCTTTTTCATTTCTTTTCACAATCTTAGAAACACAAACTTATGATATAGAAGAAGGCTATAAGTCAAAAATTAATTTAGAAATATGATGATTGTTTGGTTTTTAAATTATAGTGATATAAACCAATGAACATTTAATAACACATACGTCATAAACATGTCGGATGGTGTGGATCTCAAGTTGATGAATTGGGGTCTCAATTTTGAATCTCTGACAATCTTCCCATCTGCAGCATTTATCGCTAGCAGCATGTGCAACAACATGTGCGTCACATTCTCCAGCTGTAGAGAAGGTCTCCAGACAATTCTCCCATTTGCAGTTAAAGATCTACAGAATAAAAATACTAGATTTGAAAAATGATTTTTTTTCCTTATACCAGATAAGTTTTGAGTAAATATATACGTATAAACAAGAGCTTTCGCTGTTAAGCACACTCGTATGTATCAGAGATGCTTTATCTAAGCGAGTCTTTAAAGTAAACAAGTGAAAGCAAATACCTTTGATAATATAAAGAAAAAGTTACTAACTAATTACAAAATTTCCTATAGTACTGATTAATAAAAATGTTAAGTAAACAAACCATGTTTAATAATAATAGAACTATTTAACATTAACAAGACAACTTAATGTTTAATCAAAATTATTAATGTCTAAAGTGCCAACTTATTTAAAAAAAATCTCCATCAATGCCAAGCAAATGTTTACTTTTGCTACAGCAAATTGAATCATGTTTAATAATGTAACTTACCGGGCCTGGATTGGTCTCCACATCATTAGATAAGAGAAGTCTTATTCCTGACAAGTTCACTTCTTCTGCAGTACCTTAAAATCAAGCATTATCATGTTTAATTGTGCTATTAAACATACTGAAACAAAACAGTCTCTCTTTTAAAACAGTCTTTAAACAGATAGACATATATGAATCAGAACAAATATTAACAAGGGCTAACTGATCCCAATTACTACACTGCAGGGCCTTTTTACCTTCTATAGTAGGGGTCGAATTTCGGTGGCTTCCCAATTGCAAAAACATCATTTTTTTCCAAATTTTTTTTTTTTTTGGGAAATTTAGTTTTCAGCAGGCTACTGGTGTTAAATATATCCTGATGAAGCCAATAAACTAAACATGTTTGAAATAAATACAATTCATGAACTTTTAGTGTTGTTATTGTTGGAAATCAGTACCAAATATAGAATGCTGACTGCCTTTTGTTAATTGATGTATTTTGAAAGTCAGTCAACCTTTTCCCAATTTTGCCAAAAATCGCGCTAAAAAAAATGAAAGGCTAAGGCACCTTCCCAATTTTTGGAAAAAAGGCCCTGCACTGTATCTTGTATTACCCTGTGTTAAAGACAAAATGATATGAAGACCAGTGAATGTTATTACTTGAAATGATGATACATACATAGATCAGTGGAAGGACAGGTAATGTTCTCCTTGCTGCTGCTAGTGTATACCTCATCTGTAGTAGTGTCTGTCTGTAGGAAACAAGAAGCATCATTATCAGTGAACACCAAGAATCCAAACTATAACCTCAATCTTAACCTGGATATAATCTTAGTCACTAAACTAAAACATTTTACATAAAACAGTGATACCCCATACTGTAAACTGCTTGAATTAGAACCTGGACACTTTACTGATGTTTTTGTTTGTTTTGGGTTTACACTTTTTAACTGCAATAAACAAGGGTGTAAGCATCCTGTCACAAACGATTTTAAATATGATGAGCAAAAGATTGATATATGCTCAGCATCAAAAGGTTCCCAGTCATATCCTCATGTCACTGAACACCATCAGGATTGAGGTGTGGCTCATGATAAGTATAAGCTGTAAGAAATTGTTGACACAAAACCTAAAGTAATGTAGTATAAACTATATAACACAAATATGCCTGTTCCTGACTAAAGCACACATTAAATAATAAATATTTTCTGAATTGCACAATTGTCTGGAGAAATAAATTGTTGAAACATACTGTAGTTTGTGAAAGTCTACATGCAGCTTTCTGAGAAGAAGATTCAGGTGCAGCCTTTTGGTTGACATGGCGCCGGATCACATGGTCTAGAAGAAAGTCCTCCCTCGAACATCTGACTTTACACTCTGGACATGGCAACCATATCTTTCATAAAAACAGATAATTTCATAAATTCATCATAATTATAGAGTAAAACTTTATTCTTATTAAATTGTTTAATGTTTTACAATTTAATAAGAATAAAGGCCATGTGAATTCTAGGACAGAGGTACCTGATTCAAGGACAGCATAACTAAGACCTTAAACTTACCATTAATAATTTCTAGTATTTGCAAACAGGTTAGACTTACTTTGTCCCTAGTTTTAAATTAATACTTTTTATACAGTAGTCACATGCAGTCACAGATTGGTCATTCAATTTTCACATTTCTCATAGTTAGCAGGGTACTTTTATCATGTTCACATAAAAGACATAATGTCTAACATACCACTGCATTGTTTCACCCTGAGATAGGTTCAGGAATATTTTATTACAAATCATAATCTTACCATAAACATAACTATGCATAAGCCAACTAATTACCTGGTTTCTTGACAATCTGGTCCTTTGGTTAACAATGCGTCTCGATTTAGGCTGTGTTTCACAAGGCGTGGTTGATTCCTTTCTTTTCTACAAAACAATTTCAATCATTATGTTTTAAAGGAAAATAAATTTAAAAATCTTGAAATACATAACTCACTTTAACTATGTGAATCAACATATGTTCTTTCATTGTTTATATAATAAAGATTCATCATAATCTGGGGACTATATACATTTCATTAAAACTTTAATCAACAGCACTACAAGAAGTAAAATATTCTTTGTTGTATTCCTGACAACTAAAGATTATTTAAATCTATACTTACTGAACATGCTCCTGATGTCATTGAAGCTGGAATCTCTATTGCCACATCATTGGTCAGGCAAACAACTACATAATCTAGTGGTTGCTTTACACTCCTACAATATTGATGACAAAAACTTATTTAACACTTTTAAGCTTGAAGATTACTAATGATTGCCAAATGTACCAGGTTCAAACCCAGGCCACCACATACCAAATTCATTACTCTTACTTATGCGGGCTTTATACAACCATTTTACTGGTATGCTTATCAAAGTAACCAAACTTTATTGTCAAATTTATTTATTATAACAGATAATCACAGTAACAAAGGCCAACACAATAAGGGTAGTTATTGAAAGACTCATCATAACTTGCTTGCTTATTGCAAAGGTGGTACTTGTTACAATACAGTCTAATTATACTGGTAAGACGAGTCAGTCGGCATGATTTAACGGATATATAACATTCAAAAATGGATTTAACATTCCAAAGTAACAAAACTTGAATCAAACTGGATTAAACATTCCAAAGTAACAAAACTTGAATCAAACTAACAATTAAACAAACAAGAGGACCTCAGAGCCGCTCATCTCTAAGACTCATGAAGATTAAACAAAAATATGGCCCATAGATCAAAATATCAAATTTCAGGCACTTATAGGGGCTGTTATTCTAGAACCTTTAGATCTTATGGTTTTGTTATAAGTATAGCCTCATTCTTCTTTTGAGCAGACAAAACTTAATGTCTGGTCTTTGCAGGGGCTGTTACTCTAGAAACAATAGTGGAATGGTAGTCATTTGAATAAATTGGGGTCATATGCTTAAGTCTTAAATCAAATGTCATCAGCACTTCTATCCTGCAGATCAAGTGTTGACACTTGTACAGACAATGAGTGATCACAAAACACACATTTGTCACTATGAGACAGGTGAGCTAAATTTAACTTCAATAATAACAACTTCTTTAAATTTATACATCATGTCACATTTCCTTGCAAACTGAAAATTGTATTATGAATATTATACATAATTATGACATTAACAGGAGTATACATGTAGGAACAGTTTTGAAGTTGAAGCATAACTTGTCATAAATAGTGTACTTCTGTTACCTTATGTTTAAAGATGATACATTAAATGGTTAGAAAGTTATAAAGAAATCTCATGAATGAAAAATGTGGACCAACAGACAGAGGCTTACTACAGGGCACTTATAACAATAAAATATAGGTAACAAGTCCAAGAAAATAGAAAATTCAATTCATTACCTTCTTTTTCAGCCATCGTTTGCGACCTTGTTTAAATATGCGCTTCTCACTTTGTCCTGTTCTGTGATGTTTGCGCTTCCTACTCACAACCTGAGACAAAACGAATGCTTTATATTTATAATTTTCTATATGCCACATAACATATACAAGATTATGGTACAGTCAAATCTTATTACAATGACACCTGTCATACTGACAAATTCACATAACAATATCAATTTGATGGGGATCAATCTTTTACAACATAACTTGGATTGGTTTTAACAGAATATTTGTATACCGACAAAAAAGTCGGAAACCAAAATTGCAATGTAAATGAAATTTTCAGTAGGATGATTTTAGTTTGTAACTAAACTTGGAAATATGTACATGAACCCTCAGCTCACGAAATGACAATATATACTCCCATTCAATATTCTACATTTTTCTACTGAAATTCAGTATACCAACATTTTCGATTTATCACTATTTTTCTCAGTAACAAACAGTGTTGTTATATCGAGTCCTGACTGTATTACAAATAAATAAGATTTTTCTTATCTTAAAATGCAGAAAACTTATATACAATCCTGTCAATAAACAAAGTTAATGTATAAATGATTACCTTCTTATTTCTGGGTTTCCTACATTTTTCAACTTGCTCCATAGTTTCCATATCTCCTGAAACAAACTAAAACAAAGAAAAAGAGTAAGAACATGTCAATCATCATACAATATACTTGTTCTATTAGGTTTCCTGACGTTTTTCAGCAGTATTTCAGTTATATACGGTTGTGGGTTTTCCTGACAATGTTTTCATGGACTGTACTATTATCAGTATTAACTACCCTTTAAAAATTTCTTTTTCCATGAATGAATTGATATATCCCAAAATACAGACATAATATATGGAATTACCTCAGCTCGAGCAATATCAGCATATGGAGTGTGGTAAATGTAGTTCTCAGCTCTAGACTCCAAGTCCTTGTCAGTGTGGACGTCTCCAAGAACAGGCCATTCTTCAACAATGAAGGATGGGGAGCTAACAGAAAAGGGCTCCTCCTCTACACTAATGTTGGTTACAATGGCCCTGTGGCACAACTCTGCCCCTTCCACACTCAAGTGAAGGCCATCAGAGCCCAAATGTTGAGCAACCTAATGATATCAAAAAATTATTTAACAATATGGCTTTTATAACAAATCATAACATGTAATATGTTCAACTGTGAGTACTTAGTATAAGTTTTCTTTAATAATTAAAAAGGTTTTGGTCTACCGACAGACGTGCAAAACAATATACCAGTCCTCTTTAATAGAGCCACTAAGTATACCAGATTTTTAAAAGACTATTTTCACAATTTATTTTAAGACATTGAATGTGAGATATTTCAATTTCATATCACTCTCGACACCTCATTTGTGATGGAACATAATATCACCACAACAGTATGCTAGAAAAGAAGTCATGTTTTCCATCTTCATGCTGAGCAATGGAAAACATGTGTACTAAGATTATGTTTTTTTGTATGACTTTGCTATGGACTATGGAGCAAACATCTAATCTCCCACACTCAGAAGCTCTACTGAGCCGAGTTATCAAAGCTGGTGTAATTTAATCTTCAATATATACTATTTACTTAACAGAAAAGAACTCATTTTTCCTACTCAATGTCAAGACATAATTCATAAAAGAATTGTTTACCAGAAATCTACCACATGCGAGGAATCGAACATAAGGTGTACATGCACTTATTTCCTTCAATGTGATGTTAGCACACACAATCCACTTCCGCATTGCCTTCAGTGTTGTTATTGGTACGTTCTTCCTCAGGCTGGGTCCCCGTTGTGGTATCTCACACAGTATAACTTCAGTGCTTGGACTAGTTTCATGAACTAGGTCACACACCTCAGTCACATTCCTAAATTTGCACAATATTTCCTTCATTAGTTACCATAAAAAATATATGAGGAAATAATTAATAGTGAAAGCAGTCAGTCAGTCAGTCAGTCAGTCAGTCAGTCAGTCAGTCAGTCAGTCAGTCAGTCAGTCAGTCAGTCAGTCAGTCAGTCAGTCAGTCAGTCAGTCAGTCAGTCAGTCAGTCAGTCAGTCAGTCAGTCAGTCAGTCAGTCAGTCAGTCAGTCAGTCAGTCAGTCAGTCAGTCAGTCAGTCAGTCAGTCAGTCAGTCAGTCAGTCAGTCAGTCAGTCAGTCAGTCAGTCAGTCAGTCAGTCAGTCAGTCAGTCAGTCAGTCAGTCAGTCAGTCAGTCAGTCAGTCAGTCAGTCAGTCAGTCAGTCAGTCAGTCAGTCAGTCAGTCAGTCAGTCAGTCAGTCAGTCAGTCAGTCAGTCAGTCAGTCAGTCAGTCAGTCAGTCAGTCAGTCAGTCAGTCAGTCAGTCAGTCAGTCAGTCAGTCAGTCAGTCAGTCAGTCAGTCAGTCAGTCAGTCAGTCAGTCAGTCAGTCAGTCAGTCAGTCAGTCAGTCAGTCAGTCAGTCAGTCAGTCAGTCAGTCAGTCAGTCAGTCAGTCAGTCAGTCAGTCAGTCAGTCAGTCAGTCAGTCAGTCAGTCAGTCAGTCAGTCAGTCAGTCAGTCAGTCAGTCAGTCAGTCAGTCAGTCAGTCAGTCAGTCAGTCAGTCAGTCAGTCAGTCAGTCAGTCAGTCAGTCAGTCAGTCAGTCAGTCAGTCAGTCAGTCAGTCAGTCAGTCAGTCAGTCAGTCAGTCAGTCAGTCAGTCAGTCAGTCAGTCAGTCAGTCAGTCAGTCAGTCAGTCAGTCAGTCAGTCAGTCAGTCAGTCAGTCAGTCAGTCAGTCAGTCAGTCAGTCAGTCAGTCAGTCAGTCAGTCAGTCAGTCAGTCAGTCAGTCAGTCAGTCAGTCAGTCAGTCAGTCAGTCAGTCAGTCAGTCAGTCAGTCAGTCAGTCAGTCAGTCAGTCAGTCAGTCAGTCAGTCAGTCAGTCAGTCAGTCAGTCAGTCAGTCAGTCAGTCAGTCAGTCAGTCAGTCAGTCAGTCAGTCAGTCAGTCAGTCAGTCAGTCAGTCAGTCAGTCAGTCAGTCAGTCAGTCAGTCAGTCAGTCAGTCATGAAATAAGGGTGATACAATAATACAGCATTAATGATTAACAGGACTCATTCATGTTTCAGTCTCTGCTTGGTAATTGAAATCATGAGGTTACCTAATTTCAAATTTCTTCTTAGAAATCATAAATAGAGAAATATTAAGATCAGCTGTTCATGAAGATCAAAACAAAATCTGGTTGATTGAGAAATAACAGTTCAATGCAAAAAAGGCAATCAAACATCAGCAAAGTAGTGCTTATATAACCAACCTGTAGAACAAAATATCATTGTTCAGCACATCATTGGATCCCAGGAACAAGTACAGTTGTTTGTAGCTGACCTTCTTCAAACACACACTCAGCTGATTCCTGAACATTTTCTTATCATCAATGTATCTAGCTCCTACAAATTATGAAATTAAGCAATAATTATACAATGAACAAGAGCAGTTTTCAAAAATGGTATCTTTACAAATCTGTTGAACGAGCATTTACCTTGAACTAACCTATGATGAGTATTAAACACGGAATATTTACCAGTTACCTGCAGTGCCATTTTAAATAACTGTGTGGTATTGTTGCGACCTGAGATTTGACAGAGGACCTTTCACTCTCGAAGCAGACGCTGGGTAACTACTAGTGGTGCAACAATATACCGGTACCGGTATATTGCAATACAGCGTCTGGCCAATACGTATTGTGGTACGACTTCCCTGTATTGCGATATTTTATCTAATATTTCAGCACATATTGCAAACAATGTAGCCGACTTTTAAAACTATTGAAGACCGCTACATCTTTTAGAATGTCTAGTATCTTAGATCAAATGGGTCGCCGTTTGTAGAGACATCAAAAAGTTGCCACCACAGCCAACCGATGTATAAGGCAATGCCGCCTTCAGTGTTTCCCTTTGATTCCTGTTTGATTTTGATGCTATAGCTACAAGGAAATAAATCTATGGGTTCAGTTTCATTGTGTTTTTCTTTACATAAAAGTGTGTAATGTATTGCGATACATATCGCAATACGGGTTGGCTGTATCGTTGCACCCCTAGTAACTACAGATGCAGACTAATATTCCTGTTTAGTTTGATGAATGAACAGTGTAATGGTAGCTCAAACACTACTAAAGTTAAATGCAACAAATTGGAGACAAACAATTTGACAGATGACAAATCTATATATGCCCCCTCTTAACGCAATTGGTGGTGTTGGTGGTGGTTAAGTAAAAACCATTTGCAATAGATTCAAAAAGATTAAACAGACTCACCAGAGACGGGTAGACACTCTATTGTTGCATCTTCATCCACAACATTGTTGATTCGATGAACATTGGAATCACCAGCAACCAATGCTAACGGAAAACCTGAAACTAAAACTTCCTCCAACCGATCAACATAATCCATACTGTATCAAATCTACTATAGAAAGCCAGTAAAAGATCAGAAATTCAAAGCTTATATCAATTCTCACACCAGAAAGTAGGTAGCAGCCTACTACTGAGAAGTCAGAATCTTTAATAATTAAATATCAATACAATATCAAAAACAAAACAAACTATTCTCACGTCTGGAAGTAGGTAGCAGCCTAGTCCAAAACGATTAACTAATCTTAATCACAAAACAAACTGATCTTAATGATTAGTAACTGATTCTCACGCCCCAAAGTAGGTAGGTACCTATTGTAAAGCAAACAGAATCAACAATAGTCTAAAGAAAACAAAATCAACAATAATTTGTCAAAACAAAAAGTTCTTACCCCAAAAGTAGGTAGTCACCTATTCCAGAGCTTTTACACTAATCTAACAACAAACGAAATGATCCCAATCACAGATTCGGACGTCCGGTATAAGGCAGAGGCCTTATTCAGAGCAATATAATCTACAGAACGATTTTTTGAGCACAAAAAGAAAGGATCGCGAAAATACAATACAAATATTCCGCAAAACCAAATCTTCTAAGTAAGAGAAACTATGTGCTCAAACAGACTAATGCCAGGAAGAAATGAGGGCAGATCTCACACACAGTACACTTTAAGCAACTATATACGTCTCGATATCGCTTTGAGTCGTGAAAATTGCAATAAGCAAAGTGTAACGTGTCTTTCATCAACGGTATAAACCTCCGAAAGAAAGAGTATCCACGATTCGAGTATTTCCCGCCACTAGACTCCGACTGTGGCCGCCACTTTCCGTATATTTCCGTGAGATAATACCATATTTGGTCATTGCCCGCTAGAGACCAACAGGCCTCTGATATGCTTACAATGACTTCAAAAACATACATTAAATATCTTGCGCAGTTTTGGCCATTTCGATTTTTCGAAACAACTGTAGGCCGCGGCCTACACGATCTACGCCCCTGTACATATCTAACATTTGTGTCTTCTTATCCCAAATCATTATGTCAAATGCAACTAAACATCACAGGAATGCTCAATGTTGATATTCCTATATGTAGCCTGAAAAAAATGGAAACTGCAATTCTGCAAATGTGTAGCCCCAAACAATCGAGGCAATGTGATTCCCAAGTGTATAGACACGAACAATTGGAAAATAAAATACCGTGTGTAGCTCAGATAAATTAATTTCAAGAAGGCATATTCTGTCATACGGTTTGACGCCACTGATCCAGCAGACAATAACTGCAAATATATATACATTGGTCCTAGCATTTACGATAGGGAATATATCATATAAGGAAACAAATCTAGAAAATCGCTTAATTTGGGAGACTTCAAAAATTATACAGTTCGGCGAATTGCCGTACATAGACTTTCTGGGTACAGTTTTAAAAATGGATTCAGTATATTAAAAATATCTGCTTGGGTTGCTTATTCTGTAGAGTTTGAATTGTTGCTTCCTGGTTGAAGATTCTAGTTTTTGTTTGGACAGCAATTCGACTCTCCTTATCTTGAATTTCTGTCGATATTTAAATCATAAAAATGCAATTTAAGCAAGAAAATACAGAAGCATAACGTATGATAATGCTTAAAAATACTTGTTCATTATTGCCATAAAACTCACCCATTGAGGCCATATTTGCTTTTTAGCAATATTTTTGAAACTACATAGTATAGCAAGATGAAACGTACACTGTTTTACGGTTATACCGTCCTTCAACTTATACTGCTATCATTTTGTAAAAATGATGAAAAGTAATGAAGTTATTGGAACTTTTGGTACTGACAAATTGTACATGTTGGTCCGGTAAATCAGGCTAATTGCACAAGCGTTAAATTTGCAAAAGAAACATGTATACAAAGATAATAATCAAATCTATCTCATGCTATCGAAAAAAAATCATAAAAAACATAAAATAAAGTTTTACAAACAACAAACAAGGGGTAAGTACGAAAATCTATTTTTTTATATTTTTATTGATACGATTTTGAAAAAAAACGATAGCATAAGCTAGTATACTTTCTCTCCTTTCCAATATTTAAAAATACTTGACTGAAGTTTGTGTGCATTAACCGGAATGTAAAATATCACCAAAAGACATTCTACATGTACAACTTAACTATACAGTGTATAGAGTTAACCCATTTATTATATATATAAATGTGTATATTGATAAACACATAGCGACTACACCCCCTTAAGTGGCCCCAATTTGTCAAGAACGACTTACAATCTCAGATAGTTTCATCGTTTCCATTTGTTTAGTTTTAATGACTGCCACCCAAATGCATCATCATGACTGAACTTATTAATCGGCATAGTTTATTGTTGATCTTTGCGTGAAAATGAGTCTATGCAGGCATAAATTAGTGCATTATGTAAGAAATGAATTCATGAGTTGTTGACCTTTATTTGATACGGTTTTATTCGAAAATATTACATGGTCGGTTAATAATTTTATTATGTTCAGAGCAATATATTGTATGTTGTTGATGTAGTCGGAACATTCTTGCATTTACCTCGGTGTTTGGTGATTAATAATTAACTGTATGTTATTTGGTCTGTACTCCAATATTCAAATGATTGTATTGACTGAATATTAACTCTTAGCCAACGGATAATAACTTTAGTTTCGTTGTCATAATCACAAGCGGTTCCCGGGGGGGGGGGGCGTACACGCCTTGCGCCCCCTAAAATTCCCCAACTTTACAAGCATACCTGAGGTATAAATACAAAATATAAAGAGATCTTTAATTATAAAATAAATAAATAAGCGATTCTGATTCATTGTAGCATTAAATTCTCGAATAAACAAAGAATAAAACACAGCCATTGCCGTTGTATAGGGCTTGAGCAAAACAAAATAAATCCTGGATCCGCCCCTGATAATCTACAGTCATTTCTTGTGTGTTCAGATATTGAATATTGGTTCACGTTTCGCTGTGCAATCATCAATATCCACTCATTTAACGAACAAATGCAAATATTTGCCGAGAAGATTTTCTTACATCATTAATCCTCTCGACATGCAAGTTTTCGGGGATGTTCAAATTCTCCAACGGACTGAAAGTTAGTTGTGATCTCTGATACATGTTTTAAAATAATATCAAGGATTCAAAGCTGCAGACTTCAAATAAAGACTAAAAGTACATGGGAAGTAAAGACTGTTGACTTATTTTACCGTTGAACTGTTTATCTATACATGTATATAAACACTATAGCTAGAATATTTTATATATACAGAATATACACTCTTATAAATGCTACATGCTTTGGCATAATGATGTATACTGACAAACGCTGTCTATTTGTTTCGCTAACCGAATCAAACGAAGCAAGTGTGCAACATCACGGTTACAACAACTACAGGCAGTTAAAAAAGTTCGTTCACAAAGATTGAATTTTAGTTTTTTTTAATTGCTCGTCCCATCCATGTCGCTATATACCAATAGTTAACTTTTTCGCGAGAGTTCAATATAAAACAGATATTCATAAAAAAACATCTGTGTTCTTTATGCGAAATAAAGCCAGTGTATACAGCATTTTCTTCATTTTATCGAAATTCAAACTTTGTGAACAAACTTTTTTAACACCCTGTATATGAATAACTTAATTGAAAACAATGTACCGGTTACCAAGATATCAACACTACTTACTCATGGTTACAAAGTAAACGCTCTAGGATTATTACTACACACTTTACGAATGGAACTAGATCGAAGAAGGCGTGTTTATAATGCTACTTGTAGCGGAGGAAATAGAAAGAATTGCGATTTTAGAGTACTCAGAAAGATATTCTTTTCAAACATGGCGACTGATGAAATACCATTGTTAGATCCAGAGACGCGAGTGTACAGAAGAAGATGGTGGATTTTGTGTGTATTTTGTTTGATATGTGCGATGCAGTCAATGATATGGAACACATGGGGTCCGATTGCTGAATCTGCCGAAATCGTTCTCGACTGGAATGATGGAAACGTCGCTTTAATTTCAAATTTAGCAAACATCAGCTACCTTTTTCTTGTAATGCCTTTGTGTATATTGAGTGACACGAAAGGACTTAGATTTTCGATGGTATTGTGTACTTTTCTGTTTTTGTTTGCCTCCGGGATTCGATGTTTCTCGTTGGACCCATTGCCAGCGACAATTACAGCGTATATGTGTGGTATCATACAAGGGATTGGAGCTTGTGTACCATTCTCTGGCCCTCCTCTAGTCGCAGCTATTTGGTTTCCTCCTTCAGAGAGACCAGTTGCTACGGCAATAGGATCATTCTGTAATTATTTCGGCGTTTCGTTGTCGTTTATTGTTGGTCCACAATTTGTACCAGGTCCAATATACGACAATGTTATTCCAGAATTGACCAACAGTTCCGTGACAAACGATTCAGTTATTGAAACTGACCTAGTGGTTAATACTGAAAGCATGAAACAAGGAATCCTTAATTTACTGTATACGCACAGTGCAATTGCTGCTGTTTCATTTTTGCTCACACTAATGTATTTTCCAGCAAAACCACCTGTGCCTCCCAGCATTACAGCGTCCATACCAAGAACAGGTTATAAACAGGCATGTATGGATGTATTACGCAATGGTCCATTGTGGCTTATAGTCATTTCAGGATCTCTACCGTTGGGTGTGTCTGGTGTTTGGATTGCGATA
This sequence comes from Mactromeris polynyma, assembly GCA_032209605.1. Classification (NCBI taxonomy): domain Eukaryota; kingdom Metazoa; phylum Mollusca; class Bivalvia; order Venerida; family Mactridae; genus Mactromeris; species Mactromeris polynyma. The sequence continues at coordinate 1,728,584 of JASFXZ010000031.1, read as the reverse complement.
CTTGATGTCGTATTAAAACCTCTCGGCGTGTCGCAGATTGATGCGGGATGGATGGGATTCTGGAATACATTAATCGGTTGTTTCTCTGGAATCATAATCGCCAGATTTTCAGAGTTCTTCAATCGTCGCCGAAAAGTGTTTTTGATAGCACTGTTTATACTCGCACTACTGTCTTGTGTTTGGTTAAACTTGATTTGCAGTGGAATAATTCCTTTCGACCTTAGTTCACTGTTCGCCTCTTGTATCTTGATAGGAATTTTCATCAATGGAACCTCACCAATGTTTTATGAAATGTGCGTTGAGGCGTCATACCCTGTGTCTGAGGGCGTTACCGGCGGGTGGTATACATTTAACAACAATATATTTGGAATTGTATTTTTATCTTTAGTGTCTGTACCTGGCATCGGAACATCATGGATGAATTGGACAGTGTTAGGTTCCATTACTGTAGCTGTTCCTTTGTTATTTGTTTTTCCAGAACGCTACAAGAGAACAGACATCGACTTAAAAATGAATGGCAAGACACAGCCTACGTTAAAGTGAAACTTACGATGTGTTGAAAGTACTAGTGCATTATTGTTTAAGTTCTTTTCTAGTCCGATTGAAAATCCAAGATTTGCGACAGTAGTTATTTTATGAAAATGAAACATAATATGAATATTTGGCTGATATTTAATAATCTTTTCAGAAAGTATTTAAGTAGTTTCTCAAATACATTTTTCATAAAGAGCATTCTTTGACTTAATCGCATGTTCTGAGAAGTTTGTGATAATGTAATGCATGTACACATACTGTTATAACGTAAATGACACTTTGTGGATATGTATAAACCTGTATGGTTACTACTGCCTAAACAATGAACAATCCATATTCTACTTAGAATTCGTTTGGTATACTTAGACATTGTCTGACTCTCCAGTTGCCGTATGCTTTAATATTATCTCTACCGCCTATGTAATGTTCCAAGCTCTTCCTAAGACAGTAAGATACACAACAACTTCATTTACGAAGACGATTTATTTCAGAATGGCACAGATATTTGTCAAACAAAATCTAGGTATGGAATGTAATGTAAAAACAACAAAACTATCTTACATAGAAACAGTAATAAAGAAAGAATACTTCTATTTCATAATACTCGACAATACATCACATGGCGAATACTGGACCAGGAATATACACACATATACACAGCCATCTTCATACAATCTGTGCTAGTAAATACATTTCTAAATGTTTTGTGACAATTTCGATTATACACAACAACATAATTATCAATCTCGATGACAACAGCACTTACGCCTTATGTAGGGATTGATGAAGATTGCGACAGAATCTCGCCTATGACGAGACTTGAACCCACGATCTCGGGATCAGGAGTGCGGCACCATATATATAAAACAACGTCATTTTATGATAACTATGTGCGGCAACACCCCCCCCCCCCCTCTCTCTCAACGTCTTTGCCGTTTATTTAATAGAAGCATTAATTTTGAGAACGAGATATTTCATATGCGAAAACGGGGAACATAGTAACAAAAATACTATCAAATACAATAGCCATCTTACATAAATAAATACATGATATCATACAAACACTGTTAACTTGGTCTGTTTTCACAATATGTGACAAAATAACAATTGCACAGTTTGTATTTAGGAATTCACTGCTGAGTAAACTTACAACATAGTAAACATACATTGGAAGTAAAACAAACACAGATCCAGAGGTGGGACCGCGGGGCAAAATAGGGTTGCCCATATCTAGGCCTAGATCAAGGCGGGGTCCAGGAGCTGGACCACTCCCTCCTGTCAATTGCTGGACCCGCCAATGTTAAAGTATTGTAAATTAAATTTATCAAAGAAAAGATTGTTTTGAATAATAATGCTTTTTACAGCGTAATTGTAGACACACACTTCTCCTTTTTGTTTCTTTGTTTCGTTAATTAAAATTGATGATCATTTATTATCCGAACATACAAAAAACAGGTAATGTTCATTTACACATGAGATACTTCGGTTCTATATCAAAGTTACACATGAATGGTTTCCCCTCATTGGTTTCTTGAGTGGTCACATATGTGACGTATTACAACATACGTGTATAACTTATTATATGTTCTGTATACACAAATCCACAACATCCTCATTTTCATCACATATGCATTAATTGTTGGGACGAATATCAAAATATGTGAATATCATTATAACATGATAATATAGCTCTATAAGTGTACTCCAAACACTATTAAACAACATTAAATATTTCGTGATGATATTATGACGTCATGAATGCTTTATTATTCTTTGGTTTCACTAGCTTCTTCAGGAATGTTGCTCGTGCTCGTCACTTCTTGTTTCATGCAATCTTTTTCACCATCAGATATGTTGTTGCTGACGTCATCTTCATCACTGGCGTTTCCAACAGACGCTGGCGTCTCCTCGCTGGTACCACTACGTGATTCAGTTTGATGGTCGTCATCAGATACTGGTTCCTAGTTTGAATAAGCAATATAATGAGCTTAAAGAGATTAAACATCTTGCAGAGAGAATATGATGATTCTAAAGAATGGTGACCAATAGGTTAACATAATGAATTTTAATAAGGGTACACTTATATAGTGGTATGCTTTGCATCCGGACCTAAACCTGATTTTTATAATACAGTTCTATTATAGAAACAAGAGTGGCAAACTGTCACAAAAGACGCCCGTCATAAGTCAGAGCTCCGAGTTAAAACAAGACAAATTTTAAGTAATTTCTTAAATTAAAGGGTGATAACTCCCGAGTGACTTGAGCGATATGGCTGGTTATCGAACTTGGCAGAGATATTATGCCCACAAACATTTTCACCAAGTTTGGTAAAGATCGGATGAAAGCTCTTTGACTTAGAGAGCGGACAAGGCTAATTTGGCCAATTTTGGATAATTCAAGGGCCATAATTCCGAAGTGCCTGAGGCGATGTAGCTGGTTATCGAATTTGGCAGAGATATTATGCCCACAAACATTTTCACCAAGTTTGGTAAAGATCAGATGAAAACTCGTTGACTTAGAGAGCGGACAAGGCTAATTTGGCCAATTTTGGATAATTCAAGGGCCATAATTCCGAAGAGCCTGGGGCGATGTGGCTGGTTATCGAACTTGGCCGAGATATTATGCCCACAAACATTTTCACCAAGTTTGGTAAAGATCAGATGAAAACTCTTTGACTTATGAGAGCGGACAACATGTGGACGCCGCCCGCCTTCCGCCTTCCGCCAACCGCCGCCCGCCACGGGTGTTCACATAATACGTCCCGTTTTTCAAACGGGCGTTAAATGATTTAATGTACATAACATGACAGATCGACACGCTTAAGACTGGACCATTAAATTACACAAAACATTGGTTAGTCGCAATTGACTTTTTATCTCGGAGGTTGCATGTATTGTTGAGCATTTAAACCATCCAACATCCCCATAGCATGGCATAAAGTAGTGTATTGTAAGGAACATTGTTACGACATAGATGATTTGTGAGTACTCAGAAAGTTTGAGAGTAATAGCATGAGAACATTTGTAAGTAATATTGTCATGTAATATTGCCATGACCTAGAGCATATGCAAGCAATATTGCCATGACCTAGAGCCTATGCAAGTAATATTGCCATGACATAGAGCCTTTGTAAGTAATATTGCCATGACCTAGACTCTTTGCGAGTAATATTGCCATGAACCAGAGACTATCATACCTTGTGTGTCTTTACATGTTCCTCCAATGCTGATTTACCAGAGAACAATTTACCACATGATGTACATGGATATACTTTGTCTCCACTGTGGGTCTTCATATGTTCCATCTTGTGACTCTTTTCTACAATGTAACGTTTAATTTAATATTCGCAATTTCACCGACTGTGGTAAGGAGAATTCATCAAGTGAGCAACGTTTGGTTGTTGAATGTCATATGAAGTCATCTCTACAATGCTTGTCTCTATGGAGCTATTTGATGTAATTCATTTCACAGTGCTAAATGTATACACTGTCATATGTCATAATGTTCAAACAATAGAAACGATATTTCCTATTAAACGTATCTAAATATTCTTATCACATTCCTACCCAGCAAAGCATGACAACAGCCGCAAACGGGTGGCATACTTTTGAGTTGTATGTTCTTCATTATTTAAATAAATTTTCAAACATATAAGATCTAGAAGTTATTAGCCATGAACATTGTGTATCATTTAACTTACTTGAAAAGCGTTTATGGCAGATGGGACATTCGTGTTGTTTCTGTCCACAGTGTGAGGCTAGATGTGCCGTCAGTCCGCTAGATGTAGAAAATGTTCTTGAACAATTAGGACAAGATACTTTGTTGCCTGTGAAAGCGTGAAAACATACATAAAGTTATTGTGATGGAAGCAGCAACAGAGTCCAGCGTCAACACATAAAACAGTAAATATTTATCTTCTACAAAATGTAAAACGCGAAGACGAAATACTAGACTACGTAACTTGTGTGGGAGTGACTTCCTTCACGGTCCAAAATGACTCCATTCAATGCCGATAACTTACGACAATAACCCTAACGATAACGTTGATACGAAATAACGTAGCTTCTCTGTCACAATGTACGTTACAAGGAATGTAGTCATGTAGAAGCATGGAAAAACTATCAATTTATTAAAATCGCCATGAGTGATTCGAAAGTTGAGAAGTATGTTTAACTACAAGATCGTTTACTGCTAATACATGTAGTTGTTAAGAGAACATGTTGAAACCAGCTACACAAATGTGTCTATAGAAAACTATAACACCTTAGATGATACGCAACTGTAGAGGTAAAAATGGTCGATGGCAAAAAAGAAGGACACTTCAAATATCAGAGTATACTTGTAAAAACTTAAATAAATTACCATTTTTGCACAAATCTAACCAAATCAGACTCATTCATTACCCAAGTTTGGGGAAACCAACGACAAAGAGGAATATTCTCATCCCTGCATATACCCGTTGAAAAAAAGTTTTTTAAGTAATACAGACTTCAAAACTGTCAACATCAATGAAAATACACTACGAAAAGCAGTATCTAGTTGTAATTTACCTTTTCTATGAGTGTTCATGTGGGTCAGTAGATTATGTTCCGACGAGCATTCCTTGCCGCATTCCATACAAGCATGCTTTGGTTTGGTTTTCTCTGGTTCCCTCGTCGTATGGCGAGCAAAGAAATGCGCCTGGAGCTGAACTACAGTGGTAAAGTATTCCGAGCAACTTGGACATTTATGATGTCTCTTCTCAGAGTCAGAATGTTGTTCTTTGTAGTGATTGGCTAATTCAAACACATCCGCAAATTTATCATCGCATTTGGAACACAGAAAATCCTCTTCTGGCGACTGACTCGACTTAGGTTGTTCTATCCTGGGTGACGGTGATGATTGGCTTGACCTTCCGGCGCTGACGTAGTCAAGCGAATTAATACTCAGTGGTTGAATTGTTAGCGTCTTGCTCATGGAGAAGTTTCCTTTTTGGGAATGGTCTTGTTTCTGTTTATGTAAGTATCTATGGTTTTCTAATTCTGCGCTGAAGAAAAAGCGCTGTGTGCACTGTCCACACGAATACCTCCTGGCGGATACACCGTGTTCTAGCGCATGCGCCTGGATATCGAGTGAACTGTTGAAAATACGGCCACATATTCCACACTTGTATTCAGAATGTTTGTACGTGTGTTCAATAAGATGGCACTGTAGTTTAGCGGGAGAGTCGAGAACGACACAACACAGGAAGCATTCATGGACATTTCCCTCATTCATCATGTGTGTAGCCACGTGAAGTTGAATTTCGTACTCACTAGAAAACGACTCCTGGCATTTTATGCATTGGTACGATTTTTTGTGGGACGCTTCATGAAGTTCTAGTGCAGACTTCGAAGAAAACGTAGCGCTGCACTGACTGCAAGAAACGTCACTGAAATCACCAAGGTAACAGGGCTTGCAGACGTAATATGTACGTCCGGAACTGTTTAACTTCGATACCAAGTTCTCATTTGTTTCAAAACTGTTTAAACACACACAACACGTATGAAATGACGCTTTCATTTGAAAATGATGTCTACCATGCATCTGTAACTCTAGCATGGATGCAAGCGTCTGGCGACACACAATACACTGCATTACCGCCCCTTGGAAACCATGTTCTTGCGAATGAAGATAGAATTGGTCTTCGCTTCGAATGGGAATTTTACATGCAACGCAAATATTCCCTTGCTGTATTTTGCAATGGGTTAGCTTATGTTCGGCCAGTATGCCTGAACTTGCAAACACTTCATCACAAATGTTGCACTTCTGCGACCCTGTGTTCAAGTGGATTTTACTGTGTTTTTCTAGATCTGCTTTACATTTAAATGTCTGACTACAGAATGGACATGCTAAGCACATTTTATCAACAGAAGATACGGCTTTATCCGAATATACTCCTAGCGGCGAGTCGGACATGTTCGCCGGAAGTCGAAATGTCGTCAGAGCGTCTTGAAGCAACGACTGCTGTTTCTCAGAAGAAAGTATACTGACGTCAGAGTTTTGACGATTGATCATGTTGTTAAAGATGCTAGTGACGTTTTCATTGTTGTTAGTCGTGTTTTGTTTCGGACTGGTACTTGGACTGTATTTTCCGGATGCGAACTTTAAACCATGATCCTGTAGTTTGTGATTCTGAATGAGAGTATATAGATATTTTAAAACATTGTCATGCAAATGAAAAACTACTCATATTCACATTTTAAAGGGACGTAGGAAAAGTCTGTTCTATGTGGCTTCACTAACCTAACAAAAAGTATGTAGTCGTCTGGTGGAGAGTCATGTAAGGAGGTCCAGAAGGTGAGGTCGTTAACAATGTTTTTATTTAGAAACTTGAACAAGTGCGCCTGTGTGCATGTACAGTGCGCCTGTGTGCAGGTATAGTACGCATGTGTGTTGGTATAGTGTACATGTGTGCTGGTATAGTGTACATGTGTGCTGGTATAGTGCGCATGTGTGCTGGTATAGTGCGCCTGTGTGCTGGTATAGTGCGCCTGTGTGCAGGTATAGTGCGCCTGTGTGCAGGTATAGTGCGCCTGTGTGCAGGTATAGTGCGCCTGTGTGCAGGTATAGTGCGCCTGTGTGCTGGTATAGTGCGCCTGTGTGCAGGTGTAGTGCGCCTGTGTGCAGGTGTAGTGCGCCTGTGTGCTGGTATAGTGCGCCTTTGTGCAGGTATAGTGCGCATGTGTGCAGGTATAGTGCGCCTGTGTGCAGGTATAGTGCGCCTGTGTGCAGGTATAGTGCGCCTGTTAGCTGGTAAAGTGCGCCTGTGTGCAGGTATAGGGGCACCGTCTTATATTCTTCGCAAGTATAATATAATAACGGATATACATGTATATAAATATGAAAGAGACAGTTTTAACACCTGATACTATTCAGACATGAATACAATTTCCAAGAACGGTTCTAATTTGAGCAAGTATAATCAAACCAACTAAATGTTTGCCACTCTCTGCCTTTGACTTTCAGCATGATTAAATGGTAGAAATGATAAAATCTACGTCTTCAATATAATATAGTTGATAACAACAATAGAAGAGTATCACAAATTTCTTTCATATGATAAGATCTGAATACATCTACCTGTAGTCCAGTCAACTGATTGAATTTCATGTCACATATATTACATCTGTATAAATCTTCCGGACTCTTCCAAACCATGGAGCCGCTGGTCGAGCATGGACTCAAACCTTGGTATATCCCAGTGACGTCACTCATCATGGCAGCAGCTGATGCCACACCACTGATACTCTGATACAAGGAGCTTCCCTCGGCCAGTAAAGGTCCTCCACTTACTTGGATAGCCGGTGACTGGTTCCCACTTGATGTTAACAAACTATTAAAGAGCAATGAGCTGGTACCATGCTCCTGTTTAACAATGCTACCAGCATCTTTTTCGATCTGCAATAAACAATTGACTTTCATCTATCGAGCATTGTTACGTTTAGTGAGTATTACAAACACAGCAGACTACAACGCGACCATAGACCGCAAAACTGATTATTTGCTTACAAAATGATGTTTCTCGAAGCTACAATCAACAGTATGTATATTTCTATATACATTTGTATCAGTATTTGAGCGCTGTTATGGGATTTACCGACGTCATTTCAAAACAACGCAACATGTGATGACAATATTTGCAAGCAAAAAAGAACATTTACTCCAAATGGTCACTTCGTTTTCGTGTTGCCATATGGGGCAAATATTGCTTACTATCAGTACGTATGTTACTTCTATATTTACACGAGTTAGCATTGCCACTGAAATAGCTGGTATTGCCAGTACAGAACTATCATTGTCGTACACACAGAGATTCGATCGAGTCTGGAGGGGAGTGTGTCTTTATAGACTACAAAACCGTATAGTTGAATACTATTTATATATATACGATCACGACGAGAATCACATTGTTTGGCGGTCACTATTAGAGACTTATCACAGCGAATTCATCAACATTGGTTTATAGCCCTTACACTTTACATTCAAATACGCACAACAGGAAAGACCACTCCGTTACAGTACAATGTAATCAGAAAACATGTTGATATGAAAGTATTATTCTAGTGTTATTCATTACCTTGATAGTGATCGGCTTTGGACTCTGTACTTGTTGTGGTTTAGGTGAAGTATCAGTGGCCGGAAGTGACGAGTGTACATTTTGAATATGTTTATCTAGAAGAAATTCTACCAGAAATGTTTCATCACACATGGAACATTTGAACGGTTTATTGTGTGTTGCTAGGTGACACTGTAGATCCATCTCACTGCTAAACGCTTCCTTACAGAACAAACAGCTATAATGATACAGAAGACATGGTTATAGATATACAAGCGTTCAAAATAGGGATGTCAACGAATGGCAATTTTAGTATCGAATATTCGGTCAACCCTTCGAACGAATATTCGAATATTCGCACATTCGACCTTCTTATTTAATAATAATACATTTGAAATTCGAAGTTTAACTTTTAGTGTTTTAAACTGATCAATTCCCGCGATTACTCATATTTTCAGGGCCTAACTTCGTCGTTTGTTGCCATGTATCACGGACCTATATATAGGTCCGTGCATGTATTAAGGCGTATTACATGAAAATGATACAACTTTCGCAGATTTGCGACTGTACCATTTTTTTAGTTCTGAATCACAATATAACTTTAGTTACGCAGAAAAACATATCTATTTAATGAATCTGTTAATTAATAAGTTCCTTTTTTATATCTGATTATTTTATAATGATCGTTTATTCGTTATACTGCCTATAAACTTTAAGGAAATTTGCCCATATTCAGAACAAGGGAGGTAAATATTGTAAATGTGGGAACTATCTATTACGCTAGATGATCCATTTCTCCTAACTACGAGATGCGAGACTGACCGAAAAATCGTGACACGTGACATTATCAAAATACCCCGGGGAAGCGTCTTTAGAATAATTTGAACACATATGTTAAACAGGTCAAATTATTTCCTCACAATTTGATATCCATACCATGTAAACATGAAAAATGTTGTTAAGACCAACAATAATGTAAATAATTTTCAGAAAGCTCATTCCGTGACAGGGGAATAGGATTTCTGGAGCAAGAACGTTTATAATGCAAGGGACAAGTCAACGGACAAATACCATCTGTTTTAAAGGTACTTAGTCTTGTTTTTCCGACAAAATATCCTTTGTCATAAATATGAGAAAATCGGTGTTAATTGTCTTCATACCTATTATGTATTACATTACATTGTAACTTTTCTTATATGTTTACCCAAAACAAAAATATATATGTCCGATACCGGAATTTCTACCCTGACCTACGCCCCGAGTTAGCGCTAACACTGGGAATACCTGTATCAGACTCGAGTTCCACCCTGACCTACGCATCGAGTTAGTGCTAACAATGGGAATACCTGTATCAGAGTCGAGTTCTACCCTGACCTACGCACCGAGTTAGCGCTAACAATGGGAATACCTGTATCAGACTCGAGTTCTACCCTGACCTACGCACCGAGTTAGTGCTAACAATGGGAATACCTGTATCAGACTCGAGTTCCACCCTGACCTACGCACCGAGTTAGCGCTAACAATGGGAATACCTGTATCAGACTCGAGTTCCACCCTGACCTACGCACCGAGTTAGCGCTAACAATGGGAATACCTGTATCAGACTCGAGTTCCACCCTGACCTACGCACCGAGTTAGTGATAACAATGGGAATACCTGTATCAGACTCGAGTTCCACCCTGATCTACGCACCGAGTTAGTGATAACAATGGGGATACCTGTATCAGACTCGAGTTCTACCCTGACCTACGCACCGAGTTAGCACTAACAATGGGAATACCTGTATCAGACTCGAGTTCTACCCTGACCTACGCACCGAGTTAGTGCTAACAATGGGAATACCTGTATCAGACTCGAGTTCCACCCTGACCTACGCACCGAGTTAGTGCTAACAATGGGAATACCTGTATCAGACTCGAGTTCTACCCTGACCTACGCACCGAGTTAGCACTTACAATGGGAATACCTGTATCAGACTCGAGTTCCACCCTGACCTACGCACCGAGTTAGCACTAACAATGGGAATACCTGTATCAGACTCGAGTTCTACCCTGACCTACGCACCGAGTTAGCACTAACAATGGGAATACCTGTATCAGACTCGAGTTTTGTAAGCAAACATTTAAGAAAAGTTACAATGCAATATTTTAGAGTACGTCTATATGAAGGCATATTAAGTACGATATTTTCTCAATTTTTTTTACTTAGCATGTTTTGGTAGAAAATATGACTATCTACCTTTAACCATCATTTAAATGTGATTTTTTACATGGAGAAATTAAGAAACCGAAACTGAAAGTGAAATGAACTTACTTGTAAGGCTTGGCCATGTTCAAGTGTGTCACTCGGAGATGAAGTTGCCATTCAGCGTCCGTTCTAAATACAACATCACAGACAACGCATCTATATTTCTTAGTTTCATTACTGTGTTTGATCGCAAAATGTACCTAAAACATACAGTTTGAATACTTGATCACAAAATGTACTTTTAACACACAGGTTATTTTATACGCTGTGTTTGATCGCAAAATGTACCTGAAACATGCAGAATATGAATACTTGATAGTAAAACGTACATTGAACGCACAGAGTATAACGTACAAAGTGTGAATATGCTGTGTTTGATAGCAAAATCAGTACCGTCTGAGGTATGCACATTATGCATTCACAAGATGTATTTGATAGAAAAATCAGTACCGTCTGAGGCACGCACAGTATGCATTCACAAGATGTATTTGATAGCAAAATCAGTACCGTCTGAGGTATGCACATTATGCATTCACAAGATGTATTTGATAGCAAAATCAGTACCGTCTGAGGTATGCACATTATGCATTCACAAGATGTATTTGATAGCAAAATCAGTACCGTCTGAGGCACGCACAGTATGCATTCACAAGATGTATTTGATAGCAAAATCAGTACCGTCTGAGGCACGCACAGTATGCATTCACAAGATGTATTTAATAGCAAAATCAGTACCGTCTGAGGCACGCAGAGTATGCATTCACAAGCTGTATTTGATAGCAAAATCAGTACCGTCTGAGGCACGCACAGTATGCATTCACAAGATGTATTTGATAGCAAAATCAGTACCGTCTGAGGCACGCACAGTATGCATTCACGAGATGTATTTGATAGCAAAATCAGTACCGTCTGAGGCACGCACAGTATGCATTCACGAGATGTATTTGATAGCAAAATCAGTACCGTCTGAGGCACGCACAGTATGCATTCACGAGATGTATTTGATAGCAAAATCAGTACCGTCTGAGGCACGCACAGTATGCATTCACAAGAAGTATTTGATAGCAAAATCAGTACCGTCTGAGGCACGCATAGTATGCATTCACAAGAAGTATTTGATAGCAAATGTACCGTCTGAGGCACGCAGTGTATGCATTCACAAGATGTATTTGATAGCAAATGTACCGCCTGAGGCACGCAGTGTATGCATTCACAAGATGTATTTGATAGCAAATGTACCGTCTGAGGCACGCAGTGTATGCATTCACAAGATGTATTTGATAGCAAATGTACCGTCTGAGGCACGCAGTGTATGCATTCACAAGATGTATTTGATAGCAATATGTACCGTCTGAGACACACATAGTATGCATTCACATGATGTGTTTGATAGCAATATGTACCGTCTGAGGCACGCAGAGTATGCATTCACATGATGTGTTTGATAGCAATATGTACCGTCTGAGACACAAATAGTATGCATTCACATGATGTGTTTGATAGCAATATGTACCGTCTGAGACACACATAGTATGCATTCACATGATGTGTTTGATAGCAATATGTACCGTCTGAGACACACATAGTATGCATTCACATGATGTCTTTGATAGCAAATGTACCGTCTGAGGCACGCAGTGTATGCATTCACATGATGTATTTGATAGCAATATGTACCGTCTGAGACACACATAGTATGCATTCACATGATGTGTTTGATAGCAATATGTACCGTCTGAGACACACATAGTATGCATTCACATGATGTGTTTGATAGCAATATGTACCGTCTGAGACACACATAGTATGCATTCACATGATGTGTTTGATAGCAAATGTACCGTCTGAGGCACGCAGTGTATGCATTCACATGATGTGTTTGATAGCAATATGTACCGTCTGAGGCACGCAGAGTATGCATTCATATGATGTGTTTGATAGCAATATGTACCGTCTGAGGCACGCAGTGTATGCATTCACATGATGTGTTTGATAGCAATATGTACCGTCTGAGGCACGCAGTGTATGCATTCACATGATGTGTTTGATAGCAATATGTACCGTCTGAGGCACGCAGTGTATGCATTCACATGATGTGTTTGATAGCAATATGTACCGTCTGAGGCACGCAGTGTATGCATTCACATGATGTGTTTGATAGCAATATGTACCGTCTGAGGCACGCAGTGTATGCATTCACATGATGTGTTTGATAGCAATATGTACCGTCTGAGGCACGCAGTGTATGCATTCACATGATGTGTTTGATAGCAATATGTACCGTCTGAGGCACGCAGTGTATGCATTCACATGATGTGTTTGATAGCAATATGTACCGTCTGAGGCACGCAGTGTATGCATTCACATGATGTGTTTGATAGCAATATGTACCGTCTGAGGCACGCAGAGTATGCATTCACATGATGTGTTTGATAGCAATATGTACCGTCTGAGACACACATAGTATGCATTCACATGATGTGTTTGATAGCAAATGTACCGTCTGAGGCACGCAGAGTATGCATTCATATGATGTGTTTGATAGCAATATGTACCGTCTGAGACACACATAGTATGCATTCACATGATGTGTTTGATAGCAAATGTACCGTCTGAGGCACGCAGTGTATGCATTCACATGATGTGTTTGATAGCAATATGTACCGTCTGAGGCACGCAGAGTATGCATTCATATGATGTGTTTGATAGCAATATGTACCGTCTGAGGCACGCAGAGTATGCATTCACATGATGTGTTTGATAGCAATATGTACCGTCTGAGACACACATAGTATGCATTCACATGATGTTTTTGATAGCAATATGTACCGTCTGAGGCACGCAGAGTATGCATTCACATGATGTGTTTGATAGCAATATGTACCGTCTGAGACACACATAGTATGCATTCACATGATGTGTTTGATAGCAATATGTACCGTCTGAGGCACGCAGAGTATGCATTCACATGATGTGTTTGATAGCAATATGTACCGTCTGAGGCACGCAGAGTATGCATTCACATGATGTGTTTGATAGCAATATGTACCGTCTGAGGCACGCAGAGTATGCATTCACATGATGTGTTTGATAGCAATATGTACCGTCTGAGGCACGCAGAGTATGCATTCACATGATGTGTTTGATAGCAATATGTACCGTCTGAGGCACGCAGAGTATGCATTCACATGATGTGTTTGATAGCAATATGTACCGTCTGAGGCACGCAGTGTATGCATTCACATGATGTGTTTGATAGCAGTATGCACCGTCTGAGGCACGCAGTGTATGCATTCACATGATGTGTTTGATAGCAATATGTACCGTCTGAGGCACGCATAGTATGCATTCACATGATGTGTTTGATAGCAATATGTACCGTCTGAGGCACGCAGAGTATGCATTCACATGATGTGTTTGATAGCAATATGTACCGTCTGAGACACACATAGTATGCATTCACATGATGTGTTTGATAGCAGTATGTACCGTCTGAGGCACGCAGTGTATGCATTCACATGATGTGTTTGATAGCAATATGTACCGTCTGAGGCACGCAGAGTATGCATTCACATGATGTGTTTGATAGCAATATGTACCGTCTGAGGCATGCAGAGTATGCATTCACATGATGTGTTTGATAGCAGTATGCACCGTCTGAGGCACGCAGTGTATGCATTCACATGATGTGTTTGATAGCAAATGTACCGTCTGAGGCACGCAGAGTATGCATTCACATGATGTGTTTGATAGCAATATGTACCGTCTGAGGCACGCAGTGTATGCATTCACATGATGTGTTTGATAGCAGTATGCACCGTCTGAGGCACGCAGTGTATGCATTCACATGATGTGTTTGATAGCAATATGTACCGTCTGAGGCACGCAGAATATGCATTCACATGATGTGTTTGATAGCAATATGTACCGTCTGAGACACACATAGTATGCATTCACATGATGTGTTTGATAGCAATATGTACCGTCTGAGGCACGCAGAGTATGCATTCACATGATGTGCTTGATAGCAATATGTACCGTCTGAGGCACGCAGAGTATGCATTCACATGATGTGTTTGATAGCAATATGTACCGTCTGAGGCACGCAGAGTATGCATTCACATGATGTGCTTGATAGCAATATGTACCGTCTGAGGCACGCAGAGTATGCATTCACATGATGTGTTTGATAGCAATATGTACCGTCTGAGGCACACATAGTATGCATTCACATGATGTATTTGATAGCAAATGTACCGTCTGAGACACACATAGTATGCATTCACATGATGTGTTTGATAGCAATATGTACCGTCTGAGACACACATAGTATGCATTCACATGATGTGTTTGATAGCAATATGTACCGTCTGAGACACACATAGTATGCATTCACATGATGTGTTTGATAGCAAATGTACCGTCTGAGGCACGCAGTGTATGCATTCACATGATGTGTTTGATAGCAAATGTACCGTCTGAGGCACGCAGTGTATGCATTCACATGATGTGTTTGATAGCAAATGTACCGTCTGAGGCACGCAGTGTATGCATTCACAAGATGTATTTGATAGCAAATGTACCGTCTGAGGCACGCAGTGTATGCATTCACAAGATGTATTTGATAGCAAATGTACCGTCTGAGGCACGCAGTGTATGCATTCACATGATGTATTTGATAGCAATATGTACCGTCTGAGACACACATAGTATGCATTCACATGATGTGTTTGATAGCAAATGTACCGTCTGAGGCACGCAGTGTATGCATTCACATGATGTGTTTGATAGCAATATGTACCGTCTGAGACACACATAGTATGCATTCACATGATGTGTTTGATAGCAATATGTACCGTCTGAGACACACATAATATGCATTCACATGATGTGTTTGATAGCAAATGTACCGTCTGAGGCACGCAGTGTATGCATTCACATGATGTGTTTGATAGCAAATGTACCGTCTGAGGCACGCAGTGTATGCATTCACATGATGTGTTTGATAGCAAATGTACCGTCTGAGGCACGCAGTGTATGCATTCACAAGATGTATTTGATAGCAAATGTACCGTCTGAGGCACGCAGTGTATGCATTCACAAGATGTATTTGATAGCAAATGTACCGTCTGAGGCACGCAGTGTATGCATTCACATGATGTATTTGATAGCAATATGTACCGTCTGAGACACACATAGTATGCATTCACATGATGTGTTTGATAGCAAATGTACCGTCTGAGGCACGCAGTGTATGCATTCACATGATGTGTTTGATAGCAGTATGCACCGTCTGAGACACACATAGTATGCATTCACATGATGTGTTTGATAGCAATATGTACCGTCTGAGGCACGCAGTGTATGCATTCACATGATGTGTTTGATAGCAAATGTACCGTCTGAGACACACATAGTATGCATTCACATGATGTGTTTGATAGCAATATGTACCGTCTGAGGCACGCAGTGTATGCATTCACATGATGCGTTTGATAGCAATATGTACCGTCTGAGACACACATAGTATGCATTCACATGATGTGTTTGATAGCAATATGTACCGTCTGAGACACACATAGTATGCATTCACATGATGTGTTTGATAGCAATATGTACCGTCTGAGACACGCATAGTATGGATTCACATGATGTGTTTGATAGCAATATGTACCGTCTGAGACACACATAGTATGGATTCACATGATGTGTTTGATAGCAATATGTACCGTCTGAGGCACGCAGAGTATGCATTCACATGATGTGTTTGATAGCAATATGTACCGTCTGAGGCACGCAGAGTATGCATTCACATGATGTGTTTGATAGCAATATGTACCGTCTGAGACACACATAGTATGCATTCACAAGATGTATTTGATAGCAAATGTACCGTCTGAGGCACGCAGTGTATGCATTCACATGATGTATTTGATAGCAATATGTACCGTCTGAGACACACATAGTATGCATTCACATGATGTGTTTGATAGCAATATGTACCTTCTGAGACACACATAGTATGCATTCACATGATGTGTTTGATAGCAATATGTACCGTCTGAGACACACATAGTATGCATTCACATGATGTGTTTGATAGCAATATGTACCGTCTGAGACACACATAGTATGCATTCACATGATGTGTTTGATAGCAATATGTACCGTCTGAGACACACATAGTATGCATTCACATGATGTGTTTGATAGCAAATGTACCGTCTGAGGCACGCAGTGTATGCATTCACATGATGTGTTTGATAGCAATATGTACCGTCTGAGGCACGCAGAGTATGCATTCACATGATGTGTTTGATAGCAATATGTACCGTCTTAGACACACATAGTATGCATTCACATGATGTGTTTGATAGCAATATGTACCGTCTTAGACACACATAGTATGCATTCACATGATGTGTTTGATAGCAATATGTACCGTCTGAGACACACATAGTATGCATTCACATGATGTGTTTGATAGCAATATGTACCGTCTGAGGCACGCAGTGTATGCATTCACATGATGTTTTTGATAGCAATATGTACCGTCTGAGGCACGCAGAGTATGCATTCACATGATGTGTTTGAAAGCAATATGTACCGTCTGAGGCATGCAGAGTATGCATTCACATGATGTGTTTGATAGCAATATGTACCGTCTGAGGCACGCAGTGTATGCATTCACATGATGTGTTTGATAGCAGTATGTACCGTCTGAGGCACGCAGTGTATGCATTCACATGATGTGTTTGATAGCAATATGTACCGTCTGAGGCACGCAGAGTATGCATTCACATGATGTGTTTGATAGCAATATGTACCGTCTGAGACACACATAGTATGCATTCACATGATGTGTTTGATAGCAATATGTACCGTCTGAGACACACATAGTATGCATTCACATGATGTGTTTGATAGCAATATGTACCGTCTGAGACACACATAGTATGCATTCACATGATGTGTTTGATAGCAATATGTACCGTCTGAGACACACATAGTATGCATTCACATGATGTATTTGATAGCAAATGTACCGTCTGAGGCACGCAGAGTATGCATTCACATGATGTGTTTGATAGCAATATGTACCGTCTGAGGCACGCAGAGTATGGATTCACATGATGTGTTTGATAGCAATATGTACCGTCTGAGGCACACATAGTATGCATTCACATGATGTGTTTGATAGCAGTATGTACCGTCTGAGGCACACATAGTATGCATTCACATGATGTGTTTGATAGCAGTATGTACCGTCTGAGGCACACATAGTATGCATTCACATGATGTATTTGATAGCAAATGTACCGTCTGAGACACGCAGAGTATGCATTCACATGATGTATTTGATAGCAAATGTACCGTCTGAGACACGCAGAGTATGCATTCACATGATGTGTTTGATAGCAATATGTACCGTCTGAGACACGCAGTGTATGCATTCACATGATGTGTTTGGTTACAAAATGAACATGAAACGAACTGATATGAATACCGTGTGTTTTGTATTGTAAAATGAACGGAATATTAATACGGTGTGTTTTTGATTGCAAAATGAACGGAATATGAATGCCCCGTGTTTGATTGCAAAATGAACCTGGATCTACAGAGTATGAATACTATCGACAAAGGCTGCTTCATACCAAATAGAAATATGACACTATGTACTGTGAACCATTGAAGCTTACTATTTCACGAATCGTAACGATTCGTAATTTCACGTTGACAATATGATTTTTGTATTGTTTTGAGTAAATGAACAAGGTGTTACCTTTTATGAATAAAAAAATTATTATTATTTTAGGACAGTAAGTGATGAATGAATATGTCCCCACCGGTCTTTCGTAGCTGTCCGAACTATTTTCATTTTTTAAGAACCTTCAATGATACTGCAAATACAAATGAACGAGCATATTCAGTCCCCGTTTGATTCTCTTGAGAGCTCTTAACAATTTGTTTCTTGTACAAATTTAGCCTTATTTGGCGTAAAACGGATTCATGTTTTGAGAAATATTCCAAGTTGTTGACAAATATTCCTTTGTGGTGTTTAAAATTCGTTCCCACCGAGAGAATAAGCAAAATTGATTAATAATTGAGTTTAGTTCGCTAAAAGTTTGTGTAACTATGGATTCAATCATGAATGCATTTGAAATCATTCCTGGAAATTGTGATATTAAAGTATCTATGGATAGACAGTTAGTTTAAGTAACAACCAACAGTATCTTCCACAATTTGCACCGTTTACGTAAATCACCACATTTGCCTATCAAAATATGACATTTTGTCGCAGACGATGGCAGTCAAAAAGACAAGGCTTAATGTGACACCGGGAGGACGGTCGTTTTACCTAAACACCGTTTAAATGGGAATCGGAGGGCGTCATTCGATTAATCGGTAACAATCAGACAGACTCTCCGATTAATTAATCGAGATAATCAGAAAATATTACTTCAACTATGTACAACTATGCATAGCTAAACAAACTGTTACAAAAATAAATGTGTTCTTCCGTAACGATTTGTTCAACCTAAGTTATCTATCTTGTTCTGTTGGTTTCAATGCCATGTTAGTAATTATGGTGACTCTTTAATGTAACTATGGATTCTAACCAGTAATAACTTGTCTTTTCATAATGAAATTATATTATACGTCCGCCTATTGAAATCGATGTCAGCAACATGTTTCTAAAACCAATTTATAATCGGATGTCACCGATAATCGCAGAATCACGCAGTAGGTTATTAACATTACACCAATGTCATTGTTCTAACTGTTCATCTTCGTATTAGTAGCCGCATTTTAAATTAGTAAACGAGAGATTATACGAATACCACATAACATAGTTATATCTTCAATCACCATTTAGCCACTGTTTTACGTGCTTATCGAGGGTCTGGGTAAAACTATTGTAACTGTTCTTTTCACCAAGGCAAGGGGTGAAAATGCTCATTTGGCAAAGTAGAGAGACACTTAAACATCCAAGGGTACCATTTCCACTCGCACAAAATTACCATCACAGAACTCTTATTTTTGCAATGTTTACCCAATAGAGAAGATATCAACTGCAAAAGGGAAAATACGAGCATCTACTTGTTGAAGATTTTTTTAGAATATTGAGCACTTTAGCATAGACAGTATCAATGAATTTGTATTGCTTTGTATAATTTACACTTGGTTTGAATGTTCATTCAAGATTCTCAACCCTGCAATGCTGAGTTACGATAGTTTTACGCGAAGAGATCGACATGTGAGTGAATGGTGATAGCTCTTTCTGCTTACCTGTATATTAACTTTGGAATCAAAGACCTCTTTACACATGGAACATTTATACAGATGGTGTGCATGTATGTCCATCAAATGTTTCTGTAATTCGTCTGGTTTGTGGAATGTTTTATTACAACTTGGGCAGCCATATTCACACGTAGTAGACAGATAATGTAGCGAAAGGTGCGTTTCTAGTTGCTCCTCTGTTAGAAACAGCTGTCAATAGATAAATGTTACATACTGAATGTCAATAACTGGAATGTTTGCTTAAACAATACATGTACTTTGAAATGCTTGACCACCGCCGCCGTTGTCATGGTTTTGAGTCATGATATCATAGCAGACTTAGTAGAGAGCTATCGCTGATAAATGCTTCTATTCGAGAACAACATATTTGTACTAAGTGCGTCTTTGTGTCTACACAGCATTGTATCGCTGATAAATGCTTCTATTCAAGAACAACATATTTATACTAAGTGCGTCTTTGTGTCTACACAGCATTGTATCGCTGATAAATGCTTCTATTCAAGAACAACATATTTGTACTAAGTGCGTCTTTGTGTCTACACAGCATTGTAACTACAACATATCTACCAAATCATTTAATGTTGTTTTGAAGTTTAACGTCCTTTCAGCAATATCTCGCTGATGTATCGCTGTCATTTGATCTAACCAGTGTTCCTGGGTTACAAACCAGTACTGACCTGTACACCAGCAAGCAATGGATGTACAATATCCAGCCAAATCGTCAAGGAAAACATTCCCCTCACCTAGAGTTCGAACCAAGGACCATCGGATTGGTGAGTGCTCTACCAACTGAGTTAACCAGGTATTCAATTTAATGCGCATAAACTGCGGCTTGGTTAAGATCCTTTGGCGTCGCAATCATTTTCGTCTTTTTTAAAATTTAAGATATATTTTCCATACCTTGTTACATTGTCTGCAAGCCAACTGACCAAGAACGGTATCCACGTGTAGTCGTATGTGTGACAGATAGCTCTCCGTATCTGCAAACTTGGCATTACAATGGTCGCATGTTATCTTTTGCGGGATGTCCGTTTTTCCACTCGATGGAGGCCTGCATGGAGAAGGCTGCTGTGATCGGCGGCTCCCGGTTGAAGACGCACCATGGTGTATCGTACCTGTTGGACTAACACTGGTTTTCACTGGGGATTTTAGATGTCGTAGTATCTGAGAAGGTTCAGGAACATTTATAATTGTTGGTGACTCACCGAAAGACTGGTAATGGTCATGAATTTTACCATCCAATGATTGGCGAGCGATCTTAGTCGATGGTAAATTTAACAGCGGACTAGTCATGTCCTCGCTGCGTTTCCGGTCGCCATGTGACGTCTTCACGTGTTCATTAAGATTAGATGTACTTGCGAATGCCAAAGAACAGTGTGGACAAGATATTACATTATCTGAATGCTTAGGTTTATAATGCATCTTCTTCTTATGCTCCTGTAGAGATTCAATGCTTGGATATTCTTTCCCACATCTACTGCATGGATATTTTATCCCCATACTTGGTTGGTTTTGATGAATGGCACGCATGTGTTCATGCAAGCTGTATAAATTCTTGTAAGGTGCATTGCAATAGTTGCACGTGTAAACTTCAGTCGGCTTCACAGAATGGACACTTTGCATGTGCAATTCCAGTCCTTCTAAAGTTTCAAAATCGTCCCTCAGGCAATACGGACACACCAAAATATCAGTGGGGCAAAGACTGTTTGAACCAGCCAGAACGTTTGCGCCGTAATCTAAACTCTGTATTTCGCCCATGTTGAGAAGCGACTTGCGATCTGCACTTGGTAGTTCGTGAACCTTCATATGTGCCGTCAACTCATCCAAGCTTAGGAAACACTTATAACAAAGCGGACATTTGTTCTGATCCGTCCCTGACCCGGAGTGCGCATTCTCAGTGTGAAGAGCCAATGCGGTTGGGCCAACACAAATGGCGGCGCAATGTTGACATTGAAAAGTCTTTTTGGCGCCAAACTCGGAGCAAACATGCATGTCTTTCTCGGAAACAGTGTAGAACACGTCTCCACAATCAGAGCACGAGCTTCCTACCTTAGAACTTGTAGCAGACTTTGGCTTGTGTGCGTTTTGGTGAGACATCAATGCAGCCATTGTCGGATACTCGAGATTGCATGTTTGACACGGATAAATCTCGTTAACATCGTGAACTCTGATGTGACTTTTGAGATGCTCAGTCCTGAAAATACAATTATATAGAACACATTCGTATTGCATTACATAAGAGATAAAAACAAATCTTACTGTTTATTTACACATTTATTTTGATTAAACACATTGCAAAGGTCCGAATAAAACGGTCATTTTTCTACAACATGACTGCTTTCTACTATGGATAAACTTAATAATTCACCAACTTTACACTGAATATGTTTTTATCTGATGTAATAGTAGCACATCATATAAAATGACATTGGTGTTTTGCAATTCAACAAAGTCATAGCCGTATTAGACAAATTAACAACACTTCCGGAACTAATTTTCGAGTTCTCTACAAGCACAATTTTGCTCTGCATGTTTCTATCACTATAATAAGACATTGTACTTTAAACTAGTTCCTACGCAACATGCCTGCCACATGCGATATACCCGTCAGATGGCGTTACATGCTTCACCTAGTTTTATTCAAATTAAGTGTTGTCTTACATTCAATAATTAGTAGTCTAAGTCGTTTCAATGGTGCACAACTATCCTTGACGAAGATCAAAGCACCACTGTTTTATAAAACTAATATTGCTTCACAAAATATGATTGTCTTGTAATGTCTCTGCCGCCGGGGACACATAACATCAAATTCAATAAAAGCTTGAAATAATCCAACTCTTCTGGGAACGATGAAATGTATCAATTTTCTCCCGTACCAATCTGTGTAAATGTTTAGTTCTTTAAACTTATTTCTCATAAGTCTGTCGATAATTTCAAACATTTGTATTTAGATTTACGCACGATTTCCGCATTATTTAAAATCTATGTAAAACACTTCCGCTCCAGCCTTTGCACATGCGCATACACATGCATTAGAATCGAGTCTGCGCATATGTGGGATATTTTCTTCGAACAGAAAGAGCCGTTGTCATTTTGCAGAAATGGCGGAAGTATGTTCATATTGTTTTATTTTGACAAATGCGCTTCTTAATGCTTACTGTTTCTCATCGTTGACTGTAAGAAACGGTAAACATCAAACTGTGTATTTTGAGATACAATCATGATACGTTGTTGTAAGAGTTGACAATTTCTGTTGAAGTTAATTGCGTTACTCTGGTGTCTGTAGAGTTTGTTCAGCTAACGAGTAACTAGACCAACCTAAGTCCTTTGTAAACTGTTTGTTTGCGCTACCCCGACAGACAACATTTTGGGAGAGTAAGTAGGGTATTTTCATTTTGTTACAAACAAAGGACAATAACACAAAAAAATCCAGCAGGGAAGACATTCGGAAAACCTCGGCAACTACGTCCAGTGCCTCGGATGTTCGTTAGGCACTACTTTTGGAAATACCATTCGAATATCATGTAAACAATATGGCGGCGCGAACGCTGGAGTTCGAAGTTATTTTGAAGTTAAATCTGTTTTACGAGAACTATTTTTTGACCGCACAAAATGTTATATTTTGCCACATAGTGCTCCGCCTGACATACACTAGAGAATGTTCGTAGAATAACGAAGTGGTACAGAAATATCCGAGAGCTGTCGAGAATGCAGGGAAGAGTCCAAAATTTAGAGTCGATGCCAGTTCCGGTTGGCTGGTTGGAGTACCGCAAATAAACAAGTGATTACGGATGGTCTGAGGCAACACATCATATAAACAGGATGCAGTTAATTTGGTAGCGTTTCTGTTGTTAATGTTATCATGTATCGAAGATGAATTGTGTATTGGGTGCAAACATCATTGTGGTTATGATGAAACAATTAGAGTGAGTGAGTTGGGTTTTACAAACCACAAACAAGTTTTCGGTTATACGGAGAGGGTGTATAGTCGTAGCAGATTTAGTGTTGCCGCACTGTGATACCACGCCGTAGACACCTGACATGATACTACAAATAGTCATATCAACCTGACACCAGACCAACCGGTTCTAATGTTACCCCTTAAAATTCTGATCATAGACAAGAGAGCTGCTAGAACAATTAAATGACTTGGGAATATCGCGACCGGGGCTCGAACCTGAGCCGAACGTGAACCCACTGAGCCAACAGGGCGGTAAAATTGATAGAAAACAATGAATAGAAGTAACAAGCCGATCTTATGTTATGTAAGAAGGTTATCGTTGCAGTGTAGAATATACTTATATCTTACTTGGTTTTTGATATACCATGTACTAAAAGTTAATAAACACATACTGCTTCCTACGTTTCCAAAGTCATTTCAATTAAACAACCACACATTATTTAAGAGTATCTTTGCAAGCAACTCACCGTGGCATTATAATAAATCAGTGTAACAGTATGCTATGATTCGTTCACGACGCTTGAAATTGTATATACCATACATAACGCCATACATACATAACGCCATACATACATAACGTCATGCATACATAACGTCATGCATACATAACGTCATGCATACATAACGTCATACATACATAACGTCATACATACATAACGCCATACATACATAACGCCATGCATACATAACGCCATACATACATAACGTCATGCATACATAACGCCATACATACATAACGCCATACATACATAACGTCATGCATACATAACGTCATGCATACATAACGCCATACATACATAACGCCATACATACATAACGCCATACATACATAACGCCATGCATACATAACGTCATACATACATAACGCCATACATACATAACGCCATAGAGAGGGGCGTGGGTCAGGAATACTTGCACCTCAATCTAGAAATGTTTTTGAACGACAGGAAAAAGGTCTTGGTGTTAACTGGCTTGAAGGGAAATCTTTCTCATATGTTCTCTGAGGGAGGTCGTTTTTATTTTTGTAAATTTTAGATCCATGCTAACATAAGGAAATATTCGGACGCCACGTGATCCCAAAAATAAAATATTGGAATTTGTTTCAAATTGCGTAAATGTTAAACATATGTCATTTGAAGCCAATCACAAAAATAACAACGTACACATGTTAAAAAGTTCCTATTTTTTTATAAATCAGTAGCATTCTCAACGCGTAATACAATGTACAATGTATATGAAATACAAATGTTACAAATACATGTGTAGATAGGGTCATGTTTCCATGTGGGTATACAGCTAGGACTTCACTGTAAAGGAAGTTTCAGTTAATTAAACCTTATGCAATAACATGATGTACTAGATCTATTAAGCATTAGTCATTATTCTAATATCGCCGCTCCAACTTTGATTTATTTATACCAATATTGAGCAAAATGCGAAAACACAAGCGAGTAGTAGTCTATCATGGATTCGCTTTAGAACGCCCTTAATATATATCTTTACACTGTTCTTAATAAGCCCAGAATTCTTCAATTTATTCATCTATATAATCTCCCTGGATGGTATAAAGTTGAAAACATTTGTAAGAACAAATTTCATTATTAATTTATTCTCTAAGATATGAGCCCACGACTGAATTTCGAGTCTCATCTTAAAGCTAGTGCGAAATTAAATACCACATTTTAAGCGACTATCATTTAACAGTGTATTTTAAGCCATAATCAATTAAAATTACCCAAACACATTTATAACAGTTAGCATTTCGTAATTATAAACCAAAGACTTAATCACACTTAGACTATTTTTACGGCGAAATTGATGACTCAATGTTCTGCTCCCCGCAACCAACGGCACTGTGAAAGACACCAATCAGATTACACCATTTCAATAATGATTTCCCAAAACATTTATAAACGGCTACTCGATCTGTTAGGGAAGACATTAGATATGGATCTTATAGATTTCACAGAAATATTACAGCATAACAAATCTTTTTGAGACAATCATGGTCAACAATTAGAAATCCCGTAACGTAACTTGACGTTCGCTCCTTATTATCCTTATTTTCTGGCCAAGATGAAATATCCGAACGTTAAAATAGTGAGACACGCTCCAATTCAGATAATTTCACTGGAAATTTGTAGTTGTTTCCATAATCAGTTGATGCAACTTGGTCACTAGGGGTCTATTAAAATCTCCCCACCCCCTTGGGAAATCAAAGAAGTAGTATTTTCAAGATGAATACGGTCTCCGACGTATCCTGCTGCTATGTCTCTACAATTTACGAGCGGAGTAATATTTAGACCCAGTCCCTTAAGGGCAATTAGGACTGCGTTTCTACCGAATGTATATTCCAGAATATATTTTTCATCGCTACTTTGCCCATAGAATGTTCTTGTGTTTCTCCATCCCTTTCAGAATTTTAAGACATTTGCTACAAAGTGATATTGCACGTCATTATTTGTATTGCATAATAGCTCGTTCGAAGCTCAGAGCCGTACTTCTAAAATCCGGAATATTTTTTCTATGACCAATTTGTTAACAAGGGCAAGTATTATCATATTTAACAATTTAAACTTTAGGGGAGATGGAAACAGATTTGTAAATGTCAATTTTCTCGCCAGAAGTGAAGTTAAGAAATTACCATGTACGCAAAAATAGACTTTGTTACTCAGTGATTTAATAATAATTTGTTCAGGCATATTACTCTTATTCCACAATAGAAATGTGATCAGTGGTCGTATATTAATCACACCGTAGTACTGGAATAATGATGTATAATATATGGGGTATGTGCTGACGTCAGAATTTGAAAAAAAAATGTTTTCATCATAGAAAAATAATTTATCTGATTATTCAAATTTTATTTAGTTTTGAAATTTCGTCACATAATTATGCAGTGTTAAAATGTGGGTTTCTTATAAAGTTTAGTGCATGTATTGTTATAATTTAAACAATATATTCTCAAAATTTCTCCGTGATAACAGATGACTGAGAATGAAATAGTGTATTAGACATTTCCCCCAGATTTCCACACCATTTTATCATGCAGCGTATATTTACCCGTATCATCATGCTGCACAAAATAACGTTATATAGCAGTATATAGACATACTAAATAACGTTATATAGCAGTATATAGACATACTAAATAACGTTATATAGCAGTATATAGACATACTAAATAACGTTATATATAGCAGTATATAGACATACTAAATAACGTTATATATAGCAGTATATAGACATACTAAATAACGTTATATATAGCAGTATATAGACATACTAAATAACGTTATATATAGCAGTATATAGACATACTAAATAACGTTATATATAGCAGTATATAGACATACTAAATAACGTTATATATAGCAGTATATAGACATACTAAATAACGTTATATATAGCAGTATATAGACATACGGAATCATTCAACATTTGACACATCAAATTACAAATCATCCATCTCGTATGTTTCTTTCCAAGGTTAGTGTAGCTGCATTCAGCCCAACATACGGATAATTGAGTAACGCAGAACGTATCATGTTTGTATAGTATATATAACATATAATTCAGAAATCCTTGATTGATGACATGCGTTTAGTTCAGTAGTTTAGTTTAAACATATAGTTAAGACATATAGTGGAAATCAAGTTATACTAATCACTGTCGCTGACTGCTTCTTGAGTTACTGACCAGTACCGCGCCCAATTCATTGATTGTAACGTTCGCGGGTCATAGTCGAGTTTCGAACTAAAGACTTTCGGATACTACCCTGAACCACAATGGCTCTGTCATTTATTTAACAATAGAAACAATCAACTCGTTATTACACTGTGTTCACAGTCGACTCAAGCCAACATATGTAGAAGATAAAAACAAGAATCCGTATGTTTGATCTCAAACACAACATACGCTGGTCCCTCAATTCCCCTCTCTCATCTCAGGAAGTTCAAAAGTAACAAGCATAATTACTTGCATTTCATACAATGCAACACATGGAAGATTTCCACGAAAAACCATCTGGGACATCCAAGCTTCTCTGAATTCACAATAATTTGATTAGAGACCATGGTTCAGGAATAATGCATCTATTCGTGATGTAAACAATATCTTCACGTATTTTACATTTTCCTGTATACCTAATTTGTTAGCAAATGGCTTTGATTTCAAGTTAACAATATCACGAGGCAAAATATCTCTCCCTAGAAACGTAGAATCTCAAGTGACATGGAGGTTAGGAAACGCCAATTTTATGCCATTTAACAAAACAATGAGTTATAGAATACAATGTCACTTTATACTTAAGGTTCATACCCATGTTCCTACTTCAAATCACATGAAATTCGTCCATGGCGACATATCTAAGACAAAGCATGTGACAGTGGACAATGTTCACATATCTTAGAGCATGACAGCCAAGTGGTACCAGATCATGCTTGCGGATTGAACCAACAACGTGAAATTGGACCATTGTCACATATCTTAGAGAAGAGTCACTACGTGACATTGACCCATGGTCCCTAATCTGCAAGTATTACACCCGTCTGACATAAGGCCACTATCACATATCTACAATATGATAACAAGATACAACCACGTGACATTGGCCAATTATCATAGATATCATATGACAACCATGTGATATTGGCCAATTGTCACAGATATCAGAATATGACAACCATGTGATATTGGCCAATTGTCACAGATATCAGAATGTGACAACCATGTGATATTGGCCAATTGTCACAGATATCAGAATGTGACAACCATGTGATATTGGCCAATTGTCACAGATATCAGAATATGACAACCATGTGATATTGGGCAATTGTCACATATATCAGAATATGACAACCATATGATATTGGCCAATTGTCACATATATCAGAATATGACAACCATGTGATATTGGCCAATTGTCACATATATCAGAATATGACAACCATATGATATTGGCCAATTGTCACATATATCAGAATATGACAACCATGTGATATTGGCGAATTGTCACATATATCAGAATATGACAACCATATGATATTGGCCAATTGTCACATATATCAGAATATGACAACCATGTGATATTGGCCAATTGTCACATATATCAGAATATGACAACCATATGATATTGGCCAATTGTCACATATATCAGAATATGACAACCATATGATATTGGCCAATTGTCACATATATCAGAATATGACAACCATATGATATTGGCCAATTGTCACATATATCAGAATATGACAACCATGTGATATTGGCCAATTGTCACATATATCAGAATATGACAACCATGTGATATTGGCGAATTGTCACAGATATCACTGATTCACTGATATATCTGTAAGGTGATCACGTGACAATGGACATTATCACAGTGACCCTGTTTCTGAGTAACCAATCAGTACTAGCATATTTTGTCGCAAGTACCCTGACAACGTACCTACCTGAGTCGCAAGTACCTGACAACGTACCTACCTGAATCGCAAGTACCTGACAACGTACCTACCTGAGTCGCAAGTACCTGACAACGTACCTACCTGAATCGCAAGTACCTGACAACGTACCTACCTGAATCGCAAGTACCTGACAACGTACCTACCTGAATCGCAAGTACCTGACAACGTAACTACCTGAATCGCAAGTACCTGACAACGTACCTACCTGAATCGCAAGTACCTGACAACGTACCTACCTGAGTCGCAAGTACCTGACAACGTACCTACCTGAATCGCAAGTACCTGACAACGTACCTACCTGAGTCGCAAGTACCTGACAACGTACCTACCTGAGTCGCAAGTACCTGACAACGTACCTACCTGAATCGCAAGTACCTGACAACGTACCTACCTGAGTCGCAAGTACCTGACAACGTACCTACCTGAGTCGCAAGTACCTGACAACGTACCTACCTGAGTCGCAAGTACCTGACAACGTACCTACCTGAGTCGCAAGTACCTGACAACGTACCTACCTGAATCGCAAGTACCTGACAACGTACCTACCTGAGTCGCAAGTACCTGACAACGTACCTACCTGAGTCGCAAGTACCTGACAACGTACCTACCTGAGTCGCAAGTACCTGACAACGTACCTACCTGAGTCGCAAGTACCTGACAACGTACCTACCTGAGTCGCAAGTACCTGACAACGTACCTACCTGAGTCGCAAGTACCTGACAACGTACCTACCTGAATCCGAGGTGGAGGACTAATGGCCTTGTTTTCATTATCTTCAGTAAAATACTTATAACGCCAACATACGCCTCATACGTGTTCGAACCTACGGTCTCTAGATTGACAGTCGTCCTAGCCCCGATCTCTCAAAGCATCTCAAATAGAAATCTCAGCTCAATATGAGAGTATGCTCAGAATAGATGCTAAGGTTACGACAAATGTCATTTGAATCTCTTGAAAGTTTTTTGAGAAAAAAACATTTTCGTTTTGTAATACCGACTTTGAGTCCGGTCTCAGATGAAGAAAGGTCTCAGCGATTTGAGACAATATTTGAGCTTCGGGAGTTCGAAACCAGTTCTCAACTCAGCTAATCGAGAGGATCTACTCTATAATATAGGATAACAATAACAAATAGACATCAATTACCTGTGAAATGAAGCATTACACTGATCACATTTGTATGATGATTTCTGTAAGTGTTGTTTACCATGTCGCTCCTTGTTCCGTTTGTTCTTGAAAACTCGTGGACAAACATCACAGCTGTATGTGAGGACATCGCTATGTGTCTAAAAAGAGATACAGTAAAACATCACATAAAGACCTCCTCAATAATAGGACCACCTTGAAATAAAGAACACAATTTTCAAGTTGTTTTTCACTGTTTTGCTCTTAATTCAACCTCAATCTTAAGACCATCTCAATAAGAACCAGCTTTCAATAAGACCATCTCAATAAGAACCAGCATTCAATAAGACCATCTCAATAAGAACCAGCATTCAATAAGACCATCTCAATAAGAACCAGCATTCAATAAGACCATCTCAATAAGAACCAGCATTCAATAAGACCATCTCAATAAGAACCAGCATTCAATAAGACCATCTCAATAAGAACCAGCATTCAATAAGACCATCTCAATAAGAACCAGCATTCAATAAGACCATCTCAATAAGAACCAGCATTCAATAAGACCATCTCAATAAGAACCAGCATTCAATAAGACCATCTCAATAAGACCATCTCAATAAGACCATCTCAATAAGAACCAGCTTTCAATAAGACCATCTCAATAAGAACCAGCATTCAATAAGAACCAGCTTTTAATAAGACCATCTCAATAAGACCATCTCAATAAGAACCAGCTTTCAATAAGACCATCTCAATAAGACCATCTCAATAAGACCATCTCAATAAGACCAGCTTTCAATAAGACCATGTCAATAAGAACCAGCATTCAATGAGAACCAGCTTTCAATAAGAACCAGCTTTCAATAAGACCGTCCCAATAAGACCATCTCAATAAGACCATCTCAATAAGACCATCTCAATAAGACCATCTCAATAAGAACCAGCATTCAATAAGACCATCTCAATAAGACCATCTCAATAAGAACCAGCATTCAATAAGACCATCTCAATAAGACCATCTCAATAAGACCATCTCAATAAGAACCAGCTTTCAATAAGACCATCTCAATAAGAACCAGCATTCAATAAGACCATCTCAATAAGACCATCTCAATAAGAACCAGCTTTCAATAAGACCATCTCAATAAGACCATCTCAATAAGACCATCTCAATAAGACCATCTCAATAAGACCATCTCAATAAGACCATCTCAATAAGACCATCTCAATAAGAACCAGCTTTCAATAAGACCATCTCAATAAGACCATCTCAATAAGACCATCTCAATAAGAACCAGCATTCAATAAGACCATCTCAATTAGACCATCTCAATAAGAACCAGCATTCAATAACTCGTGGACAAACATCACAGCTGTATGTGAGGACATCGCTATGTGTCTAAAAAGAGATACAGTAAAACATCACATAAAGACCTCCTCAATAATAGGACCACCTTGAAATAAAGAACACAATTTTCAAGTTGTTTTTCACTGTTTTGCTCTTAATTCAACCTCAATCTTAAGACCATCTCAATAAGAACCAGCTTTCAATAAGACCATCTCAATAAGAACCAGCATTCAATAAGACCATCTCAATAAGAACCAGCATTCAATAAGACCATCTCAATAAGAACCAGCATTCAATAAGACCATCTCAATAAGAACCAGCATTCAATAAGACCATCTCAATAAGAACCAGCATTCAATAAGACCATCTCAATAAGAACCAGCATTCAATAAGACCATCTCAATAAGAACCAGCATTCAATAAGACCATCTCAATAAGAACCAGCATTCAATAAGACCATCTCAATAAGAACCAGCATTCAATAAGACCATCTCAATAAGACCATCTCAATAAGACCATCTCAATAAGAACCAGCTTTCAATAAGACCATCTCAATAAGAACCAGCATTCAATAAGAACCAGCTTTTAATAAGACCATCTCAATAAGACCATCTCAATAAGAACCAGCTTTCAATAAGACCATCTCAATAAGACCATCTCAATAAGACCATCTCAATAAGACCAGCTTTCAATAAGACCATGTCAATAAGAACCAGCATTCAATGAGAACCAGCTTTCAATAAGAACCAGCTTTCAATAAGACCGTCCCAATAAGACCATCTCAATAAGACCATCTCAATAAGACCATCTCAATAAGACCATCTCAATAAGAACCAGCATTCAATAAGACCATCTCAATAAGACCATCTCAATAAGAACCAGCATTCAATAAGACCATCTCAATAAGACCATCTCAATAAGACCATCTCAATAAGAACCAGCTTTCAATAAGACCATCTCAATAAGAACCAGCATTCAATAAGACCATCTCAATAAGACCATCTCAATAAGAACCAGCTTTCAATAAGACCATCTCAATAAGACCATCTCAATAAGACCATCTCAATAAGACCATCTCAATAAGACCATCTCAATAAGACCATCTCAATAAGACCATCTCAATAAGAACCAGCTTTCAATAAGACCATCTCAATAAGACCATCTCAATAAGACCATCTCAATAAGAACCAGCATTCAATAAGACCATCTCAATTAGACCATCTCAATAAGAACCAGCATTCAATAAGACCATCTCAATAAGATTATCTCAATAAAAACCAGCATTCAAGCTTTCAAGAGTCCAAAGGGTGGTCTTAATTATTGAGGTTTTACTGTAAAATATTTTTGTTGAAAATCTGACAATGTTTGTTTTAATACGTAGTGAAATGTTAACTATAACTGGAGTGAGTATGCTTATGGACAATGTTACGGAAATCACAAAAAGTTACAAAAATAGACGATACCACCGATACCATTAACGATATAAATGTCATTTTTTCTCGGACCAAGTCATATATTTTTTGTATAATAATACTTTTTTATTTAAAAAAAAATGTAATCAGCAGAAAAAAATGACGATTCTCGCTACTGTTGTAAAAAGCAACATCAAAGTACTGAAAGTATCCCGATTTAATTACTGGGTGAGTTGATAACGCAATAATACAATAACGGGACGCCGTATAATGCAGTCACATGTGTTGAGAATAACATTCGTCGCATGAATGTTTTATATACTAATTCAAGTTCTGTACATGAGCAAGAACCTATAATTTCTCCACCAAAGTGAGAAATAGCGAGACAGAGTGTCAAACAGTGGACAAAGATGATAAAGCATAAAGGTAAAGATATTTTCCAAAACAAACGGTTCCGTGCGCCCTTTGCAGTGTTAGGTTAGCTAGACCAATAAAACCATTAGTTGTCGGATTACAGAGAATAAATGCTATATCATCGATCGATGAAAACTAGTTTTTAAATTACATCAGTTTTAACTTATTAATTTTACATCGATTGTAAAACAATTTCCTGAGACTAATAACTCTCGATGGATGCTTCTCGCGTTACTAACCAGTACTTGCACCGTAGTCCAGCCTCGATCAATGCAGAATTAGAACTCTTGTAACGCAGAGTGGAAGGCACTTAATGAATACAATATTAACAAGTGGATGAGGGATGTCCTTAACTACTAAGATAATTCCGTACGATAGACCTACAAAGGAAGGTAACATACTGAAGTCACTGATGAATTGACATGTCGGAAGCTGTCAATCAAAAACTAAACAATTATCCAATCAGAGATTGAAAGCCGAATTGGTAGCGTTAAGAATAAAAACTTCCGTAAGTTTGTTTACCTGTTCATGTATCCACAAGTATGATGTCGAAGTAAAAGCCTTCTCACAGTACTGACACGCTACCGGATGTTGTTCATCTACACCCTCGCTACAAGGTACCTGGTCAGGATCAAGGTCAGTCAAGGTCATATCCACTTTATCAAAGTTGGAACTGCCTGATGTCTGAGAGGATGGTGTGGTAGATCGACTATAATCTGAGCATCTAAGAACATCCTTTCCTGAAAATGAAATAGAATAAGTTGACGATATGGAGAATGGTACCGGTTGTCGTTTGCAATGTCTAATAGTGTGCAGATTTAGACGAGTCTGAGGAATGTGAATTCCGAATTACGGTTAGGGTATTTCAGTTATGCACGATGGTTAGTTGACCTAGACACAGTTCTTGTGTCACCAGCCAGTACTTACACGTTCTTCCACATGCAACCGAAGACCCCACCCCATAAACTAGAATGAATGAACGTTTATATGGCACATCGACGACTTTGGTCAATAAGAACGCATTGGATACAGTGTCTAATGTAACATATACAGTGCTTTTACACTCTGATACCATATTGTAGACACGTGACATGATAGCGCACATTGGATACAGTGTCTACGTGTAACATATACAGTGCTTTCACACTCTGATACCGTATTGCAGACACGTGACATGATAGCGCACATTGGATACAGTATCTACGTGTAACATATACAGTGCTTTCACACTCTGATACCATATTGCAGACACGTGACATGATACCGCACATTGGATACAGTGACTACGTGTAACATATACAGTGCTTTCACACTCTGATACCGTATTGGAGACATGTGACATGATACCGCACATTGGATACAGTGACTACGTGTAACATATACAGTGCTTTCACACTCTGATACCGTATTGCAGACACGTGACATGATAGCGCACATTGGATACAGTATCTACGTGTAACAATACAGTGCTTTCACACTCTGATACCTTATTGGAGACATGTGACATGATACCGCACATTGGATACAGTGACTACGTGTAACATATACAGTGCTTTCACACTCTGATACCGTATTGCAGACACGTGACATGATACCGCACATTGGATACAGTATCTACGTGTAACATATACAGTGCTTTCACACTCTGATACCGTATTGGAGACATGTGACATGATAGCGCACATTGGATACAGTATCTACGTGTAACAATACAGTGCTGATACCGTATTGCAGACACGTGACATGATAGCGCACATTGGATACAGTATCTACGTGTAACATATACAGTGCTTTCACACTCTGATACCGTATTGCAGACACGTGACATGATAGCGCACATTGGATACAGTATCTACGTGTAACATATACAGTGCTTTCACACTCTGATACCGTATTGCAGACACGTGACATGATAGCGCACATTGGATACAGTATCTACGTGTAACATATACAGTGCTTTCACACTCTGATACCATATTGTAGACACGTGACATGATAGCGCACATTGGATACAGTGTCTACGTGTAACATATACAGTGCTTTCACACTCTGATACCGTATTGCAGACACGTGACATGATAGCGCACATTGGATACAGTATCTACGTGTAACAATACAGTGCTGATACCATATTGTAGACACGTGACATGATAGCGCACATTGGATACAGTGTCTACGTGTAACAATACAGTGCTTTCACACTCTGATACCGTATTGCAGACACGTGACATGATAGCGCACATTGGATACAGTATCTACGTGTAACAATACAGTACTGATACCATATTGTAGACACGTGACATGATAGCGCACATTGGATACAGTATCTACGTGTAACAATACAGTGCTGATACCATATTGTAGACACGTGACATGATAGCGCACATTGGATACAGTGTCTACGTGTAACAATACAGTGCTGATACCATATTGTAGACACGTGACATGATAGCACACATTGGATACAGTGATTACGTGTAACATATACAGTGCTTTCACACTCTGATACCGTATTGCAGACACGTGACATGATAGCGCACATCGGATACAGTGACTACGTGTAACATATACAGTGCGTTCACACTCTGATACCGTATTGCAGACACGTGACATGATAGCGAACATTGGATACAGTGACTACGTGTAACATACACAGTGCTTTCACACTCTGATACCGTATTGTAGACATGTGACATGATAGCGCACATTGGATACAGTGACTACGTGTAACATATACAGTGCTTTCACACTCTGATACCGTATTGCAGACACGTGACATGATAGCGTACATTGGATACAGTGACTACGTGTAACATATACAGTGCTTTCACACGTTGATACTGTATTGCAGACACGTGACATTATAGCGCACATTGGATACAGTGACTACGTGTAACATATACAGTGCTTTCACACTCTGATACAGTATTGCAGGCACGTGACATGATAGCGCACATTGGATACAGTGACTACGTGTAACAAATACAGTGCTTTCACACTCTGATACCATATTGTAGACACGTGACATGATACCATTCTCTGTCACACTTTGAAATAGCATAATAATACAGTTGCGAATATACAAATTGAAGTCTTAATAAGTGCAGTCATAGATTATTTTACGTGACGAACGATGAAATCCCTGGGGAAATGATTTCTGGGAGTAAGTCAAACAGACGGTAACATTAAACTATTCTGCATTGTCCAAAAACCTGCCATCCGACTTAATATGTGCATACAAGCGAATTGTGCGCATAAATCGCTGACGCAAGAAATACAGCAGGGAAAACGGTGATAAAATCCTTCATTTCAACGTCCTTATCACAAAATATGAAGTATGAAGAAAATTCATTCATCGTCTTTTAAAGATGTCAGCAACGCTAAAGAAATATAAAGATGATTTACGGGTCTATGAAAACGCTTGGCTAATACCAAGTCAATTTAGAAAACCTTGATGTTCTCTAACGAGCTATAAAATTCAGACATGACAACAGGGCAATTATAGGCAAATCTCAAAGGGATTCTTGTGAAGATGCAATTTTGAGGGTTCGGAACTGATATGCTTTTCAATTGGCAATACTACAATTATCAATTTGAATTTCTAATGGAACAAACTAATGAAAGCCGTTCAATGCACGTCTGACATTTTTCGAGATTTTGAGAAACGTATTTTACTAAATATTATTACAACACGGCTTAATACAGAGAAGAATCTTTCCTCATAGGTCATTTGAATGAAGAAAAAAGCAACATGCTTTGAGGTTATTACTAAACAGCTGCATAAATTGATGCTTCACATGATGTGGTGCGAAATTGTAAGTTCTTACCACATTTTACAGTTTATTTACATATCTCAGTTCATGTTAAAATGTTGTTTTCGGATGTTCCAAGTCTGGCATATATTTAAATGTACAAATATTTTTTTTAATGAGCACACCAAGTTTTCACCACGAAACACTCGATACCGATGCCGTGGGCATTCGTTGGACATGACAGTATCTTCCACCACACAAACATATCCACCAGCATATAACAGCCATTTAAGATTATGTTAAAGATATGTAAGTGCACACAATCATTGTTAAAATTAATTTGTTTAAACTGACCCGAGTATGAAAATCTTGATTACAGATCACGATCAGGAAACGAAACGCATCAATTTGGAGATAAATGTATACATGTATCTAAATGGTGAAATCTTTACTGAACAGTTCTCTAAATCATGTACCCGGCGCTTTCCGCTTAAAATGTAGGCTTATATTTTGTCACGTGGAAATTATATTTTCTTTCGACGCTAAGATTTTTATTTAAAGGTATTAACTTGACATTGATGAAGTTTTTCGTACATTTACAACTACATTTTAATTAATGCTGAGACATAATATATATTTAAGTATAATTAATGCTGAGACATAATATATATTTAAGTATAATTAATGCTGAGACATAATATATATTTAAGTATAATTAATGCTGAGACATAATATATATTTAAGTATAATTAATGCTGAGACATAATATATATTTAAGTATAATTAATGGTGAGACATAATATATATTTAAGTATAATTAATGGTGAGACATAATATATATTTAAGTATAATTAATGGTGAGACATAATATATATTTAAGTATAATTAATGCTGAGACATAATATATATTTAAGTATAATTAAAAATAGTTTTGGTAAATTCATTATAATTCGTGAGGGACGAACATCGAGGAAATAGACGAGAATTAAGCATGAGAACGTTTCACTTTTCAAAATTGAAATCCATGTATTTTGTCAGCACAAAACGTCAGTGCGCGAACTGTGCGTTATAACCAGAAATATTGATGTTTTACTATTTGAACTTGAACTACAACTTATTTGAAATGCAAAATAAAGTGTTGTTTTTTTGCAAATTAACGAAATGTGTACATGTTTTAATTGTTTGTTGATGTGGCTGTCTATTTTTGTGGGAGAAAACAACGTGATATACAGTCAAACGTCAAAGATAAGACCACCATTGACTCTGAAGAATTTCCATTTTATTTGTTATCATCGTACTAAAATATAGAAGAAAAAATAAAAACTGATTCTTGAAAATACGGTCCTATCAATGAGATGATCTTTATTTTGAGGTCGTACTTAACCCAAGTTTTACTGTATATGTTGACGTTGTTCATGTTTGCCCACGTCGGCATAAATGCAAGTTGGATTAATGTTTGCGAGCAGATATATTTACGCGCTAAGCTTTCAATTCCATAAGAGAAAAATAAGAGATCCATATCCTTGCCGAATTATGTGGGGAGGGATCGCCCAACAGGTTCTCCCTTGAAATGCTTTACTGATGGATATTGAGTAAACTGAATACATACAGTCCAACCTGTGCTGAAGACCAGTTTTCAAATAGCAGACCTCTGCTGACAACAACCACTCCAAATCACACCAGCCAATATTACTATTTAGTATAGTAAAATATACACAGTAATTGCAGTTTTATTTCAATTCCTCCGAATAGATAGAGCTCTCATGGTACATACGTTTACAGCAATCACAAGTGAAGAAGTAGAATAAAATCTACTTGCACAGAGTGGGTGGCCGTGTGTCTGTGCTGACAGAGATTTACAACGTATAGATTTATAAAGCTCTCTGGATGAAACTTTAAATGTCAATTAGAAAATGGATTAAAACCACTGATTATTATTTTGTATAACCACGGGAGTCGGCGACAAATTCTTTAACGGAAATTTAAATGAGGCGCTGTACAAATCAGCAAACGATTGTTTATGTTTTCGCATTTTTTCTTTACAGTTATTTTTCTCTCCCTTTAAACGCTATTTTGTGTCCCAATATGTCTAACGAGCCAGAACGACATGAACCATTAGTTTTCAAGGAAACTACGTGAATATCGTGCCCTGAATTCCCGAAACTAAGCCCCGGATCATTGTACATTTCGGTAATGAATTGGTGGCTTAATCACACTTTTTAATACAGTAAAACCTCACTTAAAGACCACCTCACTATCAAGGCCACCCTTTTCACTGTCTTGCCCTTTATTCAACCTCAATATTAAGACCACTTCATTAAGAAGACCAGTTTTGAAGAGTCTCAAAGGGGATTGAGGTTTTACTGTATGAATAGTCTATACCATTGTTTACAGAAAAGAACGCTGATTTGTTTGGTTTATGTAAGCCAGCATATGTGGATAACGAACGAGAGTCTTAAACAATTACATGTTATGGCTAAACAACAGTGACATAAAATGATCATTGTTTAAGGGTAGATAGTCGGAACCCTTATCAGGGATTCGAAGGGACGCGTGCCGCCGTAAGGGCGAGTTTCCTTACGCGGTCTTCACAACACCTGAATTGGGCGTGGTCGCTGGTAGGTAACCAAGGAAACATTCATTAACAATGTTGTACTAATTTGATCCAAAATCGATGTAAACACAAATAGATTTAAAACTAACTGTGTCAAGTCATTTTATTTCATAATACGTTGTGTACAGACAAATAATCCATCGTATATAGCAAATTATTACTTTATCATAGAAATTGGCTATAAAACCGCTTGAATATTTATTAAAACTGGTTCATAACATGACACACATACGTTTAAAACATTTGCGTTAAAGTTAGGAAAGATGAATTGTCCTTAGTCAGTAATATATAATCTGGGGTTGCTGTAATACTCAGTAAGTAATATATAATCTGGGGTACCTGTAATACTCAGTAAGTAATATATAATCTGGGGTTGCTGTAATACTCAGTCAGTAATATATAATCTGGGGTACCTGTAATACTCAGTCAGTAATATATAATCTGGGGTACCTGTAATACTCAGTCAGTAATATATAATCTGGGGTTGCTGTAATACTCAGTCAGTAATATATAATCTGGGGTTGCTGTAATACTCAGTCAGTAATATATAATCTGGGGTACCTGTAATACTCAGTCAGTAATATATAATCTGGGGTACCTGTAATACTCAGTCAGTAATATATAATCTGGGGTACCTGTAATACTCAGTCAGTAATATATAATCTGGGGTACCTGTAATACTCAGTCAGTAATATATAATCTGGGGTACCTGTAATACTCAGTCAGTAATATATAATCTGGGGTTGCTGTAATACTCAGTCAGTAATATATAATCTGGGGTACCTGTAATACTCAGTCAGTAATATATAATCTGGGGTACCTGTAATACTCAGTCAGTAATGTATAATCCGGGGTACCTGTAATACTCAGTCAGTAATATATAATCTGGGGTACCTGTAATACTCAGTCAGTAATATATAATCTGGGGTACCTGTAATACTCAGTCAGTAATATATAATCTGGGGTACATGTAATACTCAGTCAGTAATATATAATCTGGGGTTGCTGTAATACTCAGTCAGTAATATATAATCTGGGGTACCTGTAATACTCAGTCAGTAATATATAATCTGGGGTACCTGTAATACTCAGTCAGTAATATATAATCTGGGGTACCTGTAATACTCAGTCAGTAATATATAATCTGGGGTACATGTAATACTCAGTCAGTAATATATAATCTGGGGTACCTGTAATACTCAGTCAGTAATATATAATCTGGGGTACCTGTAATACTCAGTCAGTAATATATAATCTGGGGTTGCTGTAATACTCAGTCAGTAATATATAATCTGGGGTATCTGTAATACTCAGTCAGTAATATATAATCTGGGGTTCATGTAATACTCAGTCAGTAATATATAATCTGGGGTACCTGTAATACTCAGTCAGTAATATATAATCTGGGGTTGCTGTAATACTCAGTAAGTAATATATAATCTGGGGTATCTGTAATACTCAGTCAGTAATATATAATCTGGGGTACCTGTAATACTCAGTCAGTAATATATAATCTGGGGTACCTGTAATACTCAGTCAGTAATATATAATCTGGAGTTCCTGTAATACTCAGTCAGTAATATATAATCTGGGGTTCCTGTAATACTCAGTAAGTAATATATAATCTGGGGTACCTGTAATACTCAGTCAGTAATATATAATCTGGGGTACCTGTAATACTCAGTCAGTAATATATAATCTGGGGTACCTGTAATACTCAGTCAGTAATATATAATGTGGGGTTGCTGTAATACTCAGTCAGTAATATATAATGTGGGGTACCTGTAATACTCAGTCAGTAATATATAATCTGGGGTACCTGTAATACTCAGTCAGTAATATATAATCTGGGGTACCTGTAATACTCAGTCAGTAATATATAATCTGGGATTCCTGTAATACTCAGTCAGTAATATATAATCTGGGGTTGCTGTAATACTCAGTCAGTAATATATAATGTGGGGTACCTGTAATACTCAGTCAGTAATATATAATCTGGGGTACCTGTAATACTCAGTCAGTAATATATAATCTGGGGTACCTGTAATACTCAGTCAGTAATATATAATCTGGGGTACCTGTAATACTCAGTCATTAATATATAATCTGGGGTACCTGTAATACTCAGTCAGTAATATATAATCTGGGATTCCTGTAATACTCAGTCAGTAATATATAATCTGGGGTACCTGTAATACTCAGTCAGTAATATATAATCTGGGGTATCTGTAATACTCAGTCAGTAATATATAATCTGGGGTTCCTGTAATACTCAGTCAGTAATATATAATCTGGGGTTGCTATACTCAGTAAGTAATATATAATCTGGGGTACCTGTAATACTCAGTCAGTAATATATAATCTGGGGTACCTGTAATACTCAGTCAGTAATATATAATCTGGGGTTGCTGTAATACTCAGTAAGTAATATATAATCTGGGGTACATGTAATACTCAGTCAGTAATATATAATCTGGGGTACCTGTAATACTCAGTCAGTAATATATAATCTGGGGTACCTGTAATACTCAGTCAGTAATATATAATCTGGGGTACCTGTAATACTCAGTCAGTAATATATAATCTGGGGTACCTGTAATACTCAGTCAGTAATATATAATCTGGGGTACCTGTAATACTCAGTCAGTAATATATAATCTGGGGTACCTGTAATACTCAGTCAGTAATATATAATCTGGGGTACCTGTAATACTCAGTCAGTAATATATAATCAGTATTCTTAAAACAAAATTGTTAGAAAGTTTCTAAAATGAATAAATATATTCAAAAAATATAAATACGCAGCATTTTGGTGCACACTGCAAATGATGATGAAAATGCATGTACAATTGTATGTACAAAACAAATATACATGTTAATTCTCAATCTTCATATTGCCACTTTCAGAATTAATCTCAGTCCTACAATATTTCTAGCATTCGCTATTAATTAATATCTGCTCTAGCAAGAACAAATTCTTAGCGGCAACTTAGAATGTGTGTATATATATATATATATAAAGACAAACTTTCAGGACTAAATATCACTTATGCTTTGAATGGTTTTACACGATCCAAGTATATGTCTGTATGAAATTACATTTCAGAACAAAATAAGAAGGAACTGATAGATTTATGGTCGCATTCGGGCGATAAATCAAAACGGCAATAATACATGTCAGAATTACTTTGAAAAACCACATCGCCTTGATCTTCTTGCAAGAAGAAAAATCTAAAATTCTCAAAACGTTACTTCTGGAGTATAAACAGTGAAGCTCAATGATAAAAGCAGCATTGGTACGGAGGAGAGAGCATTGGTACGGAGGAGAGAGCATTGGTACGGAGGAGAGAGCATTGGTACGGAGGAGAGTCGCTTTTATTCACAATCTGGTCTGATTAATGAGTTAATATTGGTTGGAAAAACGAAACGTTGTCCATGAAAAAACGGTCATATAAATGAAGTGGTCTTTAAGTTTGAGGCGGCCTGTATGTGAGGTTTTATTGTTTAGGTATGGTTTAGCTAAACAATAGCTACCGGGGATCTGTGTGAGTTAGTGGCCACATATTCCTGCCACATGTCGTTAAACTCCGTTCAGTGGTAAAAGAGAACATTTGAAGAAACTGACTATGTTTCGCACAAAGTCCACTGGGACCAGAGAAATAATTTGTATACTTTTTAATCATAACCATCCGATAAAGCTCGCTGAGGACTCCGGTTGAAGTTCATCAAATAGTTCCGTTCACTTTAAGTGCTCCTTCCCATATCACAAAGTTCAATGTTCATACCAAACAATTCGTATAACTTCGAATAGCTACCGCTAGTGTGTATTTCCAGCTAAATTTGAGTTGAAATCCATAATATATGATAGCAACGCCGAAGTTTTTTTACTTCCCCATAAGTGCAACAACATATACATGTATATATATATTAACAACTACACCCAATTGCAGGGCAATATGTGAAGCCATTTTGATTTTGACGATTCGGCAAAAAAGCATATTTTTCATATACAGTCTACGCTGTTTAAGAGATCTTCATTGGGAATCAGCCGATAAGGTCATATCTAACAGGGTCAGTCTGTACATACAGTGTTAATACAGTCAGTGACTTACAACCACTTCCAAATACAATGTTGATTGAATGTAATACACTTGTGTTT
This sequence comes from Mactromeris polynyma, assembly GCA_032209605.1. Taxonomy (NCBI): domain Eukaryota; kingdom Metazoa; phylum Mollusca; class Bivalvia; order Venerida; family Mactridae; genus Mactromeris; species Mactromeris polynyma. The sequence goes on along the minus strand of JASFXZ010000031.1, from coordinate 1,684,170 downwards.
AGTTATGTGTGTTATATGAATGTATTTAAGACAATGTGTATAATAAGCATTTTTGTTTAGTATAAACAATAAATAAAGCATTAAGTGATCATTACAATTTTTATTTATTAAAGTAAAATACTCAGTGTATCGAAAGTACAGTGTATTCCATAGGTTAAGGTTACTGATAATTCTGGGAAAAGTCCAATGACCACACCTTATAGAATAACAATCTGACTACGGAAATTTATTTAAGCAACAAGGGATTAGATGAAACATTCACCCCCGGATTTACACAATTTATGAGTATCAAACTGTCAAGATATTTATTTATTTCATCAAAAACAGACAGATTTTCTCCACTTGGCCATCAAGTACAAAACCATAGAGTCAATAAACTAAGTGATAATTTATGGGTTCCAAGTTTTTTTTAATATACTTAAATAAAGCTTCTGAAAGTGTATGTTTGTGAAACTGACGATGGGATTAAGAAAAACAGAAAAGAAAAACAAAAACAGTGAAGCCTTACATATATGCCCAGAAAGCAGTTATCATATGTACTCAACACAAATAGTGAAGCCTTACATATATGCCCAGAAAGCAGTTATCATATGTACTCAACACAAACAGTGAAGCATTACATATATGCCCTGAAAGCAGTTATCATATGCACTCAACAAAAACAAACTGACTCCGTTTTGATGTAACATGTTTCTTGGACATCACATTTTGAGGATAAAATCAAAACGTGTCCCGTATAGGCCTCCATTTAAATGAAATTTGATATTCATATTGCTTACTGTCAGCTTAAATCCAAGTGTTATATATTGTGTTCTTACATTCGCTATTATCTTGTATGTAAGAAAGATTAAGATGTAACAAGGAACGTCACATACACAAGACAATGCCTCCAGATTCGAAGGAAACAACCGCATACGAAACACTAGAAGTTGAGGAGGTGTTAGGGCAAATAAAGCAAGGAATTGTCTGACTGACTATCAAAGACAGCCATGGAGAAGTTGAGGAGGTGTTAGGGCAAATAAAGCAAGGAATTGTCTGACTGACTATCAAAGACAGCCATGGAGAAGTTGAGGAGGTGTTAGGGCAAATAAAGCAAGGAATTGTCTGACTGACTATCAAAAACAGCCATGGAGAAGTTAAGGGGATGGAATACACCACAAGACAAGGCTGCTAAGAAAGTCAGTGGCCATCGACCGAAATGGGGGAGAAAAGAATACGAATATTACATCAAGTCAAGGAACTGCACATGGGGAAAGGGAAACTTACATCTAAAAAGCATTGAAAGAAATAATAATCGCATAGCACTTTACAGCCTTAAAACTATCAGTAAAATACTGAAAGAAATATGGATGGAATTTGGGTAGTGCGTTTCACTTTTTGTTGAGTACACATGTATACCGGAATTGTTGAGTACACATGTATACTGGAATTGAACGTATGCTATTTTTAAAACATGTAGGCCCCTACATCAAAATGTGGTAACAAATAGGATGATTAAATTTCTTAGAACAAAATTGTATTCCGGAGGTTAAATAATTGACCAAATATTCATAGTTTTACATTGAGACACCCTGTTTTAACAACGTATTAGTTCTGATGAATATACAGACTAAATTATTTATTTCTTTATTAATTCTGACGTCTACAATGTTGTTTACAGACATTGCAATATAGTGTAAAAACTGCAATATAGTGTAGATACTGCAATATAGTGTAGATACAGCAATATAGTGTAGATACTGCAATATAGTGTAGATACTGCAATATAGTGTAGATACTGCAATATAGTGTACATACAGCAATATAGTGTAGATACTGCAATATAGTGTAGATACTGCAATATAGTGTAGATACAGCAATATAGTGTAAATACTGCAATATAGTGTAGATACTGCAATATAGTGTAGATACTGCAATATAGTGTAGATACTGCAATATAGTGTAGATACTGCAATATAGTGTAGATACAGCAATATAGTGTAAATACTGCAATATAGTGTAGATACTGCAATATAGTGTAGATACAGCAATATAGTGTAGATACAGCAATATAGTGTAGATACTGCAATATAGTGTAGATACTGCAATATAGTGTAGATACTGCAATATAGTGTAGATACTGCAATATAGTGTAGATACAGCAATATAGTGTAGATACAGCAATATAGTGTAGATACTGCAATATAGTGTAGATACTGCAATATAGTGTAAATACTGCAATATAGTGTAGATACTGCAATATAGTGTAGATACAGCAATATAGTGTAGATACTGCAATATAGTGTAGATACAGCAATATAGTGTAGATACTGCAATATAGTGTAGATACTGCAATATAGTGTAGATACTGCAATATAGTGTAGATACTGCAATATAGTGTAGATACAGCAATATAGTGTAGATACAGCAATATAGTGTAGATACTGCAATATAGTGTAGATACTGCAATATAGTGTAGATACTGCAATATAGTGTAGATACTGCAATATAGTGTAGATACTGCAATATAGTGTAGATACTGCAATATTGAAGAACAAACTTCATTGATTTAACAATCCAATAAAAATCCACACAGTTCATTAACAAGACTAATTTTGATGCAAAGCATCAAAACGGCGGCACAAGTTTTAGGAAGCATGATATTGAAGATTTATTATTTTGTTTATCAATAAATAAGAAAGTATGATCATCACCAAGCCATAATTCTGGTAAGAATCATCCACAATTCATGACAATTGCCTAAATAGTCTTGGTACCAATCAATCATTTGTAGTTTAATTGGAATATGACTTGTTTATGTAAAACAAACCGACCAGTTTGTGACATGCATTTATCTAAACAGACAGTGAGACAATACAATAACAACGATTACACGAAACGTAGATAGAACGAAACGGATCTAAAAATATACATGATTATAACTTCTAGTTTTACAGATCTAAAAGAACTATTGGGATATCAAAAGGGAAAAATATCCACTAAAAATGTCAAAACAACGTAATTAAAAGTTCAGTTCAACCATCAGCATTTGATCTCGAATGTACTGAATCCGTTTTACTGCCAATGCGTTATTTGAACAACAAATGCTATGACGTTTTCAACGACAATTTTCATTGGCTGAATTTTGTTTACATATTACCATCAGTACATAACTTATATGGGTCAAGTTAAGGCAATGTATATTGCATAGTTTGGTCACTGTATTTATATTTGTACATTATAAACTGCATTCATGAACTTATTAATATGGATTAACATTTTTTGTTTAACAATTTGCTTTTTTATAAGTACAATTTCAATTTGCGTGCACAGCATTAGGAACCATTTCCTGAACTTTGATGATGAATTGAGCGTAGTTGTGAAACGAAGCTATGTAATACACGATGCCTAACCGTTTTCGTGACTAGCTGTTGTAAATTCTTATAAGCATACGTAAAACATTTTTTAAAGCTTTTTATTAACGGTAAAAATACATTTTAAATATTTTGACATTTTTTTATTATCAATTAGTACACTTTTTTTATCTGTATAATTAGAATCACGTTTTGTAAGAACAATTTAAAAAAGCATAATACCAATGGCTTCTCCCATTTCGATTATGCAACTCCATGTACCTAGATTAAAAATTATTCAAATAGACGACGGCCTGAAGGCCGCCGTCAATGAAATTTAATTGTGTGAATCGAATAAAATATTACAGGACGAATCTTTAATTAGCCAACGTACGACTGCGTTCCGCAAGTGTATAATTTTCCATCTCAAAAAAGTCTGATGACTCCTATACTAGGCATCTCAAATCCTAATATGAAATCGTGAAATCACGAACGTCATGATTTTGTCCAAAAATGTGAAATCGTTTTATAAATAATTTCTCGATTTAATATTTCACGTTTTCGGGGTATAAAATAATGGATATCGAAGACATCACCGTTCTTCCGTAACATTTGCATTTGTCCATCCTCTAAAACGTTACTCAACCGTTCTAGCAAGCTGCCATGCGTAAAATCATGCTATTGAAGTTAGTGCTTTTATAATTAGTCATAGTCATGAATTTGACATTTTTCCGAGAAATCATAGTTTTCATATCGTGACTTTCAAATTCTGTAACAACTAGCATGCCTCGTTGAATATATAAATCGGCAATTTCCTCTACATGAAATTCAGTAAAGTTCGATGTAGAAATTTTACTAATTAAACAGGAAATATACAAGCTTCTATATATGGCCTGATTAAAGAACTACAATAGTTTTCACAATCGCTTCACCGAGTAAATGTTTAAAACTCCCTTCGTTCTCAATATTTTTCGACCTCGTAATTTATAAGCGCAGTTATTCAGCGTTTTAACCCACGTTCTCACTCAGTAAACTGGCTACTTTTTGTATGGAATCTCATGTAATAGCATATCAAACTCCCTTTGGTAGTTAATCGAAACCCACAACCAATTATACCGAGAATTATGATCCTCTGCGTTTCTTTCGCTTCTCATCGACGGAAGCGGTAAATTAGAGATTCTGAATTGGCCTGTAAAATTACCGGAAGTAGCATCCCCCGTGAGAACGAGGCTCATGTTAACTTCTGCCTCTTGGGATTTGATTTCCTTAATAAATCCCGCAGTTAATTTATCAGCGTAATCACGCCATGTTTAGAAAATCCATCGTCTGGTTACTTTATATCACCATGGGGATTCCATCGCTCCGAAACTTAGAAAAATAGCTTTTATGATCAAGATTTCCTAAGCAGCATTTCAGATAGGTGAATTAATGATTTTACACGCTGATGCGATTACGTGTCAATACATTCAATGGTAATAAAATGTATTGTTTAAATGTTAACCTTAAATGTAATGTTTCTATTATAGCCAAGCGAGGGCGATTTTTGTAAAGTCATTGATAGACTGTTGGGTTTTAATAGTTGTCTACCAATCTTCATCAAACTATACACAATGGTTAGAAACTATTAGCTGAAATAAATCCACTGCCTTATCTCGACAAAGAATAGTAGAAACTTGCGCGACGTTTATGAGATGATGTAAGCATATATGATTTGCGTCAAAATTTACATTGACTGTAAATTATTTATAGAAGCATCATGACAGTAAAGAAATTACTATCAACGCTGGGAAATTTGTACATTTACAGTAAAATCACACTTAAAGACCACATCAATATTGAGTATCACCTCAAAATTAAGACCACAAATAGCAAGTCCATTTTTATTGTTTTGCTCGTTATGCAACCTCAATATTAAGACCATCTCACTAAAAAGACCAATGTTCAAGTGTCCCAATGATGGTATTGTTATTGAGGTTTACTGTATTTAACAATTTTAAGACAACTTAATGTTTGACGGTTAATTTTTGGCATATTGAGTCATCACTTAATTCATTTTAGTTCAACTTAACCAGCAGCCAGATGAGTTGACTAATTTTTTGGCGCAGCAGTTCTAACATGCATATCTCAGCGTTGTGTAAACCAATCAAATCTTACGTTTACCACCAAGACAATTTCTCTTCAACCGCACAACGTTTGTAACCTTGACGCGGATTGGTTTTAAAAAGTTTCGATAAAGAGTAAGTTACCCTACCGAAATCCACTGAAGTTCGGTGAATTTACCGAACTCCATTTTGGATCTGGAGTGACCAGCAATCGTAACATCTCGCCAATTTTTATGTTTCACCACAAATCTTAACCTTCAATTGCGCCGACCATCTTTTTCATGATATTTCTTGTTTAGTTTAATGTTGATGACACAATAAATTAACAAAACACTGCTTAAGTATGTGTATTTTGTTAATTGATAGTCAGCGAGGTGCATGAACCAACTGGTAACCATTATACAAGATCACTGTGCAAAGAGAGAAAAATTTAAATCTCAATAAACAGAAGAAGAATTTTGATAACAAAATCAGGCCCTACAAAGCGCTAGAATACACCAACATTGAACCCACCAGGCGCTACCGACTTGTATCTACATTTTTAAATTTTCATTGGGAAGTTCCGAAACAATGTGGGTGGAGGATATTCCCGACAACACGATTAACGTTTAGCTATTCTTTCTTTAACCCCGCTCCTGAACGTGGTTGTTAGTGTTAATAACTTGTGGTATGGTATTAAGAACACCGTGCGATTTAAGACATAAACAAATCCTTGATTCTGATTTTTTACTTACGTTTCTTAAACATGCGATAATAATCTGGCAAAGTGTAAAACAACATATGTGGTATTTACCCTTAAAATTTCATCAACCAGCAAAAAAAACAAAAACAATAGAGCACTTGATTGTTTGCAGTCAAACAGATAAGGATAAGTCCGACTAATATTATTAAGTTCACACTTATTTATTATACATTGCTTGGAAAATTCACACTTATTTATTACACATTGCTTGGAAAATTCACACTTATTTATTATACATTGCTTGTGAAATTCACACATATTTATTATACATTGCTTGGAAAATTCACACTTATTTATTATACATTGCTTGTGAAATTCACACTTATTCATTATACATTGCTTGTGAAATTCACACATATTTATTATACATTGCTTGTGAAATTCACACATATTTATTATACATTGCTTGTGAAATTCACACATATTTATTATACATTGCTTGTGAAATTCACACATAGTTATCATACATTGCTTGTGAAATTCACACATATTTATTATACATTGCTTGTGAAATTCACACATAGTTATCATACATTGCTTGTGAAATTCACACATATTTATCATACATTGCTTGTGAAATTCACACTTATTCATTATACATTGCTTGTGAAATTCAAACTAATTTATTTTACATTGCTTAAGAAATTCAAACCTATTTGTTATACATTGCTTGGGAAGTTCAAACTTATTTATTTTACATTGCTTAAGAAATTCAAACCTATTTATTATACATTGCTTGGTGAGTTCAAACTTATTTATCATACATTGCTTGGGAAATTCAAACTTATTTATTATACATTTCTTCGGAAATTCACACTAATTTATTATAAATTGCTTGGGAAGTTCAAACTTATTTATCATACATTGCTTGGGAAATTCAAACTTATTTATTATACATTTCTTCGGAAATTCACACTAATTTATTATAAATTGCTTGGGAAGTTCAAACTTATTTATCATACATTGCTTGGGAAATTCACACATATTTATTATACATTGCTTGGGAAATACACACATATTTATTATACATTGCTTGGGAAATACACACATATTTATTATACATTGCTTGGGAAATACACACATATTTATTATACATTGCTTGGGAAATACACACATATTTATTATACATTGCTTGGGAAATACACACATATTTATTATACATTGCTTGGGAAATACACACATATTTATTATACATTGCTTGGGAAATACACACATATTTATTATACATTGCTTGGGAAATTCACACTTATTTATTATACATTGCTTGGGAAATTCACACATATTTATTATAGATTGCTTGGGAATTAACACATATTTATAATAGATTGCTTGGGAAATACACACATATTTATTATACATTGCTTGGGAAATACACACATATTTATTATAGATTGCTTGGGAAATTCACACTTATTTATTATACATTGCTTGGGAAATTCACACATATTTATTATACATTGCTTTGAAAATTCACGCTTATTTATTATAGATTGCTTGGGAAATTCACACTTATTTATTATACATTGCTTGGGAAATACACACTTATTTATTATAGATTGCTAGGGAAATTCACGCTTATTTATTATACATTGCTTGGAAAATTCACACTTATTTATAATACATTGCTTGGAAAATTCACGCTTATTTATTATACATTGCTTGGGAAATTCACTTATTTATTATACAATGCTTGGGAAATTCACACTTATTTCTTTTACATTGCTTGTGAAATTCACACATATGTATCATACATTGCTTGTGAAATTCACACTTATTTATTATACATTGCTTGGGAAATTCAGTTATTTATTTTACATTTCTTGTGAATTTCACACTTATTTATTATACATTGCTTGGGAAATTCAGTTATTTATTTTACATCACTTGTGAATTTCACACTTATTTATTATACATTGCTTGGGAAATTCACACTTATTTCTTTTACATTGCTTGTGAAATTCACACTTATTTCTTTTACATTACTTGTGAAATCAGACTTATTTATTATACAATTAACTACAACTTTTATTTATAACCTTTGACGTCTGCTTCCTGGATTACTGACCAGTTTCTGCCTCTAACTCAGAGACTGTTGATACCGTGAACTAATGATCACCACGACTCTCGGTCAGTTGAACAAACAAGCGCGCGAAGGAGTCCCACAATAACAAACATATTCCCCCGCAGACAAATGCCAATTTCATCATATCGGGAAGAATCCGATATGGAAGACGAATGACGTAAGATGCATTATCTACAGTCTTATGAGAACACAGAGCATGCGCAAAGTGGCTAACTGACGTTGGGCATTCATGTTGTCAGGACGAAGTTCGAGCAGGTGTGGCTACAGGCGAACATTTGGGGGCAACAGTATCCACGTTTATGGAGATTTAAAACATACGCTGAATATCTATTGAACATAAGATACAGACTGACCCCGTTCATCAGGTTCGAAATTTTATTTCGAATAACACATGGTTTCGAATAGTCCATTTTAATTCAACGTTCCAAAAAAAGACAATCGGGACCGGATATCGATTTCAGATGATACCAATTATTCGGATAGAAGGTTGTCGAATAAACGATGTCCGACTGATACTATTCTACAGCTAACCGTATAATGGATAGTCAGTCGAGTCCGTAACTATATAAAGTATTTTATTAAGTAACAGTTCTGTAATAAAACACCAAAGTGGGAGGGCGAGACGAGTGAATGAGGCTATCATATGGCTCACACGTGAGTCAGATATCAAATATCACTATTTAGGACATTCTGCGTAAGTTCAATAAAAAGTTGTAAGTTGAAGTAATTTTGACTCGATGATTGCCTTCTGTCGCCAGATTTTGACTCGATGATGATGTACTAAAATTGCCTTCTGTCGCCAGATTTTGACTCGATGATGATGTACTAAAATTGCCTTCTGTCGCCAGATTTTGACTCGATGATGATGAATTAAAATTGCCTTCTGTCGCCAGATTTTGACTCGATGATGATGAACTAAAATTGCCTTCTGTCGCCAGATTTTGACTCGATGATGATGAATTAAAATTGCCTTCTGTCGCCAGATTTTGACTCGATGATGATGAACTAAAATTGCCTTCTGTCGCCAGATTTTGACTCGATGATGATGTACTAAAATTGCCTTCTGTCGCCAGATTTTGACTCGATGATGATGAACTAAAATTGCCTTCTGTCGCCAGATTTTGACTCGATGATGATGTACTAAAATTGCCTTCTGTCGCCAGATTTTGACTCGATGATGATGAACTAAAATTGCCTTCTGTCGCCAGATTTTGACTCGATGATGATGTACTAAAATTGCCTTCTGTCGCCAGATTTTGACTCGATGATGATGTACTAAAATTGCCTTCTGTCGCCAGATTTTGACTCGATGATGATGTACTAAAATTGCCTTCTGTCGACAGATTTTGACTCGATGATGATGTACTAAAATTGCCTTCTGTCGCCAGATTTTGACTCGATGATGATGTACTAAAATTGCCTTCTGTCGCCAGATTTTGACTCGATGATGATGTACTAAACTTGCCTTCTGTCGCCAGATTTTGACTCGATGATGATGTACTAAAATTGCCTTCTGTCGCCAGATTTTGACTCGATGATGATGTACTAAACTTGCCTTCTGTCGCCAGATTTTGACTCGATGATGTACTAAAATTGCCTTCTGTCGCCAGATTAGATCTGCTACCACAGAGAGTTTACCCGCGCAGCAATGTATTTTCAGGGCATGCCTTCTTATTTCAACATAATCAGAATCTACAATCAAATCTCAATAATACTGTAAGTCATTAAGAACTTTCCTATTAATTTTCGTACCCAGCTGAGTTCGTTCATCCAAAGCTGAGTCCAAATTAAGAATCCCGCTGGTTCCCCGATGAGAAGTTTGTTAGAGAATAAAACACTGGCACCAAATCAATATCTCAGTTCTCCCTCGGGAACCAGACAAAAGGTCAGGTAAAAATGGCTTCTACGATTCAGATGTTTGTTATGGACCCCCGGGGGCCTGTCTTGTGCGTGTATAAATCCACAGGGACTCGATAATTGAAGAGGAAATGAACATATTTCCATATGAGGCAAAGAACGGCTGCGTTTATTTATTGTTCAGGGAGAAATGATTTCAGTAAAATCGATATTTGGAACTAGAGGCCAGGGGAGGCATACAGCAAAAACGACATCGTGTATTTAAATGATATAACAACATAGTTACGTAATAGGAGCTATAAACATTCATTGTAAGTTTGTGTATGGTGGAAAAGATTTGCCAATGAAATATTAAACATATATATAAGTAATGGAAATTTGAGTAATGTTGAAAGTTGACGTTGGAACATATCCTTTGTTTAATTGCCAAACAGGTGTATAGTCATTATCCACGATACAGAAAATGTAAACAGCAATTATGTGATGGTGAGTTAAATATATGGAATATGATAAGTTAAAATACAGTTTCTAGAATTTATAGGAATAATTTAGAAAAGGCTCAAATTAATGGAACAACATAGAAAATATGTTATTTTCTTGTATTTATCACATTCTTATATTTGTACAAATTTATTGAGCGTGACTTTTATGCTGTGGTGAGACTCGCTCATCAATAACAAGCTACCACAGAGCAAATATCAGTTATACAACTTAGATAGCATGTCGATATTTAATTGACTATCACACCATTTACTACAAGGGAGTTGAATAATTAGCGTATGAACAATATTAGCGCGATAAAGTATTGTCTGTATGAACAATATTAGCGCGATAAAGTATTGTCTGTATGAACAATATTAGCGCGATAAAGTATTGTCTGTATGAACAATATTAGCGCCATAAAGTATTGTCTGTATGAACAATATTAGCGCGATAAAGTATTGTCTGTATGAACAATATTAGCGCGATAAAGTATTGTCTGTATGAACAATATTAGCGCGATAAAGTATTGTCTGAATGAACAATATTAGCGAGATAAAGTATTGTCTGTATGAACAATATTAGCGCGATAAAGTATTGTCTGTATGAACAATATTAGCGCGATAAAGTATTGTCTGTATGAACAATATTAGCGCGATAAAGTATTGTCTGTATGAACAATATTAGCGCGATAAAGTATTGTCTGTATGAACAATATTAGCGCGATAAAGTATTGTCTGTATGAACAATATTAGCGCGATAAAGTATTGTCTGTATGAACAATATTAGCGCGATAAAGTATTGTCTGTATGAACAATATTAGCGCGATAAAGTATTGTCTGTATGAACAATATTAGCGCGATAAAGTATTGTCTGTATGAACAATATTAGCGCGATAAAGTATTGTCTGTATGAACAATATTAGCGCGATAAAGTATTGTCTGTATGAACAATATTAGCGCGATAAAGTATTGTCTGTATGAACAATATTAGCGCGATAAAGTATTGTCTGTATGAACAATATTAGCGCGATAAAGTATTGTCTGTATGAACAATATTAGCGCGATAAAGTATTGTCTGTATGAACAATATTAGCGCGATAAAGTATTGTCTGTATGAACAATATTAGCGCGATAAAGTATTGTCTGTATGAACAATATTAGCGCGATAAAGTATTGTCTGTATGAACAATATTAGCGCGATAAAGTATTGTCTGGAATTTTGATATTGCACCCGCACAATCTATCGAGTGGGATTTGATAGACACGACACAAAATGTCGAATTTATCACTTTCAAAGGTTTTTTTATCAAAACGGTGAGGACGCAGATTCCTTCTTACTACGCACTTGATCTATCACCACACTTCGTATAAATGAAGTTTCGTAAAAATCACTTGTTATAACATTTTGGCCCGAGAAATGAGATACATGAACTTTATATCGATACTTCAACTTATAAAAACTCATAACCACATGACCAGACAGACGATAGAAGGGTAAAGCCACAAGTTTGTGATTCGTAATAATTTGATAAAATAACCGTAAATGTGATAAAACATTTATTTATTTTCTATATTAATTGTTCATGGTTTATTGTTATTTTACATAATTCAAACGGAGGATATTGTCAATGCCGAATGTTAAGATCGCAACGCCCAAGAAAAGGTGAATCTTTAACCAAAGGCACCATTTACAAAATTCGACGAATATTTAGATATGCACAAGCAGACTTAGCATCTTTGTTGACTAGACATGCGTTACCAGAAGCACATCATCACCTCTGCTCTCGGCCCTCGTCAAAGAGACAATGATTGAGCATAGCTCAGGACAATGAGCCTCGTACCAAACAGCAAGGGAACAACGGAAGTTACCGAACAGATACTCCAAAATAACAGTTGAGTTCTTCCAGGTCCAGATCTCGGCCGTGTGCGGGGCTTGGTAAAACATAAAACAAGGCAGTTGTCATTACAGCAAAATCTTGGCGATCTTATGTGATTGTTATTCAGATATGGAATGCCAAGCCTCGGCGCTATTTCCACCGTCTCATCAATGAGAGCTCATTGTTGTGCAGAATACGCTGTCCATGGAGGCCATACCAGATATTAGTGTTTTGCGACTTTGGGATTTGAGCGTTGTTGTTTTTTATTTGTTGTTTAATTTCACATTCTTGTTAGAATTGCGTTTTTGTTTAAGAGTAGCTTTAAGAAATTGATTATATGACGAAATTTATTTGGTTGAATTTCCATTCACTGTTTGCAAAAATAACAACAAACCCAGGGTGTCCGATTAGAAATGTTGTTGACTGTTTTACCATCATCCATCCTGTCCCGCAGGCTCATTGGTAGAACGTTCGTCACGTATGCGGGAGTACCCGGGTTCGACTACCGGCCGAGCCGTACGAAAGTCATTAGAACAGTGCTAGTAGCTCTGTTGTTTGTATTCGGCATTATAGGGGGTTGCTAGGAGTGGTGGGCCCGTTGTTAAGTTAATGGGCGGTGTAGCATGCCACGTGTCTACGTTGTGGTATCACTGTATGGTAGTACTTTATCTACAGACACCATATTCGAATTACTAAATAAATTGTTGATTGAACTAATTTAATAAATGTATTATAGACACTTCCCTAATAGAGCCTAATTCCGACTAAATTAACATTAGCGTCAGGTATGTCCCTTCTCGGGCCTCTAAATGATAGCAATGTTATCATTACAAATGTGATTATTACATTATATCACAAATTACATGACTCAGCCAGGGCCTCATTTGTATTTGTATTATGCTGTATGATTTACAAAGGCAATGTACGACCACAGACGTATGACTCCCTCTGGGAATACAATTCAACTAGCTTGCTGAACAACTCTTCTAATGGATCAAGTTACAAACAACCAGCATGCAATATTCAGATCTCCCCAGGGTCTCGGTTCTATTTCCTTCATATTTCTGTATTCTGAGGGTGCAGGTCCCTGTGGGCCGTATACATGCCAAGATAATTATAAAGACAGCGAGATCTGAACACAGATGTGTAAGATATCTCATAAATATACGGATTGGTGACCTTTTTACATGTAGTTTGTTCGGTATTTTTCTAAGCTTATGGGAAGCATATATTGTAGATGATTCGATAATTTATTAAAAACATCTCGTAAAGTATTCACTTACATAATGATATTTGAGATAAGGGAAGTATATTAATCAATTTACCATTACAAATTGCTACTGAAAGAAGTACTTACGACGATTAGTATAAATTAAAGGATCTAACCGTGATTTTAGTCATTATGACGTAAGCAAAAGCTAAGACGAAGTACTCCGAATGACTCATTTATGAAGAATTATTCTATAATGACTGAGTAACAACATTAAGGACATAATCATAAATTTCAATTTCCTTTGACAATGTATTTTCAGACAGGGGGTCTGTTGCTTGAATATGTCCTATAAGACATGCTGTATATTCCGGCTTCTTCGATAGAAAATTAATTAAGGATATACATTGTAGCAAAGTTTTTGAACATATCCATGTCTAAATATTTTAGCACGATTTGCACAGCGTACATACAATCGGAGTTTCACGATATAACGATATATATATATAATATGTATCTGCATAGTGTAATATGTACACAGCGTACGTACAATCGGAGTTTCACGATATAACGATATATATATGTATAAATATCTGCATAGTGTAATATGTGCACAGCGTACGTACACTCGGAGTTTCACGATATAACGATATATATGTATATGGATCTGCATAGTGTAATATGTGCACAGCGTACGTACACTCGGAGTTTCACGATATAACGATATACATGTATATGTATCTGCATAGTGTAATATGTGCACAGCGTACGTACAATCGGAGTTTCACGATATAACGATATGTATGTATATGTATCTGCATAGTGTTATACGCAGCCAAACTGTATTGCATCGCAATATGAAATGAAAATGTCGGTTTTTACAATACGAAATTATGTAGTCTTCAAAACCTCATATTAGTCAAAATCTGAAATGAGTATGATAACTGTTCAGTTTTAGCTTACGTTCGGTCTAGTAATGGAAACTTTAATTTCTAGTCATAAACTGAAATGAGATTGATAATTGTTTTGTTTTAGGTTAAGTGAAGTTTATATTGTCACACATATTTCAAGAGTTTGCAATTGAACTCTAAAGTGTTTAAGTAAGAAAACAGTCTACAATCATATATCAGGTTTATGTAGATATATATCGTGGTACATATATAACAATATATCGTGGCACATATATCACAATATATCGTGGTACGCTTCGGGCATCTCGTGAAATCACTGTCCAACATCCTACTTAAACATATCATAACACAGACACAGCTAAACTCTTGCAGAACTAAGCAATTAATGGTTTCTTCAAGAAGAAGACACTCGATTGAAAACGTTGATTGACAATACTATTAACCTTTCAAAAAATAAACCCAAAAGAAATCAAATTACATGTCCAAATTTGTGCATTCTTCCGTTCAACTGTTCCAAGCCATTATCAATTTTATATTTGTTTAGACACGAAGGAATTTGACGCATATAAAATTTCAAGGGTTTTCCGGTATGTTTGATATTAAAACAATCCCTGATACATGTGTTTATATTACATTCCTACCAGATAGAGCAAGTCGTGTGCAAGAAGTATTTGATGGTCAATATCCGTTAATGATAGAGTCAACAAGCTTATTTCCGCATAATAAGATGGGTCGTAAGTAGATGGTAGAGCTTGTCCAGACGAAAGTGATGCAAACTACGAGAATTGTATTATAGAAACAATCTTAGTAGGTTGGGTGCTACGTCCCCCTCTCCATTTAATTGTTTAGCTATACGGAGACGTTGTCAACTAGCACCAGAAATAGTTCTGCTACACCGTGCTATCATATGGTAGACACGTGACATGAAACCACGCCTAGACCAAGTACTATTCTTATAATGCCGAGCATAGAAAAACCGGTGACTAGTACCAGTTTAATACTTTTGGTATGTAGCTTACGACACTCTAATACTGAGCCACCACGGTAGTAAAAAACGTATTAACAGCTATTTGGTGAGTTAAACATACATTACAGTACTTGTTCCAGTTATGATTATTTCATATTGTGAAATGTTCTACTGTATAGTACCTGGAGTGGTGTTTGTTGTTATGTTGAAGTTATACGCCGTTTTACAGTATTTCAGGTAGATACGGCGGTCAGTTGATGTAACCAGCGTGTCTGAGTTACCAACAAATACTAACCTGGCCCAGGAGTATAACTCATACTTACACTCAACATTCAAATTATGTGTCTGAGAGTGGAAATTTGAGCATGGAAAATGCATGAAAATGTTAAACGAGAGCTTAATTCTCTTTTTGTTCATTTTCTTTGAGATTTGAGGATGAAAATGCGCGGTGGGAGTAATTATCAAGATCAAGTCTGAGTGCGGAGTGTGGCACTCAAACCCAATCATTACTGCTATATCTCATTTGCACACTCAACTCTCATGAAAAAAATCCAAAAAAGCACTCATTTAATATGTTCATGCTTTGTCCACACTCAAATTTCCTCCATCAGACTCATAAGAGTAATTTGAGTGGCGAATGCTAAGTATAAGTATCCGTTCTTTCGCAAGCACCTGTCAACTTACTTCCTCCCTCTTATGTCGGGTTTGTAAATATCTCAGATAAAACATAATTTTAATAGTATATAGATCTTTAGCAATTATATAGTTACCGTTATCACATTGTGTGTTCTTATGGTCCATAAATCGCACGAGATTCTCGAACTTCTCGCCGCAAGTCTCGCATCGGAATACCTCGGAATCCGTCAAACTGTCGTCTCCGTCTTTTGCTGGATGTTGGTCACGTTCTCCCGGTTCGTCTGACAATTTTTGTTTCTTTTGGTCTAAAAATGAAGGAAAAAGGGCTTAATGAAATAAATATGTTTGCCAAAACAATTTCAACATTCCGAAACGAGCATTTAAGCCTGCGTGTCAATATTAACCAACAAATTCCTGCCTGTAGTATCTAGTTGAATCTACAACATGGGACGCACGTTTTTGTTACTTTTTGTCATAAAGCTAACCATTGATCGATTTCAACTTTAAAATAGTTTATACCTTTACTTGAATATTTTTATTGGGACACTGTGCACAACTCTATGACGTCACGTTGCATTGTTGCTCGAGAGATTCCGAATAAATGTACAAATGTATACTATACTGAGTAAAACATCTAACGCAACATCGGGGGAAATCTAGATAAAAGGAAGCTAAAACAAGGATTTATCTTTAAATTGAAACAATATATATGCCAATTTCAGCTGTGTCTCATATTTTCAATGCATTTGTAAAATGGCTGTTTTAAAGTAACTTATTCAAGAAAAGCACAAACACATTTTGATAGCACAATAACACATTGAAAACCACCTCGAAGTTAACACCACCTCGAAGTTAACACCAACTCATTAATAATGTATTTCAATGGCCTGTTTTGTATTTATTCATCCATATTTTTACTCGATATTCTGGTCATATAACAACTAAGACTGACTTTCTTGAAGACCAGTCCAGTGAGGGGCATGTAAAGCAGAAATAGACATATGTTTGGTCAACAGCTTCTTTTTACAACAAAGTAAAAAAGTCATCACCCAGATAAAGAAGCCTATTGGTTTACTCCATTCTATGAACAGTTTTACTCCATTCTATGAACAGTTTTACTCCATTCTATGAACAGTTTTACACTACAAAACCAAGAATGGTGTATGCCTTTTGTGCTGGAAATTTAGTTCAGTTAATTTTCATTAGGATAAAATTATACCTGGTAACATGTCAGCGTCTTCATTGTTGTCGTCTGTTTCGTCCTCATCCTCTCCTGAAACAATTAACACAAAACATAGTTCCCAACTTCTCGTGAACGAATCAGTGTCGTATCACATGACCGGAAATGCAAATCGCTAGATCACGTGATCGTGTGAATATCATCCCGTGCTAAATAAGGAAAGTACATATTTGTGGTCTGGATAAACGAGTGTTTTATCTGTGAAGAATGAAATTTATGTTTTACCAGAGCAGCAAGCCACTGTACCGTATTAATTTTGGACAATCGGAAAGACAGGCGTGTGCTACGAATATACAACATCTCTGTATAATATGACTGAGGGATTTGAAATAAAATATTATAGATTCAAAATTGCTCATAAATTATAACAGTCGGACCTCGTTTTTTCGACAACCTTTTATCCGAAGACTTGGTATAATCCGAAATAAATATTAGGTCTCGATGTGTCTTAGGCACGTTGTATTGAAATGGGCTATTTGAAATCATGTATTATTCGAAATAAAATTTCGGACCCGATTAATTCGAATGATCGAGGTTCGACTGTATTTAACAACCTGAGAAATGCATTGAATAAATAATAAAATCAGTAGCATCGACCTATTTCATAGTACAAATGAAAATCACCAATTTTTTCTGAAATACCCGATGTTTCTGCTTAATATATTCTAATTCAATTTTAATCAGTAATGTGGAAATATGTTTTCTTTTTCAGTTGAAGCCATGGTTTAGAGGTAATAAATTGACATTGATACAATATTTCCAGCTATTTCTTTTAATTTCGAACAAAAACTTCGAGACAATTCCCATATTAGCTGTCAGTATGCACCACCACCCACCTCAAATACTGGCCACAACTGGTTTTTGAAAAGGCTCAAAACGAGTATCGAGTTGTATGCGTATGGAAGTTATAGCACACGTAATAGAGGAAAATAAGTAGAAGACGATCGATTTTGGACATTTGTATAATTCCCTAGGGTGATTGGATCGTATCCCCTGGCGAAAACATTGATGGATGCATGACGTTGTAATAAACTCGATGCAGGTCTGCCACAAAAACAGTATTAATTGTATCGTCTATGAACCACATTGCCTGCAGTAAATAAGTAAACAAACAGCTTTAACTATCGTGGAAATATAGCAGAGTAAGTACTGGTAAACATATACTCAACACAAAAAGGAACGCGCCACCTACCACGGAAACATGACAGTATAAGTACCAGTAAACGTACACTGACCTAACCATACTGAACACAAAAAGGAACGCGCCACCTACCACTGAAAAATGGCAGAATATGTACTGGTAAACGAACACTGACTTAACTATACTCAACACAAAAAGGAAAGCGCCACCTACCACTGAAAAATGGCAGAATATGTACCGGTAAACGAACATTGACTTAACTATACTCAACACAAAAAGGAACGCGCCACCTACAACTGAAACATGACAGAATAAGTACCAGTAAACGTACACTGACCTAACTATACTCAACACAAAAAGGAACGCGCCAACCACTTTTATATCGATCATTTTGTCTGTATATCAGGTGCTAATTAATTACAAACGAAAGAAGATATTGTAACAACGAGATTAAATCTTGTAGTGGTAGATATCGAGTTTTCATGCATTCAAATGCATTCATCATTAGTATGACCGTATTACCGACGTATGACCGTATTACCGACGTATGACCGTATTACCGACGTATGACCGTATTACCGACATATGACCGTATTACCGACGTATGGAAGTGTTGTACAGGCAACTGATTTTTTTAAAGTGAAGATAATTCTTACTTTGAAGTTGATAATACCAGCTTACTAACTTTAAAGTCGATCACACAATTGAAAGGGCGATAATTCTAATATTAAAGTCGATACATCCAGTATTGAAGTCGATAAATACAAGCTTGAACCGTATAGCATGTGGCCCTAACACGACTCCATACTATGCCGAGTTTCAAGGTGGTGTTTATTTATTTCGTGAACGTTTTATCTTCCAGCCAGGAGATAACGCATGGGAGAGTCCCGCAAATTAGTAATCCCACTTTTAAGATGGTTTAAAACGACATGATATAAAAAGGGATATATATTACAAAAAATGCGATATGAGGTTATCCACAGCGGTAACGTTCCGAGGCCGTAAAAGTTACTAGTAGACGACAATTTGTCCTCCAGCCATGATTCATGTGGGGACGATGCGATTGTCAAACGTTCATGAAATTATATTTTGAGTCATAAAATACAGCAGTCAACACTCAGAACTCACCCCAAAATTATCCTGCTATGTCTAAGCATTGAGATTTTAAACAGCGAGAGCAGAGTATTCTTATTTATCTACTCCCTGAGAGATTTGAGTGTGAATCTGAGATTGAGTTTAAGCATTGTTAATGACCGTTGTACTCAGCACACAGCATGTTGAATACTAGCACTCAATCTCAGATCTATGATTACCGAAAACTATCATCATAAAAGTGCATTTGCAAACGTTTCTAAGGAAAGAAGTATACATGTACATGTACACTTTCGAATAAGTGGTTAACACCGGTAATTTATACCCAACATGCGTCTAACAGTTTAGTCAATTAACTAGAGACATATATACGTTTACCTTTTCACATTCAAATTACAAAAACATCAGCCTTACGATGGAGGCCTGTCAATGTTACCAGTAGAGAGTGCTTCAGAATAATTTGAAAATTTTGTTGGATTTCAGGATGTAATGCGGGAGATAAAATGGTTTGGAATAAAATCCTTCCAACACAAAAGGGACCCCGCTGGTCCCCAGGGATATCTGTGCCATCTGTTGCACAGTATTGAATCTCCAGGAATAGAGGATCCTTGCGAGGTAACAGTTTTGAATTTCATAGTGCAGTCCTTTGAAATCAGGAGAATTTACAATGATGACCTTTATGGCGGCAAGTGTTATCATTTATGACATTTATGGCGGCAAATGTTATCATTTATGACATTTATGGCGGCAAGTGTTATCATTTATGACATCTATGGCGGCAAGTGTTATCATTTATGACATTTATGGCGGCAAGTGTTATCATTTATGACATTTATGGCGGTAAGTGTTATCATTTATGACATTTATGGCGACAAGTGTTATCATTTATGACATTAATGGCGGCAAGTGTTATCATTTATGCAGTTCTAAATGTAATCACTGGATGGTTATTCCAACCAAATTAGGTTGAAGTACATGAAGAAGATGCGTAGAATTACATGAAGAAGATGCGGAGAAGTACATGAAGAAGATGCGGAGAAGTACATGAAGAAGATACGGAGAAGTACATGAAGAAGATGCGGAGAAGTACATGAAGAAGATGCGGAGAAGTACATGAAGAAGATGCGGAGAAGTACATGAAGAAGATGCGGAGAAGTACATGAAGAAGATGCGGAGAAGTACATGAAGAGGATGCGGAGAAGTACATGAAGAAGATGCGGAGAAGTACATGAAGAAGATGCGGAGAAGTACATGAAGAAGATGCGGAGAAGTACATGAAGAAGATGCGGAGAAGTACATGAAGAGGATGCGGAGAAGTACATGAAGAAGATGCGGAGAGGTACATGAAGAAGATGCGGAGAAGTACATGAAGAAGATGCGGAGAAGAAGTCTGTTGAAGGAGGTGACCGCAATCGCTGCAATTATTCATACACTTCTATAAGAGGACGCTTCGAGCCAATTGTCGTTAAATTACATGAAACAGTTCTCGAGAGGGAGACAATTACTATTCGTCTTTAAGGTCTCTGCTAACTATCACCCTAGGTGATTAGAGTCGTGGTACACTTAAGAAATCACTACAACTAAAGGAGGTCTACAATCCAAATGTGCTTTAAATACGTCCAGTTGTGGAGCAGTTGGTAGGAACTGTTAACGGACGGACGACGAACGTCACATGATTAAAATACAACACACATTTCTATACTGTGAACTTGTGTCCTCAACTGATATTCAGGTTTTTTTACCGTTTACACGCATTTAACAGGGGTTCCATTTTAACCTGGAGTGGACCCTTTGATCCCTGAAATTTCCAAAAAGTCAAATTTTGACCCTCATGATTCTGGCTGAAGGGTCAATTTGTCTCTGTATTATAGGTAACGTAGTGGAATCCCTGATCTAACACCATTGAATAAATATAATAAGATGGAATAATCAGCCTTTTGTCGTTAAAGACCTATGATCTGATGAATGCTATTAAAACATCGATTGCAAGCATATGTTTAGACATGCACATAATTTAGATGTCTTTCCTAGATTGTATGTGATAAAATCATAGCACATGTTAAACTATCTTAACTACAAACAAAAATCAATTATTAAACTTGCATACACATTTATACCCCTGTCCCGCCGTCATATTTGTACCATACTCTGGTCCCCTGGTATACCATAATGGGCTCACCATGGCAACACAGCGAGGGTTCTGATTACAAGTCTCCCCAGGGGTTGCCAAGATAACACCAAACAGTTACAGGTGTAGACTGGCGCATAACGATCGTCTGTAGGCACTCCTGGGCATTTCAATGGAATGCTTAACAAAAATCCAGTGTATATCGCTCTTAATGTGATAGAACACTTTCCTTCTTTTCTAAAGTTTCCCCCCGATTCTTCAATTAGTTTTAAGCACAAATTATGAATCCTAGCGTGAAATCTTTGAAATAAAAGTGTCACTTTTTATATAGAACTGAAATGCATTAAGGAAAACGAAATGCCCATTCATTCCGCTGTTTAAAATGAAAAGATTTTAAAAGTCCTCTTTTTATCGCATTTCAACCGTTGGTAAAATTATCGAATTTATGAAAATTAAAACAGAGTGAGACATCGACGGGGAGCGTATTGTGATAAACATTTGATGTAAACGGAAATAAATATCAAAAATATAAAGGAACCCCCGTGGTCAGAATTGATTTTGTTATATTGACTTGCGTAAAATGTGTTTCACACTATAGCAAGTCATGATTACTGTATGGGAACTTAGAATCTCGACAATCTGCGAGATTCTCGGGAGAACAATGCAGCCCCTACGCAGAGAACATACGGGGTATTGACTGGAACCCCCAGCTGTGATAGAGACCAATTATTGAACCCATACAATGAAACACAACGATTTTACAATACAGACATCCTATACGGTTGATACATTATTATACATGTCACCGCTGGATGTCAAGATTATATTAAGGCGGATTTTAGACTTCCGTTTAATCAAAATAAAGTACGTGAATTTGTCAACAATCAGTAGTGTGCGATTGTTCACTTCAATATTCCACAATCTGTGTTTTAATGTACATTTGCTCTCGTTAAACATTAGACACATCTTAAAGCTAAAGTATGCTTAAACTATTCTTTATCTAGCTAAAACTTCAATAAATATACATTATCACAGAATACCTTAATAGTGTATTTCTCAGTAATTGTCGAAAAAAATACATTTAATTGTATTATCATAATTTTTTTTTAAAAACGCTAGTTTTTTAACAAGCGGTGTTTTTTACTATTTTTGTCTGTTAGTTATACGACTAAACAAGATTATTTTGAACGGTTATACATGGCAATGGTTCTAAGTAATGATAGTTTAGACTATTTAACAACAATACTGGATGAAGCCCATTAAAACTTTTAGGTTCGTATGAGCCAGATACATCTTTAATATTTTGTATGAAATGTAACTATTGTATTTATGAGTGGTAGAATGAATGCCACACAGAAAATGTGATATATTTATTGTTTATCTCATGATGAGTCATCTTCGTTAAATAGAGAACTTATTATTGCCATTATTATTGTTATTGTTATTATTAAATACTGATTTAACGAGAAGCAAAGTGCTATTGTAAAGTCACCAGGAATATACTAAGAAATACCTAGAAATTGATAAATTGCAGTCGATGCTAGCATTAGTAGATAGCATTAGTAGGTAGCATTAGTAGGCAGCATTAGTAGGCAGCATTAGTAGGCAGCATTAGTAGGTAGCATTAGTAGGTAGCATTAGTAGGCAGCATTAGTAGGTAGCATTAGTAGATAGCATTAGTAGGTAGCATTAGTAGGTAGCATTAGTAGGCAGCATTAGTAGGTAGCATTAGTAGGTAGCATTAGTAGGTAGCATTAGTAGGTAGCATTAGTAGGCAGCATTAGTAGGTAGCATTAGTAGATAGCATTAGTAGGTAGCATTAGTAGGCAGCATTGGTAGGCAGCATTAGTAGGTAACATTAGTAGGTAACATTAGTAGGCAGCATTAGTAGGTAGCATTAGTAGGTAGCATTAGTAGGCAGCATTAGTAGGCAGCATTAGTAGGCAGCATTAGTAGGTAGCATTAGTAGGCATCATTAGTAGATAGCATTAGTAGGTAGCATTAGTAGGCAGCATTAGTAGGTAGCATTAGTAGGCAGCATTAGTAGATAGCATTAGTAGGTAGCATTAGTAGGCAGCATTAGTAGGCAGCATTAGTAGGTAGCATTAGTAGGTAACATTAGTAGGCAGCATTAGTAGGTAGCATTAGTGGGTAGCATTAGTAGGCAGCATTAGTAGGCAGCATTAGTAGGTAGCATTAGTAGGTAGTATTAGTAGGTAGCATTAGTAGGTAGCAAACAAGTATTAGCAATTAACTCCAATTTGGTTACTAAAAGTGGTGAGAAATCGTCTTAAAATAGACATTCATATTATAAAACTGCGTACGTTTATAACTTTAATTACTTATTAATAAAATATGTCGACCAACATTTGAAATCTTGCACCAGCATTAACACGGTACATAGTTACTGTAAATTTTGATAGTGGGTATAATTGTGCATTTTACGATGAGATATCAAGGGTTAATGCATTTATTTATGCACAATCATTTATAATAAGTGTCTCGCCTTAGATACCGAGGCAAAATTGCACAAAGTAGTTTTAACTAACATCTTTAATATGTCTGTGGTCGCTTAGGGACATAATATACACTGGTCAAAGAGCTAACGCGCCAGTACTATTTCACTTAGTTGCTAGAACGTGATTGTATGTATCTTCTGATCATTGGGATTGAAATAGAATGTCGTTCACATGAATTAAACGATCAAAAAGTATATGTAAAACTATAAAACTCACTTTCAATGGTTCAGTCAGATCATTTTGGTATAATGTAGTGACGTTTCTCACAAGAGAGAGAATAAGTTGCTACAGGGAACGCCACATACATAAGACAGTTCTTCCCCACACATACCTCCGGGTAAACAACAATCCATAAAACATAAGGCACTTGAGGATGCTCAAGGGTAGATACGTAAGGGAACAGAGGCGTAAGGAATGGCCTGGCCAACCATAAGGCATAACTAGGAGAATCAAAGAGGACAAACAGTGAGGAGGGATTAATAGATGGAAAAGATCACAGGACAATAGGCCGAAACTGGGCAGAAATTAACATGAACACTGTAGAAAGTGAAAGAACTGCACAGGTGAAATGGAAATATTACATACATTTAAAACACAGAAGAAATAATAACCATACAGCGAATTACAGGCTTGGAATTACTAAGTACAAAATGGCAAGTTAGCTTTTCTGACAAGTATATGTGAACCCTTTTGACAATTGTTTAAAATTCACATACATTTATTACATGTACTAAAACAAATTCTAGTGAATTCTGTATTTCACTTGTTAGTAGATGTTGTGACGTCAAGACGATAATGATTTTATCATGAACATTTCATACACAATATGTAAAAAGAACAAAGACAAATAACGTGATTTATTGATATCCAACCCATACAAATAACGTGATTATTGATATCCAAGCCATACAAATAACGTGATTTATTGATATCCAACCCTTACAAATAACGTGATTTATTGATATCCAACCCATACAAATAACGTGATTTATAGATATCCAACCCATACAAATAACGTGATTTATTGATATCCAACCAATACAAATAACGTGATTTATAGATATCCAACCCATACAAATAACGTGATTTATAGATATCCAACCCATACAAATAACGTGATTTATTGATATCCAACCCATACAAATAACGTGATTTATAGATATCCAAGCCATACAAATAACGTGATTTATTGATATCCAACCCATACAAATAACGTGATTTATAGATATCCAAGCCATACAAATAACGTGATTTATTGATATCCAACCCATACAAATAACGTGATTTATTGATATCCAACCCATACAAATAACGTGATTTATTGATACCCAACCCATACAAATAACGTGATTTATTGATATCCAAGCCATACAAATATATACTGACACAATACATTCCTACATAAAGCTGAGTGCGTCTTTTACTGAGGCAGTCGAGCGTTAAACAATCAGCTCTGCTTCTAACATCAATTTCGTATTCTTAGTTTGAAAATAAATAATTCGAGTTTTAAACGCTTGCATGTTTCTGCTAACACATTACTGCAAAGTTAATCATACACAGGGGAGTATTGAACGATTTACTGTTTGAAATGCACGTGTAACGGGGGTATAGATACACGTACGATAGCGCGTACTCCAGTCTTCGACATGTAAACATCAATTTTATACAAGAGACATTCACGAATGTCTTACGTTATTTCACTCTTCAATAACAATAAAAACATGCTGATTAACCAGATTTATTGACGATCCGTATCTTAAATGGAAAAACATGTACAGTTTAACATGTTTTCACTGAATTATAAATTACTAAATAATTCAGTTTCGAGTATATGCCTGTAAAATATACATAGCACACTTTCCCACTATCCTTATATTCTCAAACGTAAAAATGAAATAAATCTGGAAACAGAGTTGTATGATTTTTATTATGCATTGTATACAGTAGATTTTGGAATGTAAAACCTGTTTATACACATTGCAACAAGATCACATGTTTCATGTATTACTGTAATATAAACACACCGCAGGTGGGCGAACATACCTGGGTGTATAGTATTATAATGTGTGTAATAACATTATATATGAGTGAATAGTTACACACGCAAAGTGGATCCTAACTAAAAAAAAGAAAATGAAAGAAAAAATATGAATATACGTAAAACTGAATGAATTTGAAGTATTTTACTTACTTTTAATGAGTCTTGGTCTAGCTTGTTTTCTCCTCGACATATCCAAAGAATTAATTAATATTCATCCAATCATATAAAACGAAGTGTCTTCACACATATACATAACATCACCAGGTGACAGCAACTGCATGTAGCAGACGATATATTTTGAAGTCAACGCGGGAATCGACCCGCACGTTCTATGTTTTAAAGTCGTCTGCAAAACTCGGCTTCTCGTCTGCTGGGCGTTCGTTATTTCGCGTTATTCTATCCAGCTTCGAGATACTAGCTCAGCACGTGGTCCCCAGAGCGAATGAGCCTAAGTATTGAATATTGTAGAAAAGCTAGATCCCCTTGGCGGAATCCCACTGGGAAGAAAACCTATTCATCCGGCCCACTCACAATCAGCGAGAAAGCAATTTGCAATTGTATGCCATCTAAAATCGTAGTGAAGAAGTATTTTCCTAAAATCCCAGCGGGTTAATTATGTCCAAATATCCATTGAAAATTTCAGACTAGCTCTCTGGTAGCAACTATAGGCATACACATCAAATGGTTTCAACTAAACTCCGTATGCAATACAATACGGCCTCCGACGGGAGATTAGACCTGCTGCGTTTAATCAATACAGAGCGGACGATTCCCAGCGGGAATCGAACTTAAAATAATCCTACCACGTGATAGGCCCCCGGAGTGATGTGAACTCCGTTACACCGAGTATTAATCGAAACAGCATGTCATAAAGAAATGGCATGCAACATAAAAATGTTGATATATTGAAGGGAGAAGATGTTTGAAATCGGTCCCAAATGAATATTCTAGACTAGATATTGCCATGCAACATATCCTAGCAAAACTACACCAAGTAGCGGGTTTTTTTTCGTTGAAATGCATTTCACTAAACAAATAATTCGTATTATAGCATGAAGCACTTTCGTTGTATAGAACGTTGACTGAATACTTTTTCAACTTATTTTGTCCTGGTACAAAATCCCAGAAGACCAAATGAAAACGCGATTTGTATAAATAATTTAGCATCTAAAAGTCCTTTGTCATATCAGTTATAACGGATTCAATGGAGATAACTGTCGTTATAATAGAACTGAGTATATCACAGTTGCTTCCCTTTGTAAACATAATACATAAACGTGCGTGAACAAACTACAAAAAGTTGCTTTAGGAACTCCTTGGTAGCTCGATTGTTTAACCAAACTAGATTAAATCACTAGCAACTGGTATAAACTTTAAGAAATGATCGAATTGGTTCATGGTTCAATTCATCATATGCGTTCATTAATTATTGATATTATATGCGAGCAAAATAACAGTTCTCCATTGTACCTATATCACTTTCAAGTTGATAAAAGATTAAACCCCATTGTACTGGCATGATAACTGTAATTGAATCAAGATACAGAACTTCTTAAATAATTTGAAAACCGGTGGCTTTGACATCTGGTCTTCAAAGGCTATATGCATGTATATAAAGTTAAATAGTCTATTGCAAATTCCGTAGTGCAAAGGTCCATGTGAATATAAGTACAGCCTATGAAATTTCATATAACAGACGTACATATACATCCCTATATTACATACCGTCCTTCCGACTCTCTATACCGTATCATGCTGTGATAGATCTGTTGTTGATATCTAGTCTCTTGATAAGGCCTGAATTTACTCTTCTTTATTTCCGGACCAGAGCCTAAGGACATGATCAGCATGGTATCAGCAGGGTATCAGCAGGGTATCTGCAGGGTACCAGCAGGGTATCAGCAGGGTATCAGCAGGGTATCAGCAGGGTATCTGCAGGGTATCAGCAGGGTATCAGCAGGGTATCAGCAGGGTATCAGCAGGGTATCTGCAGGGTATCAGCAGGGTATCAGCAGGGCATCAGCAGGGTATCTGCAGGGTATCTGCAGGGTGTCAGCAGGGTGTCAGCAGGGGTGTGAGCAGGGTATCAGCAGGGCATCAGCAGGGTATAAGCAGGGTATCAGCAGGGTGTCAGCAGGGTATCAGCAGGGTGTCTGCAGGGTGTCAGCAGTGTGTCAGCAGAGTATCAGCAGGGTATCAGCAGGGTATCTGCAGGGTATCAGCAGGGTATCGGCAGGGTATCAGCAGGGTATCAGCATGGTATCAGCAGGGTATCAGCAGGATATCTGCAGGGTATCAGCAGGATATCACCAGGGTATCAGCAGGGTATCAGCAGGGTGTCTGCAGGGTGTCAGCAGGGTATCAGCAGGGTATCTGCAGGGTATCTGCAGGGTATCTGCAGGGTATCAGCAGGGTATCACCAGGGTATCAGCAGGGTGTCTGCAGGGTGTCAGCAGGGTATCAGCAGGGTATCTGCAGGGTATCTGCAGGGTATCAGCAGGGTATCAGCAGGGTATCAGCAGGGTATCAGCAGGGTATCAGCAGGGTGTCAGCAGGGTGTCAGCAGGGGTGTGAGCAGGGTATCAGCAGGGCATCAGCAGGGTATCAGCAGGGTATCAGCAGGGTATCAGCAGGGTATCAGCAGGGTGTCTGCAGGGTGTCTGCAGGGTGTCAGCAGGGTATCAGCAGGGTATCTGCAGGGTATCTGCAGGGTATCAGCAGGGTATCAGCAGGGTATCAGCAGGGTATCAGCAGGGTATCTGCAGGGTGTCAGCAGGGTGTCAGCAGGGGTGTGAGCAGGGTATCAGCAGGGCATCAGCAGGGTATAAGCAGGGTATCAGCAGGGTGTCAGCAGGGTATCAGCAGGGTGTCTGCAGGGTGTCAGCAGTGTGTCAGCAGGGTATCAGCAGGGTATCTGCAGGGTATCAGCAGGGTATCTGCAGGGTATCAGCAGGGTATCGGCAGGGTATCAGCAGGGTATCAGCAGGGTATCAGCAGGATATCTGCAGGGTATCAGCAGGATTTCACCAGGGTATCAGCAGGGTATCAGCAGGGTGTCTGCAGGGTGTCAGCAGGGTATCAGCAGGGTATCTGCAGGGTATCTGCAGGGTATCTGCAGGGTATCAGCAGGGTATCACCAGGGTATCAGCAGGGTGTCTGCAGGGTGTCAGCAGGGTATCAGCAGGGTATCTGCAGGGTATCTGCAGGGTATCAGCAGGGTATCAGCAGGGTATCAGCAGGGTATCAGCAGGGTGTCAGCAGGGTATCAGCAGGGTGTCAGCAGGGTATCAGCAGGGTATCAGCAGGGTGTCTGCAGGGTGTCAGCAGGGTATCAGCAGGGTGTCAGCAGGGTATCTGCAGGGTATCAGCAGGGTATCAATTCAGCAGGGTATCAGTTCAGCAGGGTATCAGCAGGGTGTCAGCAGGGTATCTGCAGGGTATCAGCAGGGTGTCAGCAGGGTATCTGCAGGGTATCAGCAGGGCGTCAGCAGGGTATCAGCAGGGTATCAGATACCCTAGCAGGGTATCGGTATCACCGTCTAAGGACCATAAAACACAGTAACTGGTCAAGGTAATTAGCAACAGGTCCTACCTACTGGACAATCATTAATGAGCTACTGAATACACTAGAAAAGGGGGTGAAATTTAGAGTTATAACTTATAATAATTATTATTATGGCATTGTTAGTATATCTATAATTCAGGGGCGTATTACTGTGTGGCAACGCTACGCTTGAAGGGTACGTGCGGGTGCGAACTTCGGTGGCACGGTTTCCATATGTTAAGGTAATTGTTGTGTTATCGTGCTATATGTCAGCGTTAATACAGCTCTTTTTTGACGAATTTCACGTTTATGCTTGGTACGCACATGTAAGTGTTTATGATGTTTGATTTCAATGTATTTGTGTTGTTGGTGTACATTTGATAATCTATCTCTCAAGTTGATGAAACTAACACGCAACTACCGATCTTTCATTACAAGACTAATACAAGACTTGAGGATTGTATTATCCAAGAAAGGGATGTTTCTGATATTTTAAGAAACCTTGTTATAAATAAAGCGTCTGGACCAGATGAAATTAGTCACAAAATGTTAAAAGAAACATCCAATACAATATGTGTCCCACTCCGTCTACTCTTTAACCGCTCTTTATCTGAAGGTGTATATCAAAATAGTTGGATGTTATGCCTCTATTCAATCAAAGCTCTGAAAGCGCAGAAAGACTGGGGCAGACGAAGTTTCTTGTGTTCTGTAAAGACTTGTCAAACAGAGATTGTAGAAGCATTGTACAGCCTCACTCGGGGGTGGAAAGAGGGACTTGATTCATTTATAAGCAATTTTACTTTCAACGCGTCCATGTATGGACTAGTTTAAACTGGACCATCGATAAGACAGGTTTTAGTTTACCGGCTTCACTTTGAAGCGATCTGTGTGTCGGCGAGTGATCTCACTGTTCTAACGTTTCTTGTTTTTAAACGAACCTTGTTATAAATCATTTGATTGCCAGTGGTCAAGAGTTGTCGTTCCTGGGAGGATATTTTACGTTAAATTGCATGGGAGGAATTCAAGAAATAAAAGTTGGGGAGTGCCTCATTAAAGGTGTCGTTCTGGGAGGGAACGCAGTAGGGATAAAAAAAATACTTCAATTGTTTTTAATAAATTTTGA
The DNA here is from genome assembly GCA_032209605.1 of Mactromeris polynyma. NCBI lineage: Eukaryota > Metazoa > Mollusca > Bivalvia > Venerida > Mactridae > Mactromeris > Mactromeris polynyma. The sequence goes on along the minus strand of JASFXZ010000031.1, from coordinate 1,653,143 downwards.
AAACAAAAAGGCTTTAATAATTATAATAACATTCCTTTTTTTGGTAATTGAGTTGAAGTACATATATGCATCGTATCGGAAAATATCGTATCTCCATGTAGTTTTATCGATTCATATACATGTAGTATCATGTGATGACCGAATCGTGTCATGCCCTATATGTAATACCCGTCGAGTGACAGAAATGTTCAACTTTTCACAATCTAACTTTGTCTGCTTGTCATCCAGTTATAAAACCCGGAATCATTTACAATATGCTGAATAGGGTTATGTCCGAATTCTGGTAGTTTCGGCATACTGTTCAGGTCTGTATAACAGATACTGCATTTGCCCGATCATGAGTTTATCCGAAAAAGATATTCTTTTCCATAAAATCTATATTTGTTTAGCTCCATCAGGTTTTCAACATTTTTCATTCATATACAGCGGCCAATTGACCTTACCAGTTTTCCTGGAAGTAATTATCAACCAGTACTGCCAACTTCTTCACATGTGCAAGACATTATCGTAGCCAGAGTCACTGAATAACACAACCAGTCCAAAACTGGTAATCGAATCTGGATCTGCTGGCTGATAGTCTATCGCTCTACCAACTGAGCTAGCCCGGCTGGTTTCTATTTTTTGTAAATGCAAACTTTAATGATTTCCGAAGTTGACAGTATACCAACTTATTGATATATATAATCAAATATGTAAGGCATTAGACCACAAAGATTCTACTTGCATTGTTTTCTGTGATATATCCAAGGCATTTGACAGAGTATGGCATAGGGGTCTTATTTTCAAAATTAAGCAATATGGAATGCTTGGAAACCTAGTTAATTGGTAAGTAACTATTTAAATGAGAGATCTCAGAAAGCCATTGTTGCATCAGCTTGTTCGAATACACGTTACTTAGAAGGGAGTGTTCCCCAAGGCTCCGTCCTTGGTCCTTTATTTCTTATATACGTCAATGATATTTAATTAGTATGACCAGGCTTTTCGCGGATGACAGTCCTCTTTCTGGTTCCACAAACACCATTGATTTAATGGAAGGATCTAAATTTAATAACAACAAGGTCTAAGCAGTAGCTAGTTAATTTCAATCCTTCAAAAACGGAAGTTATGTTCTTCTCGTACTGTAAGAGAAAACGACCAAACTTATCGTATAATAATGTACAACTAAATGTTATTGAACATCATAAACATCTTGGTGTAACATTCAGTCAGGATGGGTCGTGGCATCAACATCTTGGTGTATCATTCAGTCAGGATGGGTCGTGGCATCAACATCTTGGTGTAACATTCAGTCAGGATGGGCCGTGGCATCAACATATAGCTAATATAGTCTCAAAAGCGTTGAAAATTCTTGGTTCAATGAAAATGCTGAAATTCAAAGCTCAAAGAAAAACTCCAAAGCAAATTTACATCTCTTATTTAAGACCTCAATTAGAATATGCTTCTCTAGTTTGGGATAATTGTGCCCAGTACGAAAAATAAATCTTGGAAAAACTACAATATGAAGCAGCTAGGGTGGTCACTGGTTTAACTAGATCTGTCTCAATTCGAAAATTATTAAAGGATATAGGCTGGGCGAGTCTTTCAAATCCAAAAAATAATTTTAATATACAAAGGAAATAAACCAATTGTCACCGCCCTTTTTAACACAGTTGTTTCCACCTACAGTTGACTCAGCTTGTGAAAACCAATATTGGTTACTGAGAAATTATACCTATTATGTACCAGAAGCAAGAAGAACTGAAATTTATTCCCAAATCAGTTTTACCATCTGCAATTCAACTTTGGAATAATCTTAATATCGATATTCGCGAGTCTGACTCTTTATCTTCCTTTAAAAATAAACTGAAACAATTGTATAATGCACCTGTAGTCCCGAGTATATTCACAAAAGGCAAGCGTTTCTCAAATGTCCATCATATCCGCATTGTAGTAATCTTAACTCAGATTTATACAAAAACCATCTTGTCCATAGCCCTTCATGTGAGTGTGGTGCGGCGATTGAAGATGCTGAACATTACTTTTTTACATGCAAAACATTGTCGTCAGAGGCAAACACTTTTTATTAATATAAGCACGGACATATAAACATGTCTGTGATACAAGAGGCTTTCATCCTCTCAGTGCACAAAAACTTCCACTTGGTATAGATACTTTATCCGAAACTCAAAATGAAGTGTTATTTCAAGAAGTTCAAAATTATATAAAAATAGTAATAGATTGGAATAATAACAAAGTGTCGCTGCTATATGATATATTTACGTAAGCGGGGTGGCGTGGAATGTATTGGCATCAATCGAATAGCGGTTTACAATTTGTTTTCATGTAGTTAGTTTCATAAATCTAAAATTTCTTATGCACAATTAAACCATTACTTTTTAGCTAGTTATAATATGCAGTATGTAGAGAAGGGCCCTAGATAATGTTGTTAAAACTTTTGGCCCGACCCTTTTGTATGTATGTACACGTTATTTGTATGTTAGTGCAAATATGATAGTTATATGTATAAAAACAATAAAATATGATTAAACAAAAAACTAAATTTGATAATGCAACTAAGCGGTTAGAACATTGTAGGTGATGACTAATGTTTCTCTAGCATTTAGAATGTCCCATTATTGCATATATTGAACATTTTCATAACAACTATGTGTACCGCATCATATACAATTCCACTCGGATTTGTGGCAGTCGACTTGAATTTAAGATATGGCGACTGCTATGCATAATCTTCTTTACAAACATTAGGGGCCCTGCTAAGTCCCACCGTGAGTGATAGACCAATTTGATGTACATGATGTTTCCGTTTTATTGGGGTATAAAATATAAAGTACTATAAACTGCAAGTCAGTTAGTGGACCACCCACGTGTTTTATGTCATATTGAGAATTTATCTGCTGATTGGTGGAACGCTTGGATTTTGTCAATTTTTTTTCTGATTGTAACTACAATGTAGCCGTCATCCGTAACGATAATATCAAGGGCAAATCCAAGTGTCTCCCTCCCCCTCAAACAATCATAAAACTCAACAAATATTCTGACACTATTACTATTACCAGCGTGTGATCGGTACAATGTGGTCTATATATAAGATTCATTCCTGGTCGCTATTCTGAATGACACCTATATGACCAATGTTGAAGAGACTTGTGACACATTTATAGACAAATGCATAACCATTTTTACCAATCTGACCCCAAGCCCCAATTTGACAAATTTTAATGCGTCAGTTTGGTCCATAAGACATTTTTCGTGTATTACCACAGCCCGTAATAGAACCATGAGAGTTATGCGAGTTTTTTTAACGCAAATTTACGTGTCCAACGCGACTGCCATTGACGAGATGACATGGAAGCTCCTTGTAAGGCAGTGGAGATTTTCCGAATTATTTGTGTCGATCAATAATAGCCACGTGGGTTATTCTACGTGTAAAAACTAAACTTATTTTCTTAACTGTATATACCAGTGTATATTGAAATGGTTTGTTGCATTAAGTCTTAGTATTCGAAATTTGGCTTAAGATTGATGACGATTGTATAAAGTACATGTATATTTAGTCTAGTTCCCGTCGTACTGGTATTGCAAACAATACAACCCAACAAGTACATAAGTTGCTGCAGAATGCAGCAAATAGAGGTTGCACGGCGATCAAACAAGTTGAGCAAAAATGAGGAGTCAGTTTGTTGATGTTATAATTGATTTCATTTGTGCAAGATAAGCCTTTATTGCAAATTCTTATTCGATATAATTCGAGGGCTCAACGCAACACTGTCATAAGTCCTATGTATTTATATAGGAGTTACGACAGCGTTGCGATGAGCCCTCGATATATAAATTGCAACTAATTAAAATAGGAAAATGAGAAAGAAAATTTGGAAGAAAATGACTTGACCGTTTCGAACTATGGTCTTAATGAGATAATTAATCAAGCATTTAAATAGTAAAAAAATAATAATGGTATTACAGCATGTTATTTTTTCATAAGTATGTAAAACCAATACATAAGAAGTCATTACTGTGTTTTGTAATCTTTTAGGGCCATGTTTTTTATTAATTTGTAATGTCCATTTCTTCGCACTGATATTAAAATGTAAAAATACCAAGCAAAAACTAAGCAAAAAGTCATTTTTATCAAAGGGACATGTTTCTATATGCATAAAGGAATCCGAAAAGCAAATATGATAGAAATACAAGAACTACATATTTTCCCTAGATGCTAACGAAATTGGGACATTTAATGTTGAATGATCACCAGGCCAATTACCAACAAAATTAGTAAGTAGTATGTGGAAATCAGGCCATTGAATATTCCGATTGATTTTTTTCAACCTATAAACTCTGATCAAAACTTCTAATGCAATACATTATTTTTGGAACTGTAATAAATATATCTGAAAACCAATTCTCAAACTCCAAGCAAATAAATGTTTTACCTAGTTACGTTGTAGCATCAAGTACAACTGCCTGTTGCCCACACATGTCTGTTTTTTTTGCATTTTACATGAATCTTTGCTTTAGCCGCATTATAACTGATGGAAATTGCATAATAATTGTGATATAAGCAACAATTATTATCAATCTTTTGTTTAGCTGCTTGTTTTATGTGTTTATAACTGTAGTATTACAAAGCTTGTTGAGAAAAATCATAAGTCTCCACAAATGGTACTTTTCTCAACCTGATAAATTTTCCTCAAAAGCATACATATACAAACCTAGATGAAACAAGAGCTTAGTGCTTGTGATTAGTATATAAATACATTTGGTGTACTAGACTAGTGCATTTTTTTGTACTAGACTAGTGCAGATAGTGCCATATCTACATAACCAAGTTGAAAAAAACAATACACACTACATAACAGTGATTACAATTATATTTGAATAGAACTGCATTTCAAAGCTTAATATTCAACAATGATAGAAAACTGTCTACTAGTTTATGTAATACTATACAATTGTTTTTTACTTAGTCAATCACAGATTGTATTTATTTCAGTAACACAATGGTAAATGGATTTAAAATGTACAAGGAAAACTTCATGAGTATTTTCCAAGAAGTATTTTATGATTCGTTGACCTGAAAACCTGAAACGATAAAGTAATATCTAACATTATGCATGTAGCAGAAAGAGTCATTACATTTTTATTATGTAATTGATGTGTGTAAAAAGCTTTTCAATCCCTACATTGGGCGCATGTTTACCTAGTATTACTTATATGTGTCAGGGGTGTTTGACGATTGAGCCTCAAATGCTGGAAGAGGGAGGAGCATAAGTATGTGCTACATTCAGACTGTCGGTCAGTGTCAACTTTCCTCTTTTCAAAAAGTAGGGATAAAGTAGGAATTTAATCGTCTACAAGCAGGCGTAGTAGAGATGATTTACATTACTTCTGGAATATCAAAAAATGTAAAAATTCATGCGCTGTACATTCTCCATGATTAGACCTCTGTGCTTCATGCAGGTGTACATTCTCCATGATTAGACCTCTGTGCTTCATGCAGGTGTACATTCTCCATGATTAGACCTCTGTGCTTCATGCTGTACATTCTCCATGATTAGACCTCTGTGCTTCATGCTGTACATTCTCCATGATTAGACCTCTGTGCTTCATGCTGTATATTCTCCATGATTAGACCTCTGTGCTTCATGCAGGTGTACATTCTCCATGATTAGACCTCTGTGCTTCATGCTGTACATTCTCCATGATTAGACCTCTGTGCTTCATGCAGGTGTACATTCTCCATGATTAGACCTCTGTGCTTCATGCAGGTGTACATTCTCCATGATTAGACCTCTGTGCTTCATACAGGTGTACATTCTCCATGATTAGACCTCTGTGCTTCATGCTGTACATTCTCCATGATTAGACCTCTGTGCTTCATGCTGTACATTCTCCATGATTAGACCTCTGTGCTTCATGCTGTACATTCTCCATGATTAGACCTCTGTGCTTCATACAGGTGTACATTCTCCATGATTAGACCTCTGTGCTTCATGCTGTACATTCTCCATGATTAGACCTCTGTGCTTCATGCTGTACATTCTCCATGATTAGACCTCTGTGCTTCATACTGTACATTATCCATGATTAGACCTCTGTGCTTCATGCAGGTGTACATTCTCCATGATTAGACCTCTGTGCTTCATGCTGTACATTCTCCATGATTAGACCTCTGTGCTTCATGCTGTACATTCTCCATGATTAGACCTCTGTGCTTCATACAGGTGTACATTCTCCATGATTAGACCTCTGTGCTTCATGCTGTACATTCTCCATGATTAGACCTCTGTGCTTCATGCTGTACATTCTCCATGATTAGACCTCTGTGCTTCATGCAGGTGTACATTCTCCATGATTAGACCTCTGTGCTTCATGCAGGTGTACATTCTCCATGATTAGACCTCTGTGCTTCATGCTGTACATTCTCCATGATTAGACCTCTGTGCTTCATGCTGTACATTCTCCATGATTAGACCTCTGTGCTTCATGCTGTACATTCTCCATGATTAGACCTCTGTGCTTCATGCTGTACATTCTCCATGATTAGACCTCTGTGCTTCATACAGGTGTACATTCTCCATGATTAGACCTCTGTGCTTCATGCTGTACATTCTCCATGATTAGACCTCTGTGCTTCATGCTGTACATTCTCCATGATTAGACCTCTGTGCTTCATACTGTACATTCTCCATGATTAGACCTCTGTGCTTCATGCTGTACATTCTCCATGATTAGACCTCTGTGCTTCATGCTGTACATTCTCCATGATTAGATCTCTGTGCTTCATGCTGTACATTCTCCATGATTAGACCTCTGTGCTTCATACAGGTGTACATTCTCCATGATTAGACCTCTGTGCTTCATGCTGTACATTCTCCATGATTAGACCTCTGTGCTTCATGCTGTACATTCTCCATGATTAGACCTCTGTGCTTCATACTGTACATTCTCCATGATTAGACCTCTGTGCTTCATGCTGTACATTCTCCATGATTAGACCTCTGTGCTTCATGCTGTACATTCTCCATGATTAGACCTCTGTGCTTCATGCTGTACATTCTCCATGATTAGACCTCTGTGCTTCATACAGGTGTACATTCTCCATGATTAGACCTCTGTGCTTCATGCTGTACATTCTCCATGATTAGACCTCTGTGCTTCATGCAGGTGTATATTCTCCATGATTAGACCTCTGTGCTTCATGCAGGTGTACATTCTCCATGATTAGACCTCTGTGCTTCATGCTGTATATTCTCCATGATTAGACCTCTGTGCTTCATGCAGGTGTACATTCTCCATGATTAGACCTCTGTGCTTCATGCTGTACATTCTCCATGATTAGACCTCTGTGCTTCATGCAGGTGTACATTCTCCATGATTAGACCTCTGTGCTTCATGCAGGTGTACATTCTCCATGATTAGACCTCTGTGCTTCATACAGGTGTACATTCTCCATGATTAGACCTCTGTGCTTCATGCTGTACATTCTCCATGATTAGACCTCTGTGCTTCATGCTGTACATTCTCCATGATTAGACCTCTGTGCTTCATGCTGTACATTCTCCATGATTAGACCTCTGTGCTTCATACAGGTGTACATTCTCCATGATTAGACCTCTGTGCTTCATGCTGTACATTCTCCATGATTAGACCTCTGTGCTTCATGCTGTACATTCTCCATGATTAGACCTCTGTGCTTCATGCTGTACATTCTCCATGATTAGACCTCTGTGCTTCATACTGTACATTCTCCATGATTAGACCTCTGTGCTTCATGCAGGTGAAATAAATATTTCATGTTAATGCATCAGATTTTTGAAAAAAAAGTAGTAGGGTCCTTCAAGAAAAAGTAGGGAAATGTAGGAAAAGTAGGGCCTACTTGACAGCCTGTACATTGGTTAAATTGCTTAACAATTATGAAGTACACTAGTTGTATTATTCACACACCCAGCTTGGAAGCGTTTATGAGCCAAAGTCTGCTTTGATTTCTTAGTTTTTTATTGACTTTTTATTCTGTTCCTCAATCATTCTTTTACTTCTCTCATGTACTAACAGTTGTGTTAGTCAATTTGTTTTGATCAGGTCAAAGGTAATTAATTCATATCGGAACATTTCCCAACTATGCACATAACTGTTCTTTGTTGTTTATTCTGGCACTGATACAAGCAGATTTTGATATTTCATAATTCAACGACCAGGTGTAGTCAGTTCAGCACAATTCCATATTGCATCAGAAATGCATCACTGTCTACAGCATCTAAAAATCAATGAAGGATTCCTAATAAATGCGCCATTCCCTCATTGTTTTATGGACAGACTCTGATACTCTCAAGTATCTGGCACTTGTATTTTTACAGTAGCATTAACAAGCATTTCTCAATTAAATATAAGTAAAAGGACACTTGTGTTAATAAATAATCACAGCTATGTAGCAAAAAGATTCGAAGTAAAACAAACAGATTCAAAGTAAAACAAAAACATTCAAAAGAATTTAAATGTTTCATTTTGTTAATAAATTTACAAAACTTTTAGCAATATAATGTTATACAAAATTGGGTTAGAATAAATGTCTAAAGGAAATTAGCAAACCAGTCTTTGTTATTAGGTGTTTCATCTTGAAAAAGATCAAGGTTGAATCTTGGAAAAAGACATCAATTGTTAACAAGATAATGTTTATAACTCATCTTTGTAGAAGGTTTGTATTTAACACATGCTTATTGAAAATGACTTTGTACAAAAGCACTGGGTTCTTTGTTTTTAGCATATTTAGCCCACAATTAAATATTTGTACACTGCTCTTCTTACACTAACCTTAGACAATAGATAGTTCCCACATTTACAATATTTACCTCCCTTATTCAGAATTGTCGGCCATATTGATAGGCAAATTCCTTAAATTGTATAGGGAATATAATGTAAACAATGGTAATCAGATTAAAAATTAACTTATTTATTATGCTTATGTGGGCAATTCGCTCAGTAAGTTGAAGAAAAAGTGGTTGTCACATGCAAACAAAAAATTCTTAACAAATATTTGGCATACATCTAACACGTTTTAATATTAATTGCCATGTAGTAGACAATCCTGGAATAAAATCATAGAAATCATTTAACAGTTCTATACAACAATTTCAAAACATGCTTGAGAAACAATTATCATGGACATGTTTATAACCCAGCACCATTTTTCAGGTTGTGTATAGAGCTCATTCTTTCTAATAAATACTTCTGTACGACCAACACAAAAATACTAGATGCCCAAGGGCAAGATGTTGAGCTCGCTAATTGCCATGAGATGAAGAGAATAGGGTCAAGTATTGTGAAAATCCCCAAATAAATGACAGTGTAATATTCCGGACAAAATGTTTTAGTCCCATTTTTGATGTTTGACCTTTGAGCTACTAACACAAGTCTTGCATGCAACACATGGTGGACATTTATTCCAAGTCATTTGAAATTCTCCCAGTAAATGACTAAGTAATGATCCGGAAAAAATAAAATATGGACGGATGGGCGCACATACACCGATCCACCATTGTAGCAACAATGTCGAGCTCACCGCAAGAGGTTTTGACAATAAATGATTTTGGGGATATGGAAAAATTCATCGCAAATAGACAAATATCATTAAATCTACCTAATGATTAACTGCATCGCAATGTTTGGTCCAATTTATATATATAATCAGGAATTCAAATTTATATGAAGATAAATATTAAAAGGATCTATAAAAATAAATATAATCAAACAATTATATAACAATCATATTACAAACATATCATTTCATTACAGCAACAATACAATAAATAAAAAGCAAGTAAAAATCAGCCTACATGTATAGTCATGCAGTCTAGGATGTGACATAAGAGAACACAAGATAATGTTAAGATATCTGCTGACTTGATAATCTGCCCGATTGATAGTTTAGTTGGTAGAGCTATTAACTGACACTTAGGCATGGGCCCGTATTCAATATACATCTTAAGTGTTGAACATTTATCTTAAATCCTAAGATCTCCATTAAATTTAAGATTTAATAATGAACGGAATAATGAAGGACAGTGGAAAATAAACAAGAGGGCCATGATGGCCCTATATCGCTCACCCGAGTACACTGCCATTCGTATGTACAAATAATAATTCATATTTAAAGTTGTTTTTACGAAAAAATAATTTGTTTTTACTTAATACAATTTCGTAATTATGAAATACTAATTAGTTTTTTACGAAAAAATCATTAGTTTTTACGAAATACTTTTTCGTATTTACAAAATAATAATTCGTATTGACAAAAATGAGGCATTTTTACCAAATGATAATTGTTTTTACAAAAAAATTACGAAATAATAATTTGTATTTACGAAATAATTCATACTTAAAAAAATAATTCGGACCGTCGAAAGAGGACCACCTAAGGATCATTTCAGCAAAATTTATCAAGTGGTTTTGGAGGAAATGTCATTTATAATTTTCACTATATACATATAGGGAACAAGCCACGCCCCCTGGCGGCCATCTTTTTTGACAGAATAATTTATGCAATCTTGTAAGAGGACCACTAGACTGCACACCAAATATCAAAGCCTTAGACCTTATGGGACAAGAAGATTTTCAAAGTTTACACTTTTAAAATCTATTTTAGCTCCTGTGGCCTACTTATGCAACAGATTGGAACCATTTATATAACTTTGAAAGAGGACCACCTAAGGATCATTCGTGAAAAGTTTGGTCAAAATCTATTTTCCACTATGTACATATAGGGAACAAACCCCGTCCCCGGGCGGCCAACTTTTTTGACGAAACCTAATAATTTATGCAATCTTGTAAGAGGACTACTAGACAATGCTACACACCAAATATCAAAGCTCTAGACCTGAAGGTTCTGGACAAGAAGAATTTCAAAGTTTCAACACCTTTTTAGCTGCTGTGACCTAATTATGCAGTGGACCAGAATGATTTATGCAACTTTGAAAGAGGCCCACCCAAGGATCATTCCTGTGAAATTTGAACAAAATCCATTCAGTGGGATAGGATGAGATGTTTAAAGAAACATTCATGAATCATAAATGCTCACCATGAGCACTTCGTGCTCAAGTGAGCTAAAAAGTAGAGAACCGATAAGACAACTGTCTCATGTATATGCATGCATTGTATCATACATATACATATCTACAAGTTATTTAACTGGAAAAAAGATTGGGTAATGAAATAAGGAATATTTTAAATTATTATAAAAGAAAGTAAGAATTAGACAAAAAATAAAATAATTATTATACATGTATTAATATGAAATTTTTCAAATATAACAATACAATTCTACAGATCCATGTTTAAAATAGTAAAATCCTGTAAAAAATAATCAAAATGACCCTTGAGGTTGAGCACCTATAGGAACCCGGATTTTGGTATCATGATAATGCATTTTAGAACAACAATGAAAAGAACAAAAGGTATAGAGAATCATTCCTCAACTGAAGTCTTTCTGAATAATGGTAAGTATTGTTGTTGAGAGAACAAATTTATAATTCGTACAAATTATTTTCACCATATAACTGTTATTATTAATCACAAAATCAGTTGGGTGTCTTCTTAATGACTTGATCATTCAAAGAATAATTGGAAAATATACCTAAAGACAAGCATTAACAATGCATGCATTTTTGTATTCATACAAATAAGATCCTCATAAAGACAACTTGAGAATGTTTTACGAACAACCCTGTTCATAATTAATTTATACATAATGAAGACCTCCCTGGGAAGACCTCATAACCACCATGAACCAAGTTTGCCAAAATCTGTAAAACCGCTAGGCATCTCTGGTAAAAATTCATTTTTACTGGTAAAAAGATTCAAATTTTACAATAAACAAAGAAGGAAATATTGTTTCAGAATGGTAAAGGCGGGCTCTATTTGGCAAGCAATGATGAAACATAAATTCTGATTACACATATCAACAGGTTTTACTGAAAGAAATAAGGCATTTTGAGATCAGTTTCAGATCACATTTTGTTCCATGGGAATTTATCGCAATTATGTACATGGATATTTCTGTTGAAACAACTGATATATATTAACGACAACAAACATCACAGCAGCACCGATGGCTGATCCAAGTTGTGTAATAGCACCACACCATAATAAAGCTTTTCTTCCTTCATACCTGAAGAGTGTTGCTATGGAAACTTTGGAAAATGTCAAAGTCAAATAGACAATCACAAAAGCAGTGACCTGAAAATGAGAACAAATATAAACAGATTAACCCAGTTCACATATATAACTATTTTTAATTTCTAGGAGTTTCCACAGAAGTCTGGAGCACATTAATGAGTTCTGATTCAGATGTTAAGGAATATAATAAAGGATACAGGTTCATCTAAATAAAGCACTTATTTAAAAATGTGTGACAGAGTTGTGATGGAACCAGGCAAAAGTCACTTCATAGTAAAGGAAAGCAAATTAACCATGACAAACTAATTACTCAGTCTATTTTTATTCAGATATTCATTCTGTTACAATTCTTGACCCTATGATGTCAGACATAGCTGAACTGTCATGAATTGTTAAATAAGAAAAGTATTGAAGTAAAGTATTTATTATAGTGTCAACCCTTTTTAAAGGGCCAGCAATTTCTGACTTAAATGAGACACCCATTTTCTTATCACATTTACTTCCCAATTCCTATCCATCAATGCTAGGCACCCGACAGGTAGGCACATGGTAACCATATTTTAACTAGCTGGCGGCTCACCAACTGGCCACATCAGAATGGACCCCTACCAGGTTCGAACCTGCGGCCTCCCACTCCCGAGGTGGATGCCTTTAACCACTCGACTACAGGAGACTCAATATGCAACAATCAACATACTTTTCTCAGTTTTAACAAGAGGGCTATGATGGCCCTATTTTGCTCACCTGAATACACTGCCACTCTGACCGAGTCAGACTAACGTGGCAATACATTGGTATAGGTTCAATAAAAATCCATTCAGCAGTTCAGGAGGAGATATCTTAGCTCTAGGCCTTATGGTTTGGGAAAAGAAGATTTTTACAGTTTATACACTTTTAAATATATTTTTAGCTCCTGTGACCTACTTATGCAACAGATCGGATCCATATATATAACTTTGAAACAGGACCACCCAAGGATCATTCCTGTGAAGTTTGGTTAAAATCCATTGAGTGGTTTAGGAGATGTTGTTTATAGTTTCCACTATATACATATAGGAAACACGGCCCCGCCCCTAGCGGCAATGTTTTTTTATGGAACTTAATAATTTATGCAATCTTGTAAGAGGATCACTGGACAATGCTATACACCAGATATCAAAGCTCTAGGCCTTATGGTTTTGGACAAGAAGATTTTCACAGTTTATACACTTTTAAATATATTTTTAGCTCCTGTGACCTACTTATGCAGCAGGCCGGAACAATATATATAACTTCTGAAGAGGACCACCTTAGGATCATTCCTGTGAAGATTGGACAAAATCCATTCAGTAGTATAGCAGGAGATGTTGTTTAAAGAAAATGTTGTCGCACGACGGACAACGCACATCCAAGGATCCTAAAAGCTCACCATGAGCACTTCCTGCTCAGGTGAGCTAAAAAGTGTAAATTCTTACCACTAGAGGTCCACCTGCATCAGAATTGACAAGAATGGGGGTTGGACTGCCAACAGCCAATACCATGATGTATGCAGCTGTTACGGTGCCAACCAATGACGTTGCTCCAATTTTCACAGCTGACTCAACAGGCAAGAAAAAAGCACCAAAACATGCCAATGGATTTGCAATGTTTGACAATGTCACAGCTAGGTGATAGGATTCTGATCCATACGGCAAACATGCATACGATTGCACAGAAGGTAAAATACCATTGGTAAGTGCATTTGTCCAGCCAATGACAATGAGGAAATAGACGTAACCTAGCAACGACATTTCCCTTTTGGGACTTGAAGATGTAGAAACTGCTGCCTCATCGTTCGACACTGCTCTATACTCATTTTTAGCCTCAAGAAACTGTTCGTTGCTTGAAATAACAACTACATCACTACCCGAGGAGTCCAATTCGTATGATGTTCCCTTCTTATAGTTCACATGTTCTGTTTTACAATATGGTAAATAGTTCAAGACAAAGAAAGCGATTCCACAGGTCACCATCATTGAGAAAACAAAAATGAAAAAATCCTTCACTGGGAAATGTGGCGGAAGATATACGGCCTGTATATGATAGTCTGTTTCATTAGTATCAGGATTAATGAAGCTGGCATTTTCACATTTTGTTTTTCCAACACCTTGGCCGAGTGCAACCAAACTGGGCACCAGACCACTAAATCCCTCTCCAATATAATATGAGGTCATATAATCTGGTTTAAAGATGTTCATAAAAGGTAAGAATACTACCGACGATGTGCAGTCTACAAGAGACAAGAAAAACATAAATATCAGTAAAGCAGTGCTGTGTTCAGCTCCACCAATAGTTGAGGTTTTCATCCAGAAGAAGGCAAGAAGTATTGATGCAACAGATCCAATTAAAACCATAAAGAACACTACTGGTCGTTCGTAAGATTTGTTTGGAGACAGTACACTGAATATTATGTATGTGATTGGTCCAATGTTTGCAATTTGTATCACGACTGTCATGTAAGATGGCAGATTCCAACCCTCTGGTAACTGATCCACTAAGATTGGTAATTCCACCCATATTCCATTGATGGCGATCCATGACCCCATTCCAAACATAACGGTGAAAATGCAAACCAAAATTTTCACATCTGAACAATATTTGCTCCCCATTTTGAGTGTTCTGAATATGTCACACAAACGGGCACTTTATCACTGAAAAAAAACAACAGCATTCAATGAAGAAGTTATAAAATAGTACAAGGGAAGTGTCAATTAAAGGTAGACAGTGTTATTTTGATAAAAAAATCGATCGTCGTAAATTTTGGAATTTCGCATGTTAATGTCTTCATACAGACATGTTCTTTCATTCTGCATCATTACTTTTCTTATGAACCCCTTAAAACCATAAAAATCTTAGCTTAAAAACAGGTATTTCCTATCTTGGCCTATGCGCCGAGTTAGAGCTTTTTATATACCTTGCCAATTTTTCGAAATGCATTTTGGAACGTTTCGTGAGATAAGGTGAAGATCGCTACATAAACAATGCCTGGTCCGTCGATAACGGTAAATAGTTGGATAAAATTATAGTGCTGTATGCGCATGCCCAGTACAGTCTTAAAAATAGATTGAGGATTCCGCTAGCGGCACCACTTTCAGTTTGCGGGCCGGAGGAAAAATTGTATTTTATCAATAGCCCATTGCAATCTTTCGGATTTTTGGCTGAAATCTGTTAGCTAATATGTTGATTGTAATGAAATTGTCTGTTTTTAGCGAATAAGTGAATTTCCCGATTAAATCGCACTATCTACCTTTAAGACAATCAGTACATAACAATCGTATGTTTTTACAAATACAAACAAAAACAGAAATTTCTGCTGTTTCTGTATATAAACTACAATATTATAGATCTAAAAAAGAAACATTACCTCTGGTTAAATGCATTAAAGACACAAACAGATAAAGATTTTCTGCATTCCCTTTAATGGCTTTATCATGTCCACGGACATATAAACCATGTTGTCTGTGTCATGTCGTATACATATAATTATATATAGAAAAAATTGTAAATATATTTTTGACGAGTGCAAATTTGCAAACTAAAATTTATCAAGAATAGACACTGACAAATAACTCCCTGCTTCGAACGTTCAGATACCAGTACTTAATTAATGACATTTTGTTCGGTTGTTTAAAGCAGGGTTGGCAAAGAGACGGGAAATACTCGTATTTCCCAGGACGGCGGGAAATACTATTGATACCATAAGTTTAACCTCTAGGTTTAGTCATACCCTCTCAAGACTGATTATTGATGGATTATTAAGTGACACAAAACACAGAGCATTAATTTAGTCCAAGGCACTTCTTACTAAATAGTATGCTACAAACAAAGTAACAGTACATTGCTGTACATGTATATTAGATCACCTGATTAATTGATGGATTATTAAGTGACACAAAACACAGAGCATAGCCTAAGGCACTTCTAATTACAAAATTATATCCTGAGCATACGATTTTTCTAGCCAGTCTCAAGGCCAATGAGCACAACTGGGGGCCAAATTTTGTGGCACTTGCTTCGGCTATTATATACTGGTAGTATACAAGAGGAAATAGACCATAAATCAATGTATTGCATTTAAAATGCTAAAAGAATAGTAACCTTAAGACCTAATCAGTGGATATAATTTTGTATTAGGAATAGAAAAAGGTCACTCAACAACCGACTGGTGGATCCGGGCCTGTCATTCATATCATTAAAATTCCATGCAGGATCTTTAGGCTTCATATTTTACTATCATGGGATCAGAAGTTGAATGTGCATTTCACCATATTATCATAGTACACAAAGCAATTATTTTGAGAGAGTGAATACACTCTACATCAGCCAGGCACTTTCAATATCCTTATCATACATATAATGTACTTAAGTTGAAAGCATCTGTAAAACACAAATTATTGAACATCCTACGTAACAGAGATCTGTCGTGGTGGCGTTTTTAGAGATAAAAATTGAAGGGGAGTGGTGAAAGTTGAACACCTACTGAATTCATTAGTTTTCTTAAAATATTTTTAATCCATTCAATAATATATATAATATGGAAGGTAATGTAATACTTGGGCCGAAAGTTTTGCAGTATAAAATAATTTAATTCTTTCCTGAATAAGCCTCCTTTCATAGTAATTTTCACATTTTCTTTAAAATTTGTTTAAAAAGAACTATCATGTAACACCAGTAAAGGTAAAATAATGATAATTTGACATCAGAAGAATTTTCTTTTTTTCAACTTTAATTTTCCGCTGCCGTGCAGCCGTCATCAAAATTAATGTTGTTAAATGTTTCAACCTGTCTCAGTAACTGTTCATGACTAGTGTACGGTTCTTTTGTTTTCAATAACGTTGCCGGTGGGTTGAATTTTATGTCGTCTGTCAACTTTGCTAATGAATCCTCAACAAGTGGACATTGGTAAAAAATATTGGTATTTGTATGTCGTTCTGCATTTTTAACAAGATAATACTAGTGGAATTCTCGTGAATGAGTCCTCAAATTTTAGACCCCGAAATGCACCAGAAGCACGTAACCCTTTCTGACATACCTGGGGAGATCTGTCATTTTGTAAAATTTTGGTACTTGTATGAATTGGTCATTCTGTATTTTTGACAAGACACATGGATAACTAGTCATTTCTCAGGAATGAGTCCTCAAATTGTAGACGTAGAAATGCATCAGTAGCCACCATTTCATAAGTATATTGTACAAAATTTCCGGGGGGATCTGACTTGGGGTTGGTACAGGAAGTGGTGTCCCCTGGACATTTTTTAAAATGTTGCCATTTTGTTGGTACTTGTATAAATTGGTTGTTCTGTATTTTAAACAAAATAATACTAGTGCAATTTTCATGAACGAGTCCTCAAATTTTAGACCCAAAATACACCAGAAGCCACCATTTCATACCTATATTGTACAATTTTTGGTCGTTCGTGTCGCTTCGTGTCGCTTTTTAGTGAGACCGCACTCTGATGCCTACATTTGGTTCTACATTTTTGGTCATAATAGACTACATTTTGCTGAAATCTCGAGTATTTTCCAGTATTTCCCACTTTCTTAAATTAAAGGGTATTTCCCATTACCGGGAATTACCAGTGGTAAATACCATGTGGTCCCTGGTTTTAAGTCTTTGATATAACTGAACATGAAGGGCACACGTGATTTCCTGTTTACGTAACATTTAAATGTCGTTAAGTGACAAAAATCAAGAAAACAACTTACGTGTTACAGTTGACGTATATTTATTCATGCAGACTTCTGCACAAAACTACAAGTCATTGACTCTCAAACAAGCAGACAGATTCTCATTGAAGCTTTTTGTCGGTACTGTAGCTGATAGTTTGGTTTACTTTCGCACCGTTATGATGCAATCGGTGTCGCCACATACATTGTCCCGTCAAATAAGTCATATTTCACATTTGCAAGATTTGTCCATTCTGCGTTATTTGCATTATGAAGCAATTATTCGGGGTTCTTAAAATTATGTTAAAATTAAGATTTAGTAGGTTGCATAGCATAAAAAGTAAATTTCACGACTTGACAAAATTAATTTACGCCACCGGTTTCCGTCAAAATGTAAACAAACCTAACTGTGCACAGCATAAACTTGATTTCCATGGCGTTAACGTTAATTTCTGCCTATTTTTGTACATGATTTACAGTTTCTAATTTGAATGGCATTTTAAACCAAAAGCTAAACTATTCTTACTGCGTGTCATTTACGTGTAATTCTTCGTGATATTTCACATGTATATAATTTTGCACTCGGCACAAATTTTGTGTGACACAACAACACGGCTAACTGTGATCACGACTCTCTTTGGATTTCTTCTATGGCAAGTTGCGTTAAAATCTCATAATTGTCAACTAAGCTTTGATTTGCTGTACCATGTCAAAATTACTTAGATTTGACACTTGAGTTTCATTTATTAAGCAACAGAATAAGAGGAATAGGCTAACACAATGTTTTCTCAGCTATCATCTGGAACAGACTGTTAATATTTTTTTCAGTTGACTTACGCATTTTGAAATGTTATCTATATATTATATAACTAGCATTAAGCAATGGTAGATTTAATTTCATGGCTAAATTCTATTCTCATGGATTTTTTTTCTCACAGTAGTGATTTCAGATAAGTCAAGTCCAGTAATTCAGCCCCCCCACATATGTCATCACCATTAATTGTATATGTCAGTTCTTTATAATAAGCACAATATACTTAACAGAAGTATGAAAGATAAACTGTTTGTAAAGTTAAACATCTCTGGATGAAAATTCAGTCATCTTAACAGATTCATGAATATATTCTGTGAGATTATGCCTGACCTAATTAATTAGGCCAATTTAGGGTGATAACTTATTTAGTGTATTTCTCTGCACTTTCTTTATAGAACATATTTTGGTTGTCATGGTAACCATGAATGCTGATTATCTCACCTGTGGTCAGTGTCTGAAAGAGTTCCCCCTACAGCGTATCACTCTATTTATTCAACACAAAAAGTTAGACTGTGATGATGACATGGAGGAAATGAAAGCAGATCCTGGTAAGGCATAAAGATCTGGGTCAGGTCCTGGAATTATAACCAGTACATAGTACTGCGTACACTCGCCACTCAAATCTCAATCACAAAATTTACTCATATGAATCTGATAGTGACTCATGAATATTTAGTTTGAGTGTAATATTTAAGATGTTAGAGTGTGGAGAGTGTGGAGTACAGCACTAAAACCCAATAAATGTAAGAGTGTGGAGAGTGTGGAGTACAGCACTAAAACCCAATAAATGTAAGAGTGTGGAGTACAGCACTAAAACCCAATAAATGTAAGACCAACAAGAATATTCAGCACTCATTTGACAATTTCATGCATTTTCCACATTAAAATCTCCACTACCTGACTCAATAGAGTAAATTCTGTGATTTGAGTGCTGAGTGTAAGTATCTATCATAATTCTGGGCCCTGGAACCAGTCTATATATGAGCACTGCTATGGGATTTACAACCTCTTCTGTAAGTGACGTCATTTCAAGAAAACGCAACATGTGATGCCACTATTTGCAAGCAGGAAACACTATTTACTCCATACGGTCACTTCGTTTTCATATTGCCATATGGGGCATATGTTGCTTTCTGTCAGTAAATGGTGACGTCACATGTGCCGTTTTCTGGAAATCACATCATTTAAAGAAGAGGTTGGAAATTGTACAGCGGCGCTTATATAATGAATTGGTTGTTTAGGCCTAAAATACGTCTATTTCCCTTAACCCAACCTACCCAGTACATTACCCCAGCCCAGCCTACCCAGTACATTACCCAGTACATTACCCCAGCCCAGTTTCTTGAATGGTTAACCCAACCTACCCAGTACATTACCCCAGCCCAGTTTCTTGAATGGCTAACCCAACCTACCCAGTACATTACCCCAGCCCAGTTTCTTGAATGGCTAACCCAACCTACCCAGTACATTACCCCAGCCCAGTTTCTTGAATGGTTAACCCAACCTACCCAGTACATTACCCCAGCCCAGTTTCTTGAATGGCTAACCCAACCTACCCAGTACATTACCCCAGCCCAGTTTCTTGAATGGCTACTCCAACCTACCCAGTACATTACCCCAGCCCAGTTTCTTGAATGGTTAACCCAACCTACCCAGTACATTACCCCAGCCCAGTTTCTTGAATGGCTAACCCAACCTACCCAGTACATTACCCCAGTCCAGTTTCTTGAATGGCTAACCCAACCTACCCAGTACATTACCCCAGCCCAGCCTACCCAGTACATTACCCCAGCCCAGTTTCTTGAATGGTTAACCAAACCTACCCAGTACATTACCCCAGCCCTGCCTACCCAGTACATTACCCCAGCCCAGTTTCTTGAATGGCTAACCCAACCTACCCAGTACATTACCCCAGCCCAGTTTCTTGAATGGCTAACCCAACCTACCCAGTACATTACCCCAGCCCAGTTTCTTGAATGGCTAACCCAACCTACCCAGTACATTACCCCAGCCCAGTTTCTTGAATGGCTAACCCAACCTACCCAGTACATTACCCCAGCCCAGTTTCTTGAATGGCTAACCCAACCTACCCAGTACATTACCCCAGCCCAGTTTCTTGAATGGCTAACCCAACCTACCCAGTACATTACCGCAGCCCAGTTTCTTGAATGGCTAACCCAACCTACCCAGTACATTACCCCAGCCCAGTTTCTTGAATGGCTAAAATTCCTGAAGTCTGATATGCTGACCTCTTTCCCTTAAATACAAACATAATGTATAAAAAAACCTTAGAGTTGATTGGGCTTTAAACCAGCTGATTAATGTGATAATGGTCTAACCTGTCTAGCTTTGACTTGTCAGAAATTATGTTACTAATGTACTGATTCATAAGTGCTTGCACCTGAGAGGTTGTCAGGGTAACAAAAATTATTTAACAAATATGAGTTAACACTTACTTGTCTTTAAGTAGAGTCATATTAGGCTTTAAAGTAGGAATAGAGCTTTTGACTAAACCATTAACAGATTTAATTTTAGAAATTTTGTACTAAATCTTCTAGGATCCTATTTTACAAAACAGAAATATTTTCTTTTCCTCATATTTTGTAAGATTGATGGTGTATCATGTAAAATAGCAAGCTGTATTGATATACTGCAAAGTTTAGTCATATGCATATTTTCTGCAATCACTTAAATGGACATTTCTTGATTTCAGAGCTGCGATGTAACAATTGTCCTCAGGGATTCATGACAGCTTGGGCTCTCTTGGTACATGCTCAACTCACACATAATCTGAAAATATTCTTGGAAAATGCTTCCAAAACAGTGTTGAAGGAACCTGACTTACCTGGGAAAGATAATGGAGCACTTCTGCCTGCCAAAGGAAGTATTAAGACTGTGGAAGCTTCCAAAACATGCCAAGGTGAACATGCCGAACCAATCCCTGTTGACCAAAAGCCTGCATTTCAGACTGATGCAAAACAATCTGTGAATGGAGACTCAGGAATACTGGTAACAGAAGAAAGAGATAAATCTTTTAACGTACTGCCACAGCTTAAAATAAGTCCACAGAGTACTGCAGAGCATTGTGTAAAAATGGGATCTAACATCACTATCGCAAAGAATATTATAAGTAACATAGGGAAAGAACCCATTCAGACACAATCTCCAGAAAAGAACGTTAAAAAAATAAGTCCCACTGAGAACAAGGAACCTGTTTGGACAAATCAACGCACCAACATTTCTCAGCCTTCGAATATTTATCAAGTGTTTCCATCCAGTGTTGCTATCGTCCAAAATTCAAACAGAACACCATTCACTTTATCGAAAGGTCAAATTGTAAATACTAATAATATGAAAGTTTTACCAGCAGTAAAGGTGAACCGAACATCAAAAGACTCGCCATCAACTCAACTAGACAGAGATGATAGATCAGCATTGGTACCACAGCCTCGATATTCTGAGGAAGCTTCTACTGATGTCAAGAATGTGACAAAAAATAGTCAGAGTAATCTCCCTTCTGCCCAGCCATTTCCTGGCTTACCTTTGTGTGACAAACAACCAAAACTTGATCACTCATTATCTGAAGATAATTCACTGTTAAACAGAGCTAACAATGTTGACATGGAAATTGGAAAAACAAAGGAACCAGGTTCTTCTGAAAAGCAATGTTTAGAAGAGGTAAGAATGGATGTATCTTCACAAGAGTGCTGTGATAGTCAAGACTGTGGTGTTAAAGTCATACCTGGTTCTCATGAACATTTGAAAAAATGTTGCAATGCTGTTGTACCTAAGAAACGGAAAAGACACATGGAACTAAAGCATATGCCTTTTGCATGGAGTTCTAGTCGCTATGCAAGCAGAAAACTGCTTCACAGATCCATCACCTCTAGTTCAGCTAGATCCACTTCTAGCCAGTTCCTGAATAAGGCATCATCAAATACAATTTATATTGATCTTGAACCAGACTCAATGGCTTGTAGTGGAAAGCAAGGTCAAGGTAACGATGAAACAAGTTTCAAGGTCACTCGGTCGTCTTCTGCTGTTGATATTACTACAAATGAGACATCCTCACAGATGCCAACCTTTGGAACTCAAAGCAAACAGAGGTCCTTGATATTGAAGCCATGCTCTGTGTTCTCTATTCCATTGACATATGCAATTCCAACATCTCAAACTGCTTCCTATGTGGTCACACCTCCTAAATCAAAAGCTGCAAAACCATTGGTTGAATTGAAATTAGAGCCTGGTTCCAGTATTTTACCATCATCAACTTGTGGAACGGATGAGAACCAGACCACATTAGCTTTGCAGCAAGCAAACACATTAACTTCATCTGTTGTGACGGTTAGAAATAATGCCAAAGTAATAGGTAGATCACGCCAACCACTATCTAAACCCTTCAAGTGTGACAACTGTCCCTCAGCATTTAACCAAAGAATTCATTTGCAGAAGCATATGAGTAAACACACAGGTATTTATTCTGTTCTATTCATATTCTGTCTGTATTTAATAATCAACATTCAAAATTGTACTTCTATGAAAAATGTGTGCTTTTAACTCAGGCCAATAATTATACATTTAGTTACAATTACACCATCACATGTTCTATTTTGGGCAAATATTTTATAACTAGATTTCTGTAGTTAATCTCCTAGCAGCAAATATCTCTGCTTAAGGTGCATGAAATCTACACCTTCTATCAGTTGATTTTCGATGTTTGAATACAATAATACGCACCTGTTTTTGAATAATTTAATCTGTATTTTTACTTTTTATCAAAAACAACCTACAATCCCTTAAAGGTATGTACACAATCTTGATTTTTGTCACAATATGCTTAGTTGCAGATTTGAGAAATTGGTGGTAAATGCCTTCACGTAGATTTAATCCTCAACACTGTATTACTTTGCTTTAATACATCTCACCCAAAACCACAGTTACAAGAGTCTGATATTGGTAATTTTTATCTTGACCTATTGGCTGAATTAGCACTAGCATAGGAAATAACTAAATCTGACTTGTGTTTTGCAGTTCCAGGAAACTTTTAAGTGCAGTGTTTAGATTGTGTCTATATGAAGGCATTAACATGACATTTTCTCAAAACTATCACTTATATTTTAATAAAAAATCTTCCTTTAACCTTATATTTCTGAATGATAACTAGAACAATGTCACTCACAGCTCAAATCAGATACCTGCCTCCAAATTGTTACAAGCAATCTCATTGGTCATCAGATCACTCATTACTATTCATAAAAAATAGAACTTTGACAGTCAACTTTTCCACAATACAGAAGTGATGACAGAATATGTTCCATGTGTACTGATAATGACCCTTGATAAGAAATTATTATCTCACACCTACCTTTTGTGTGCTTATGATATATAATTGGACCTCGTTTATTCTAATTCATTGGGTCCAACTTTTTTTTTGGAATAAAACATGATTTCTAATAACCCATTTTAATTTTTCATGCCTAAGAACAGGGTAGTTGAACAAGTGACTTTTTGTTTCGTGCCGTGTAGTAAACAAAAAATCACTTGATAAACCACCCTGAAGAAGATACATTGGGCCCTGATATTTATTTCAGATGATACTATGTATTCGGATAGAAGGTTGGCGAATAAATGAGGTCCAAATGTATGATAATATTCATGAGCATTTTACTGAATTTTGTTTCTGTAGGAATAAAACCATATAAGTGTGGAGAGTGTAACTACGCTACAGTTGAGAGATCTCACCTCAAAGTACATATAAGAATTCATACAGGTATGGTGTTCCACAGGAGATTGTCACGATATCTCTCCCTTTATCTGTTCCACAGTTCTCACCCTTTATCCCTTCTATCTAGAATATCATGGAAAATAGCTTCCTCTCCATTGTTATGCCACAACTCTGAAAGGGGGAGGCATATAGATTTGCCCTTGTCCGTCCGTCCTTCCATCTGTCACAAAATCTTGTGTCACTCATATCTCAAAAGAATATGAGCCAGAGGCATAAAACTTTACAGTTATGTTCACCAGCCTATGTAGTTTTGCACCTGGGGTTTCATGTTAGGCTGTGTCCAGTAAGTGCAGAGTTATGGCCCTTGACTTAGTTAATGTTCACCAGCCTGTGTAGTTGTGCACCTTGGGTTTCGTGTATGACTCGTCCAGTAAATCGTCTAAATGCAAAGTTATTTCTCTTGACTTATCACCATAATCAGTACAGGTTTTCACTTGGTAATTTTGACACATTTCTAGTTTTTGGATGGTACCTGAGCGGTACCGTCTATAGTAGTGTGGCAATTTGAGAGGCATACAGCAATTGGTTCCCGTTTTCAAAACACAAAAAAGACTGAAAGCCGGTAAAAAGCCGAAAATGACCTCATCCTAAGTACTTGCAACAAAGTAGTCACAAAATTCACCCAACAAAGTAATACGAGTATCATAAATGATTCAAGACAATGAAATGTTGAAAAATTGACAAGCTGAAGTGGTTTGTGAACTAATAAGCTGTTTCCATCAAGCTCAAAGGGTTTAAAGACGATTTCGGTAACGACGGTAGTTTTTGCGTATTTATGCGGAGGTCGATGGGAGATGCGGAGTTACGTCTGGATAGGCGGGACTTTTTATGTTGTTGTGCGTCTTTTTATCTAGTTGTTACCGTGTATTTGACCATACATTGCACCTGTCTTCAATGTTGTGCATCAATATGGACCGTCATTCAACCAAAGATGCATCAATAGGCGCCTAACTTGTATGGTGTTTGTCATTTTATATAGTTGCTGGCGTATACATGGTGTGCATGCTTAAACAGTGTGCATTTAGGGACCTCCATTGATATGCGCATATTTGATTCTTCAATTGTTTTCGGATAGATACTGATATGCAGCGTTCACAAGACTTTAAATGCCAGGTGAGCACTATAAACGCGGTAAATTTGTTAAGCGAATGCACATAGAAGAGTGTACTCGGGCTCAGACTGCGTTTAAAGGATATATATAAATTGATGACAAGTGATTGCTGTTGTTGTTCTTTATTACTATTTATCGTAGATATGGTCTCGTTGTGCACGACTACGAAAAATTATCGATGTCATATGAACATCTCACTCTATTTACCTCCCTTGTTCTTAACTGTTGGCCATTTTGATAGGCAAAACTGATAAGCCCTTATAGGAGTTATTTCCCAATATGTGATAATTGAGAAGATACCAAGAGAATTTGTATGTGACATCCACTTTTTCTTCAACTTACTGAGCCAAATGCCCACATGAGCATCATGAGTAAGTTATTTTTTATATATCGGATTAGTTTATCATCGTTAACATTATATTATTATATTCCCTATAATATTGAAGGAAATTTGCGCATCAAAATTGCAGACAATTCTGAACAATGGAGGTAAATATTGTAGATGTGAGAACTATGTATTGGAAAATACCCCCACCACAACAAGATAACTCATAACCTATGGCAAGCTAGTATTAACATAACTTTAAAAAGAAAGAACCCCAAAGAAACTTGCTGATTAAATATTGCAAATTACGGAAAAAAATGTCTGCCTACGTCGCAGCCGTATCACGCGTGAAGTGCACTGTAAACAAGCTAGCGCACATTAACTCAGCGGACAAAAGTACAAGATAGTGTACAGTAGGTAGATAACTCAGTGGACGATAGTGGCAAGTTAGTGTACAGTAGGTAGATAACTCAGCGGACGATAGTGGCAAGTTAGTGTACAGTAGGTAGATACCTCAGCGGACGATAGTGGCAAGTTAGTGTACAGTAGGTAGATAACTCAGCGGACGATAGTGGCAAGTTAGTGTACAGTAGGTAGATAACTCAGCGGACGATAGTGGCAAGTTAGTGTACAGTAGGTAGATACCTCAGCGGACGATAGTGGCAAGTTAGTGTACAGTAGGTAGATACCTCAGCGGACGATAGTGGCAAGTTAGTGTACAGTAGGTAGATAACTCAGTGGACGATAGTGGCAAGATAGTGTACAGTAGGTAGATAACTCAGTGGACGATAGTGGCAAGATAGTGTACAGTAGGTAGATAACTCAGTGGACGATAGTGGCAAGATAGTGTACAGTAGGTAGATAACTCAGCGGACGATAGTGGCAAGTTAGTGTACAGTAGGTAGATACCTCAGCGGACGATAGTGGCAAGTTAGTGTACAGTAGGTAGATAACTCAGCGGACGATAGTGGCAAGTTAGTGTACAGTAGGTAGATAACTCAGCGGACGATAGTGGCAAGTTAGTGTACAGTAGGTAGATACCTCAGCGGACGATAGTGGCAAGTTAGTGTACAGTAGGTAGATAACTCAGCGGACGATAGTGGCAAGTTAGTGTACAGTAGGTAGATACCTCAGCGGACGATAGTGGCAAGTTAGTGTACAGTAGGTAGATAACTCAGTGGACGATAGTGGCAAGATAGTGTACAGTAGGTAGATAACTCAGTGGACGATAGTGGCAAGATAGTGTACAGTAGGTAGATAACTCAGTGGACGATAGTGGCAAGATAGTGTACAGTAGGTAGATAACTCAGCGGACGATAGTGGCAAGTTAGTGTACAGTAGGTAGATACCTCAGCGGACGATAGTGGCAAGTTAGTGTACAGTAGGTAGATAACTCAGCGGACGATAGTGGCAAGTTAGTGTACAGTAGGTAGATAACTCAGCGGACGATAGTGGCAAGTTAGTGTACAGTAGGTAGATACCTCAGCGGACGATAGTGGCAAGTTAGTGTACAGTAGGTAGATAACTCAGTGGACGATAGTGGCAAGTTAGTGTACAGTAGGTAGATACCTCAGCGGACGATAGTGGCAAGTTAGTGTACAGTAGGTAGATACCTCAGCGGACGATAGTGGCAAGTTAGTGTACAGTAGGTAGATACCTCAGCGGACGATAGTGGCAAGTTAGTGTACAGTAGGTAGATACCTCAGCGGACGATAGTGGCAAGATAGTGTACAGTAGGTAGATACCTCAGCGGATGATAGTGGCAAGATAGTGTACAGTAGGTAGATACCTCAGCGGACGATAGTGGCAAGATAGTGTACAGTAGGTAGATACCTCAGCGGACGATAGTGGCAAGTTAGTGTACAGTAGGTAGATACCTCAGCGGACGATAGTGGCAAGTTAGTGTACAGTAGGTAGATAACTCAGCGGACGATAGTGGCAAGTTAGTGTACAGTAGGTAGATACCTCAGCGGACGATAGTGGCAAGTTAGTGTACAGTAGGCAGAGATATGTATACAAGAAAATGGTGCAACATCTAATATATCTGACGAACAATTATACGTCTATTGAAATCATGAGACATGCAATTTTCCGGCATCTTTCCGTTGAATATCGACGATTAACGGAAACTGTTCTAAATTGAATAAATTCACATACTTTTTGTTTAATTGTCGACAGTTAAATATTAACTACTGAAATATTAATAACAACAGGTAAAAAAGTACAGTTTAATAAAAAAGAATAATATGCTTCACTATGATAAGATGGCGTGTTGTGAACTGTTAGGACCCATTTCTAGAACAAGTCGGATTGAAGATGTCTTGGACATTTCTGACTTATGATTTTGTTTTATTCCATATTCCATGCAAACCATCTGACATATTTACACATACTTTGATATTATAAAACTGTTTAGTTACAAAAAGGAAACTTGTATGCAACGAGTTGCCAGCTTGGCTACAGAGACAAGTGGTACAGTCCCACAGCACTTTTGTGCTTTGATTTGTATTTGGTTACATTATTGATCACTAGTGGATGCAGGGGGTGGGGGCGCGCCTGCCCTCCGAAAATTCCCGAACCTTACATTCTGATTTATTGTTGAACTATATTCTATAATGATCATGCTTACATGTATGCTATGTTATTTTATCCCACCGTTTTTAAAAGGCTTCAGCAAAACTAAAAAATGACAAAAAATGACACCCCCTCCCCTCTAAGCCCAAATCCTGGATCCACTCCTGATGATATAATTTAATAAAAAAATTGGTTCTAGGATTACCTGTTGGCAATTAATAGTTTAATACAACAAAAATATTGCATAAATTGTCTGGGAATATTGCTACATTTGAATACCAGTATTTTCTTTTCAAGGAAACATCATAATTATGTATAATTATGATAAATATTTTGGTCATTTTATAGATATATAGTTGTATTTTGTAAAGATGATAATTTTGTGCATGTGTTGATAATGTTTTGGATAACAATTTAAATTTTGGTGGCTTTTTGTATTAACTTTATAACCATTCTGAATAAAACTCAGTATTACGTCAAAATCTGTATTTATGTAGCTAAAGCCAGATTGCTGATTATTGAATTAAATATGCTTCTTTTGTAGGGGAGAAACCATTTAAGTGTACATATTGTGAGTATGCCACAGCACAGAACAGTACATTGAAGATTCATCTTAAACGTCACCATGGCGGTAAAATGTTCCACTGCAGATCATGTGATAAACAGTTTACACAGAAAGAACAGCTTGAAGTTCATGAATGGGAACATGGAAGTAAAGAGGTTGTCTCCCCTCAACTGAAGGTAATGATAAATCCAAGTTATACACTTAACAAAACTTACAAGTGTGCACTTTTTATGTCAAATCACTTTTATTGGTTACCATTTCTACACTAGATTTTGTATATTGGCTATTGGCTACGTGTAGATCATGATTCTAATTTAGAATTTATCAATTTAAATAACAAGATGCCTTGAGTCAGGGTGTGCACATGCGCCATTAGACCCTTTCCAACCAATCATATCATCTTTAATAGGGAGCTGCAGTTTTGATTTTTATCGCATCATCTCATTTATTGATTTTATTTGTTCAGTCCGTGTGTTTATGACATGAAATAAATAAAAGTATAATGCCAGTTATCTATGCTATATATGTTGAAAATTGCAGCAAGATCAGACTAATATTGACCGAGATACGGTCATATGTATACCTGCACTCATAAGTTTAGTTGAGTGTAGATTGTGTTATTTTCGATTGTCTTGTTTTCATGAGAAATTTACCAGTATAAAGGAAGTTGTTTTAATTCATTGCTAGTGACAAATGCCAACATTTAGTTGATATAAACATTGTCCAACAATGGCAAAGCATTCATGTGATACTGAATCCAGTCTGAGTACTGTCTAGTGAAAATTGATTACACAGTGGGGTTTTTCGGGCCTTATATCTTTCACCTTAATCTGTGAATAAATTCCCCCCATACATGATTGTCAGAAACCCAGACACACTGGCCAGTAAAATAACATATCCCCTGATACTGAATGATCCATAATTTACATGTCTGTACCACTGAATTGTAATGAATACAAGGTTTGGAAACATATAAACTTAGAAAAGCATAAAATCTTTTCCACTCGCACCACTTTTCTTTCTCAAAGGGCCCACACAATGCCCATGAATAAGGAAAAGAATGCTGCTACATGTGTGTCTGTTTGTCTGTCTCCATGTAGCTTTGCTTTTGCACAGACTAATATTATACTTGCATATTTTACTCCATATATATTCTTTATTTGAGCTGTACCACGATAAAACCTGTATTAGTGACCAAAAAGTCCACTTTCAGGTTTTTAGCTCACCTGAGCACGAAGTTATCATGGTGAGCTTTTATTTAATTTTCTGACGGATATATTTTTCAACTTTCATTTAATACTAAAAATATTAAAATCAGATGTCTACTTTTCTATTTATAGCGATTTCAATATTAAGAACCAACTACAAAAGTAAGCTATAAAATGATGACGTCGTGTCAGAAATGCTTTACTGAAACATACATTAAATCTTAAAAGAAACACTCTTGTTTTAGACTTCAGAGGATGTCAAATTTCTAATTCATACCGAAGACTTCAATCAAGATGCAGGGACAAATCAATTGGCCAATCAAATGTTTGATGACAGTTTAAAAAAGAACTGTATGTTTGATGACAGTTTATAACCAATCAGATGCTTGAAGTCATTTTATAAACCAATTAAATGGTTGATTACAGTTTATAACCAATCAGATGCTTGAAGTCATTTTATAAACCAATCAGATGTTTGATGACAGTTTATAACCAATCAGATGCTTGAAGTCATTTTATAAACCAATCAGATGTTTGATTACAGTTTAAAAACCAATTAAATTTGATGACAGTTTATACACCCACCAATCAAATATGTTTGGCAATTAAGAGATTTATGCATATTGTTTGGCTATTGAGGTATTATTATTTTATACATATTCAAACAGTTAAGAACTGGAGTTAGGGTTATTTGATTCTTTCAGAATTACCAACTTGAATTTTTGTCTCCTTGGCTAGTGATTTGTTAGAGGTTTTGGAATGGGTTAGCTGTTTCTGTAACTGTGTTACATTTCTTCCGTTTGTTAACCAGTTTGCAGTACCTATGTATTAGTTTATTATTGAATTCCAAAGAAAAGTGTGCTCTATTTTAGCAGTATTGTGTTTATATCGTTTAATATTTATTTTTGACATTAAAAATATTGCGTACAAAATCGGGAACTGGAAAAGAATAAATTTGCCAATACTGAAGTGCTGACGGTGAATATAGCTTTACTTACATACTGGTGTGAAGTTAGCTGCAGCAGCAATAAAAGCAGTACAACAAAACTTCACTTAAAGACCACCTCAATAATAAGACCACCTCAAAATTAAGAACACAATTTTCAAGTCCATTTTCCCTGTTTTGCTCTATATTCGACCTCAATATTAAGACCACCTCAATAATAAGACTGGTTTTCAAGGGTCCCATAGGTGGTCTTATTATTGAGGTTTTACTTTATTTACTTTACTCCTGTTACTGCTAGAAGTAAGATAATGAATAATGAGAGAAATGCACTGCTGTTACTGTGGCAGTAAGATGTATAACAGTACAAGGGGTGTCTTACTGCTAGCAGTAAGAGGTATAACAGTACAAGGGGTTTCTTACTGCTAGCAGTAAGAGGTATAACAGTACAAGGGGTGTCTTACTGCTAGAAGTAAGATAATGAATAATGAGAGAAATGCACTGCTGTTACTGTGGCAGTAAGAAGTATAACAGTACAAGGGGTGTCTTACTGCTAGCAGTAAGAGGTATAACAGTACAAGGGGTTTCTTACTGCTAGCAGTAAGAGGTATAACAGTACAAGGGGTTTCTTACTGCTAGCAGTAAGAGGTATAACAGTACAAGGGGTTTCTTACTGCTAGCAGTAAGAGGTATAACAGTACAAGGGGTGTCTTACTGCTAGAAGTAAGATAATGAATAATGAGAGAAATGCACTGCTGTTACTGTGGCAGTAAGAGGTATAACAGTACAAGGGGTGTCTTACTGCTAGCAGTAAGAGGTATAACAGTACAAGGGGTTTCTTACTGCTAGCAGTAAGAGGTATAACAGTACAAGGGGTGTCTTACTGCTAGCAGTAAGAGGTATAACAGTACAAGGGGTGTTTTATTGCTAGCAGTAAGAGGTATAACAGTACACGGGGTGTCTTACTGCTAGCAGTAAGAGGTATAACAGTACAAGGGGTGTCTTACTGCTAGCAGTAAGAGGTATAACAGTACAAGGGGTGTCTTACTGCTAGCAGTAAGAGGTATAACAGTACAAGGGGTGTCTTACTGCTAGCAGTAAGAGGTATAACAGTACAAGGGGTGTCTTACTGCTAGCAGTAAGAGGTATAACAGTACAAGGGGTGTCTTACTGCTAGCAGTAAGAGGTATAACAGTACAAGGGGTTTCTTACTGCTAGCAGTAAGAGGTATAACAGTACAAGGGGTGTCTTACTGCTAGCAGTAAGAGGTATAACAGTACAAGGGGTGTCTTACTGCTAGCAGTAAGAGGTATAACAGTACAAGGGGTGTCTTACTGCAAACAGTAGCATTATGGAGTTTTACTGCTGTTACTGCTAACTTCACACTGGTTATTTACATTATACACATTAATTTCGTTGCAATATTAATATTTGCATGGAATATCTAATGGATTGAATTATTTATTGAAGTCTAATTACATTTTGTATTAATCATCATAATTGTTGTTGTTAGCCTTTCATATTAAGTCATTAATTATTATCATAACCATACATTATACATTATTCATGGGAGATAGATATATCATTTAATCTCTTCATGTTTTATCATTGCTTGACTTACAATAGCAGTACAATATGACCATAATTTGATAACTCTACATTCCTGATCCTTGTCTTGGTTAAATGAAATGTCCACTGATATTATTGTTGTTTATTTTGTAAGTATTTGCTGACCTTGGCAAATTGGTGAGCAATTGTGATTAGCATATGTCTGCCATCTGTCATTGACCCTTGAAAATTGCTTCAAACATTATCATCTCCAAAACCACTTCTCCAATTTTGATCAAACTTTACAGGAAAAGTCTTCGTATGATCCTCTACCAAAAAATGCTAACTTTTATAAATATTCTCTCAAACTGATGTTTCGCATGTAAGTTAATTTCTTTCTTATTGTCATTTATAACCCTCTACCAAAAAAGCTAAAGTACTGATAAGCCCTATACAGGTAGACCCCTATGGGATGCAGTGTTCTGTGCTATATGATTTATATACACACTTTAAACATCTCTTCTGAAACTCACTGACAAGTGTAGTTTTGTTCTTACGAAATCTGTGCCTTTTATTTGACTTAGGTTGAATGTATATTATTAAGTGCTATGCATTTTTATCTGTGATAGTTTTAGTGCTGAGAAATTCGGCCATGCTTTATCATTGTAACCTTTGATGCATCCAATATCTAAAGATCTCTTTTATTAGTTCATTTCCTGGTTTAGTTTTCATATACATTTTAGTATGAACAGCTAAAAAGTCTGTATAGATATACATACATTCGAAGAAATCGATATTAACATTCTGTGGTCTACATTTTATTGTTTATGCAGTTATTATCTACTTCATCACCTTTCCATGTGTATTCCATTTTTATACGTCCATTCATAGAACGGGCAGGCGGTTGGTTTGGCGGGCGGTGTCCAGTAAGTTGTCTAATCATAACCAAATTTGGTCAGAATGTGTATGGGCATAATATCTTGGACAAGATTGATAACCAGCCATATAGCTCGAGTCACTCAGGAGTTATCAACATAAAATTATAGAAATTACCTTAAATTTGTCATAACCATAGAATGGGGGTCAGTGCTCTTGTTTGAAAACTGGTAAATGTTGATACTCGTTGAAACTCTGGCAGTTTCTGCCCTCTATTTAAATCATACATTATGGAAATATGATTGATGATTCATATCGTACAACAACTGCTGTGAGATAGCTGTAATGGAAGACAGAAAGTACCAAGTGTCAAAGGACATACACACAACTACGTAATACCCCTATATGAGGGAATAGAATGTACCATAAATGAAACTGATAGGTCAGTAAAATTTGTCAATAACTAGACACCAACTGAATTGTTTGTTTCGTTAACTTGTCAGATAATTATTTGTTTCATTTTGTTGGGTACAATTTGGATGGAATTTGAGAATAATTCATTTTTGTTGGATCCAACCATTATGGGTTTGGTTTATGGTGAAAAGGTGTCATTTTAAAATTACAAAGAATTAATTATTCATCAAGCATTTTCATTCATTGTTTTATTATAACAGTGCATGCAATTAACACTTTGTCATTATTTCTATGTTTTAACAAAACTCACCATTTATTGTGTTCCTGTGTTTGGTCACTTTTTACATTTTCATGCAAGTGCTGTAATACTTATATTTAATGACCGGGCACTTATTAGAATCAATGACACATTCGGGTCAAATCGTCCACAAAAAGTGAAGTGCGATGATTCATACATTAAAAGGGTAATTAGGAAACTGGTGGTGTGAAAGTTAGAATTATTTTGTTTGTTTTATGGGATGAGCCCTTATTAGAGGCCATTAAATTTTTCTAATTTTGACTAATGTGGGGATGGGCGTTTATTAGAGCATGGGCGTTTAATAGAATTATTACGGTATGTGTTTTATCATGACACTATTTGGAGATCAGGGAACCATGATGTGTTTATTGGTGTGAAGTCCAACTGTATTTCTGCTCTTACTGCTGACAGTAGTATACAGTGGAATCCTGTTGGCTCGAACTTATTGGGACTGACAAAATTTGTTCGAGTATAAGGTTGTTCTAGTCAACCGTGGTTGTGAAATAATTAACGTGCGTGTGTAATATGGTGCGTAAGTCTTGTCAATGTGTGTTTAAGTCATGTACTAATGTATACTATTCTTACAAATAATGATAATGAATTATTGCATTAATCAATATTCAAACAACTACAAACAAATTAATTAATGCAGCTTGTTTGCGCGCAATTTTCACAAACATGTGGATAACATGCGCCGTGTCACAATTGAGCTCATTTGCCAGCGTATCTGATTATGAGGTGAGAAAATATATTGTTCGACGGACAAGTGCGAATAATAGTGCATTTTATGTTCAAGGGACCGAATAATTGGTTCGAGAGTTCGAGGCTGTGCTGTTCGAAACAAGAGTAGTAGAACAATATAGATTATATAGGAAATTCATTTGGGACTTCATAATCAGTTCCAGCCAACGGGGTTCCACTGTACTGTGACTTAGCAGTATTACTGCTAGTTCCCCTATAGCAGTGGTAGATAGCAGTATTTCTGCTCTTACTGCTGACAGTAGTATACTGTTACTTAGTAGTATTACTGCTAGTTTTGTATAGCAGTGGTAGGTAGCAGTATTTCTGCTCTTACTGCTGACTGTAGTATACTATTACTTAGTAGTATTAATGCTAGTTTTGTATAGCAGGGGTAGGTAGCAGTATTTCTGCTCTTACTGCTGACAGTTGTATACTATTACTTAGTAGTATTACTGCTAGTTTTGTATAGCAGTGGTAGGTAGCAGTATTTCTGCTCTTACTGCTGACAGTAGTATACTGTTACTTAGTAGTATTACTGCTAGTTTTGTATAGCAGGGGTAGGTAGGAGTATTTCTGCTCTTACTGCTGACAGTAGTATACTGTGACTTAGTAGTATTACTGCTAGTACCGCTATAGCAGTGGTAGGTAGCAGTATTTCTGGTCTTACTGCTGACAGTAGTATACTGTTACTTAGTAGTATTACTGCTAGTACCGCTATAGCAGTGGTAGGTAGCAGTATTTCTGGTCTTACTGCTGACAGTAGTATACTGTTACTTAGTAGTATTACTGCTAGTACCGCTATAGCAGTGGTAGGTAGCAGTATTTCTGCTCTTACTGCTGACAGTTGTATACTGTTACTTAGTAGTATTACTGCTAGTACCGCTATAGCAGTGGTAGGTAGCAGTATTTCTGGTCTTACTGCTGACAGTAGTATACTGTTACTTAGTAGTATTACTGCTAGTACCGCTATAGCAGTGGTAGGTAGCAGTATTTCTGCTCTTACTGCTGACAGTTGTATACTGTTACTTAGTAGTATTACTGCTAGTACCGCTATAGCAGTGGTAGGTAGCAGTATTTCTGCTCTTACTGCTGACAGTTGTATACTGTTACTTAGTAGTATTACTGCTTGTACCGCTATAGCAGTGGTAGGTAGCAGTATTTCTGCTCTTACTGCTGACAGTTGTATACTGTTACTTAGTAGTATTACTGCTATTACCGCTATAGCAGTGGTAGGTAACAGTAGTAAATTTTGATATTTTCAGGGTATTATTGATGCAGAAATTTTATTATTATGTGATATTGTAACTAATATTTACTAAATGCTTAATTATTTGTCCCTTACTGGTTGAAGACTGTAGGTTTGCACCTCTTTTGTCAATCTGTTTTGAATAACCATCAGGGTTACTGACGACATTAGAGCCTAGAGCTTGTGCTCTGTGAAATCCACAGAGTACCACCTGCTAAAGGGCTTTTGTCAAAGTCGGCCCCACTTTTGTCCTATGAATAACTTTGTCATGCATGAATATACTTTCAAAGCCTTAATTGTGCCATTTGCAAGATTCAGTCTACTAAAGTTAAACGTCGAAGATTGTAGCTATATTTCTAGTCAATAACCTTGTCATGCATGGACTAATATTTAAAAAATGTGGCATTAACATTTACAGTAACAAGACAGTTAGCAATTTGAAAAGAATGAGAACTGTCTCAAAGGTCAATGGTACAGTAATAATTAAACCATTCCAGATCCAATTTCTTACCTGGCCTTTACCTTATTAATGTATTAAATGGTTGATATTCATATACGAAAAAGGTACCATTTCCTGAATAGTTACAAAAGCAATCCTTGCATACGGCTGTAGTTTCTAATATTATCTTTACACGGAAAATGTGTGCCATTTCTTTTCTATTTGCCTCCATCCAGTAGGGGACTTTGTATTGCTTGGCAATACATCATTCACTTGTTTTAATTGTCATTTATTGTTAATTGATGAAATTGTTTTTGTTTTGAAATGAATAATGGTAAAATCGAAATTCTGTTTGTTTTATTTCCCCATACTGGTGTTTGTATATTTCCCTTCTCCAGGGACCTAGTTCACAAACAACTGCAACTCAGACCTAGACGACCAAGTATTAAATATTCTTTTTCGGCGCAGCCATATTAACATACTAACATGGCTTTGCTGTTTGCATATCAGTGTTTTGTAAACCGATTTAATCTTTAAGCCACTAAACCACCTTCTCTTCAACCAAACAAAGTTTGTAACCTTGACGTGGAAATAGTTTAAATTTCGATTAGGGGTACGTGACCTTACCGAAATCAACTGAATTTCGGTAAACTTACCAAAATCCACTGAATTGCTTGCGTCAGATAAGCCAATCATCTTTTTTCACGATACTTCTTGTTTCTCCTGTGCTGTTAGAACAGTATAGATTTTAATAAAAATTGGCAAAAGTGTAAAAAAACATTTGCATTCGTTTCAGATTTAAAGATAACAAAAGGCTGTTAGATTTTTTTGCAAATTTTAAGTCTTAAGTCTGAGTTTTAGTCTTAAAATGTTTATGAATAAGGCCCCATGTAGATACTTCATACTTAACTGTAGTTTCTATCCACTAACACCACTGAAACCACATTGGTTTTAGATGACAACCTCTCCAGAGCAATACATGTTGGCAGTTGCACATTTCATCTGTTTTTGAGGGGTTTTTGCTTTGGAGAGGTTAAGTTGGAAGTAAATATCTATCATGGTAAATTGATTATGTTGTTGAAGAGATGTTGTTGCTCAAGACAAGCCCACAACGGAGATATTACGCAGCACAAGAATGGAATAGTTATACAACTTCTGTGGTCAATATTTTTTTTCAGTTTGTTAAATGTAAAAAAAACAGGAATATTTTGTGGGACAATGGTTTTATTGATAACATATCTGTAACAAACTACATGAAGTACTTGCAGAACTTGAATAACAAACCATAGATACAGAGTCAATATTTTCTGATGTATAATACACGTTAAGATAAATCTGAGAGACCGGGCATGCACAGTTATGAATTCTTGACTTGTTGAATAACTGGAATAATGTCACGCAATATGCGTATTGTTTTACAAAATAAAGCAAAGGACTGAAGGTCCAGAGAGGTGCTTCCAAGACTGCACATTTTCCATATTATCATATTAGAAAATTAATATGTGACCATTCGAGTAACTCATTTGACAAAAATGACACAAATAATCCAGAAAAGCCATTTATATCAAGACTCCCGCAATTCCACACTTGATATATTCCTGACAAATCAGCAATTATACTCATCAAATCTATTATAAAATCAGAGGACTTTACATGTTCTATTTTCTTGAGACGATGAATATAGCGGTACTTCAAGTAGACCATCCGGTTGACGATGATAGCAATGATACACTTATTAAAGTGCCTCAAAAATATACAGTAGAACACGATTGTCTGAAGTCTGTTTATTTACTGTATGCACATGCATATATAGAATATAACCACTACTGTCTTTTACTAAAATAATTCAACTGATGCTTATCTTACAGCAGTTGAGTTTTTGAAGACAGACACAAAACCAGCATTTTTGTTGAGGCCGGCACAAGCCATGCAACTTAGTTCTCTCATACCATTAATTCAACACTACTCAATATCACGTTATCAGAAGTGGCAAATTTTGTCAAAACCGAACAATAGCATGCATAGGCCTTTCCACCGTTCTTCATATTCAAAAGGTTAAATGTTGATGAAGTTTATATTATTTTTAATTTGTACATGAAATATTCCTTACCAAGAGGGATGATACTAGGTCCAAACTATAAAGTAGGAAACAGTTCACCACGTTCTCAGAAGAATAATAGGACACCGAGGTGGAACCAGGTTGTGTCTACCGCCTTTGCAAATGGTCATTAGTTTTCCAGAATCACAATGCATGCTCCATACTGTACGGTTCAGTCCTTTGGTTCATTAAAGGTGTTCTACTGAATACAAGTACCAAGGGTGAACAACATCCCACAATTTTGATATTTTAAAGGACAATTCAGTTTTAAGTTGCTTGTAAATAGAATAGATGAGAAAATTATCCAGCTATGTTTCTTATCTTGATTATTTGCCACTTCATTTCAATTAGGTAATCAATCGCCTCCGAAAAAAAGCTGGCCGACATTTCACCATTTCTTCAGATCGGTTCTAAACTTCATATCCATGCCAGCGTAAATACAAGGATTCAGCAAATCATTGAAGAGGCATGCGTAGAACATAATTCGACAACCATTGTCTCTAGGTAATATATGATGATCTGCTGGATTGGTTAATAAACTCAAAGTCATTAACATTAAATGTGGCAAATAACTTATCAAAAACGCAATGGTCACTGCTATCAGCATCTTTGTTATCCTGAGCGTTTTCAATTACTTTTATCTCGATTTTACGTTTGTTGCGTTTGGCTTTCGCCATTCTCGAGACTTTTTGGACTATACGAATATAGCAGACGGTCATAATTGCTGTTGCTGTCAAAGAAACCAGCAGAAGATAAATATTATAGGTCAGGTAGAATACACTAGGAATGCCATTCTGGAAATAATCTTGAACGTAGCACTATGTTCCTAAAATCCCTGGGACACCCGTATCATTAGGCGAGATCCCGTATAGGATAAACACTTGGACTGCGGAAATGAATGACATCACTCCGGTCACAATAAATGAAGCCTTTCTGGCCATTATTACTGTAAATTGTGGTTGAAACGGTGAAGAGATATTCTGATGCCGTTCAATGGTAATTAGCACCAAGGTCAGACCAGAAGCTATGCACGTGTAGTATAAAATAAACCTGAAAATCTTGCAGGATACTCCATCTGAATAGTTGTAAGAGAAGGATTCGGCAATGGTGAAAGGAGAACCGACAGCACAGGCGAAGAGATCGTTACAAGGTAGCA
Organism: Mactromeris polynyma; assembly: GCA_032209605.1. Taxonomy (NCBI): domain Eukaryota; kingdom Metazoa; phylum Mollusca; class Bivalvia; order Venerida; family Mactridae; genus Mactromeris; species Mactromeris polynyma. Next base: position 1,613,149 of record JASFXZ010000031.1, on the reverse strand, counting down.
ACAGAATGAATAATCGATGAACTGTAGAGCTAAACCGGAAGTAGAAAATAATTAAAACACAGGCGTTTCCTACAACACCGATTGGCATGATCAAACACAGGCGTTTCCTACAACACCGATTGGCATGATCAAACACAGGCGTTTCCTACAACACCGATTGGCATGATAAAAAACAGGCGTTTCCTACAACACCGATTGGCATGATCAAACACAAATACACAATGGAAGGCACCAGTTCTGTTGCTTTAATTCCGCTCATCTGCGCTGGTGTCCATGTAAGATTTTCATTTATGTTAGATAATGGTTCAAACATTTTGCCACCTCAGATCAAGTCCTTAAAATTGTCTAAGCACCACTACTCCGGAAACATACAAAGTTATGTGTACACCTCATATGCCGTTTTACACTTTTTATATTATCTCTTGTCGAAACAGTCACTTTAGTTCAAAATTCGTTCCAAAATAGATTGCAAAAGCTTCAAAAACAGAAATTTAGGATTCAATTAAGCATCGGCCTAGTCTTTTAAACACGGGTTTCACAACGTCTGTCTATGTGCGTAACTTCATTCTCCAAACATGATGCAACAAAGCGCTTTGCCCTTCCAGCTGCAGCACAATGCTCGGCGGATTTTGGAGTAACAGCAAACTACGAAACCTTCGACAATATATATATACCACCAGCTTAAACATATATGCTGTGAATCAAAGTTTTTCAACTCGAGTACACACTGACCAATCAGAGTTCACTTCACATTTCACCAAATTCGAATTTAAACATTATTATGGGAGTTTCCTCTGGCTCTTTAACAACTTGACCCTTGAATCGAACCCGGGTCCCATTTAAAACACTCACATGAAACGTTTCGAGTTTTTACTGACGAAGTATTCGCATCCTGAACAAATTGTAAAATCGACCAAAAACGACATTATCTGATGTAGATGGTATCAAGACTTTTCGACCCCTAGACATTTCGACCCTAGTAAATTTGTTAGACTTTTTGACCCCTTGACATTTCGACCCCAGATTTCAAGACACTTCGACCCCTACCTGTTGGACATTTCGACTCCTAATTTATAATACCGTAGTGTATTATGTAACTGAAATTAATTATATACATGTATATATAAATAGCAATTATTTTGTTGAATAACGATGTGATTTTATTGTAATAAAATGAAAAACATAACAAATGAGGTTGAGTTTGTTGTTTTATATATAGTTTTAGAAATTTATATTTTGATGGTGTTTGCCACAATCTTACGAGAAGCCTACATGATGCTAAATTAAGGCACGTCCTTCAAATTTGTGGAAGGATTTAAAAAATGTATGCACATTTAAGGCGACTTATGTATTTATCCCAGGTTTAATAAATCATTCAGTCGTTGATTTTTTTGTAGTATTTCGCACGAGATAATCTAGCGTAGCTAGTATTTATACCCAGTTTACTGTTTTCAATTTATTCGAAGTCTTCGCATTGTGTTGAATAGTTCAACAGTTCGCACTTCATGTATGTGTCTTTTTTATATGTATATCTTCATTCGACAGTGATGTATTAATTACAGTGAACGTTGAACAGTGTTGTATTAATCATTAGCGTGAACATTGAACAGTGTTGTATTAATTAGAATGAACGTTATCAATTGTATATAAGTATTGTTATTGTTCTCTTTAGTATAAGATGTGACTACATATATGAATATTCAATACAATACAATGCGAGACTATTCCTAATTCATGACAGTGTTTTGTTGTTTATTTCTCCTGAATGAATTGTTGATTACGGGATAAATGATTTACTTCCGTTTAAGAGGATCGAATTAGGAAATAAGTGGTAAGAACATCAAGCCATGTAAAAACAACAAAAATACAGACAACCACTTTATATATTCTAAAAGCAGATTGTATACATCATATCCCGACCTTGAGCAAGCTAATAACATGTTTTTAAAAATCGCAACATCAGCTTTCGTCAACCCATTGTTAGGCTTCCGCAACTGAAGACGATCGCACCACGAGTTATCTCCCTTTATCCGTTCTATAGTACTAGTATATGTATATATTAGTTCTATAGGGGATAAAGGGAGATAAGTCTAAAAATGATAAAGGGAGAGAACTCTCCTGTGGGTCAAACATTGTCTGATTGCGAGCACAATGTCCTTCAGTTACACATGCAAAACGTCTTAGACGAGGTTTCTCGGCCATCCAACCTTTAATTCATTATGTATATGACAATCAGCACATTGTCGATATCCGTTCAAGAGTTATAATGATGTTTTGATGTTCATCGACATCTTCCATATTTACTTAATTTGCAAATACATGTACATGTACTTCCTATGCGGGGCACCTCATGAATAGGACATCTTTTATTAGGTGTTTAGAATTCCTTGAATGTATGATCAATTTGTAGCATTTGTTTGTTAAAGTTTTCAATATTTCCTTTGGAGTTTAGTGATTTTTTGGGAGAATAAAGTTGCATTCGAGGAATGTTCTGTTTTATACAGATACAGCTTGTATGTTGAATGTGACCTATCTGCTATGCAATATTATCTACGATGAGTTTTAGTACGAAACATTTGATCGTTTATTATCGTTGTAACCTTTATGTTAAGTGTAAGCACCTGATAAAAAGTATGAGAAAGAAACATTAACAGGAGTAGAAAATAACAGTCCATGTTCGCATTACAAATATTTATGTAATTATCATTCATTTCATTGATTTTTGTTTTTTTAGCTGAGAGAATATCCGTGTGCTTATTTGCATCGTTACGTAAATTTAATGGCATAAGTAGGTCACAGGAACTAAAAATAGATTTTAAAAGTGTAAATACGAAAAAGTATTTCGTAAAAACAAAACACTTTTTCGTAAAAACGAATTACTATTTCATAGAAACGAAATAGTATTTTGTAAAAACGAATTATTTTCTGTAAAAACGAATTATTATTGCGTCCAAACGAATTATTATTTCGTAAAAACATTTTTTTTGTAAATATGAATTATTTCGTAAATACGAATGTACTCGGGTGAGCGATATAGGGCCATCATCGCCCTCTTGTTATTTTAAATTTTGGTATTTTTGACTGGACACTAGATATTAGACTTAAATAATATTAGTATTTATTTTATTACACAATGAAGTACTGCATGCGGACATCTACGCGTCTGTATAAACTTTATATACAGCCCAAGCTGTGGTGACTTTTATTACAATGTACGCAAATGACTATAGCGAGTGATGTCTTTTATTTCAGCAATGTGTCATAAAACTAGTCATATTATGGTGTTGTATGGTAGTATTTAGTAATCTGACTGATCATTATCAACACTTCACTGTAACAATGAGGGTGACTCATTAGAATTTGGTATTGATTTCAAGTGTACGACGTATATTGATCCAGATCTGTGTCAGCAAGTGAATTAAGAGATTCGTATCATTAGTCGGCGACCCGGAAGGGCGCCGACTATATATATATGTGATACTGTCAAAGATATAGCCTAAGTTAGGGATCAGTTATTAAAGTAGATAACATTTGATTTATGTAAAGAAGAGCGCTGTTACAAAAAGAAAGGTTCAGGCCACACCAAATTGATCAGTAGTTCCTCGGATTTTTTTAAGAAAATGATGGGGCGAGCGAGCGAAATTTTTATTTAAATTTTTTTTTTTTACTTCTCAAAATTTCATAGGCGGCGAATTATTTTTTACAATTTTATTTTTCTTATATTTCTCAAAATTTCACTGACGGCGCTTTTTTCCAATTCTACCCTTTTTTAATGAGTATCAAATACAAAAATATTGAGCAATATTGGTTGCAAACTTAAAACTAGACATCAGTCAATCACATAAGCTCGCATTAAGCACCTTGTGCGTAGGTGAGCTACCCACTTCGACTTGAATGTTACCTTGAGACGCACAACTAGTTTATGTTAATGGGTCATATATAAATTCTCCTTAAAATGCTTGGTGGATATGCTTAAGATGTCTTACACATCTACACTTCTGATTGCTATGTTTGCCAAGTTACATTTCCTTGAAAACTGATTAAGTATGTCTTGCCTTAAACTAAATAGGTAATATCTGTCACGCCGACTGACACGACGGGGTGAAAACAGTATTCGTAAGTCTTCTTATGGCATTTCAAGTTTAAAATTATAATGTTCAAAAGCACCATGTTAGTCTTGGCTGAACAGTTTCATCTTATTTCCTCTGTTTTGGACAAAATAATGGTTATATTGTAACGTCTCAGAGTAAGGGGGCTTACCATTTTGTTTTCTAATTTCTAGTTGTGAGGCTATTCCGTTCATAATTTATTATGTGATAACATTTTATTTATTGCCATCAAATGGTGCAGAGGGAGTCTCGAAAGTTTGCGTAGCTTGTAATATAAAATTATTACAAAAACAGAAGATATGTTGTAAAGGCCACACCAAATTGGTAGTTTGTCGGATTTACCGGTCTTTTAATAAAAATAAAGCGAGCATGGAGCTGTATAATATGTGTTTGGTCTGTCTATAATTCTGATCAACACATATGTGTACGATTCGATGCTTCGTTATAAACGTCTTGATTGGGAAAATGCATTAATCTAGGAGAGAATGGAACTACACAACTAGAATTTAGAACACACAATGGTAAGACCCCTTATTTAGTTGTTACATTGTACAGTAGCATTATTTTGCCAAAAACAGAGGAAATCCGATGAAACTGTTTTCAGAACATTATGATTTTAAACTTGAAATGCTATAAGACTTGCTATACAGTTTTCACTTTGTTCCAAATCACCCTGCATGTCAGTGGTTGTGTCCAGATATAACATACATGTATTAAGTTTAAGGCAAGACATACTTAATCAGTTTTCTAGGAAATGTAACTTGGCAAACAGAAGCTATCAGAAGTGTAGATTATGTAAGCCATCTTTGATGCATATCCTTCAAGGTGTTAAAGAGATTAATATGACCCCTTAACAGAAACTAGTTGAGTATCTCATGGTAACATTCAAGTCTAACTTGTGGGTGGCTCACTGATGTCTAGTTTTAAGTTTGCAGCCAGCATTGCTCAATGTTGTGGCACTCATTAAATGGATATAATTGGAGCAAAAAGCACCATCAGTGCTTTTTTATAAATATAAGAAAAATTAAATTATAAATAAAGACCTGCCGCCTGTGAAATTTTGAGAAGTAAAAAAATACAAATACAAATTTTGCTCGCTCATCCCATTGTTTTCTTAAAAAATCCGAAGAACTAATGATCAATTTGGTGTGGCCAAATGGGCTTTTATTAAAGCCAGTAACACTTAACACATTTATAACATATATAGACAAAGGCTAATTAGTTTAAAACGTATATACATGCATAACAACTTCTATATTTACCTTTATATTGGCATTTGTCAACTCTGTTATGTTTCTTTACCTGAACATTTTGGCACTTAATTATCATACCTAGTCATTTTTGTGTGGTTATCCTGTTGTATATTTTCTATTACCCTTTTATACAGTGCTTTTAAAGTGTATGCATTCACATTTTGGCACATACCTTTAACTTGCTTACAAATATATGTACTTCATACTTATTTTTATATTGGTCATTTCATTGTTATTGATGTGTTCAGTATTTACTTGCTATAAATATTTAGTTTGTGTTTCTCATTGTACATTTGCATTGAAGCTGTAATTCACCATACCTAAATTATTTGATATACTTTTATAAATTTTATAAATGTTCAATTTGTATTTTTCATTCATAAAGAAGTGCCTTAATATACAGGAGTTCAAGATGTCTGTCAAAATTATCTATGGTGAAACGAATGCATACACATGTATTCTTGCACTCTTTCAAAATCTGTTTTGACAATTATGGTCTGATAAGAATGACAGCGCTTTCGCCTAATTTCCGGTACTCACCTACAGTGTTTAGTGTTATAGTAAATCTTTTTGTTAAAGCTTTAAATATCATATTACTATATAAATATCTAAAACTAAACTTTTATTTATTCATGTATTTACAAAAAATAAAAAATAAATCCTTTATTAGGTGCTTTTGGTCTTTATAAAGTTTATATCCATGCACATGTGCAGTCGCTCTACCATGTTGTTGCTTATGTCACTCCTTGACGTTTCACAGCACAGACATTTCACACTGCGACAATTTGTCTCCAACTTGATAAACAGTCTAATAGAATTCATATAATTCACGAATAATTCACGTTGTCTTAATATTGAGGTTGTCTTAATATTGAGGTGGTCTTTCAGTGAGGTTTTACTGTATGCGGTACGCGTGTTTGCATAATCATACGAATTACAGCTCGTACTCTGCGAGCTTATTCCGCGGTGACCCCACGTAAGGTTTTAAACCAATGTACGATCAATGTGAACAGTAGAACGGTGAAAACATATATGAATTATGTTATAAATTAACGTTTTACATAGAAGACTGGATGTACAAGGCAAAATTCCCGGGAAAATGAATGTGTAACTACAGGCGAACCTAAAGTTTTCCTCCCGCTGTATTATACAGACCGACATACTTATGTCGACCATTGCCACACACTATGCGTCTACTTATGTCGACCATTGCCACACACTATGCGTCATACTTATGTCGACCATTGCCACACACTATGCGTCATACTTATGTCGACCATTGCCACACACTATGCGACATACTTATGTCGACCATTGCCACACACTATGCGTCATACTTATGTCGACCATTGCCACACACTATGCGTCATACTTATGTCGACCATTGCCACACACTATGCGTCATACTTATGTCGACCATTGCCACACACTATGCGACATACCACGGACCTTATTTACAAACATTTTAAGACAGAAATTTTAATAAAAAAATAGTGAAAGTGTGGATTAAGTAACAACAATTACTTGTCAAAATTTCATCCGTTTGAATTGAACGATAACGAAAGGCTGGTAAATATAATTTTGGCAAATTTAAAGACTAAGTCCGAGTTTCAGTCTTAAAGTGTTTGTAAATAAGGACCCAGAGGTCATTAAATTAAGATTTCTATACAGTGTTGTCATACGAAATGCCTTCTTCAACAAACACGTTCGTATAAATGAAGCGAGTGATTTATTAAATCCCCCGAAAATAATGTTACTAGATTCCATGCAGTAACCTTCTAATTGCAATCCCATGCGACCACATGTACCTGAAGCAATTTTTTTTCTGTACGGACCATCACTATAATAAGAATATACTTATTATAGTAATAGTCCACATATATAGAAAATTATAGTATTTTGTTTCAAGTACCTGTGCATGCGACTGAGAAATACTTGATTTGAAATGAATAAAGTCCAAGCCACATAATGAATTAGTCACAATAACCGGTTGAAGTGTATAGTTCGCATCGGGTGAAGATTACAGCACTGGCCATACCATGGGCGGCATGAAATCTAGTCATGGCGGGTCGTGGAAAAACACTCCCGATTGGAAATAATGTACACGTTCGAAAAAAAGTTGGAAATAACTTATTTCATGCCCCGAAATTAAAGTTACTAGATGCCATGCCGTAACCTTATAATTTTTAATTTCATAGGACTGGGAAATACTTGCTTTGAAATAAATGAAGTTCAAACCACATTAGTCAAAATGACGAGATTTCAAATAGTTTATTTCGCAAGGTTACAGTATTGTTACCACGGACCTTATTCACAAACATTAACAGTATTGTTACCACGGACCTTATTCACAAACATTAACAGTATTGTTACCACGGACCTTATTCACAAACATTAACAGTATTGTTACCACGGACCTTATTCAAAAACATTAACAGTATTGTTACCATGGACCTTATTCACAAACATTAACAGTATTGTTACCACGGACCTTATTCACAAACATTAACAGTATTGTTACCACGGACCTTATTCACAAACATTAACAGTATTGTTACCACGGACCTTATTCACAAACATTAAGAGTATTGTTACCATGGACCTTATTCACAAACATTAAGAGTATTGTTACCATGGACCTTATTCACAAACATTAACAGTATTGTTACCATGGACCTTATTCACAAACATTAAGAGTATTGTTACCATGGACCTTATTCACAAACATTAAGAGTATTGTTACCACGGACCTTATTCACAAACATTAAGAGTATTGTTACCACGGACCTTATTCACAAACATTAAGAGTATTGTTACCACGGACCTTATTCACAAACATTAAGAGTATTGTTACCACGGACCTTATTCACAAACATTAACAGTATTGTTACCACGGACCTTATTCACAAACATTAACAGTATTGTTACCACGGACCTTATTCACAAACATTAACAGTATTCTTACCACGGACCTTATTCACAAACATTAACAGTATTGTTACCACGGACATTATTCACCAACATCAACAGTATTGTTACCACGGACCTTATTCAAAAACATTAACAGTATTGTTACCACGGACCTTATTCACAAACATTAACAGTATTGTTACCATGGACCTTATTCACAAACATTAAGAGTATTGTTACCATGGACCTTATTCACAAACATTAACAGTATTGTTACCACGGACCTTATTCACAAACATTAAGAGTATTGTTACCACGGACCTTATTCACAAACATTAAGAGTATTGTTACCACGGACCTTATTCACAAACATTAAGAGTATTGTTACCACGGACCTTATTCACAAACATTAACAGTATTGTTACCATGGACCTTATTCACAAACATTAACAGTATTGTTACCACGGACCTTATACACAAACATTAAGAGTATTGTTACCACGGACCTTATTCACAAACATTAACAGTATTGTTACCACGGACCTTATTCACAAACATTAACAGTATTGTTACCATGGACCTTATTCACAAACATTAACAGTATTGTTACCACGGACCTTATTCACAAACATTAACAGTATTGTTACCATGGACCTTATTCACAAACATTAAGAGTATTGTTACCACGGACCTTATTCACAAACATTAAGAGTATTGTTACCATGGACCTTATTCACAAACATTAAGAGTATTGTTACCATGGACCTTATTCACAAACATTAACAGTATTGTTACCACGGACCTTATTCACAAACATTAACAGTATTGTTACCACGGACCTTATTCACAAACATTAACAGTATTGTTACCACGGACCTTATTCACAAATATTAACAGTATTGTTACCACGGACCTTATTCACAAACATTAACAGTATTGTTACCATGGACCTTATTCACAAACATTAACAGTATTGTTACCATGGACCTTATTCACAAACATTAACAGTATTGTTACCATGGACCTTATTCACAAACATTAAGAGTATTGTTACCACGGACCTTATTCACAAACATTAACAGTATTGTTACCACGGACCTTATTCACAAACATTAACAGTATTGTTACCACGGACCTTATTCACAAATATTAACAGTATTGTTACCATGGACCTTATTCACAAACATTAAGAGTATTGTTACCATGGACCTTATTCACAAACATTAAGAGTATTGTTACCACGGACCTTATTCACAAACATTAAGAGTATTGTTACCACGGACCTTATTCACAAACATTAAGAGTATTGTTACCACGGACCTTATTCACAAACATTAAGAGTATTGTTACCACGGACCTTATTCACAAACATTAACAGTATTGTTACCACGGACCTTATTCACAAACATTAACAGTATTGTTACCACGGACCTTATTCACAAACATTAACAGTATTCTTACCACGGACCTTATTCACAAACATTAACAGTATTGTTACCACGGACATTATTCACCAACATCAACAGTATTGTTACCACGGACCTTATTCAAAAACATTAACAGTATTGTTACCACGGACCTTATTCACAAACATTAACAGTATTGTTACCACGGACCTTATTCACAAACATTAACAGTATTGTTACCACGGACCTTATTCACAAACATTAACAGTATTGTTACCACGGACCTTATTCACAAACATTAACAGTATTGTTACCACGGACCTTATTCACCAACATCAACAGTATTCTTACCACGGACCTTATTCACAAACATTAACAGTATTGTTACCACGGACATTATTCACCAACATCAACAGTATTGTTACCATGGACCTTATTCAAAAACATTAACAGTATTGTTACCACGGACCTTATTCACAAACATTAACAGTATTGTTACCATGGACCTTATTCACAAACATTAACAGTATTGTTACCATGGACCTTATTCACAAACATTAACAGTATTCTTACCACGGACCTTATTCACAAACATTAAGAGTATTGTTACCACGGACCTTATTCACAAACATTAACAGTATTGTTACCACGGACCTTATTCACAAACATTAACAGTATTGTTACCACGGACATTATTCACAAACATTAACAGTATTGTTACCACGGACCTTATTCACAAACATTAAGAGTATTGTTACCACGGACCTTATTCACAAACATTAACAGTATTGTTACCATGGACCTTATTCACAAACATTAACAGTATTGTTACCATGGACCTTATTCACAAACATTAACAGTATTGTTACCACGGACCTTATTCACAAACATTAACAGTATTGTTACCATGGACCTTATTCACAAATATTAACAGTATTGTTACCATGGACCTTATTCACAAACATTAACAGTATTGTTACCATGGACCTTATTCACAAACATTAAGAGTATTGTTACCATGGACCTTATTCACAAACATTAACAGTATTGTTACCACGGACCTTATTCACAAACATTAACAGTATTGTTACCATGGACCTTATTCACAAACATTAACAGTATTGTTACCATGGACCTTATTCACAAACATTAACAGTATTGTTACCATGGACCTTATTCACAAACATTAAGAGTATTGTTACCACGGACCTTATTCACAAACATTAACAGTATTGTTACCACGGACCTTATTCACAAACATTAACAGTATTGTTACCATGGACCTTATTCACAAACATTAACAGTATTGTTACCACGGACCTTATTCACAAACATTAAGAGTATTGTTACCACGGACCTTATTCACAAACATTAACAGTATTGTTACCATGGACCTTATTCACAAACATTAACAGTATTGTTACCATGGACCTTATTCACAAACATTAACAGTATTCTTACCACGGACCTTATTCACAAACATTAACAGTATTGTTACCATGGACCTTATTCACAAACATTAACAGTATTGTTACCACGGACCTTTTTCACAAACATTAACAGTATTGTTACCATGGACCTTATTCACAAACATTATCAGTATTGTTACCATGGACCTTATTCACAAACATTAACAGTATTGTTACCACGGACCTTATTCACAAACATTAAGAGTATTGTTACCATGGACCTTATTCACAAACATTAACAGTATTGTTACCACGGACATTATTCACCAGTATTACGTATAAGGTCCTTATTCACCAGTATTACGTATAAGGTCCTTATTCACCTGTATTAAGTATAAGGTCCTTATTCACCAGTATTAAGTATAAGGTCCTTATTCACCAGTATTAAGTATAAGGTCCTTATTCACCAGTATTAAGTATAAGGTCCTTATTCACCAGTATTAAGTATAAGGTCCTTATTCACCTGTATTAAGTATAAGGTCCTTATTCACCAGTATTAAGTATAAGGTCCTTATTCACCAGTATTAAGTATAAGGTCCTTATTCACCAGTATTAGGTATAAGGTCCTTATTCACCAGTATTAAGTATAAGGTCCTTATTCACCAGTATTAAGAATAAGGTCCGTGGTAACAATACTGGTTTTTTTCTGCAACATTACCGGCATTTTATGAAAAGTTAGATATGAAATTGCGCCTTCTAAAAATAATAGTGTATTATTTGTCGTTTGAAATCAGAGAATGTTTTATAATGCGTATATCATGACAACTTTTGATTACTGTTGTACAATATGGGGTAAACGTATTAAATATACAATATGTAAAATAACAAAGTTCGAGGAGCGTGCTGCAAGAATAATACTAAATAAACCGTCAAGAACGTCATCTAAAGAATTATTTATGGAATTGAAATGGATGCCTTTCCAAGATAGATGCAAATACCACACCGCCGTTTTAGTTTTCAAATTTCTGCATAATCTAGCCCCGGATTATCTATCCGGGTCCTTAACATTTTCACAAAAAGCAAATTACAGAATCAGATCATCTTCATGTAATAACTTGGTTATTTCGCAGCATAAGACAATTCGTTCTCATACTATACAGTGCACATATCTGGAATGATATTCCTATTGACATCCGCTCAGTTAAAATTGTAAGTGCTTTTAAAAGCAACTACAAACATTATTTGTTGCAATCACCGACAATGCGTTAATGGAATTACACGTTATAAGAATTATTAATTGTCGATATAATGTTATTTTTTTCGGCGCAGCCGTACTAACATGGTTTTGCTTTTTGCATATTCAGTGTTTTGTAGACCAATCAAATCTTACGTTAACCACCAAGGCAATTTCGCGCAATTTCTCTTCAATTTAAAAATATGTGTAACCTTGAAGCATATTGGTTAACATTGTGTATAGTGTATTTCAAGATTTATCCAGTAAGTAGTGTTGTTATTCATCACCACGGGGAATTGTCCGGTGTTAGAATTAAGGTAAGACCACTCTAATACTCATCTTCAAGAATCTTAACTAAACTGTTTCCATGAGTTTCTCGATCACATAAGACAACTAAATGCAAAATATTACAAAGTTTTACGTGCCGTTTTAAAGATTTTCAAGTTTTAAGATTAAACCGACTTGCTTTGAGAGGTCAAAAAGTCCACTCATGTTCTTCATGCTTAAAATTTTTTTTTTTAGTTCAAAATGAGACTTTTTATCATCTGTTTGTGTTATTCTTATAAAGAAAGTGCTAGTGATATCATAAGGAAAAGAAATCAAAAATAATATGCTTTGTAAAAAATATATGTGGTACTTCATATGCATACACCCTCCTGTAAATGACGTAATTTTTTAAGTCACAATAAGAAATGCCAATTTTCAAGGTAGCATAATCATACATAATAACGTTAGTACTCTAATATAATGGACATCAAAATTATCCTCAACACCTCTTTAACAAAATATAACAAAATGAAAAACTTTTACCGTCCAGTTTTGCTTTGATAACATCTTGTAATATGTATGTATCAAATTTTACCGTGCAGAATTATCAAAATTTGGAGAAATATGGCATTTTTTGGGGAAAAAATTGATATAATTTATATTTTATAATTTTATATCAGTTTCCTTGTCAAAAAAGTCAGTAAGACAAGAAATGTCATGAAAAAAGCAAAGAAAAAATTTTGGGCACTGCGGGGATTTGAACTAGAACTAGATTTAGGCTAAATCGCTATGTAACTAGTTTATTAACATGGATGTGTGAGTTCACGACTTATGCAATAAGTAATGATGAACTATATTGAAACAGACTATACTGTGTCTATGACCAACCAGACTACGGAGTTATTTTATGCAGTCTCATTCGGAAGACCTCCGCATTATTGGCTCTGCCGGATACCGCCGAGTAGTTACGATTGATGCAGTCTCCTACGCAGTGATATCGCCTTACAGGTCTCGAAGTTTCTGTAGTATAGCGTAACTGAATGACATTTAGGCATTTTTTTTATGTTGTACAACAAATGTTAACCTTCATATTGCAACAAATTTGTATACTACAAGTTGCGCCATCGTTTTTAAAGATATTTCTTGTTTACTCATAGTTGTGTTGTACATGTATAATATTCTAGCATTATAATATCAGAATTGAAATTGTTTCATGTATGTGAATATGTATGTTGATAAGTGTATGTATTTACTTGTTCAAGTGAAACCATGGGCATTATGCCGTTTTTCTTTAATAAACTGTCTATCTATCTATATTAGAATAAGTCATACATACTATTTCAGATATACAACTTTTATTCCTTCAGTTGACAATTACTGTGCTATTGTATAATGTTTTTAAAGTTGTTTTTTTTAATTTGAGTGTTTGTCGATATGTAAAAATTAAAAAATATTGTCAGACATCCTGATGTTAATGTACAATATATCGTTGTTTATTGTTAATCTTAATATGTTAATATGTTACCTTCTGTAAATAAAGAATTTATTATTATTATTATTGTTCATTAGGAGTGCCCTGGACGACATGGATTCTAGTCATGACTGGCCGTGGAATAAAACATTCCCGATGTGAAATAATGTAGAAACCGGCACTACGCCGGGTCATTGAGTACGCGGCATAATATTTGGTATTTCAATGCAGGGAAAAAGTAGTTCCCTCAAGACTGTAGAGAAGACAACACGGGTAGAAATTAGTTCGACATGGTAATATGTCTGAACTTGGATGAACAAAGATGGTCGTGTAGAATCACGCACCTTCATCTATTTTCAAAGTCTCCTTTCATTCATTCACTTGTAATCATCATTAAAGTCTACCAACTTCAACACAAATTGGTTTCTGGCAGAACACTGGAGAAGTAAAGGATTTATTAAATTAACATAAGTCAAACATATTTCCATTTTCTCTCTCAGAAACTGTGATAACACATGTAGAACTGGCAACCAGTAACACATTCACTGATGGAACCCAGTTGCTAAACAACCAATTGAACAGTCAATGTTGCCTTCAGGTGTTATTATGACAGCACTGTAATGTTGTTCTGGTTTACAGACTGAGAGAAAGATCTCCATCACAAACGCTTGCTTACGTATATTTTGCATGTTTTGAACTTAGCAAAATTACGGAAGCCCTGGAGGGACATTTTTGTTACTTCTTATTACTTATTTGTTATTTGTTATTTGTTATTACTTATTACTTAATAGTTACGAGACATCTACATTTAAACGCGGGAAATATTTATCAGCAGCATGGAGGACTACGGAAGCAACAGTGACAGTGAATCGGTATTTAATTTAATTATTCATTAGTTGTTAAGCTTATTTAAGAAAATTACGGTTATTTAACGAGGTGGCAGTTGAACTGTGCATGTCACAAATGTATTGTTGTGTTTTCATGCTCATAAGATTGAATTAAGACCGTTTTCATGCGTCCAGTGGGAATATTTTGTCGTCAAATAGGCCTATTGGTTCGTAGAGCTATAGAGTCAGTGTACCCTATTTCGCACAGGACGCGGTTTCGCACACCTGCTGGGTACTCACGTTTTCTCAATGATTCCCAATAAAAACAATGATATTTTTGTTACTTTTTCGGAACCTGACCGGGAGTGGATTCTTTTCATGCATGCAACGCATTAAGGGAAGCAGGCGACCACAAAAAACAAAACAAATATTGATCAGTAGGTAAGCAGTTAAATGCCCATTTAAATGTGTGTTAACTGATAGAATTAAATGAAAATATAAAGTAAATTCTGTTCAGAGTGACACTTGCCAATCTTCAGTCTCTGTGCATCTCTCCATAAACATTTAAGCCCAACTAGCACATGCTGAAAGTTAATTTTTGTAACACTGATGTCTGTCATAAGGACGCGGTTCAATTTGTGCATCTATCGTTCAAAGTTTCTTGATTTCTTTACCCAAACACAGGGACAATTATCTTCATGAAACATCACAGCAATGATCATTAGATGACCCCTTACCAAATGTGTTTTGTAGCTGCCTTGGGTATTATCTATCAACAGTGTTCAGTCATGCCGACATGTCTAGTTTCATTCTCGGACTGACAGATTTTTAAAGACTGTCAGACCAAATGTCCTTCTCTCTAAAATCATTCGCCATGTCTGAGTGTTCAAGTCTCGATTGATTTGTAAAAAATACATACCTGTATCACAGGAATGCTACTTAGGTTTAGTTTATACTAATTTATTTATTCTCGATTAGGAAGCTAGTTCTTACAACTTATATTAATTCTTCTGGAGACTCCTTCCAGATGGAACCAACCTCGAAGAGAGAGGCAATGTGGAATTATAGTATCTTGCCTAAGGATACTTCCGTCATGACGCAGGTGGGATTCGAACCGACGACCCTTCAATCATGAGGCGAATGCGGTACCACTGCGCCACGGCGGCTCCACATTTAGTGCTACTTAGGTCCAGTTTTGGCGAATGATTTTTGTGCCTAGCAGGACATTTGGTCTGTCAAGGTGCCAGAAACTGTCAGACTTTCTGGAGATCTGTCAGTCCGATATATGACTTTTATGTATCATTGCTTTTAGAAACAGCAGCACATTCAGACTGACAGTCTTAACACATCTGCCTGTCAGAGCACAAAAACGAAAATAGTCAGAATTGTTTGACAGTTTGACTGTTATCTGCATGACTGTTAGGTGATGGTATCCTGGGATTTCTTGTTTTATGGTTATAATTTAACTGTCAGTATGTGTCCATTGTATTATCAGAAAGCAGGTAATAAGTGGTAACTAATAACTTATAAGTAATAAGAAATAAGAAATAAGAAATAAGTAATAAGAAATAACAAATAACAAATAAGTAATAAGAAATAACAAATAAGTAATAAGAAATAACAAATAAGTAATAACAAATAAGTAATAACAAATAACAAATAAGTAATAACAAATAACGAATAAGTAATAAGAAATAAGTAATAAGAAAGGAAAAGGTCTTTCAGGAAATTAGCATGACATGTCCTATGGACACATTTCTAGTAGTGTCCCTTTCACAGATTCAGGCTCATATTGTCAGTTATTGTATTTTCAGAAGGAAGTCAACACCAGTCTAGATAGAGGTGGAAGGGGAAAACACACGGTCTTCAAACTATATATTGGGTGGCAGCACTTCTCAAATGGAAGTTACAGAGTCGTCACTGTTAAAAAGGGGGGAGGTACTCGAATGATGGAGTACAAAGCTGATGAAGACTTAACTGTAAAGACAATCATTACAAGAGGCACACAATTTGGAGGTGTCTCTTGCTAGTTTCTCAAGTGAAAATCTGAATAAGTTCAATGATGTGAACGGCAACGAGTGTTCTTTTCAGCAGTACCTGAAATCACATGGGTTGTTTTCCTCACAATATCACCTGTATATTAGAACGAAAGGAAAACAGACAATAGCAGATACCACATGTAATCCAGCTTTGGACAAAGATGAAAAGTTGGACCAGAAATTCCAACAAAAGTGCTTCTGGTCAACAGTAAGATACCTGGAAATATTTCACTGCAGTACAAAAAGACAATAATGTCCATATATTCAAACACTGAGAGTACAATTTGCCATGGTTCTTTGATACAGTGTTATGATTTGTCAGATCATGAAATTCCATATGAAGACTATAACTATGTCGATGATGGATATCTGATAGCAGGTATTGAAAAAGATAACAAAATGTGTATAAAAGAGAATTAGATGATGGGTCATACCAATTATGTAACTTTACTTCATCTGATAATCCAGAGATTGTAATGTATGGCATGAATGATGGTGATTTAATGTTGGGATTGATAACACCATTGCATAATAAACATATCCTATATCAGTGGTAGAAGTGTTTTTGAAGGGCTGAATACATCAGTTTTAAAAGTAACAGCTCCTGGAGAATATTCTGTTGGAATTAATGTAAATGAACAATTTTACTCCTATGGTGTCCAGTGTAGTGTAACGGAACATGTCCTGCCAAGGCAAACAGAACATTTGAGTACATTCAAAACACTGTCACAACAGCTACCACAATTATCCACCACATTAGCACAGATACTCAGTACTCAACAACAGACACACTCAGTCACAGACATTCAATACTCAACCACAGACACTCAGCCACAGACACTCGGCACTCAGCCAGACTCAGCCACAGACATGCAGTTCTTAGCCACAGACATTCAGTTCTCAGCCACAGACATTCAGCACTCAGCCACAGATACACTCAGTCACGGGCATGGAGTACTCGGCCACAGACGCTCAGCCACAGACACACCCAGTCACAGACATTCAGTCACAGATACACTCAGCCACAGGCATGCAGTTCTTAGCCACATACACTCGGCCACAGACATTCAGCACTCGGCCACAGACATACTCAGCCAAAGGCATGCAGTACTTGGCCAATTCTCAAGAATCTTCATCTTCTTGCACTGTACCAAGGATAAGCTTGGCCGATGTAAACATGGGTAAAGACATCGGAAAAGAGGGATTTGGCATTGTGTATCAAGGATGTCGGATAGGGACGAAAGTGGCTGTGAAAGAAATAGTTTTAAAGCGCATGAAGATTGCAAAACCAATAGTTCATCGCGAACTTCGCATACACAGTAAATTAAGGCATCCAAACATTGTTTTGTTGATGGCATTTGCATTGGAAAGTGATCGATTATACTTGGTTTCAGAACTAATTGATGGTGTTACTTTGGACACCTGGCTATTCAGTGATGATGAAACAAAAATGAACATGTCTGTGAAGTTGAATGTTTCGTTGAAGATATCTCAAGCTGTTGCATATTTGCATGCACAAAACCCATTGATCGTTCATAGGGACATAAAGCCTGAAAACATTCTTGTTTTAATGTGGTAAAATTATGTGATATGGGTCTAAGCAAAATGAAGACAATAAACACTGTAATGACGACTATGACTGGTGGTTGTTCACAGCCTGGCACTCCTGCGTATCAGGCACCGGAGGTCCTGCTAGAGAGACAGAGTGCAAACACTATGACAGACAGTTGGAGCCTTGCATGTACTTTAGTTGAAGTCATGGTTGAAATGCCTATCTGGAACAATGAAGATGAACCAGTACAGTATATCATGAGTAGAAAAACTGAAGGCTAAACCAGATGGCTTAGAATTACTTGCCAGTTTGGCCGATACCGACTATGAAAATATGGAGACTAAAATATTAAGTTTTTTTGATAAGATATTGAACTACAGCGCTGGTGTTAGACCTCGGGCTCTTGAAATAGTAAACTATTTTCATGGTTTGTTAGAAGCCACCTAAAAACTCTGCTGATATATGTATACAGCAACAGTGTTAGTTGTCTTGGACTTTACATTTTAATGATGAACACATCATAATAACTAGCAACCCCAGCTAATTTTAATGTAGTCATACTTATTTAGTTGATGAAAAAGAGCTTGTAAAAAGAAACTCATAACAGTTTAAATTTTCAAGATATCTCAATTAAAACTAAAGTTATGACGAATTGTATATGCGGCTTTTCGGGCAATTTCAGTCAATATTTCTCCTGATTTTCTAAGATTTGGGGCCGAATCGACATAACCGAAAACGTTCACTTTTCCAGTAAAATGATCATAGTTTTTTTGAAAATTGAGATATCTTCTTGAAAATTTGCACTTTTATGTAAAATGTGATGCTAAATCTATTTCTGTAATTTGTTATACTATAAAACCACAATATAATGTCATTATAAGACATTCCATGACTGTTGTTTTTTTCTTATTTTTATTCATATTACATCGCATACTTAAATCAACAATAAATAACTGATATATGTACACAGTGTTAGCTATGTTGGACTTTGACATTTAAATGATGAACACATCATAATAATGTAAATATAATTGTTTTGTTGACAAGGTGAGCTATTGTGATAGTATGGTGTCCATCCTGCGTCGTCTGTCGTGCGACGTAAACTTCTCAGGATTGTGACTTCAAACCCAAGTGCCTCTTGTCTTTGAAAACAATTTAGCCAAAACGTGAAGTTTAAGATATCAAGCATTTTATGCCAAATGTTGATAACGGATAACACTGAGTACATGAAATGGCACGATTCGGCTGATGAGTTTCGGAAAATAAAAGCAGGTGAAACTGATTACATAAAGAAAGTAGCGTTTGTTTGCTATTTAAAACCTTCCACGAAATTGGCATAAAGTCTGTTTCTACTAGACTGTCCTTAAAATTGTCATGAATCGCGGCTACCAGTGTTATTACTGATCCTTAAAAAAAGGTTGCTGGTGTTAAAGTTTTCTACTTAAATATTTTCTTTGTGTCTTTGATTTCATCATTTTATACATGTACAATAAAACATGAGAGACTGGGCAATTTGTATTTAATGTTGCAGCTTGAAACTGGGTTGGCAGCCCTAACCTCAACATTGAAAAAGTTTGGCAGTGCTGTCCCAGTGCAGTGCAGTAATGTAGGCCTATTTAGTATTGTACCTGTACTGTACTGAACAACCAACCAACAAACCAGTACAGACCAGTACCTCTACAGTCCAGTACAGTGCAGTACAAAGTACAGTGCCATACAGAAACTCTACATTGGTCAAATAATCGAGTTCTTGTTTACTGCATATATAAAATATTCACCCATCCTAGACGTACGAGTGTTTGCAGGATTTTGAACACTGGTTTGCAGGAGCTGAATGACACAGATCCCTAGAGCATAGAATAAGCTTTAAAATTGTATAAAACTTCATGGTTAGGGGTAAACCTTCACCCCTTGGTATGTTCAAAAACGCTGCATGTCTTCCGGGTAAATGACATATTCATTTATTACAATAATTAGTTAGATCTTTTCATAATCCTTCGAAAAAAATTACTTTCATATATTTAAAAAATAAGAACATTTTTTGTGAGTTCGGAGTTCCGCGGTTATTATATCAGAGATACCTTAAACTTGAGGGATTACGCTATACATGCATAAGGTGCTTCAATTATTTTCGTAATTACATTGAATTACATTAAATATTGAATTAAATGTAAGTGAAAAATATCCTTGGTTATGTACTACACAGATCAAATCAGTAGAAAACAAAAAAAAAACAGGCGCAACGTAACGTTTTATTAACAACTACGTATACAAGATTTATTGTCTCCGACTTTGTCCACATGAAATCCTCACTTTTTCTCACATTCCGTCATGTTATGACAGTACTACTAAACACATTAGGACACCGTCAACACTAAAACGAAAACCTCGAAGGAATCTATGGCTGTAAATCTAATTTGGGACAATTATTTCTACAAGTGAGTTCTATACGTAGTATTCTTCCAAAATATCGTTAAGCTCAATGAATAGTCGTAGCGCGTCATAAGGATGGACAGGGATTTTATAATGTTAACAATTTCTTTAAATTCTGCGCTGCAAACCTCCTTTTCTTTTCCGTACATTTTTTTGCAAAAATTCACAGCTTCAAGAATCACACTTGTCTTAAAGTTATACCTATCTGTTAGTTCAGGAACAAAATACATAACCTCCAGTTTTCCAGAGGGAAGTTCAGCGTACCGTTTCTGTCGTCGAATATTGTGAGAATTCCAGTGTTGTGCGATTCTATCTAAATCCGTTTGTAAAGCATCCATGAAACAAAATCGTAAACATTCTTTTATCACTGGGTTTTGGATATCAAACATTCCTGAATCCCTAATATCTTTGAAAAGATTTATCCACCAGTGAATACCAAGCTTTCGAAGTGTACCCCACCATGCTTCTATCCTCCATACGGTCAGTTGAAGTATATCTAAAATAAGGTTGCAGGAAACTCAGTCTACTGATCTCTGTTCCATGATCTGCTCTCTGAAAGTGTTTTAAACAGTCAAGGTAGTATTTTGCGACAACAGATGGATCGTTATTGCTAGATGCTACTTCAAGCCACATGATTTTGCGACTATAACCGTCGATGCACCCATGAATACAGAATCCAAACGGTTTTAACTTGTCATAACCGTCCACATGCCATACATAATTAGGTCCTTTGAGAATATACACTCTTCGTTTTTACATATGTGCCTTCCGTTCTTCAGTTGCATGTGGATATAGGTGTTTCATTATTTGCATGACTTCGGATATTTTTACTGCTAGCCAATGATCGTTGGCGAGTCTTTTCCACATTGTCCTATAACCCACACACTCCCCACTAACGTTCGTCTCCTGTCTTATTATATTTATTACATCATGCACAGACGAGTAGTGATAAGGGCGTCTCCATAAGTTTAAACTTCGTAGGATACGCTTAAAATGACGAATGCTAATTCTAATGTTGTGGTGGCAAAACAAAAACAAGACTATTTCAGCATACTTTAGTCCTTCCATAAAATATATTTTAATCAACTCATTTCTGGGGAGAGCATTTCCAGAATGTGGAATACCGGACGGCACTACACTCTCTACACATGAAAATGTACTTAACAACAAGGTGATGAACATAATAATTGACATGTTTTGAGAGAAAGGAATACCACGTCTTCACTGTCGTCGTTCAAAATGGCCGAGAAACACAGTAACTCGTAACAAATAAGAAATAACAAATAAGTAATAACAAATAAGTAATAAGAAGTAACAAAAATGTCCCTCCAGGGCTTCCGTACAAAATTCTGACGTAACCCTGTATGTGTTCACAATGGCAGTAGTTGGAGCCAGACAAAGAATGAAATGCAAATGTGTTCATAAATAAACAAGAAATCTCTTGAAAAAAGATGGTCGGCACAATTTGAGGAGGTTAAGATTTGATGTGCATCCAGATCCAAAATAGATTTCGGTAAAGTATATATCCAAAGGTTTACCAACCCACGTCAAGGTTACAAACGTTGTACGGTTGAAGAGAAATTGCCTTGGTGGTTCAAAACTTGAATAAAAAGTATTGTATTGAAAAAATATTTATTGCAGAAAGATCATATCAATAAACATTTGTACATGCATATTCATGTATCTTGTATCGAAAAAAATCAAAATGGTGGCATCAGGAAAGTCTCAATCACAGAGTAAGGTTACCTACGGTACAAGCCACGCTCATTTTGACGATTTTCATTAATCTTATCTGTAATCAATACCAGGCTTAATTAATATGTGTCTGCGCGTTGTATTCCACTGAGCCGCTGTAATATGTTTTCCGGTTTAATAACGTCAGCCGAGTAAATTTCGTACTCGAAGCATACAGAACTACCTCTATTAGGCCAACAAATTCCCTTTCCCTTTTAACATGCATAAAGTTTAATCAAGGTGAATATAATGCTCTATAGCTGGAATACTCGTAAAGCGTCTAATAACTCATATTAATAATATGAACCTGAAGAAAAATTCACGTGACAAATAAATTTTACTAGAAAAAAAAAATGTTCTAGAGTAGGGGCAAAACATTGGATATTTCGGGAAACCTGAAACAAACATATTGTTTACGCCTCAGAATCCCACCAATGGTTTTTGAGAAAGTCCACAAACATATTGTTTACGCCTCAGAATCCCACCAATGGTTTTTGAGAAAGTCCACAAACATATTGTTTACACCTCAGAATCCCACCAATGGTTTTTGAGAAAGTCCACAAACATATTGTTTACGCCTCTGAATCCCACCAATGGTTTTTGAGAAAGTCCACACACATATTGTTTACGCCTCAGAATCCCACCAATGGTTTTTGAGAAAGTCCACACACATATTTTTACGCCTCTGAAGACCACCAATGGTTTTTGAGAAAGTCCACAAACATATTGTTTACGCCTCTGAATACCACCAATGGTTTTTGAGAAAGTCCACAAACATATTGTTTACGCCTCTGAAGACCACCAATGGTTTTTGAGAAAGTCCACAAACATATTGTTTACGCCTCAGAATCCCACCAATGGTTTTTGAGAAAGTCCACACACATATTTTTACGCCTCTGAAGACCACCAATGGTTTTTGAGAAAGTCCACAAACATATTGTTTACGCCTCTGAAGACCACCAATGGTTTTTGAGAAAGTCCACAAACATATTGTTTACGCCTCTGAAGACCACCAATGGTTTTTGAGAAAGTCCACAAACATATTGTTTACGCCTCTGAAGACCACCAATGGTTTTTGAGAAAGTCCACAAACATATTGTTTACGCCTCTGAAGACCACCAATGGTTTTTGAGAAAGTCCACAAACATATATTTTCCGCCTCTGAAGACCACCAATAGTTTTTGAGAAAGTCCACAAACATATTTTTTACGCCTCTGAAGACCACCAATGGTTTTTGAGAAAGTCCACAAACATATTTTTTCCGCCTCTGAAGACCACCAATAGTTTTTGAGAAAGTCCACAAACATATTTTTTACGCCTCTGAAGACCACCAATGGTTTTTGAGAAAGTCCACAAACATATTTTTTACGCCTCTGAAGACCACCAATGGTTTTTGAGAAAGTCCGCTTTAGTTGTGAGGTGGTCTGATGTATCGAGTAAAATATGGAAGAAAAATTTAAACTTGGCCCATGAAAATACAATCTTATTACTGAGGTGATCTTCATTTCGAACTGGTCTCAGAGTGAGGTTATATCGTATAACTTTACTTCAAATCACTGGAGATTGTCATGAGTTATTTCCCCTTTCTTTTCATATTATATAGATATATCATGTGGTAAAAAACTATAGAAGGAATATAGAATGGGATAGAACTCGTGACAATATCCTGTGTTGAATATAGAAAGGAAGAGAACTCGTGACAATCTCCTGTGTTGAATATAGAAGGGGAGAGAACTCGTGTCAATCTCATGTGTTGAATATGGAAGGGGATAGAGCTCGTGACAATTTCCTGTTTTGAATATAGAAGGGGATATAACTCGTGACAATCTCCTGTGTTGAATATAGAAGGGGATAGAGCTCGTGACAATCTCCTGTGTTGAATATAAAAGGGGAGAGAACTCGTGACAATCCCCTGTGGTAATATACTATAGTAAGAATATAGAAGGGGAGAGAACTTGTGACTATCCCCTGTGGTTATATACCATAGAAGGAATATGGAAGAGAACTTGTGAAATCTCATGTGGTTCCAATTACAAAAATATACTCCAAAAATAGTTGATACAGAATAAATAAACAATTAAACACTATATTAGTCTGTCCAGTTGTACTTATATACATATACGATGTACATGTTGGTCAGTAATCGTCTGATGATTTTGATTGAAGAAAGCTATAAAATTTATGATTCAAATGAATTTAAGTATCCAAAAAAATCGTTTCCGATATCACCTTATCATAGTACTGTAAGGAAGATTCACATAACACAAAATGGCGAGCTAGCACTTTTGACCAGTATATATACATAAATAATTAATGGTTCGGTTCATCCTGACTGATACTCTACAGATTTTGTTTATTAAACAGTTTACCTGGAACTGTCTATTCTAATACCATAACATCATAAATCAATCTTCTACAATATCATAGAGTGTTTAACACAATTATAGAAATATATTGGAGAAGGCACATTGTCTTCAAATGTAGTAAAAACAGTAGTCCAAGCATGGAATGTGAAATTTGATGAATCTACCAGTTGCAAAACTCGTCCTGGTGTTCATATAACCCTATGTAGATTTATATATTTGTATGATTGCCACTAAAAAGAATTTCCAATCAATTCAATCTCTATTGAGCAACAACCTCTCAACAGCAGCTATTGTTTACATCTCCAACAGGGTGTCACTCTGGAGAGGGTACGATGTGTTATATTCTATATTCTATAGTTCTTTATCATACAGGACTGAATTTATGAATACAGCAGATGAGACAAGCCCCTGTGGGTTTATAGAGGAACTTACGCGAAAAAAAATGTATAACAATTTGACACCGCACAAGCCGGAACAATCAAGATATATATGTAAATCAACCTATATTTCAGCACTTCTAACAATTGGCGTATCCAGACAAAATTAAGTACATTGCATAACCTTGAAGGGAGAAAGTGCGCTCTGATCATGAATTCTCACACGGCTCTGATCATGAATTCTCACACGGCTCTGATCATGAATTCTCACACAGCTCTGATCATGAATTCTCACACGGCTCTGATCATGCATTCTCACACGGCTCTGATCATGGATTCTCACACAGCTCTGATCATGAATTCTCACACGGCTCTGATCATGAATTCTCACACGGCTCTGATCATGAATTCTCACAAGGCTCTGATTGCTACTCGGGTGGCTGTACACTTTATATGCGGCATAATTAACCTGTTCGATTTTAATACTCATTTTGTTTGTATTTTTTTAATGCAAATAACTTCTGATTTGGAGTTTGTTTGAAACTAAGAAGTTATCAGTTTCATCATTTATCGTTAAAAAAATCTTGATACACAGTACATGTACATGTATATGATAAACAATCCATTAGATGTGTGATAGATTGACAAGTATATTGACAATAATGAATTCCACCACGAAAGCTATTAAGATAAATCCAACGTAAACATGGTTCATTATTGAAGTGTAATCGGAAATGAATAATGAGATAGATAACATGATATTACTTCTAAATGTGAACCACTACTTTTTACTTTATATTTGGTTTTTGATATTATTGTTTTGACTTAAAATGTGAAGATGCCTAAGTTTGATGTTTGACATTGTTACTTTGACTTAAGACTTAAAAATGAGAAGACGCTTAAGTTTATCATTTGATGGTTGACATTGTTACTTTGACTTAAGACTTAAAAATGAGAAGACGCTTAAGTTTATCATTTGATGTTTGACATTGTTGCTTTGACTTAAGACTTAAAAATGAGAAGACGCTTAAGTTTATCATTTGATGTTTGACATTGTTGCTTTGACTTAAGACTTAAAAATGAGAAGACGCTTAAGTTTATCATTTGATGGTTGACATTGTTACTTTGACTTAAGACTTAAAAATGAGAAGACGCTTAAGTTTATCATTTGATGGTTGACATTGTTACTTTGACTTAAGACTTAAAAATGAGAAGACGCTTAAGTTTATCATTTGATGGTTGACATTGTTGCTTTGACTTAAGACTTAAAAATGAGAAGACGCTTAAGTTTATCATTTGATGTTTGACATTGTTGCTTTGACTTAAGACTTAAAAAAATGAGAAGACGCTTAAGTTTATCATTTGATGTTTGACATTGTTGCTTTGACTTAAGACTTAAAAAAATGAGAAGACGCTTAAGTTTATCATTTGATGTTTGACATTGTTGCTTTGACTTAAGACTTAAAAATGAGAAGACGCTTAAGTTTATCATTTGGGCGCTGCTATGGGATTTATAACCTCTTCTGTAAGTGACGTCATTTCAAGAAACACAACATGTGATGTCACTATTTGCAAGCAGGAAACAATATTTACTCCATATGGTCACTTCGTTTTCATGTATAGGTTACAGCTCATATATTGGAATTATAAGCAAATTAAGTACAAGGGAGCGTCAGCGACTTTAGACTCAGAATTGTCTAAATTTAATGTAGAAGTCGCATACAAATGTAATA
Organism: Mactromeris polynyma; assembly: GCA_032209605.1. Taxonomy (NCBI): domain Eukaryota; kingdom Metazoa; phylum Mollusca; class Bivalvia; order Venerida; family Mactridae; genus Mactromeris; species Mactromeris polynyma. The sequence continues at coordinate 1,586,029 of JASFXZ010000031.1, read as the reverse complement.
AGTTACCAACTATGTATTGGTTACCTAAACTACACAAAATACCATATAAAGCTAGATTCATTGCTATTGCGAACTTCACTACTACTACACAACTTTCTAAACTTCTCACTAATTGTTTAACAGCTATTAAAGCTGAAGTTGTTAAATATTGCAATAAAACTTTTGAAAATTCCAATATAAACCTTTACTGGGGCATAAAAAATTCTACGGAAGTTTTAAATAAATTTCAATCTTTACATTTTAGAGCAACACGTATCTCTACCTATGATTTCTCCACTCTTTATACTTCACTTCCTCATGATTTAATTAAAACCAAAATTACACATTTAATTGAAAAAAACATTTGGTAGCAATCAACATGTATATTGGGCCTGCAATGATGATAGGGCTTTTTTTACTTCTAATAATTACAAAAACTTTACCATCTGGACATGTGAGGACGTCTGTGAAGCTCTTAATTTTTTACTGAATAATATCTTTATTCAATTTGATAACTCAATGTACCAACAGAAAGTTGGTATTTCTATGGGTACTAACTGTGCTCCACTTATAGCCGACTTATTCTTATTCTGTTATGAAAGAGACTTTATGTTATCCTTATCAAAAAAAATAAGATGGATGTAATTGAAGCTTTCAATAAAACCTCCCGTTATTTAGACGATATTTTAAATATTGATAATGAGTTTTTCCCAACCATGATATATAATATATATCCAACAGAACTACACCTATCGAAAGCTAACACATTGTATACACATGCCTCGTTTCTTGACTTGGACATTTCTATAGAAAATGGTATTATTACTACTAAAATATATGATAAACGAGATGATTATGACTTTAATCCCACCTCCCCTTCCCTTACTGTCCACTTTGATTCTCCTAGTTATTCCTTGTGGTCTGCTGGGCCATTCCTTGCGCCTCAGTTCCTTAATATGTGTACCGTTTGACCTCCTTTAGTACCTTATGTATTGTGGATTGTTGTTTTTCCGGAGATCTGCGTGGGGAGGCATTGTCTTATGTATGTGGCTTTCCCTGTAGTTACGTATTCTCTCTCTTTTATAGTAAACTCCGCCTCTTTCTGGCGGCACGTTTCATTATTTGACCGGCTTGCGGTCAAAAGCGACGTTTTAAATTTGTTTCAATTGGCTGAAAATTGCAGACATCGAAGCGGACGATTACATTATACCAGACAGGTAAGATTGGAGTCTGGGCGACCATTCTCCGGTCATTGTAGTGCAGGCATGTCAGCAAATCAGTGTGAAATAACCTTTTATTTAGTTAATTAGAACTGAACGACTTTCCGTTGAATTATTTATGTATCTATTGCGGTTGTATTTGTTGCAGCTTATCCAGTCTCGGGTTCAAATGTGAATATTTTGTATTAACATGTACTTATTAGTCATATTTTTTTCCACATAAGTCCGCTAATATTTGTGATACTTTATGTCCGTCAATCCGTAGTGTTTGTGGTCACTGTTAGTCTTTGATCATAGTATTTCATTCATAGGGGCCTATATAAAATTTGTTTCTTTCTGTTTTATTTGTTGACCTATTTTCACTCAATTCCTTTTTTCAACATGGAATAGCCCATTTTGGTAGGTGGAGCTTAGAGTTCCATATTTGGAAATCACTTCATAAATTGCCATATATAGGGCAAATATTGCTTACTGTCAGTACATGGTGACGTCACATGTGACGTTTTCTGGAAATTACGTCACAGTAAAGAAGAGGATGTAAATCGTACAGCGGCGCTCATTTGGTGTTTGACATTATTGTTTGACTGAAACGATCTAGCATTTCATCACAAATAAATGGCAGTACACTTATACATGTACCTAGTGTTCGTATTGACCCTGCTTAATCAAATGGCTTGAATCTCATATAGGCCCCGTTTCCCGTATTGGCCCTGTTTTTGCCATTTATTAGCCTTGTTTATCTAAATATAGCCCAATTGTATGAGTGCGTCGAAACCGAGTGTCGCTTCCACAAGCCTACATGTACGTGCAAATTTCCTGGCCATGAGGATGGCTATTGTGAGACAACCGGGCAACCTTAAAACGTAAACGCTAAAACTGCACCTTGTTAGGAATACACGCGATTCATAGATATTTCATTTATGTCATTTTCGTAGGATCAGCATGTGTATTTATTCATATACATTGAAAAGGCACGAAATGCAAGTGCATCTCGGATAAAGCACGATGTTATCGGCCAACTTGTTTAATGGAATATGTTGGCTATATCGTATACTGGAAGCAGACAATGGAATAGGTTGGCTATATCGTATACTGGATGGAATAGTTTGGCTATATCGTATACTGGAAGCAGACAATGGAATAGGTTGGCTATATCGTATACTGGAAGCAGACAATGGAATAGGTTGGCTATATCGTATACTGGAAGCAGACAATGGAATAGGTTGGCTATATCGTATACTGGAAGCAGACAATGGAATAGGTTGGCTATATCGTATACTGGAAGCAGACAATGGAATAGGTTGGCTATATCGTATACTGGAAGCAGACAATGGAATAGGTTGGCTATATCGTATACTGGAAGCAGACAATGGAATAGGTTGGCTATATCGTATACTGAATGGAATAGTTTGGCTATATCGTATACTGGAAGCAGACAATGGAATAGGTTGGCTATATCGTATAATGGAAGCAGACAATGGAATAGGTTGGCTATATCGTATACTGGAAGCAGACAATGGAATAGGTTGGCTATATCGTACACTGGAAGCAGACAATGGAATAGGTTGGCTATATCGTATACTGGAAGCAGACAATGGAATAGGTTGGCTATATCGTATACTGGAAGCAGACAATGGAATAGGTTGGCTATATCGTACACTGGAAGCAGACAATGGAATAGGTTGGCTATATCGTACACTGGAAGCAGACAATGGAATAGGTTGGCTATATCGTACACTGGAAGCAGACAATGGAATAGGTTGGCTATATCGTATACTGGAAGCAGACAATGGAATAGGTTGGCTATATCGTATACTGGAAGCAGACAATGGAATAGGTTGGCTATATCGTATACTGGAAGCAGACAATGGAATAGTTTGGCTATATCGTATACTGGAAGCAGACAATGGAATAGTTTGGCTATATCGTATACTGGAAGCAGACAATGGAATAGGTTGGCTATATCGTATACTGGATGGAATAGTTTGGCTATATCGTACACTGGATGGAATAGGTTGGCTATATCGTATACTGGATGGAATAGGTTGGCTATATCGTACACTGGATGGAATAGGTTGGCTATATCGTATACTGGAAGCAGACAATGGAATAGGTTGGCTATATCGTATACTGGATGGAATAGGTTGGCTATATCGTACACTGGATGGAATAGGTTGGCTATATCGTATACTGGATGGAATAGGTTGGCTATATCGTATACTGGATGGAATAGGTTGGCTATATCGTACACTGGATGGAATAGGTTGGCTATATCGTACACTGGATGGAATAGTTTGGCTATATCGTATACTGGATGGAATAGGTTGGCTATATCGTACACTGGATGGAATAGGTTGGCTATATCGTACACTGGATGGAATAGGTTGGCTATATCGTATACTGGATGGAATAGGTTGGCTATATCGTATACTGGATGGAATAGGTTGGCTATATCGTACACTGGATGGAATAGGTTGGCTATATCGTACACTGGATGGAATAGGTTGGCTATATCGTACACTGGATGGAATAGGTTGGCTATATCGTATACTGGATGGAATAGGTTGGCTATATCGTATACTGGATGGAATAGTTTGGCTATATCGTATACTGGGAGCAGACAAAATTTCATTATTTACTTATATAATATATTTGAAAATTAATGTGTGGAGTTATAAAAGTTGCCAAGTATACACATGCAACATAAGTTTGATGATAAACCAGGAAATGTTTTCATAACAAAATGGTTTTAATAATTACGTGTCGTTTATCTTGGAGTACATACATAGCTGGTCCTATATACAACATAGACACAGAACTTTATATTAAATATGAGTACAATATTTCTGATGCACCATACAGTGAAGGCTCAGATAGCTTTGGCAGTTACACAAAACAATAACTTGGTGCCTCAAAGATTTCTAATCTTCTAAGCTTACCCTGCAACATCTGCAGAGGAACTCCCCTTAGGAGACGCAACTATTGGCTGTTGTTGAGAGGCTATTGTTGAGAGGTTTTGTTGAAAGGTTGTTGTTGAGAGGTTGTTGTTAAGAGGTTGTTGTTGAGAGGTTGTTGTTGAGAGGTTTTGTTGAAAGGTTGTTGTAGAGAGGTTGTTGTTAAGAGGTTGTTGTTGAGAGGCTGTTGTTGAGAGGCTTTGTTGAAAGGTTGTTGTTGAGAGGTTGTTGTTAAGAGGTTGTTGTTGAGAGGTTGTTGTTGAGAGGTTGTTGTTTAGAGGTTGTTGTTGAGAGGTTGTTGTTGAGAGGTTGTTGTTGAGAGGTTGTTGTTGAGAGGTTGTTGTTGAGAGGTTGTTGTTTAGAGGTTGTTGTTGAGAGGTTGTTGTTAACAGGTTGTTGTTGAGAGGTTGTTGTTGAGAGGTTGTTGTTGAGAGGTTGTTGTTGAGAGGTTGTTGTTGACATGTTGTTGTTAAGAGGTTGTTGTTGAGAGGCTGTTGTTGAGAGGTTGTTGTTGAGAGGTTGTTGTTGAGAGGTTGTTGTTTAGAGGTTGTTGTTGAGAGGTTGTTGTTAACAGGTTGTTGTTGAGAGGTTGTTGTTGAGAGGCTGTTGTTGAGAGGTTTTGTTGAAAGGTTGTTGTTGAGAGGTTGTTGTTAAGAGGTTGTTGTTGAGAGGCTGTTGATGAGAGGTTTTGTTGAAAGGTTGTTGTTGAGAGGTTGTTGTTTAGAGGTTGTTGTTGAGAGGTTGTTGTTGAGAGGCTGTTGTTGAAAGGTTGTTGTTGAGAGGTTGTTGTTAAGAGGTTGTTGTTGAGAGGCTGTTGATGAGAGGTTTTGTTGAAAGGTTGTTGTTGAGAGGTTGTTGTTTAGAGGTTGTTGTTGAGAGGTTGTTGTTGAGAGGCTGTTGTTGAGAGGTTGTTGTTGAGAGGTTGTTGTTGAGAGGTTGTTGTTGAGAGGTTGTTGTTGAGAGGTTGTTGTTTAGAGGTTGTTGTTGAGAGGTTGTTGTTGAGAGGCTGTTGTTGAGAGGTTGTTGTTGAGAGGCTGTTGTTGAAAGGTTGTTGTTGAGAGGTTGTTGTTAAGAGGTTGTTGTTGAGAGGCTGTTGATGAGAGGTTTTGTTGAAAGGTTGTTGTTGAGAGGTTGTTGTTTAGAGGTTGTTTTTGAGAGGTTGTTGTTTAGAGGTTGTTGTTGAGAGGTTGTTGTTGAGAGGTTGTTGTTGAGAGGCTGTTGTTGAGAGGTTGTTGTTGAGAGGTTGTTGTTGAGAGGTTGTTGTTGACATGTTGTTGTTTAGAGGTTGTTGTTTAGAGGTTGTTGTTGAGAGGTTGTTGTTGAGAGGTTGTTGTTGAGAGGTTGTTGTTGAGAGGTTGTTGTTGAGAGGTTGTTGTTGAGAGGTTGTTGTTGAGAGGCTGTTGTTGAGAGGTTGTTGTTGAGAGGTTGTTGTTGAGAGGTTGTTGTTGACATGTTGTTGTTTAGAGGTTGTTGTTTAGAGGTTGTTGTTGAGAGGTTGTTATTGAGAGGTTGTTGTTGAGAGGTTGTTGTTGAGAGGTTGTTGTTGAGAGGTTGTTGTTGAGAGGTTGTTGTTAAGAGGTTGTTGTTGAGAGGTTGTTGTTGAGAGGTTGTTGTTGAGAGGTTTTTGTTGAGAGGTTGTTGTTGAGAGGTTGTTGTTGAGAGGCTGTTGTTGAGAGTTTGTTGTTGAGAGGTTGTTGTTGAGATGTTGTTGTTGAGAGGTTGTTGTTGAGAGGTTGTTGTTGACATGTTGTTGTTAAGAGGTTGTTGTTTAGAGGTTGTTGTTGAGAGGTTGTTGTTGAGAGGTTGTTGTTGAGAGGTTGTTGTTTAGAGGTTGTTGTTGAGATGTTGTTGTTGAGAGGTTGTTGTTGAGAGGTTGTTGTTGAAAGGTTGTTGTTGAGAGGTTGTTGTTGAGAGGTTGTTGTTGAGAGGTTGTTGTTGACATGTTGTTGTTAAGTGGTTGTTGTTTAGAGGTTGTTGTTGAGAGGTTGTTGTTGAGAGGTTGTTGTTGAGAGGTTGTTGTTTAGAGGTTGTTGTTGAGAGGTTGTTGTTGAGAGGTTGTTGTTGAGAGGTTGTTGTTGAAAGGTTGTTGTTGAGAGGTTGTTGTTGAGAGGTTGTTGTTGAGAGGTTTTTGCTCTGGTGCACGTAAATCCATGGTAAATTCGTATTTTCAGGAAAAAATGATACTGTTATTAAAAGAGATGTTGTGGCTGAAGGGGAGGGAACTCCGGACAGATTGCATTGTATTATCGTTATGCATTGTAAACCCAACATTGACTAGATACCCAGAGACACGTAAAAGGCAACCGGAAATGTATACTTGACTGTACAAATACTAGATATCGGATATACAAGTGTATTAAAGCATATTACATATTACAAAAACAATGGTTGCTACAATCGTTGTAAGTGCATGCATAATACAATTTGGTAACCATTTACTTTTACTTCAATTAACTTTCCTTTTCAAAGATTGTAGAGTAAATGTATGTGTACATGGATACAGATAAAGCAAACAATATTATTATGTTTCAAATTATATAAACCAATGATGAATAACAGTAGGAAAATAAATAATATGGCAAATTCCATGGCGATGCCTTTAGTATTCTATGCTTCTCATATCTATATGCTATATACATGTACAGTCGGGCCTCCTTCATTCCAGTTCTTCAGGTCCGACATTTTATTTCGAATAATACAGTGTTTCAAATAACCCATTTCAATTAGTCGAGCATAAGAAGATACATCGGACCCTGATATTCATTTTGTATGATACCAAGTATTCGGATAGAAGGTTGTAAAATTAACGAGGTCCGACTGCATTTGTTTTCCTTCATTAATATATATATACATTGTACATGTATATGTTTTTTTGCAATCTCTTTGTTTATGCCAATCATTGTTATTGATATGACATGTTTTATATATATTCATGACATTTGAATGTTCATGAATGACAAGCATAACAGATTAGTACTCATATACAAATATTGCATAGTGATAACAAAAGTATGGTATAGGAATATGAAAATATTGCATATACAGTAAAACCTCAATAATAAGACCACCATCGGTACCCTTGAAAACTGGTTTTATTATTGATATGGTCTTAATATCGAGCAAATAAAAAAAGAGCAAAACAGTGAAAATTGTGAGCATTGTGTTTTTGAGGTGGTCTTAATATTGAGGAGGTCTTAAAGTGAGGTTTTACTGTATACGAGGTACATAAAATATAGCCCATGAATGCCAACACGTTACATAAAGTTACAATGTAATTTTAAAAAGTGTAGCATATGCATAAAATAGACGGATAAAATTTTGTGAGAAATCACCCGCCGTAACATCCTGATTGAAATTGTAGTAATGCTTCATTTATACTTTAATGATCAGTTATCAGCCAATCCAAACTTGTAATAGAGCAGATACAAAGTTACATTGCATTTATAACCACTATCATCGTTTTTTGTTTAGATTAATGACCAACAGAAGACCTTTAGTAAGACACTTGGTGCACCACAATGTTAGATGAACTTAACCAATAAGTTTATCCAGCTACGTTTCATCAATTATAATTCTAATCGATCACCATTTACATTAAGGCCAACCGAAGTCATATGGTATACGATAATTATGACAATACAATTCATTTACAATTCACGACTGATCGATCACTTCCGAAAAGTATTTTGCTTCACCAATGACATCTGACATTTCATCAGCTTCTTCAATTCAGTTCTAAACTTCAAATCCATGGCAGCGTAGATGAAAGGATTCACCAAATTATTGATAAGAAACGAATAAAACATAATTTGATAACGATTGTCTGTAGGCAACATATGTTGGGTTTCAGGTGTCGTAAATATACTCCAAATCATTAAAGATAAATGTGGCAAGTAACTTATCACAAACGCAACAGTCACAACTGTCAACATCTTTGTTATCCTGATTGTCTTTCTCCCGTGAGTGGTTGATAATCGTCTGATCAACTTGCTGGCCCACAGCGATGTTCTCTCCTTAACCGTTCGTTTAATGTTGTGAAAACTGCTTGTGCTTCGGACACTGTTCTTGCGACCGTTCGTCGTCTCGTTGTTACCGTAGCTAGACATACTAACTTGAGATGGTTTACTTGCAAGACTGACTTTGCAAATTTGTGGAGACATCGGTGGCTTTATTTCTCTCTGTTTGTTGCAGCTTGTCGTGTCGTTGTCGTCACTCATAATTTCATTGGTACAGCTAGTATCTTCGTTCATTACGTTCACGATTTTATTCTTGTTTCGTTTGGCAACATTGACTTTCCCCATTCTTGACACTTGACGGGCAATACGGATATAGCAGACTGTCATGATTAATGTTGACACAAAAGCAAGCGCAAGAAGATAAATATTGAAGGCCAATGGGTAGACGGGTTTGTCTTTCTCGTAATAGTCTTTAATGAAACACTTCGTTCCTACAGCCCCGCGGACACCCGTATCAACGGATGCGTTACCGTAAATGACGAACGCTGGACTAGCTGAAATGAACGAGATCACACCTGCCACAACAAATAATGCCTTTTTGGCCATGATCACCGTAAATTGTGATTTTAATGGTGTGCAAATCTTACGATGTCTTTCAATGGCAATAAGAACCAACGTGAGACTAGAAGCTATGCATGTGTAGTATAATATAAACCTAAAAATCTTGCAGGATACTTCGTCTAGGTAGTTGTAAGCGAAGAATGATTCGGCAATGCTGAAAGGCGCTCCAACAGCACAGGCAAAGAAATCGTAGGAAGCCAATACCAGAATGAAGCACCGATGGGTGGAAGCGCTAAACCGGAAGTAGAAGATGATTAAAACACAGGCGTTTCCTATAACCCCGGTGATCATGATAAAACACAAATACACAATGGAAGGCATCAGTTCTGTTGCTTTAATTCCGCTCAGCTGTGCTTGGGTCCATGTAAGATTCTCATCTATGTGAGATAACGGTGAATACATTTTGCAACTGTGTTTTTAATCCTGCTGATTTTCTAGTCTCTGATATTCCGCAAATATACAAACTTAAGTATATACAATGTTTACATACCGCTTATATTGATGTATTCCATAAAGCAATGGTGTGTGGAATGTACACAGTTCACGTATTACTTTGCCCCAACAGGGATTTTAGTACAATAATCGTTCTCCAAATTTAAACTGTAGCATATACTTAAATCCTTACAGTCTTTTTGAAATCTGTTTTTAAAGAATCTGTGTATAACTTTTTCTCTTCAAGTTAGGCAACAAAGCCAACTCATGATTTCTAGAGAAGATATCGGTATGACTATGTGTAACTTCAGACTACGCGATACACGTCATATAATTAATCCAACCAGTTTGATCAGGCCATCGTATGAATCTATTCCACTCAACCACTTTCCGATTATTCAGAGTTCAATCAACAATTCAACAATTTTGGAAATTTAATCATAAAAGTGTTAATATATCAGTCCATCTGATACTTCGCCACTTGAATCTAACCCGATTACGTCGGTAACAGCTTAAACAATGCTTAACATTGATAAAGTATTCACATCCTGAACAAATTGTCAAAATCACCATAACAACAATATCTGATATAGTATTAATGACTTGTATACAATGATTTGTAGCGTCATATTCCTTATACCATAAACTCTTCTCTCGCGTATCATATCATTACTAAACGATCTATATAATAGGCCACACATATATACCTATTGTTTAGCTTAATGCTATATACACCTATAAACATTCACACCGAAAATCGGAAATGTTATCTCTTAACATGTACGAGAAACTTTGTGTTGTTGTGATTTCTATTCTTTCCTGTCCACGACATAGCGAATTATAAGTTCAGATTTTATTTTGTCAATGTTAAGTTTGAGCGATTTTGGACGTTTAATGCAAAATGCATAACATTTTATGACGCAATACTTCAAATTATGGACATAAATACAAATTGTACAAGTCGAAAAGTAACATTCATAACAAATACACATGGCAATATCATATATCGACAAAATACGACAAAACTGGTGTTAATATGTCTGATATAATGAGATGTTGCAATATTTGATATTTCGAAAAGACCAACAGAATAAGGTTCAAATTATTGACAATGAGAGGCATTCTATATTTCAGGTAAAGGTTAATCTTATCATTTTTATTGGTTTATCAAATAAAGTATATCCTATTATTGTGATTGGTTAATCAAATACACTATTTTGATTGGTTAATCAATACAGTTTATCCCACTATTTTTATTGGTTAATCAATACAGTTTATCCCACTATTTTGATTGGTTAATCAAATAAAGTTTATCAATTATTTTGATTGGCTAATCAAAAACAGTTTATCCCACTTTTTGATTGGTTAACCAAATAAAGTGTATCCTATTATTTTGATTGGCAAATCGAAAACAGTTGATCCCACTATTTTGATTGGTTAATCAAATAGCGTTTATCCCACTATTTTGAAATCAAATAAAGTTTATCCTATTATTTTGGTTTATCAAATACAGTTTATTCCATTATTTTGATTGGCAATCAAAAACAGTGTATCCCACTTTTTTGATTGGTTAATCAAATAAAGTTTATCCCACTATTTTGATTGGCTAATCAAATAAATTTGATCCCACTATTTTATTGGTTAACCAAATAAAGTTTATCCTACGGTTTTGATTGGTTAATCAAATAAAGTTTATCTTATTATTTTTTGTTGGTTATCAAATAAACTTGCTAAACAAATAACCGACTAATACTCGCTAAATGATCCAAGTTGACGATGCGTCCTATATAACACCATGCAATCATTCATTCAAACAAATTAATCTTCCAACCAGTATGAAAAACCGCAACCATCGTAAAACATATGCGTGTAACAAATATCAATTCAATTGTTCGTAGAATCAAGACGTTATTTATTAGAATTTGGATCGTATCGTCAACCTTTGTATACAAATATAGGTGTCTATACCAATTCGCCATACAGTCAGACAATATCTACACTGATATTCGTACAGATTCGTATATTATCGCCGGCGAAGTACGAGGCGGGACTTTCAATATATAAATAATTATCATGTGCCCGCTCACGAGAATAGCGATTGTACATGAAGACAGTGGCAAAGATGAATCTTTCAGTGAACTCAAGGTGAGCCTTTAACGATCCTGTGTACGTTACAACGATGTTCCTCGTTACAACGACATTCCTCGTTACAACGACATTCCTCGTTACAACGACATTCCTCGTTACAACGACATTCCTCGTTACAACGACATTCCTCGTTACAACGACATTCCTCGTTACAACGACATTCCTCGTTACAACGACATTCCTCGTTACAACGACATTCCTCGTTACGATTACAACGACATTCCTCGTTACAACGACATTCCCCGTTGCAACGACATATTCGTTTAACGACACAGGAAGTCTTCAACACAGCTATTTTCAGGTAATGTCCTTCAAGTGACATTGGCACAAAAAATAAGAACTGTTACACTAAACTTTTAAGTGATGTAACAACATGCGTATTCGGAATTACGTGCATACAAACAATCGTGCTCTTCGTAATATAAGACATTTAACAACCCTCTATACTTAATCGCTATTCATCATAAGGGGGAACATGGTCTGCGTTTTGTCGAGAATTGACAGTACGTTATTTTCCTTGTTTTATTACTCAAGAGCAGATTATTGTACAAAAGTAGTATCTTCCTGTCAACTTGAGATGCGCATTTAATGACTGTCGACTTACATAATATATACATATCTACAGCGTACAGTAACCGTTAGATACAATACTGATACAGAGCACATCATAACTCTCAACAATGATATGAAATTGTTAATATTAATCGTAGGCCAAAACATAACACCATCTGTACGATTTTTCTAGGGCGTCCAAAACCGATTACTTTGCCAAGGCAGAAACCCCTCCAGTCGATTTTTGCTCGGGCGTTCATATACTTTCAGATCTATTGTATTAGTGAAACACTTTAGATACAGTAAAACCTCATAAATAACACAACCCTTGGGACCTGAAAACTGGTCGTCTTTATTAAGGTTGACTTAATATTGAGGTTGACTAAAGAGCAAATAGTAAAAATGGACTTGAAAATTGCGTCTTCAATTTTGAGGTGGTCTTTAAGTGACGTTTTACTGTATTTGAGAATGTGGTTTTTGCCGAACGATAATGAGAAATGACCAGTGAAATCTGAATTTGAAAGTCCAACCTTCGATGATTTGAACCCACTATCTTCCTCTTGCAGAGCCATACATCGGCCACTTTAAAGCGGCATTATATTTTTTATGCAATTAAGTTATAAAAAATTCTTGCTGTCGAAATATTTTTATTTCACTGAATTTGACATAATTTACAGATAAATAAGACATTTAACACCTGACTTTCTCCTAAGAAATTTGCTGTCACTGAGGAACTGCATAAACCGTTCAGTGTGAACATTTCTGACTTGAAAACACTTATAAAAGCGTGTTCGATATAATGAAACCTTACATCATTCCATGTTAGCAGTTAAGAAGAAAATACTCTCCGATCTGTCGAAATCCCTACATTCGTATTGGTGACTAAAATCAGCTACTTTCGGCTTAGAAACATGCCAGTATCAAACTAATGGAAGGTCTTTTTGTAGCATGAAATGTACTTTGGATGGATTGAAACTATCATATAGCCATCTGAGAAGAGAGAAAAAATGAAAAAATACTGCTATATACATGACTTTTCCAGCTGTGATGTTAAAGATTATTTGAAGACTCGGAGTATTTAAATGTTCGTTGGATGCACTGAGAATTTCTTAACATTTGAAAACACATCAAAGTTATTATCAAATTACCTGAGAATTGTAAGATCAGCGATCGATCAGATTAGCATGAACTTCTCCCACTTGAAACAGCAACAAACGTTTACCATATGTGCGTGGCAATACCTTCGTAATGACGTGTTTTTTGTTTCAACCTTATTACACTACAGCATAATACGTTCACATAATAAAAGTAATAGTAATAAAAAAACTGCTCACCTAACATCCGAAAGACATTTAAGTGTAATAACAGATAATTGCAGACTCATTCACAACGGCTGTGCTCAATCCGCGTAAAACAGTTATTAAAGCATCATCAACACATATGTTGTTGGAAAAATACACATGGTACTTGTAATTTTGCTGCCAATGTTTTTCAAATGAAGTTAATGACTTGTGCAGTACACAATGATTGAAATAGTGTCATAGAGCAACAACTATTGGTGTCAGGATTACTGAGAAGTGCTTTGTTGTTTTGGGTTTTACGCTGTTTCTCAATAGTATTTCAGTTACATACCTCGGTCAGTTGACCTAACCAGTGCGTGCCCCCCCCACCCCCGGGGTTACCAACCAGTACAAACCTGTTCCTCGGCGAGCAACTGACAGCTTCTCAACATAAATCGGAGTTCAGAGGTGGAGAACAAATCACTTTGGAGGCATTATCTTCAGTCAAGTTGTCACTGAAGAACGCCCGCATTTCGAACCCACGACCTCTAAAGTAGTCTGGTATCCAGCGTACTTTGCTCATAAGAGTGAAATCGTCATGGCAATGTAATCCAGGCTACTTCTAGAGTAGCAGTCAAGCGCTCTACCGACTGACCTGACCAGGCGGATCTCTGGGAAGAGGAAATCACTCGTATCAGAAACGTGAGTATGCAACCGACAATGTAAAACTATGGTGTAATACATCATAAAAAGGTAAGATGTGGCAGTTCTGGGCACTTTCAAGCCTGTTTCTAGTTTTATGATATTTATCTTACCGAAAATGTAACACGAATATTAACTAGATAGCTAGATAAGTATCGTAATAATTAAGTGGTTAACACGAAACAATTCGCGAACCTTATCATGCTAACTGGTGGCAGTAATATGCCACCATATAAAACAAGTGTATACAAAACAGCTATTTTTCTCATGAAAACTGGGATCGTCATATTTCCTATACTTAGATTCATTGAACCATGTCTTTACTGTGTTATTTAAATTTTATTTATCAGAATTACATGTACTTTTATTGATTTATATTATTGATCTGTACTGAACGCCAGTATTAAATATGTGAAATGCGTTTTAAACAGCATCGTTTTCAATAGGTCACAAGTGTATCTATCGGTAATCCATTTAGAATTTGTTTGGTGTGTGGCACAAAACTGCTCTTACTGTTGTTTTACCGCAACTATGTGACTACAGATTTTCATCAACACTGGTGTCGAGAGTTTCAGCTAAATGTGTTTGAAGCATAATTGAATACTTTTCAAGTGATATCGAAAGAAGATATTGAGTAAAGTGTGATGCAATCATGTGCGAGTGTTTTCTATACTGTATTGAACACATCCGAAATTTTATTTTGATATTTTTGCCCTCTGTATATACTCAGTACATTTAAAAACGCACATTTTTGTACCCGTGATATGTTTTTGAAAGGTCATTTAGTGTGTTTTAAAACTCGTTTTGATATGACAATACGTTGATTGAAATTGTTTTTAGTGTTCAGCATTGCGTAGAATGCAAAAAATATCATGTTAATTTCTTGCATCCATAGGCAAGACCATGACGTTTGAGGAATCTTACATTTTGCGCTTTTAAATGTACTGAAGCAGGTAATATGACCTGCAATTCTGATTGGTCTATTTTCAATAAAACAGGTCATATACCTCACACTTACCTCGATTACTTTGTTAAGTTGTGCTTTCGGCGGTTTTTCAGTTTTTTACAGCCGTCAGTTCACTCGACCGTGATTTACCGATGTTTAAACAACAACTGCATTGTTATTGGCGATATTTGTTTGGTTTGGAGGGAGTAAGTTCATTTATTATCAACTTCTATATGTATAAAGTGTAAAATATTGACATGTAAAATGGATGGTTGCTGACCTTTAACCAGCCTTCCTGGGTTACCAATTAGTTCTTCCTGTTCTTCCACAAGCAACTGACAAAATTTCCTTAAATGAATCCGAGGTGGAGGATCAATGACTTGGGGTGAATTATCTTTAATCAAATTGTCACAATAACATACTCCTCATCCAAGGTTCAAACCTATGACCTCCAGGTTAGCAGTCACGTGCTCTACCAACTGAACCAACCACACAAATTTTACTTTGCGTTGAATAAATCAAGTTAATACAGTAAAACCTCGCCTAAAGACCACCTCAGTAATACAACCACCTCGAAATTATGACCAAAATGTCCATGTCCATTTTCACTGTTTTGCACTATATTCCTCAATATTAAGACCACTTCAATAAGACCAGTAATCACAGGACCCAAGGGTGGTCTTATTATTATACATTGAACAAATCTTACTATTGTAGCATTCCTTTAGTGTGAAGGCCCATATTATGCATATAAGGACCATAACATTTAGTAGGGATCGATAGTTCCTAAATATATGTAATTAATTTCCAATCATAAATACATTTGTAACATAACAATTATTCATGATCTGGAAAACACATGATTCAAGTCATTACGTTTCATTTACATGTATGTATAGCTTCAGTCCACCTTAGGACTGTGATTATTTCTATGTTTTAGATGTATGTTAAATTCCCCATTCCCCATATGCAATTTTTTCACTTGATGTGGCGCTGCATGTTTTTTCTCCCCACTTTCAGCCTATTGCTGGTAGCATTCTTGACTTGTTCCATGATGTATTTCATCCATGACATTTTCCCCCTGATTGTCCTCCTTAATTCTCCTTAGTTGTTCTCTATGATCGGCCAGGCCATTCCTTGCGCCCCTGTTCCCATGCATGTTTAACCCTTGCACTTCCTCAATGTCTGATGTTTGGTGGGGAGGCATTGTCTTGAGTATGTGGCCTTCCCTATAGCAACTTAATCTCTCTTTTATGAAAAAACAACAAAAACAAGAAATTATTGTACTAGTGTATATCGACTGATTTAACACAAGACAATATAAAACAGCATGATAACAATTATACAACGTCCGAGTTCATTACTATGTATTATAACTGAGAGTTGTATGACTGTAACATCAAACTGTAGATACTTTCTTTGATTTCTTCTTTTTCTTTTTTTTCTTTGTTGATTCATCTGAAACAAAATATTCATAAATAAATTTTCAAAACATGTACATGTAACTTACATACTACATATATAAATAGGTTTATTTGATGTTATCATTATTTGTAGAATTGACGGTATTCAGATTTGTATCAACAATTATATATTCTGATATTATTAGTGTTGCCATTGACCATATATCGTTTATGTTCAACCGTTGTAAATATTGTATACTCATAGACAGTAAAGTCGAAAGTACTGAGAAATAAACATATCCTCTTATCTTCTTATCCAACATTAAAGTAAAATTTATGGATAACATATCCAATTACCTCAGTGAACGAGAATTAATTCTGAAAAAATACTGTTGCATTAAAAAAAAAGAGTAATTTTATGTACATCTAGCGTACAAGACTAAGCATACATCAAATTGGAGTACATGTACTTTACACCAACTACTATCTAGAAATATAAAATATTTATTTCATAATTAATAAATACAAGTATACATGTTCAAAATAGAGAAATTTAACCATGTCAGAGTCCTGGGCGTACCAATGTCCTATCTCCTACACAGTTGCCTCCCTTTACAAAGTATATGTACATCATATTTTTCAATTATTTCTACCAGTATTCAGATATTTCTGATTTTTATCTTTTGATTTTGAATATCAGATATTGAAATTATTCTGATTATATGTCAGAGAAATTTATTTAATACAGAAGCTTAAATGAAAGAAAAAAATCAATGAAATAAATTCACAATGTCAGTTCATAAAAAGATCTGGGTTTATTTTGACTATTTGGGGAAGAGGACCCATACCCATCAAATTGGGAATATTTTTTTCGCATTTAACTTAGAAATTGGAGAAAAATTTACAGCAAATATTTAGGAATAAAACAAGATGGTTGTTTTTAATAAAAACATATGTCTCCCAGATGGCAGTTTGTCAGTAATTGTTATACTGATACAGGATGTTAGAATAAAATATCAAGCAGACAAGAAAGATAGTCTTTGATCAGTTCACCATGCACTGTATACTTATAAAAAACATCAAAGGGCCATAACACAGTGAAAAATTATCTGAGTGAAATGAAACGAGAAGAATGCACAACTACACTTGATGCTTATTAATCCTGTGAAGTTTGGTTGAAATCCAAACAGCCGTATTTGAGATGAAGCGCGGACAAACTCAATATGTATAAAAACATCAAAGGGCCATAACTCAGTGAGAAATTATCCAAGCGGAACAAAACAACGAAGATGCACAACTACACTTGATGTTGATCAATCCAATGAAGTTTAGCTGAAATCCAACCAGCAGTATTTGGAGATGAAGGGCGGACAAACTTCATATGTATAAAAACATCAAAGGGCCATAACTCAGTGAAAAATTATCTGAGCGGAACAAAACAACGAAGATGCACAACTACACTTGATGTTGATCAATCCTATGAAGTTGGTCTGAAATCCAACCACAAGTATTTGAGATAAAGCGCGGACAAGCTAAAAGTGGACGGACGGACGCCGAAGACAAAAACAACATGTCTGCCTCGGAAAGATGTAGTGGTTATTTAATCAACATCTGCTATTTATATAAACTACCCATGAGAGAAAAGCCTCTAACATTGTCAATATTTGGCTAAATTGAACCTTAACGTTTTCTTCAGATTTATTTGGAATTTTACTTTCAATATTGGGACAAATATTTACTTTTTGGCATTGGGAAAATTAGCCGAATAACAGCTTTTAGACCAGCTGAAACTCAACCCTGAATATCCATCATCACATGACATTTATGAAGGCAGTGAGAAATGTATCACAAGGGGAGATAAGTGCTGTTAAGACTTTGCTAAGGTTCAAGTAATCTTTGAAAGAGAGGTAACTTACCTTGAATTTCAACATTAATTGTATAATCAAAGGCAAAACATGTTCTGTATCTACATAAAAACTGCTGTGGCAATATTCTTAAATGGAAGTAAATCTTGCTGCCTGTCAAGGCACGTTATAGTTCTTACCAGTCCCTAACAAATCCTCAAACATTTTTCTTTTTTTCATATTATTCTGTTGAATATGAGTCCAATCATTTCGTCTCTTCGAGAAATGGAACAGAGCCAAATTTCTGTGTACATGGAAACCGAACCTATCTGAGCGTATCTTATCTTCCTGTTTGCACAAACATGTTGCTATCTCAGTTTTTTGTTTTAATGAAATACATTTCCAAATAGACTCTAAAGTTCTGCTTCCATTTCTGTCACAAGCTAGGGTTACAAAATGGTCCTGAAAAGAAATGTATGCATATATTCGTTAACTACCAGCCTCAAAACAACAGCGCTATGGCAACAGAGCCTAGCAATACAAATCAGTCCACTCAACAGACTGCACTGTTACAAATATATTCAAGAAAATTAAAGCAAGTCAATGAAATAATTAAAGCAACTGAACGAAAATGTTAAAGAAACTTAATGAGATTGAACAGTGACATGTAATTACTGGTCAGATCGGGTATACAGGCACAAATATTTGCATATAAATTTCTTGTTGTCATATGGATGAGTTATTCAAAGACTCATTTGTACATTCCAACAATGATGGTCTAAATATATGTATTTCAGAATATAAATGAAAACAAGGATATCGGTTGAACCAATGGATGCTCCCCGAAGTATGGTTGATAACGCTGAACAAGACTCAAATTGGAAAATCTCACTCTGTTGATTGTTAAAATCTTAGTGTAATATGCAACACTTGAAATGTCCTGGAACTCCCAAGAAACAAGGTTTACAACAAATGGGCCATGGTGGCCCTATATCGCGCACCTGAGTACATTGCCATGTTGGCTTCAAGAGAGTCCAAGAGGATTTTCAATGATTCGACCTTGTGACCTCCTTCTTGACTTAACATGGCTCAGTACGACACTGGACTTGCTCTTGGTCTAGATTTCATTGAGACAAACATTCTGACCAAGTTTCATGCAAATCAGGTAAAAGATGTTACCTCTAGGGTTTTAACAGTCTAAATTGTTGGCAACGGACGACGATGGACATAGGGCGATCCCTATAGCTTAGGTCACTTAAAATGAACAGTGAAATTGAGATACTGAACAAATTTATTTACATGTTGGGTTAGGACAACAAGAAAGCCAATTGTGCCATTAAAATATGAAAATATATTTGAACGAATCTGTACATGTCATTGACCTAATTCGACAAAGACATATTCAATACAATGACAAGGAAATCCAGGGAACAAACAGAGTCGATATATGGAGAGATGATAGTATATCCTAACCTTTAATTTCTGAAGTAAATTATTTTTTGTTTTCTCTTTCAGAGAAGAACTCTGAAATGCTGCATCAATCACATGACTACCACATGGGTCACATGATACAGTGAGCACTTCTACTGGTTCCAGGCTATCCAAACTAGCTGCAATACATTGAACATCCGAGAACCTGAGCATGTGTTGAAGTAACAATGACCCATGATAGTTCACTTTCTTCAATTTTGGTTCATTCATCTGCAAGACAAATATTCATGAGTTATTATCAAGAAGAAAGTACCATAAATTATCATGTAGTTTCATCAAAGTGGTAAGAATTTTTTTTTCCAAAATGTATCAAATAACAAGAGTGGCAAACTGTCATTGTCAGAGCTCAGAGTTAAAACAAAACAAATTTTAGGTAATTTCTATAATGAAAGGATGGCAACTCCCGAATGCTCATACATATTCTGACCAAACTTGGTGACGATTTGACAAATGCTTCTAAATTGATTGATCAAACAACTTACTGGACGTCGCCAACCCAACCGTCCACCTGCCGGTACGCGAATGTGAAACTATAATAAGTTCACTTTAGTTATGAATGCCTAATATATATCCTATTCTTTGCTTGTACAACTAACTGCCCATGTCGGACAAGTCAAGTTTAACATGTACACTAGTCTGGGACAACTGTATTTAGAGAAAATTTCTAGAGCCCCGATAGCACAGTAGAGAAAGCACATTACCTTCATAAACATATCATATGGCATAAGAGTAGACACCAATTGAACAAATTTAACTTGTCTGTCCTCTTCCTCACATTGTGATGCTCTCATCATTATCTGTAATACAGAATCATACAAATGGTCAGCCACTAGTATTTCTGTATATCCTCAGTGTCCACAAGAGAACTCAACCTATCGCTGACAGCCTGTATACTCATCAACATATCAGTGTAACCATTCAATCTTAGGGTAACTTTATGATTGATCCTCATCTAAAGCAGTGAATTTCTTTCCGAATCAGTAATAATTACTGAGTGTTTGTATGAGACAAGGCCATCTTTAGTACACTGTTTGTTTGCAGTACCCTGACCAACAATGTCTAGTTATGAATGGGGAAGTTGGCACAAAAAAATCCTTCAAGAAGACCCAAAATCAATTTGAATCTGGGCAAATCTCAGCATGTTGGCCTAATCTCACCATTGTCAACAATGGTAATTGCATTCAATGACAACATAATCTATGTAAAAAAGTTCAATTTGTACTCCATTCATTACATATAATTAACATCTTAAAATATATCTACAAATTGCATTTCATCACCTGTATAAACTGTTGTTGTTCACATTCAAGTTTTTCGCATGCAACACAAATTGCTACCAAAACACCAAAGTACTGAGCTTGCATAACATCACCCAGACAATCACTCAACTCCAGTAAACACGCTGAAAACTGCAACACACAACATCCAAAATGAACACTTAGCTTGCAGTAATAAGAAAAACATAATAAATGTAAGAAATTTTACTTGTAAAGGCAACCATGAGCGCCAGTAAAGACTCTTACATGTACAAGTGAAAGAAAATACATACAGCACATCCATTCAGTTCCATAGAACATTCATTATACTGAATTTCAACAAGTTTAAATGACGATCCATTTTACATCATTTGAATGAAGAAAGATAACTTTTAACACATTGCAAACTTTGGCCAAAAGCAAGCAAGTTTGTGTGCTTAGTCCCAATTCACAGAAATAGTTTCATCAAATTCAAACTCTAAACAAACTATAACTGGTATGTATCAAGGAAGTGGCTACGATTACTAGACTTGCATTCTAGGATTACGGGTCTCATGTAGATAAAGTATAAAATGTAACCTCTGGAGTGTTAACAAGGTTTTACTATAATTTGACCTAGTGACCTAGTTTTTGATCGCAGATGACCCAGTTTAGAACTTGGTCTAGATTTCTTTGAGACAAACATTCTGACCAAGTTTCATGCAGATCAGGTAAAAAATGTTACCTCTAGAGTGTTAACAATCTGAATTGTTGACGACGACGGACAATCCAAATAGCTCACCTTTGAGATAAAAATCCAAGTATTTACCAAATAAGTCATACAATCATCAAGATGTTCATTCAAGAGACTCCGGTAATTGTAGACACTTCCATTTATCATATAGACCATGTATATAGATCAAGTCTGTTTTTACACCTTTTTACATTTTTTCAGGAGTATAGAGACAAGTCTTCTGTGAAATGACACCACACCCTGTCGCATTAACATGACACCAGGTCAACCAGTCCTGGTACTACCCCTATAATGCGGAGTGTAGGCAATAGAGCAACTAATACCATTTCTAAAGCCTGCAGTACATTGCAGCTGAGACTCAAATCCACATCCTTCCATGTCAGAGGTGAATACTCCAGAACTGAGCCAACCAGCTAGGGAATTATACACACTAAATATATCAAAATATTTTGAAAGTGAAGGACAATCCTGATTAAAAGATTCTGTCATTCAGTAATAAGTTACCATCTCTTTATCAGGGCAATTCTTTATGAGCTTCTGAAGCACAAAATTGGCACTAGGATGAGTAGCAAACTGAATGATCTTCCCCTTGAAGAGCTTCTGGAAGAGCTCTCGATACAGCTTCTCAGAACTAAGGGTGACGATCAATTCTATCAGAAAAGAACCAACACTGTCTACAGCCACTGGTGGTATGCTGGAATGTCAAAGTACATGATAGTAATGATTATCAATGCTGACCATGCAGGTTAACAAAATACCCAGTTGTCTATTTTTCAAATAGCGATATTCATACAGTAAAACATATTGTAGGCCAACCTGATTATCTCAGTAGAGTAGATGAAGCACTTGACAATTAGATTCACAACATATATACATTTGCAGTCAAGCAATGAATATGACCAAATAGTGGGCTTGTACCACCAACTTCACAATTCCTGAATTAGATGCCCAGGGAGTCATCACTCACAATGCCAGAGATATAAGTAGTTATTAAGGGCATCAAGATATGCCCAGGCAGTACCAATATATTAGGATGTCACAATATTCCCATACTTAAGATATATTGCAATATTCAGCAAACTTATATCGTACCATTATATGAAATGAATGTAACACTACCAGTTTATTTCACTTTCTGCTAGAAAGTTCCTAGCTACAATATTTGAACTATATGAAATTGTGCAGTAGAGAATACCTCACATTTGATATTTCTTTTTTAGTTTTAAAAAGAAATAGCCTACACATGTGTATTAATTGTTTGCAACATTTTGAAGACTTGGAGATGAATAAAAGTGTTCATGTAATAAAAAATCTACAGTCAGTGATGAGACTATTGAAGCAATATATTGCGGTACATACTGCAATATGTTGCTAATGTATTGCAATATACTGTGGCATGCATCACTTATCGTGACACCACTACGACTATATAATGCATTACATTAGCAACAAATAGCAATTTGTAACATGATATACAGCACCATTCCCAAGGTATGACTATAGATTTTTTCTGACTTGAAACTATTATTCAAGTGCAAACTTTTCAAATGTGTAACAAAATTTTAAAATGTATAAGCTAAAAGAAAACAGTGTTCAATCTCATTTCAGTTTTTGACTAGTGAATTAAATATGAGGTTTTTATATGTTACTTGAAACTGTATGCTAAAACTAAACAATACTCATTCTCATTTCAGGTTTTGTGTAATGTGAGACCAAAAAATTTCTTATCTAAAAGAGAGATAAAGTTATTACAGGAACACCACATACATAGGGCTAGGACAATGCGTTCCCAAGCAGACCCCAGTCCACAATACATTAGGCACGAAGGAGGTGCAATGGTAAACATACATGAGAACAGGGGTGCAAGGGTAAACATACATGAGAACAGGGGTGCAAGGGTAAACATACATGAGAACAGGGGTGCAAGGGTAAACATACATGAGAACAGGGGTGCAAGGGCAAACATACATGAGAACAGGGGTGCAAGGGTAAACATACATGAGAACAGGGGTGCAAGGGTAAACATACATGAGAACAGGGGTGCAAGGGTAAACATACATGGGAACAGGGGTGCAAGGGTAAACATACATGGGGACAGGGGTGCAAGGGTAAACATACATGAGAACAGGGGTGCAAGGGTAAACATACATGAGAACAGGGGTGCAAGGGTAAACATACATGAGAACAGGGGTGCAAGGGTAAACATACATGAGAACAGGGGTGCAAGGGTAAACATACATGAGAACAGGGGTGCAAGGGTAAACATACATGAGAACAGGGGTGCAAGGGCAAACATACATGAGAACAGGGGTGCAAGGGTAAACATACATGAGAACAGGGGTGCAAGGGTAAACATACATGAGAACAGGGGTTCAAGGGTAAACATACATGAGAACAGGGGTGCAAGGGTAAACATACATGAGAACAGGGGTGCAAGGGTAAACATACATGAGAACAGGGGTGCAAGGGTAAACATACATGAGAACAGGGGTGCAAGGGCAAACATACATGAGAACAGGGGTGCAAGGGCAAACATACATGAGAATAGGGGTGCAAGGGCAAACATACATGAGAACAGGGGTGCAAGGGCAAACATACATGAGAACAGGGGTGCAAGGAATAGTCTGGCCCATCCTCAAAAACAACCAAGGAGAATTTATTTTTGACAAATAATCATACAAAAACTTACTTGACAGTATCTGGAGTGTCGTCAATTCTTGCCACTTTGATAACTTTGTGAATAACTCTATGACAAAGGTCAATGTCAACCTTGTGTAGAACTAAAAGCAGAGTCTGTATGACTGGACTCGCATTTGTATCAGTCAAATACACTGAAATAAATCCATTGAAGATACACATATTGCATTTCTGTCTTTTTTCCAGTTCTTTGATCAATGTTAATGTTGCACATAAATTCAACAGTCAACATTCATTTTGTAATAGAAATTCATATATGCATTCACAGAAAAACAGGATTCTTTAGTTAGGTAACTCGTGCAAATTTCGATTAATCCAAATTTAATGTACAACAATGGCATATTTGCAGGTTTAATAGTATGCCTGGTTGCAGCAGTATCAACAAGAGATATCATGAATTTGCTTTGTGGTACATTTTTACATTTACATCAATTTGTACAGCTTAGACAAAAATAAAAGTCTAAGAACTAATACCCAATATATCTACGAGTTCTTTATTGATATGCAGATAGATTAGTTTAAGACATCTATGGCTTGAGGTACATCAGGTAAGCAAATTAAGAGACTGTTAAAAAAATATGCACTGTTACCACTGATGAACTTTTTATATAAAATTGTTGGTTTGCAGATACGCTACCAACTCATGAAAAATGCAGCGACTCATTTTTTTTCTCAGGTTCATCGATGAAGAAGTTTTTTAGCCATATCAGTACTAAACTTAAAAAACACCTACCTACCCACTGTTGCGGTAACTGCAAACAAACACTTAAGGATGGCCTTACCTCCAAAATTTTCTAGGGCAAAAATGCCCTTGTAGATCTTCTTCAGCAGCTTGCGGAAATAGTCTGGCACAGTGTAGTTGTCAAATTTTATCTCCCTTGGCCAATTCACTTCTGTGAAATATTTTTTTTTGAAATACAAATGTTAATATGTATGGTCGACCAACGGGTTTTCGTGGTATGTCAAGAAATCATGGTACGCATTCATAAGCACCGTTTGCACAAGTGCATGTTAAATTTGAAGAAATATTCTCTAAACAGGTTTAAACTCCCTCATTTTTCTAATTTTCTACTAAAAATAACAAAAGGCAGTCATAAATGCGCTAAATTTACTTTCTAGGATAATTTCCATTCGTTATTACTCGTGTATTCTTTAGATAGGTGGAGCCGACCGTTTCCAAAATTACTTGATTATCTCGAACTATTGACACAAAATGCCCTTAAAACTGCATGGTGATAGTTTTAAATGACCCCCACAAAAACTTGTTAGGAATTTTTTAACCGAGCACCGCTTACCTAGTTGTAAATATGAGGCATCATGGACTTGAAAAAGAAGAATTTCACATCGAAATTGGCTTTAGCGAGTAGAATAATGATTATTACAGACAATTTTGTATGCTTTTTATGTCAGTCTTTCTTTGATAATTCAGAATATCGGCCGCTATCTTTAGTACCACGAAAACCAGGTGGACCATGATATACCATAAAATGGATATATATACATAAACATATATAGAAAACACTGACTGTGGGCGCAAATGTCTGTCTGATCGCTTTAAACTATACAAGATCATTAGCAATCTTGAACTGGCAAATTCTAAATAATTTCAAACAAGTCAATGCTAGTTAGCTTATATTATCATGAATAAGTCGCACAGAAATATAGTCCATGACCTATCAATCATTGTTAAAGAACTAGTGTGCCATTGACTGTGTCATAGTAAAGCTTTATCATTTTGTAAAATGGTACTCAACAGATTATGGCATTTAAGTCAAAATTAAGTTATCATAATAGACGAAATCTGGAATTCGCTTAAAGTGCATTTTTCCCCCCAGTACAAACAAAATTTAATATTATATCAATTGAAGTTCAGTCAGACGATAAATCCTGTCGTTGTTTTCATTGCGATTCGAGCACTATGTTAACAATATATTGGTGTTTGTACCACAGGACTAGAGGGAAATACCCGTATTTATACCAATCTGCAGAATATCTATTGACCTTTCCACAGACGCTTCATAGCCACGCCCCCTTAGTAACAGGTTCTCGCTGTAACCACGCTAGACAAGCCATGTCCAATATGGTGTCGAACAAAGATTCAAATTTTTCCTTATTATAAGATATTTTGACTTTAAATTGACCAAATTAAAATTACTTAATATAGATTTGCTTTGACTAGATAAAGAGTAAATTGAAACGGGAAGATGGAATAAACCTTAAATGCTATACCACGATCAGAAAGAAAATGTCAACTATGTAATGTTTAAGAAGACGAATTTCATTTTACATTAGAATTTCCGTTATATCAAGTAAATTTCGAACCAATTATTATGCAATACATTTACATGTGTTCATTATTATTCCATGTAAGTCTATGTTTGCAGTTTATTGCAGGTTTACAAGGGAAGTATTTACCCCAAAAAAAACATGAAACGTTACCTGTAATGTCCGTCCCCTTATGTATAATGTTATTTAGTGTGAATGAAAGTCATTTTAGTCATCAAGTTTAGGTAAATGTTTATGTTTGTGTACATAAAACACCATTATTTTGTGTGGAGATGGACATTACATAGTCCAGCCACGGACGTCACATCTCTATACTGTAGCTGTACAATGTCCTGCTAAACCATTCACAAAAGTAAATAGAAGTTGGACACCGTCTGCATTTACTCATATTTTCGTGAACATATAAATGCTTTGCAGGCAACAAAAACTGTACGATAGAAAATTGTAGCTTTTCATTGATTTATTTGTCTTTTCGACACAAGATTTTCATGGAAACGACTTGTTTTGTAAAAAAAGTGGGAGGGTTGCTACGGAGGCGGTGCGCACTTAATTACCCTACCCAGATCACCGTCGATATTGCTATTATTTGCTCCTCCTTGAGCCAATACTGAAAGTAATATCTATCACGAATCCGATCAAAAGTTGTTTCAACGTTAAAATCCATCATGAATTGCTACTTTGACGGGCGAAATTGGCAAGAGCGCTAAGTCAACATCCAGTTTGTTAGGTAGATAGTTTACTTGCGCACCGTGGGCGGAGTCACGTTTGATTGACAGATACCTTAGCGATAATTTTTGCAGTCATAATCATCTGACCCCTGTCTTCTTGTCGAAGTGATTGTGAGGCACTCAGATGCGCTAGAAATTCGATTTTTGTTTGCTTCTACTCGTGAAAGATTGCTACAGTTTTTCCAAACTCTCAAAAGTCTGTTCATTCGATAATAAAGACGTCATAATAGTGCCGTTAAATTCATGTGGCAAAATCCCAGGTTTTTACTATAGGCTTGTGCGTGGCTCTGTTACGACAGTGTGTAAAAGTCGGAGTACAGAGACACGTATGCGGGGCTAGACATTACAATATCTGGATTATTTCTCAAATCTTCAAATCCAGCAACATATATTTCTACAAATTCCAGAAATCATACTTTAAAGATACTATGATAAAAATAGAAACAGAGGCAGACACAAGGCCAGTATTAGGTTGGGCAAATTAATTGGGCAATAATGTTAATTTTTTTGTTATATATGCAATAAACAATCATGTCCCCTGTGTGCACTATCTAGATGTAAATCTTATCCAGTCCCATAATCAGCATTTCACAGTCTGGTCCAGTGGGAGTCCAATATGCATCCAATCGATTCAGGGTCATCTCGGCCCACTTACAGTCTCGGCCCGGTCCGACTCGGCCCACTTACAGTCTCGGCCCGGTCCGACTCGGCCCACTTTTGAAGTGCAATGAATAGGCAAAGTTGTTCACATTATTGATGCGATATATATGAACTTTCTAAGTGTTGATTTTTGATACATTGATCGTTAATATTTAAGTTAAATGTAAGTTGAAAACATTACTGAATATTCTCAGTGCATTGAAGATTCGCGGTACAGTGGAAATTTCCCCGTGAAATGTATATTGGTATCTGTTATAATAAAGTAGACCATACAAAAAAGTTTAATATTTATTTTATAAGTTTCACGGATACATCGCGAGAAATTCTCACAAATCACAAAATTCCGTAAAAACTCACAGTAATATTACACAAGTAGAATAAATGTAACAAATAATAAGCACATACACAGACAATAAATCACAATAGCACAGTATAATTGGAATATCTTCGCCTTTTCATTGCTATTAAAAAGACGACTTCTATCACATTCTTTATTAATATGCCGAATTGCACTTCAAAAGTGGGCCGAGTCGAACCGGAATGTGTGAACAACTTTGCCTATTCATTGCACTTCAAAAATGGGCCGAGAAGGACCGGGCCGAGTCAGACCGAGACTGTAAGTGGGCCGAGATGACCCTTTACCCATCCAATCAGTATGTGCTGTCACCATCTGACACATATATACAGCAACGTTGAAAAGTGTAAATTATTTGTTTAGCCTTTAACTAAATGACCATTTATAAAAAAATGATCAGACTTGTGTTGAATGTTAGAAAATAGGTTTATTTATTTTAAAAAAATCAACATACTTGTAGGTGTGATATTTAGGATTTTAAACCAGATATTACTCATTTCTATACTTACATAATTAATTGTTAACCCCCAATGCAATTGAAATAATGAAGAAATAAGAACTTGATATTTAGGATTTTAAACCAGATATTACTCATTTCTATACTTACATAATTAATTGTTAACCCCCAATGCAATTGAAATAATGAAGAAATAAGAACTTTTCTGACTTATAAATTACTTTCGAAAGAGTGAGTAACCAATACCGGTATACATGTATCACCTGTATTTAGATTTTTCATCAATATCAATTATAACCAAAATTAAGATATTTTTCTCCATGTATATAATAGCAATACATGTTTCCGTTTCATGTTTTTAATCGCAATAATTATTGATGTTATAATTGATTTATCAAGTATGTCCGTCCTAAGCAAAGAAAAGTCCAAATACTCGCTTGAATGCTGACATAAGTCAATTATTTTAGTTTAGAAAAATAATATTATGTTCCCTTTATAGTTGATTTCATACATTTTTCACATACATGTATATAAATTGCAACTGATTAAAACCAGAATACGAGAAAGTGGTAATTCTGAGAGAAAAAATGTGGACCACTTCCAAATGATTGGATTGAATATCATAATATACCAAGAATTTTAACTAAATAGTATAAATTGTATAAGAGTATGTTATTTCTTTGATAATTATGTGAAAGAAATACATTTTAAGTTGTTACTTTGTGTTTCATCATGTTTTAGGGCCAGACTTTTCATTAACTTGTAATGTTTGTCCCCTCCCGGTCAAACTGATATTTAAAGGTAAAAATAACAAATACCAAACAAAAAGTTATATTTTTATCAATGGGGCATATCTGTTTGTGTTAATTTTAGATGGATTTAACTGGTGATGCGGTCTGCTGCACAGCCTAATCCACTGCATGCATTTTTCCACATTTGTCTTAGGTTTTGGAAAGGTAAGAATTTCACGCCACCTATCAGTCTGGACATCTATTGTCACTATCACGCAGCTCGAAGCTACACATTTTCACCATTGTCTTAGATCAATAATAAACACCCTGAAATTTGCTTTCATGAAAAATATCACTCTGTGTTGATAACTATAGCGCTTGTCTAACAAAATGGCGTCGATAAAACAATGCGGGAGGTGTGCGCGAATACCGCAACGCGATTGGCTTACGCGAGCTGTCAAATAAATATCTGCAGAAAGGTCAATTAAGTACAAATATATATTTACTAGGATGTCAATATTCGGTTATTTGCTAACCAGTTAACATTCAAATGACAAGTCACCTAAATAGGATGTACAGAGAAGTCGTGGGAGTACAAAGCAAATCATACCTTCTCCATCTTCATTTCTGTAATTCTTTGAGAAATTTCTAACTGTTCTACTTTTCAATACTTTTTCTCCAACACAAGTTCCTCCCAAAAGCTGCAGTAATGCTCTTAATATATGCGACACTTGAGTATGTCTTACACTAGCTTCAATATTTGTTGTTAAATATTCATGCAATTGCAGTATCAATTTAAGTAAGTTACTTTCAACTGAATCATCTTCAGACTTTTCATCAGCATCGTCAAAATTGTAGTTAATAATTTGTTTGCATATGAATTTTGGAACAACTAGTAACACTTTTTGGAGCACATGACTTGAACATCTGTCTTCACAAATTTTTCCCCAATCTTGAGCAAAAACTGCCAACAGATCATGAATGTTGGAAGCAGATCCTTTGATAACAAGTGTTTCTATAATTGGGCTGGTTTCTGATCTTTGACATACAACCATGGCTTCCTCACAAAGCTGCGAGAACACATTATCAAGAAATTCAGCTGGAAAACAAAAAAAGGAAAGAGCATTCAAACAACTGCAGTGCAGATATTTAGATTATCAAGACATCTAATACATACATAAAAAGCACAATAACATTGTTTTGTAAATAAGGTAATGTGTTCGAATATACAAATGAATATTGGACTTCTAAATGGTCAATACCAAAATGCACCAAGCTAAAACAAAACTATTTTGGACAGAATTCCTAATAGTGGCAGTCATGTGTTTTACATCAAGGTAGTTCCCATAGGCCCGAACAAAAGCTTGTTCGCCTCTTTATAGTGTATATATTGATTGAAAGGGGTCACATAAGTTTGTAATGATACAGGATTTTCATTATGAAATGTACTGAAACAACAAATTGCCAGACGAAAAAAACAGATTTGGCCAAGTGTCATACTGGGTAATGCAGCAGCATGTGAATGTAACGGTAGTGGAATCAAAGTGCTGTGTTGAAGCGTAGGTCAAATGATGCTTTCTACTCCAGATAAGGTCAATAATTCCCAATGCCATGTGCATTTTGTAAAAATATGCGCATTTGTTTCCATCTAGTTCATATTTCACAGAGAGTCGACGTAATGGCTGTGCAACATACCCAGTTAATTAACACAGTCAAATCGGAACCCGGCATTGTTTTAACCTGCAGAATGACATGTGCGTAAAATTATTACGTCAACGTCGGTTTCATATTATTTATTATTTTGCTAACATGTTGTGGACAATGTGAAGGAAAGATTACACGATGGACATGTCACAGGGCTCAAAATTAACAGTAGTCTAACTGTGAAATATTTGGTCAGGACATGTAAAATCAGAAAGCACTAGCCCTACGGGACAACTTGATTTCAAACAAAAACAGTCTCATAAAAAACAATCTGTATTTAAAATACCATTAATTCTTAAAACAAGAGGGTCATGGTGGCCCTATATCCCTTACCTGAGTACATTGCCATATTGGCTTCAAGAGAGTCCAAGAGAATTTTTAATTATTTGACCTTGTGACCTACTTTTTGACCCAACATGACCCAGTACCACACTGGACTTGCATTTTTTTGAGACAAATATTCTGATTTTATGTAGTTCCAGTAGAAAATGCAGCCTCCCGAGAATCCACAAGGATTTTTAATCATTTGATCCTGTGACCTAGTTTATGACCCAGTTTCAAACTTCGACCTAGATTTTATTAAGACAAACATTTTGACCAAGTCTCATGTAGATAAAATAAAAAATGTGACCTGTGTTAACAAGGTTTTACTATAATGGGACTTAGTGACCTAGTTTTTGACCCCAGATGACCCAGTTTCGAACTTGGTCTAGATTTCATTGAGAAAACATTCTGACCACGTCTCACTTAAATCAAGTAAAAATGTGACCTCTGGATTGTTAACAATGTTTTACAATAATTTGACCTTGGAACTTGGGACTCGATTTCATTGAGAAAAACATTCTGACCAAGTTTCATGCAGATCCGGTGAAATATGTTACCTCTAGAGTGTTAACAATCTAAATTATTGTCGATAGATGATGGACGAAAGACACAGGGCTATCCCAAAAGCACACCTTGAGCACACCTTGAGCACTGCTCAGGTGAGCTAAAAATAAGAAAAATCAAATGAAAACATCCAGGTAATATAATTGCAACGGTATGCCAGAAAATAAAAAATATCCTTTCGCAAAAAGGAACAAGACATTTGATTTTTCATTCCCATATGGTTCAACATTTAAATATTGATCACATAATTTGATTGAATGGTAATATTAAATAGATTACTTTTACCAGCAGCTGTTCTTCATGATATAACTTATGTGCAAAATGAATTCTATTTCTAATATGGAGCAAGAAAATGACAACGGATTCAATTTAGGTTTTAATGTGTGTTGGTCTTAAATGTATTAAGCATTTGTTTGTACATTACATCTTTTTTTCGTATATTTCCACATAAATCTAATTAGGATGTTATAAAACTACAGAAAGCTGTTTTTTGAGCATTCAAGTTGGTAATTGCTTAATCAAACATTTCCATATTATTTATCTTTATCAAGTTTATATTTTCAGAACAATTAAATGTGCTAGGCTGCTCATAAAAACTTGCCTGAATTAAACCATTACGCCTCAAATATCAGATAACTCATGTTGATGAAATGTTAAGATAATCGATGTGAAGGGAGCTGGGGTCAATATCAGGGAACAATAATGAACTCCTGCTGAGCATGAACAGTTACTTTCTTGCTGGTCAGAGACAGAAAGTGGTAGTAAGTCGTAGGACTGTATACTTAAGAAATTTAAATAAAAGGAGTTGGATTGGTCAGGACAAGTGCATTTTTGGTCAGGACAAGTATTTTTCCTGTCTACTTGCCCGACTGGACAAGTGGACTAAAAAGTTAATGTCGAGCCCTGTGTCAATAAAGGATATAATTTTGCGGATTTGAAATTTGCTACATGACGTCTAATATTTTGGGCTAGACATTGCATAGGGCCCGGTTAAACATTGTATACATGCAAAGTGAAAGTAAAATAGCAACATAATGAATGTTTATGGTTAAATGGGCATATTTTGGAACAGGCATAAACCAACAGATGGCCATGATGGCCGTGTCTTATAACAGGTGCTAACAATGTTCAAAAGGTGAAGCCGGTACACCATGATGCGATCCTTGTTGAATTGGTCAGGAAATTATTCCTAATTTTTTCCTAGAAGCTTTCAAAGGCACAATGTTTCTAATGCATATTAGGGTTCGACATTAAATTTTTTTAGTACTAGACCAGTGGACAGGCTAGCCTTCAAACTTACAAGACCTGACCTTAAAACAGGTCAATTTTGTACAGAACATTGTAAACATCGCTATTTTCATCATAGCCAATTATCAATCATGGGTGCGGTCTGTACTCATCTTCTCATTCATTGCAAAACTGCCTTATTCACTTTTCCTTTTCATGTTTTTCCTTGGATTCTGCCTACTTTTTCTTTTCTTCGACTTTTCAGTGTCTAACCAAAGACCTAAATACCACAGATGCGCTACTCGGCCAGATATCGTAAACTCTCGCGGCAAATAAAATCTCGCGAGAGCAGGTTTCCAGATATGGCGCATCGATACAATGTTAACGGCAGACGTAGTCTAAAAACAATATATTGTTGTCAAAATAAAATATGAAACTCTCTGTCTGTTTTGTTATTCATACTCAGATTAAATATATATTGTTTATAGTTATTTTTAAAGGAATGTCTTATGAAAATGGCACATAGCGCTAAAATCCATAAAATAGTTTAGACATCTTTCGCGGCTGGCCATTTAATTTCAATGTTTAAACAATTTCTGTGTTTTCATATAAATTGATAATTGACAGTAATAAATGAATGTTCTTGTGTTTAATTAATTTGATTGGTCGATGCCTATTGTTTTGCAATTCATAAACCACGCCCTCGGCAGATTAGTTCTTCTGGTCAATGCTGTAATTGAAAATTGCCCTAGGTGTCAGCTGTAAAAACACGAGAGTCATAAAACCCCAGGAGATCTTTGTTATGTGTTAATTCATACTGCTATTTCCTGTTTAATAGAATAAGTGCCTTTGATAATTGAAATGATTAGGTCATATCAGTCTGTGATCTCAATTTGTAATAAACACAATCGGGTTTCAACGTCTGTCATCCAGAAATGTTCATATTTCAAAGACTAAACCAGCCTCTTCCGACATTTTTTAATGTTAATTCTTGTTCAGAATTAAATTGCTCTCACCACCCTGTTACACAGACAATAAATACATTGATTTGACCTACTAAATTTTTATTTTTTACACCCTTATGCTGGGGAAAATAGACGATTTGTGTACACAAACATGACATGCTCGCGTGATTTACATCATTTATTTAATTAATCTTTACACAATTTTAAGATTATGTGAACACAGATTGTTTTTCACAGCTGCCTTTTAAAATATTTAATTGACATGGAAGTGTGTTAGTACAATTAGAATTTGATGAAATATCCATAAATGAAGCGGAAATAACCGACCTGTTTAGAAATATAGTTATGAAGCAATAATGTTGTGAACATTTATTTTATCTTGGATTGTTTGATCGCCGTTTCTGGAAAAACTATAAATATTAAACACATTTTTTTGAGGATTTGACGTCCTTAAAGATTGCTTTTTACATTTGGGTAAGTTAGATATATGGTTCTTATTGTGAAAATCTGAGAATTGATAGGAAACTTAACGTGAGTCTGTGAAGAAATTACGCTTCAGCGTGTGCAGCGTAAATTCGCTACCTATGATTACTTGAATGCTGTTAATGCAAAAACTTGAATATATTGTAACCTAATATTTTTAATATGCTTTAACTTAATACAAGGATTTATCGTTTGATAAGAATAAATAAAGTGTCCGATTTGTACGAAAACATGAATAAATTTGCGACCGAAATTCAGAGGCGTGATTCGGCTTTCATTCGAGCAAAGACCTAAAACGTCTTTTAGGTCTTTTTTTGGAGTAAAGGATCTTTACTTATATTAACTTTTTATCATTGAAAGCTTCTTTAAGAAAATAATGATTTCAAAACTGTCCAAACTGTGTTTTGAAATGCAATACAAAATGGCGACGTCTAGCAGTTTTCCAAATCTCGCGCACCTGTTTCGTTTCTCGGATCGTCGAGTGAACGAACGAGACTTCGTTCTATGGTCCAAACTAGTAGCGCATCTATGGTATTTAGGTCTTTGGTCTAACACTCTTTTATCGGACTAAAACCCATATTTTAAAAAAGGTCCATTTCGTCTTCTAGCAAACAGTCCAAAAAACGTTTAGATGTCATAATATTTCAAATTCCATTCAGACTCGTCGTTCCTGCCATGCTTCCCAGTCACATAGGCCTATCTTTCGACAGGTCCTGTGGTAAAAATTGTGTCACACCAATGACTAAATTACTGGTTTTCTTAAAATGGTTAGTTGAATATGTACATATAATTTGTGGACTCAAATGCAAATGATGCAACTATGAAACACGATCCAGTCTTCAAACTCATCATTATCGTTGGAAAACTGAAAATGTGGTGAGTCTAGGAACGACAACTCTGGGTGGAAAGAAAAGGCACGTTTACTGTGAACCAATCAGAATTGCTCCGATATTCACTGCGCATGACATCGCTTCTAATAATAGAAATAGGTATGTCGACGTAATGTTTATGTTTAAAAATAGGCGAATAGGATGCAATTAAGACCAGTTGGGCTAGTCAGACACGGGAATGACGAGACCGAACCAGGTTTCAACCGGTAATGTCGTTCGGACGTGCCTTAGTGTCGGACCCTGCGTATTTAAGCAATGTTTCCAATCAACAATCGGATATTATAATCAATATAATGAAAACACCTTACATCATCTGTTTTTATAAACTGATCATATCTTTTCATAATCCGAGCCTTCTCTGTCCCTAAACCAGCCCCTTTTACGATATTTGATATTTCATGTTGCTGGTTAGGGTCAGAGGAACTCCTATAGTAAAAACCCGGGGATTTCCTCTCCCGCGCGGGAGAGGAACTTTAAATCAATATATCTATGTAAACATTCATTGGATTAACATTTCAAGCATATACATCTATTATCAATATATTAATTAACCTATCTGAACCGTAACATTTGTTTTGAAAACCTTTAATACATTGTAACGGTCAATCATTTTCAGAGTAAGCTAAAAAAAAAAATTTCTTCATGTAAATATGTATTTGGGTCAAAGCACCTGGCTGTCACGTGATCGATGCAGATTGGTAAATTAAATATCAATTTACGATTTGTTCGGCTAACTTTCCGTTAAAATGAGACCAAACGCCACATTCACCGTAATCCCCGGGTTTTTACTATAGGAGTTCCTCTGACCCTAAGACGCAAAAAAAAAAAAAAAAAAAAAAGGCTATAGGGTCAGATCTCTCGGATTAATCTTTTCACTGTCACGAGTCTGCTACTCATGACTGTGCAAATTGGAGGATAAGATACATTTGCAGCGCACTTCAAATGCTAATTCAAACATAATGATAAAGGAATCGGCCTTCAACGTCAACAAACGCTCAAAGGGGCTTGACTCGGTGTTTGGACTAAAATTGATAAAAACAAATTCACCAATACTATATGTATAGAAAGGACTACAACTCTGAACTCGGCGAGTTCAGAGTTGTAATCCTTTCTATAAATATAGTATTGGTGAACATTTTATTAATCAATTTTAGTCCAAACACAGAGCCAAGCTCCTTTGCAAACGCTTACCATTTGAGACCGAGTTATCATTCGAAGAATGTTCGGTCTGCAGAACGTCTTCGATCCTTTTGTAATAGTTCACAGTTTCATCATGTTGAGGCTTTTTCTTGTTCTTCCAAGATTTCTCCATAATTCTGATACCGGCAAACTAGCTGTTACAGCACCAAGTTGGATCAATGCGCACGTGCGTTTGTTTTCGTGTTGGGATTAGACCGACTACCGGAAGTAAACAAACTGGTGATAGCTTTTTGATTATAAAGTCGAATGATCTTTTGAAGAGGGAATTATTATAAAGATATAATAGCGTGAATGACATCAATCCTATTTCAAATACAAAATTTAATTTAAAAAATAAAATTATGTTATATATGTCACGTCTGTAAAAATCTACCGGTACATGATACACTAATACGCATATATGGCCATATTTCGATGAAAGCTAGGATAGTGTTAAATAATCGTGACATTTTGCATGATGAAATTTGTTTTTCTCTGAAGTTCACTGAAACTAAACTGTAATAATGGCGTTTAATTACTTAAGGATTGCTAACAGAGTCGAAAAACTCCTACAATCGACAAATTGTAGAGTACTAACGCGAGCAGAGGTAAATATATGACCTTGTAAATTTCAGGCTCCGGACTACATGCAATTCGAACTCATGGCCATCCGATTCTGTCTAGTGTCTACTATTTACTTTGGTTACCTTAAGGAATCGACGCTTGTATTATTATTTAGAAATCAAAAACATATTTGTATGTTGAATACTTATTTATAATTCAAGCCTCCATTCAAGAAAACGTCTTCGAATTGTGTACAGTTTTTATTTTTTTACAATTTACATAACATTTCAACTTTTTGTATACACCAAGACTTATTTGCATGCATGATAAAATAATTGATGACTTGTTGTGAGTTGATGGTTTTGTCTTGTGGATTAACAGTTGCCTCATTTATAATTTCATGCATTTTACTTTAATATTCAAATTAAAACAATGGTTAAGCAACACAGTGTTAACTGTTATCAGCCTTGCGTTCAGTGGTATCAAGATGACTCGACCCCTGACCAATTCGACCCCCGAAAATAAACAAAGTCAATTCGACCCCTGTACAATTCGACCCCTACTTTCCGATTATTCGGCATGTCAATTCGACCCCTCAGATGATATGAAAATATTTTAATTATTGTACGTCAATTAAGAAATTTTAATAAAAAATAATGATTTATAGACGCCGAATATGACTTATGTTGTAATATAAAATCGAAATAAAAGTATTAAAACTGTTAGTTTTTGTGTATTCTTAAGGCATTTTGGTGTTTTAAATTAAATAAATTAAAGTAATAACTGTACAAATTTAGACTTTTAAATGTACATTGATAAACTATTTGAATCTACCAATTCCTTTGTATTGCAGGTGTACTATACTCATTATTTCATCTCTATTGTACGGCATGCATAAACATATAAGTAATGAGAATGTTTGCTTCAAACACGTTAATTATCAATTAACTGGCCCACTTAATCAAATCTAGAAATTGATTGTTCTGTAAAATATTTGGCAAATTATGACGCGTTAAAACTTTATCCAGCAATCAAAGGACACGGGATTTTGATGTTAGCGACAGTTTATTTTACATTTAAATTAAAGACATTTTTTTACTTCCAGGTCTGTGGCATGCCTTGAGAGAGGTATTTCATACACATTTCCAACGGATTGTTATCTTTTTAGAATATATTCTGAATGAATATAAGACTGAAACTCAGACATAAACTTGAAATTTATCCAAATGTTCTTGTTACTCGCTCTACACTTTTGTTACGTTCTAAAGTTTCAAAGCATAACTATAATGTTTCGATAATTACACACACACACTTATAAAAGAAGAAATTAACAACTCGAATGAAGAACAATGGATAAATCAACCAAACATAAACCCAATCGGGTCAGACAACGGCAATTACATGAGTTACATTTATCCATTAAAACATTGCTACACAAAATAATAATTATAATTTATTTTGAGTAAATAATATTTTACACTACACCCGATAACAATACAGAGGGGTCGAATTGACTTAGCAAAATAAGGGGTCGAGTTGACTTAGGGGTCGAATTGACTTAGAGGCCGATTTGGTAGGGGGTCGAATTGTTCAGGGGTCGAGTTGTTCCGCAGCCGCGTTCAGTTACGGCTAACAGTTGCGAACATATTGTATTGTATCCCTTGTCCACTATATCACATTGACTGCACACGGGGAACCAAATTGCAAAACGTTACAAACGTGAGCCGCAAAGACCTCAGCAGGGCTGGTGGCACAATTTACCCAAATATACCCAAATACGGGTCTCTCTAAAAAGCGACCCGAAGCGTCACGAAGCGACACGAAACGAAAACATACCTTTTATGAATGATTTATGATTATAAATGTATGAAAACATACTTACATATGTTCATATATACTATTTCTACCGATATATTCCATGGCGGCGCTCTGTACAATTGCAAATTGTGATTATCACAACGCCCAAATACAGTCTAATTTATCCAAATGTGGAAATATATGTTTTTAAATGGTTATGTAAGGTAATAAAGTAGTATAATTTATAAAACATAAATAATGAGCAATATTACAGTTAAGAGGCATAAACATGGATTGTATGGGTAACTGGTCAACTCGTACCTTAGTTAACTCATTACCTTGGTCAACACCTACCTGATTTACCAACCTGAGAGAAGATATAATTATCATTATGTGATTCAATTGTTGCACAGGTCTGTTATTAAACTATGGGGCTGAAATCTGGAGATACCATAAGGCAACAGACACTGAAACTATTCACGAAGGTCTGAGTTGACCATTCAGGCGTTATCTGCCTTCTATTAAGTAATGATAAACGTTACTGTGAAAGTTTGATATGTATACCCTGATCACAATTGAGCCACACATTTCAGGAAAAGCTAACTTTTAACCAGATTAACTCTATTCATAATTTTTTATGTGACTTAATTTTAAATATATGACTTGTTTTACCAAAGGTACAAGTTGACCAACTGGTATAAGCTGCAGCATTATATTATTAATAAGTACTGACAAAATTGGCAGTGACTACTGGTACGGGTCCGTACCTGCCCGTACTTGTTGATATCCTTCATAGGATAGACTACAGGTACGGGAGTTTTATAAATACACATACTCGGGTCATATAAGAGAAAGATATTAAAACAAATATCAGTATATACGCTATATAAATGTTTATATTTTGTTTGTCGTTAATTATACGACGAAACTGCCATTTTGGTTTATACTAAAACAAGTGTTGTGTTGTGGAATATCTTAATACTGTATTTGGGTAAGTTGTGCTGCCGGTGTTAACTGTTATGGTACTCCAGACTTTATTATGTCTTGTAATTTATTTTATATTGCAGCCGTACTAACACGGTTTTGCTATTTGCATATTCAGTGTTTTGTAAACCAATCAAATTTTACGTTAACCACCAAGGTAATTTCGCGCAATTTCTCAGATTGGTTAACATTGTGATTAGTGTCTTTCAAGAATTTATCCTGTAAGTAGTGTTGTTATTCATCACCACGGGGAATTGTTCGGCCGAAACTTACATGGCTATCCAAATTTTTAACTATCTGAAATATGTGTATATATATGCACTTCATTTTTTGGACGTACTGCGCAGGTACCGTCTATAGTAGTGTGGCAATTTGAGAGGCGTACAACAATTGGTTCCCGTTTTCAAAACAGAAAAATGGCTGAAAGCAGACAAGTAAAAAACGTCCACTGTGACCACATCACTTATTATCGTACAGTCGTGCCAATTCACACAATTAACTGTTGGACCTGTCATATTGTTTATTCAAAGGGGACCGTCCTAAATGACATGTTAGATGGTGCAAAATATTAATGACACGCGCTGCTAAGTGCAATACCGTCATTTTTCGTCTGATTTTTTTCTAATTAAAATTTGACCCCATGGAATTTAAGTGATACCACACTTAGCATAATTGAATGACCGACAGTCGTTACACTAAGCATTTTTTACGTTGTACAACAAATTTGCGAACTTCAGATTGCAACAAATTTGCGAACTTCAAGTTGCGCTGACCATCTTTTTTAAAGATATTTCTTGTTATCCTTGTTTCACATATCAACATTGAGCACAATCTAGCTAAGCCAAGTGTGAGGTGAGAATGTATTGTTCGACCAAAGGTGCAAGTTATATTTATAAAATAAAGCATTTATGTTGAAGGGGCCAAATAAAAGGTTCGAGAGTTCCAGACTGGGCCGTTCAACCAAAAGAAGTAGAACAATGTAGATTATATAAAGATTTTTTTGGAACTTTGTAATTAATTCGAGTCATCCAGGGCGTTCGGCACATCTGAGTTCAACAAGAGTCAACAATATATTAAACATCAAATTACAAATTTCATCAACATGAATCAAGTACAATGATATGCAAGGAATAAACAATATAACCCACATATAGAAGGAAGATGCAAATTTACAAAACAGAATGTAACTCAGTTGTATGAAAGCTGATAAGTTTACACAAGTGATTTTTAGGCAATATTTTAAGGTAGTCATTATTTTTACAGATAAGAAGAGAAGTTCATATACTGTCAAAAATGAAATGGAGAGAATTTCGGACTTTACTGCGGGATTTATTCGTGTTAAAAGAGAAGGTTCCAGAAGGATTTGGAAACTTTGGGAAAAAGGGCAGATCTCAAGCACCTAAATCAGAGCCTGTGAAAGAACCACGACAAGAAGCCAGACGTGAGTTTGAGCAAAATACCTACTATAATTATTTGTTAGATGTTTTTGAAATTGATACATAACCATAATAGGATAAAGAATATTTTTAGAAAAATGAGAAATGCACGGATGTGTAAAGTACTTGTTGCTTAAATTGATGAATATATTTCTGCCTTACCTGGCTTGTATGTACTTGCATGTTTATCAATCATATTCCATTGATTGTCCATAGGAGCACCTGAGAACAAAGAAACAAGAAAAGCATTCAAGAGCTTTTCTGATGTTGCAAAAGAGGCTAAACGTGGAAGTGGTGGAGGTGGTGGCGGTGGTGGCCCTTTTGGGTAAGTTTCTTTGATAGAAAGGGGATTTGTTGGATAATGTACAAATAGATAGTTCCCACATCTACAATATTTACCTCCCTTGTTCTTAATCATCAGCCATTTTGATTGGCAAAACTGATAAGCCCTTCTACTTATAGGAGTAATTTCCAAATATGTGATACTTGAGAAAATACCAAGAGAAATTTGCATGAGACAACCACTTTTTCTTCACCTTTCTGACCTTGAGCCATCTGCCCACACGAGTATAATGAATATGTTTTTTATATATATCTGTTTATTTTATCATCGTTTACATTATATTCCCTATAATCTTTAAGGACATTTGCTTATCAATATGGCCGACTATTCAGAACAAGGGAGGTAATTATTGTAAAGTGGGAACTATCTACTGCCTGAGATGAGTACATGGCTACAGGCATAAATTTTGTTTGTTTAGTTCATTATGCTTTGGGTTGAGATAAGATCATTGGCACTAATACACTTTTTCAACACATGCGAGGCTTGTTCGGAAATTATTGAGACAACATAAAGAATATAAACATGAGATGCTAATTTCATATTACAGCATGGAATGTTTAAACTCATCTGCCCCCTAAATACAATATATCAATGTGGTGGCATGACAAGATTCTGTCAGTGTTTGTAGATCGACCAAGTGGATCAATCTGTTAGACCCAGAGCAACTTCATGATCGCCACGTCAATGAACATTAGACATATTTATCCATGCATCACTCAAGAAAAACATCATCCAGCCAAATGAACTTCATTCAACACTTAACTCACTTAAAAAATAAGTTTTCTGTCAAGATTTTATGTTCTGGTATGACCCCGATGCTGTTTTTGTAGGGCAAGTTCTCAAACAGTCGAGCGCATCTTATCTGCTTAAAAGTTTTTTCCAAAGCTTGTTGGTTCAAAAGGCAGGATTAAGTGTCACAATTCATGTATAATATACATTAGTTCTGATTATGAATGTAGGATGGAGTTATCCAGGTTGATCATCAATGTAAAAAATTATGCATCATCTACAGACTGAGGAAAAGTAAGATTTTACCACTGTCTCTTCTTGTGTTTCTTGTCATTTTCGTCTCAAAGTTCAGTCCTATTATTGTGTTAATTTTCATTGTAGTTCTTCATATTTTCTTGTTAAAAGTATTAAAGTATGGTCTTTTCATTGTTTCAGGAACAAACTACCACCAGAATTCAAGCCAGCTCACGTTATAGCAGCCATTGCTGGAACGGTTTTTATGATATACGTATCGTATCAAAGTATATTTAGAGAAATCTCGTGGCAGGAGTTCGTGGAGAAATATTTAAATACAGGAAATGTATGTGTTCTGTTTTTTATTTGTATTTAATTTGTCCACTGTGCCATTGAATTTAATTTGTTGATATACATACAATGTATTCCATGTTTTTTTTATTGTATTAAATTACACGACTAGCACTTGGAATTAGCAATGCTCAGTATTAGTCTATGAACAATTATGATCTTTCGACTATATATTGACGTAAATTATGCTAAAGAATGAGATATTTTGACTGCTTTAAAATTTTAGTCTTA
Organism: Mactromeris polynyma; assembly: GCA_032209605.1. Lineage (NCBI taxonomy): Eukaryota > Metazoa > Mollusca > Bivalvia > Venerida > Mactridae > Mactromeris > Mactromeris polynyma. The sequence continues at coordinate 1,542,593 of JASFXZ010000031.1, read as the reverse complement.
TGTTTTTCTGGTATTCTCAGTAAATAATGGGATGAACCAATTACTGGTAATGTGAACATTAATTTTTTTCAGGTTTATCGTATTGAAGTCATGGACAAGAGTTGGGTTAAAGTTATTTTGAAGGTAAATAAATCATTTATATGTCGATCACAAAAGAAAAAATCGTGAATTTGCTATCTTTTGTCTTGACTTATTTACAATTAATTAGTGTTTATTAGTTTCTCTTTATTAGTCTGTCTTGTAGAATTTCAATATTCAACTTCGAACATTTACATATAATACATATCTTTTGATACATATTTGTCTAGCAACATTTTATTTAATTTACATGATAAAATTATGAAATCATTATAATTAAATGAATAGGAAATAAAGACGAAAAAAGTGAAACTGTTGATGCAGATTATTATTTTTATGAACTTGATGTTTACAAGACCATCTACTATACATGACAACTTGTTTCTTTGCCACTTTCTGTAGTCATTGAATGTGTTATTTTTAACTTGATAAGTGAGCCACCTGCTTATATCTGGTAATCCTAACTTGATGGCTGGTTGCTGTAGAGCACCTGCCAGAAGTCATCCCATTAATGGTCAACAGTGGTCTAGGGGTAGAGCGCCTGGCTCCTGATCGGAAGGTCGTGAGTTTGAGCCCTGCAATGAGCTGGGTTTGATCACGAACTTCACAATTCCTAAATTTGGCACAAGTACTGGTTGGTAGCCAGGAAGCAGTCATCTAGAGAGATAAGTATGAGGTGTAAGAACTTGTGTTGCAAATCATGTAAAATAAACTAAACTAATGGTCAACAAATTGGCTGAATTAATGTCTCTATGTTGGTTGTACAGTAAAACCTCACCTGAAGACCACCTCTAAATTAAGAACACAATTTGAAAGTCCATTTTCACTGTTATGCTTTTAATTCAACCTCAGTATTAAGACCACTTCAAAAATACCAGTTTTCAATGGTGCCAAAGGTGGTCTTATTATAGAGGTTTCACAGTATAGCATATTCTTGTATTTAGAGTTATTAGAACAGTGAACATTTCAATACAATTCACATTGTGATAATGTTTTCAGCATCCAGATGGAGATGGAAAAACTCCATGGTTCACTGTAGGATCTGTTGATCAGTTAGAAAAGAACTTGGAGCAAATTCAACAAGATTTAGACATTAGCAGGAATAATTTTATTCAAGTATATTATAAGACAGATACTGCAAAGTAAGTTTGTTGTTAAATGGTCATTCACAAAATGTCATTAAAGTTGTTCATATCGGTCTCTTGTAGGGAACCTCTCTTGCCCTGTCTGTGCCCATTTTCACAGAAAAATCTCATTTCATGTTGAGAATTTTTGTAATAATTTGGATGAATTTTCAAATTTAAGTATGTAAGTATTGACTTTAAGTCAGTCTGGGGAATCACAGAGTTGCACTCTTGGCGTAGCTGCATAAAAATATGGTCAGAAACTGAGCTGTTGGCTTCTCTCAGTAAGCAGTACTTTTGGAGACGATGTGAGGGATATCGTAATTATAAAACTTTATTGATAAAAATCATCTTATAGCATATTTACATGTATAATAATAACATTATTAATTTAAGACTTCCTTATACATTTTGATTCATCAGTGTGTCTTTGTGACTTTGTCTATAGCAATTGTTGCTATTTTCTGAGGTCTATTTAGCATGAAAAAATGTTGGCTGCATATTTTAGAATAACGATGAATTAACATTATTATTATATGCTGTCTTGCAGGGAATATGCAACAGCCTTACTAAGACTGGTAGTACCATTGGCTATAGCGATTTTTTTCTTCTCTCAATTACAGGTTTGTTCATTTACTTACTTTATTTTTCAAATTTGGTGCCCCACAATTGTGATTTACCCTTGTTCGTTGGTCAATCATGTAAAATGTGCTTGTTTACGCTATAGCATCACCATTTCTCATTCAATCTAAATCAAACTTGGAACAGGATATATGGCCTTAAGATCTCAAGGGAGTTCAAGTTAGCTTCTAGATACATTTTTGATATAATTTCACACAGATGTTCCTTAGGTGACCCTCTACCAAGATCGTTAAAAGCTTTTGGATTTGTCATGTTTTTCCTATATCAAGGTTTGCGCAGGTCTTGAAAATTCCTTGAATTTGATGCCCACTCCTTGAAAATTACTTGAATTTGATGCCCACTCCTTGAAAATTACTTGAATTTTGAAACAAAACTGAACAAACTGTTTTAACATATACATATCTATACATATGGTGATATTCTTAACAAGCTGTAAATCGAAATTTTTGCTGTCTTTGTGCGAATCTTAACCTCAACAAAATTTTGCACCCATGACACAGGACAATAATACCAAAACATTCAGGTCCAATGTGAGTGATTCAGTGCCATCATGTCCCTCTTGTTTTCCACTCTTAAGGGAAATGCAGCGGGGCTTTTTGCGAGGGGAATAACAGTGAAAATAACAAAATATTCAAAGTTTCCATTTCTGTTTTCAAACCATGTATTCATTTCCTTTCAGCAGTACAAACATGTAAATTACAGATCAGTATCCAGAACTAAGTGATATTACTGGCCAATGAGTCTTGATTTTCTGACTGTACATACCTACAATGCTGTCAGGGGGATTTAACTCAGAATAGCCTTTGGGTAAAATATATATTTCCAGAGCATGGAAGGAGGCCCAGTTTTGACCCCATGTATGATGTTTGTCTGCTTCTGTTTCAGATGGGTCGAGGTGTTGGTGGTGGGCCTGGTAGAAGTGGCGGAATATTTGGTTTTGGCAAATCCACAGCCAAAATCATCAAAGAAGACACTGGGGTGAAATTTAGGTATTCAAGAATTCTTACTAGTTCAAGAGATATATTAGTGTCTGTCTACAATGTCAGAGTGGTTAAGGCATTGGGGGGGTTGAAGGTTTGAATCCCAGTAGGTTCTGTTCAAGTTCGTGAGCAACCAGTTAGTCAAATAAATTATAATGGTTAAATTTGAATGCTCAGCTGGTGCCTGGCATTTAAAGGATAAGAATCTGGAAGCAGATGTGCTCGGAGAAAAATAATTCATAAGTCAGAAAAGGCTGTCCCATTAAAAAGGGTGACAATAAAATCAACAAGGTAAAGTTGATGCAAGGCATCAAAGACGCCGGGAAAATGTTTAGCAAAATAATTGTTTTGAAACATTTGAAGGGAATATATATGTAGAAAAAATAAAACAAAAGTGATGTAATAACACAAACTGAATTTTTCAAATATATCGAACTCTCACTATTTTTGTGTAATGAAACCATATCGTTATTAGTGAAAAGCTTATAAAAGACATGTTATACATCGTTTTTAATTAATGATATTCAAGCAAACATTTATTAGTATAAGTCATGTAAGTACAACTGTAGATGTCCAACGCAATGTATAATTTGGAATGAAAAAAAATCTACCTCCCGATAGTGTCGAACTCGGACCCAAAATCTGAAAAGCTTAATTAGCACTTTAAGGAGAGGAGTCGCTACCATCTGAGCTATCGCGGCTGTAAGATTAATGAAATCAATATCTTCATGAATAGTTTTGCTTGTTATTTGATTTACCTATTTTGATCAATACAGGTGGCAAAAGCATGTAAATATTGCATGACGTCATTCTCAACTTATCGTGGTATACTTAAAGTGTGATTTGCATTGCATCCCATGCATACTCGACACAAATGTTTGCTTCTGTCGAGACCTTGAACTCTGCTTCTCGGAAATAGGCTAAATATAGCTGACGCGGTCCAATTGCTCCATCTCATTCCTAACTATATACAAACTCACTGACTGAAGGAAATGTTTAATAAAACATACCATAGAGATTAACAGTAACTACAAATATTATTTAAGATGAGTGTGTAGAATAAGTTACAGTATTCGTGCAGTAAATTAATGGTCAGTATACATTCCGAAATATTGTTACAACTCGTCTTATCAGGAAATGAATTGTGTCCATTGCATGATAAATGTATATGTAAGGGTAAAAATATTAAGTACACTTACCTTATCATTTTGATATATCAGCGCTTTGCACGTAATGTGTCTACTTTATTTAGTAATGGTGAATAAGAGATTGACCGTATTGACTGGTAGATATGTATGTAATGATACACATTTACTTGAAATCAAGATTTGTTCTTGTTAGGTTAGGATTTTAATTTGGAGCTATATTGTTCTCTCTTTCTCAGCTTTATTATACTAATCCACTGAATTCTGATGCACTACTTCAGATGAAACTGTCACATTTAATTTTGTAAAATGTCTGTATTTACATTTCAATTGCACTTTGCTTCAATATACAAGTGACCGGCCCATATAATTCAATTATTAATAGATTACATTGGCTACAGCGCAATCTGTCCATATCTTTTATTGGGCAGAAGCTAAATGTGTACCTACATAATAATTATAGTGGGGTTTTATTAACCATGAACATATGAATATATTACCCAGACTATTACGTTTCAAAATAGGTCGATTGAAATGTTTGTGTTTGTCCGTAAGCTTGACGGAGAAAAAGCCGCAGTTGTGTTTTGATAGAAAAGTAAACCAAAGAGCAGTTTGAGTTTTACGAACGAGAGCATTTCCTTACTTAAATTGACGTAAATCGGTCCTGAAAGTTCATACACCTGTTCATGGTCAATCTAATGGCACTAAAACATTAAAAGGAAATTCCGCAAAATTATTGTGTTTGGTTGATGATGTCTTCTGGCAAAATTTAATTTGCATTTAAATGAAAGGACAATATAGATGAGTCTCATTTGGATTATCTAATATATTTAAACAATTGTTTAGTGTTTGTGTTACTCTGTAAATGTATAATAAAGCAGAATTGAAGAGAATTTATCATGAAACTATTTTTTGTTTGGCGAATGTGCTCATTATGTGAATACAATAGCTGTTTCAATATTTGCTCAAAACATACCAGCTTAACCACTTGGAATGCTTATAAAACAAACATGTCGATTTTAGCATTTGTGGGTAAATGTTAGAGAAAGTAAATGAAAATAATTATAAGGATTAAATTGAAGATCTTTATGTTTGTCTATGTGTAAAGTATGCCGATCACTTTTAGAACAGCCCAAGTGTAATTTATACATGGATAAAACATCAACAGATGCAGTTTAATCCTTTAATAGTAAGTATACCATTTGTAGAATCATGATATTGACCGTATATGTCATTTATGTACTAGGGATGTAGCTGGTTGTGAGGAAGCCAAGATAGAAATCATGGAATTTGTAAATTTCCTGAAACATCCACAGCAATACATTGATCTTGGTGCAAAAATCCCCAAGGGAGCTCTTCTGACAGGACCACCAGGTACAGGAAAAACATTGCTTGCCAAAGCAACAGCTGGAGAAGCTGGTGTCCCTTTTATTACTGTGTCAGGGTCAGAGTTCTTAGAGATGTTTGTTGGAGTTGGTGCATCTAGGGTAGGTTGACTTGTATTAAACTGTTCAGTGATCTTGAGAGCAAATTTATTGTCTAAGGAACATTGATCTGTATTGTTTATGAGTATCATGCAGTCTTACTGAAATATACTAATTTTGGTCTGTTAGACATAATGGTTAGAAGAAAATGCTTTCATGGCAAATCTTTGTAAAATCTGAATCCATGTCAAGTTCACACCTACAAATGAAAAAAGTCTATCCAAAGTACAGTAGATATTCTAAGCAGCGAACATTGGTTATTTTATAATGACATATTGTACTATTTACATGTGTATTAATCTCATTAAAATGAGTTGATGATGGCTTTAACGTTGACAAAACTTAATTTGCTGTGAAAATATTTTCACAGTTTAATGAATGCTGGTACATTTTAATGTAACTTGTAGACTAGAATTTGATATAGCTTCAATAAAATTACCATTCAATACGTGTAAAACTTATATTAAAGGTCTAGCTGTATAGAAACGGAGTGGTTTAAATAGTCTACTTATCATTCTCTTGATGACACAGAATTACAGAATGCCAATTAATTTTTTTTTCATATGGCAATTTCGTGATTTCGTAACTTAAATATCTAAATATAGCGAATCTTATATTAGCAATGAGATGTACTCTCCTTTGTACACATTGATTTTTGCGATTTCATGACCAAGGAGAAATCTGCTTCACACGGTCTGTTCATGGGAAGTCACACTGTATGAGCACTGATAAATGCCACTATCCAGAATTGCTATATTTTGCTAATTATTAAGGAATGTTTTACTGAATTGTTTGTATTACACAATTCATGGGTCACTGCTATTTAATTGCTGGAAAATTTTCCACAGAAAACAAACAGAGATTAAAAAAACCTTGTACATTATATGTCATGCCTTTCTTGACATGACCATGCAAGCCTCCATCATCTGTACTTCAGAATTGGTAATTATTACATTGACTGTGATAGACGAAAATAAAATTGTGATAATTATGCAGGAAATTGCTAAATACTTGCACTTAATTATCATGATTGAAATATTAGCAACTTCTCTGACTAACAAATATAGGTAAAAATTTGAAAGGCACAAAAAGTCATGATTTACAGTATCTAAATTGTAATACTTTTTGTTTTCTGGTTTGCTGTTGTGATCTAAATACTATGTATTTTTTTCTTTGACAATCAGGTTAGAGATTTATTTAACACAGCTAGAGAAAATTCCCCATGTATATTGTTTATTGATGAAATTGATGCTGTTGGTAGAAAGAGAGGGAGAGAACTTAATAGCAACAGCGAACAGGAGAGTACGTTAAATCAGCTGTTAGTTGAAATGGATGGTAAGTATTGTATTGAACTAATGTATTCATACATTACCTGCGTTGAAAGTGAAACCAGTCTATCTGCGTATGAATCTAGAAGCTGGGAGGCTTTCTTGGCTTTAAAGTAAAACCTCACTTAAAGATCACCTCATTAATAAGACCACCTCAAAATTAAGAACACAATTTTCAAGTCTTTTGTCACTGATTTACTCTTTATTGAACCTCAATATTAAGACCACCTCAACAATAAGACCAGTTTTCAAGGGTCCCAAGGGTGGTCGTATTATTGAGGTTTTACTGTATTTTCATTTCGGCCAAAGATATGTAGCAAAAAATTTGAAATGTCAATTTTTCAATCACTGGTGGGCTAGTCAAGTAGGCATTTTACTCACGGGGTCAGGAAGACATATTTTTTAGAAGCCTTTGAGGTTATAGCTAATAGAATAAGTACAGTGTGTCAGAAAAGAAAGGTAAAGCTTTCATAACGCAATAAGTTTCATTTATTACGAGATAAACATTCTAAACTTCGTACAGTTTTAGAGCAAAGTTGAAAGTTTTTATGGTAACCAAAAAAATATGTATGTATGACATTGTGTTATTTACCAGGGTATCATTTACTTACATTCTTAAATTGCCTGCCTACTCACCAAACTCCTTGTATCAGTTACTTCCCTTTGCGTAGAGGTGCACATTTAGGGCCATATATGTTCCTTATGTGGAGGGATTTCATCGTCTTGATACAAAATTGATATGCTGCAAGTCATCGGTGAACAAATAATGGCATATTGTAAATTTATTTGGTGCTGCGAACAGTTTAAGTATTAGGACTCAAGAGTTACTTTTAATTAGGGATGTCAACAAATAGCAAATCAGGTATTTGAATGTTCGTTTAGCATTTCGAACGAATATTCGATCGACACAACTTAGACAAAATTATTAAGAAAATCATATTTCATATACCAAAGTTCCTTACATGCTGCATGTATATTCTACATTGACTTTCGTTTTCACCGGAAGTTAAGACTCTGAGGAATGAAGTTATTGCAGTTAACAGATCATCATCTGAATGCCAATATTTGTGTTAATGAATATCTTTGTGAAGTGTTTGTTAATATGTTCTGTTTTCGTCAATTCTTCATTATTTTGCAAATAAAGCATGAAAATAAGAATCAGTTCTATTATTTTTAAGATGCAATAACAACCCAACATGTTTTCAAGTTTTAATACAAGTATTCAACGTTTATCAACTAATTGATTGGATGATATGACCTACGTGAAAAATTAGTATGCAAATTATGTTGTTTCCCATCACCCCATTTTTCGGCATGTTTCTTTTCTCAATTCCATCTTTGATCTTCCTTAATTAAAAAGCGAGTCATTAACTGAAGTCCCTGTCGGTGGTTCAAACTGCCTACTTTTTACACCTTTCGTCAACAACAAAATTACCGACAATTTGACACCTATTTTCTTCTATATAAGACTATGGACTATCAAACTGTTACGAACTGTCAGTAATTAACTGATTATCGAAAGAGACAGTCTGTCATCACCCGATGATTTACAATTATTTCGGCAACCCCCAATATACACAATGACACTTTTACAAGTGCGTATATTTCAACAACAACAACAACATCCTTTATTACTCTCATACTTTCTTACACAAATCGGGGGTCGGCAAATAAATAAACAACAATTTTTCATCAATTTTTTATGAAGTATATTTTTCCGAATATTCGAAGATATGATCGAATATTCGTTGACATCCCTACTTTTAATCAATTCGTATGGAATACTTTAGACTTGTTCAGTCTTGATATGACATGACTGCTGCATGTGGGCTTGAAAATTCAGTTAAATCAATACTTAATAATTTATTCCAGAAAAACTGGTTAGGTCAACTGACCACTATATATAACTGAAAAAGAGTTGAAAACGGTGTTATATTGAATATAAAAAAGACAACATCTATTTTTCAGGTTTTCAAAACCAAGCTGGCATTGTTGTACTAGCTGCCACCAACAGAATTGATATTCTAGATAAAGCCTTACTTAGACCTGGTAGATTTGATAGACAAATATATGTATCTGCACCTGATATCAAAGGAAGGTATGTAACTTTGACAGTGTTGAGCGTTCTGGGATGTTTCATGGATTATAGCTAACACATAAATTGTTACTATCCATTAAACCAAAGTATTTTACTTTGCTACAAACTTTGCTACAAACTTTTTGGTCTACCGTATATTAACTTTTTAGCTTGTGCGCTTTGAAAAATCAATAGCTATTGTTGTAGTATGATTGTCTGCATAAGTAACTTATCCACAGAGATTTTAATCTTTAGTTTCAGAGGAAGTGTTTGTCCCAAGTTACCAGCAGAATATGGGCTTCATAATAGTTGAGAAAGCTCCATAAGTTTGATTACTTTCATTTGAAAGTGTTCTTTATTATTCTGTTAGTTCTTTGTGTGAACTCATGTATCTAGTATTACAATCTGTTCTTTGTGTGAACTCATGTATCTAGTATTACAATCTGTTTCAATTTTCAGGGCATCTATATTCAAAGTACATCTAAAGAGTTTGAAAACTTCTCTTAATAAAGACGATCTAGCTAGAAAAATGGCATCATTAACTCCAGGTTTCTCTGGTGAGTCTTGTTGTAACACTTTTTCTTCTTGTGCTCCATCCAAGTGGGCTGGGGGGACATTTAGATTTCCCCTATCTGTCAGTCTGTCTGACTTAAGTTTGTGTCGTTCTCAAAATGAGGTAAAGTAGGTAAAGTACAATGCATTTTATGATTATTTGTGTTTATTTCATATCAATACTTACACAAAAATGTTAAATTTGGGGACGAAATTACTTCCACATTTTAATACATAGACTGATAACGTAACATTATTGTGAAATTGAGGGACTATAGATATACAGAGTTGTATTATTGTTTGTATATGATTTACCTACCTTATTTTTGCAAACCTGCTGTCTGGGTAGTTTTAGTTTATTATGCCCCCCCCCCCCCCCCCCCCCCCCCTTCGAAGAAGAGAGGGCATATTGGTTTGCACATGTCAGTCGGTATGTATGTCTGTCCTTCTGTCCGTAACCTTTTTGTTTCCGATCAATAACTCAAGAACCCCTTGGCCTATCATCCTCAAACTTGGTCCACACATTCATCTTAGGTAGCAGAGGAACCCTATTGATTTTGGGGTCAAAGGTGAAGGTCACAGGGGGGCATTATGTTTTACAATTATATTTTATATTATTTTTGAAAGACGAGATCAAAAATCCTTCAAATAAATTCTGTTTCTGTCCTCCGCTTATTTAAGCAGTGCGTTTATTCAGTTGCCTAAGATGAGTAATTCAGGGCCATCATGGCCCTCTTGTTTAAGTTTATCAAAGATGTAAGATAGGCAAAATGTCTTATTGTCAGTAAAGGAATTCTCGAGAAATATTAATCATCCTGATTCAACCAACTGAGATACAATTTGTTAAATATGATATTTATTTCCCTAATTGATTTAGGCGTATACAAGATTTTCACATGTGTGAATTTTTCTTAAGGTTCATATTTCTGCCCAGTTATTAGGCACTTTATGAGTATTCCACCTAAAGAGCATTATATTCACCTTGATTAGATATTATCCATGTTAAAACAGAAAGGGGATTTGTCTTTTAATGTATATTTATTTTAATCTATGTTTAATTTGCTTTGTTGGGAAAAAAGATTCTACCTACCTACCCTATTTTTTTGGGCATGAAACCTGAAACAAACATTTTTTAGGCCTTAATAAAAATGAATACCCTAAAATTGACACAGCATAACTAGTAAATATATTCTGGAGAGCAGTATGTATATGTTGTATGCCGAGTACACTTGACTGCCAACTCCGGGTGAGGGGAATGTTCTCCATAAACACTTGACTGCCAACTCCGGGTGAGGGGAATGTTCTCCATAAACATTTGACTGCCAACTCCGGGTGAGGGGAATGTTCTCCATAAACACTTGACTGCCAACTCCGGGTGAGGGGAATGTTCTCCATAAACACTTGACTGCCAACTCCGGGTGAGGGGAATGTTCTCCATAAACACTTGACTGCCAACTCCGGGTGAGGGGAATGTTCTCCATAAACATTTGACTGGAGATAAATTCAGAAGACAGCTAAAGTCATTTGTCAATAAGGCTAAAAAAAATGATATGTGTGGTTCAGGTAACATTGGTCAAAGAAATAGGGTAGGGTAGGTAGGCTTTTTTTTTTTTTCTTCAGACGCAAGTTGTTACTGACGTAAGTGGTCACTAATGTGTGCTATTACACATTGAAGACATCTCATCAATATATGCAATAATTCTTAGTGGCATTCTTTAAGCTGTCATTAATTTTATGGCATAAAAACTTCCCAAAGATGTTCAATGATAATATTTCGCCAGGATGGTCTAGTGGTCAAGACACAATCCTTTACTGAAATTGAAACCCAGGTTCGAATCCTGGCCCTGGTATACTGTCTTGCTTGACTAAACAGAAAAACACTAACAGTTTAAACTATTTTATTTAAATTTTACATCTGGCAACTGCAATGTGTGGTGTTCCTTTAAATATTTTCTACCTTTTTGTCTTTGTTAAAAAGGGGAAAAGGGCAGTTTAATACCTTTACTTATTTTCCCCATATTTCCTTTGAACAACTGGTGTTTTACCCATCATTTTACAATCATCACATAAGGGCAAAACTGTCCTGTACATTCGTTTCAACTCCACATCAGTGATAGCTTCAGGCAAGCCACAATGGGCACACAAGTCCTTTACGACCAATATCAGCTCCATAATACCGGATTTCGATTGGAGTACAGCATTGAAAGCCAGGTCTAACAATAATTGATTGCCTTATGTTCTCAGAGGTTGATGGTGGAAACAAACATGCTCCTAAGGAGAACTCATATCCACTGAGTGTTGTTGCGAACATAACTTGCCTTCTCTGACTGAGCTTTATGTTGGAGTAAACTACTATTGGTTTTCTACATTCAACGCATATGGTCATGCTTCTAGCATTTTGTGCCGACATAGAAAACAGTTGTCTGAGATTGTTTATTTTTTGGTTCAATTGGAGCAACAGTTGGGACAACTATTGGTTCTGCAGAATCAACCTTTGGGTCAACTGTTGTTTCAGTAGAATCATCATTTGGGGCAACTGTTGTTTCAGTAGAATCATCATTTGGGGCAACTGTTGTTTCAGTAGAATCATCATTTGGGGCAACTGTTGTTTCAGTAGAATCATCATTTGGGGCAACTGTTGTTTCAGTAGAATCATCATTTGGGGCAACTGTTGTTTCAGTAGAATCATCATTTGGGGCAACTGTTGTTTCAGTAGAATCATCATTTGGGGCAACTGTTGGTTCAGTAGAATCATCATTTGGGGCAACTGTTGTTTCAGTAGAATCATCATTTGGGGCAACTGTTGTTTCAGTAGAATCATCATTTGGGGCAACTGTTGTTTCAGTAGAATCATCATTTGGGGCAACTGTTGTTTCAGTAGAATCATCATTTGGGGCAACTGTTGTTTCAGTAGAATCATCATTTGGGGCAACTGTTGTTTCAGTAGAATCATCATTTGGGGCAACTGTTGGTTCAGTAGGAGCAGCATTTTCTAAAGCAACCGGTCTGGTAGCCTTTCCCTTTGGCATTTTAAAGGGTGGTCTATCCCTCTCATCTGCTTCTTTTCCTTTTTTCTACAATTTCCCCACTGGCTTGGGAAGAACAGACCAACTTCCTGAGATCAAATTCGATGTAAACAGTTCTCACTGGAATTAAGACTTGACAGTCTGTTTATACGAGGATTTTACACTATGTACTCTGAGACAGCAATATTGAAATATTAAAATTTGTTGTTTGTCGTGTTTGTTTATACCTCAAATGGATTCCCGTCACCCATTTCCCCATGGGCCATACAAGTGAAACCACCAGTCTTCGAGTCCCCTTGTGAATTTCGGCAAAAACTTCCCCGACGGTAGACGAGTTGATGACTGCCTTCATAATTCCTTTTGAAGGGCCATGGGCGTATTTTTCTACTGTCACGGCAAACACTGTGGCCGCCACCATGTTTGTTTTAACGATCGATAGACGCTTTCCAAGCGTTTCAGTTTCGTACTCAATTCTTTTAGTTCCAGGTTACAAAACACTAATTTTTTGAAAAATCGAAACAGCCCAAAATCGATAAAAAGTTCTAGGGTCGGCACAAAAAAATAGGGTTGGTCGGGTTACCTGAACCACACATATTATTTTGTTTAGCCTAACCTCTGATTCACATGGGGAAGTTGTCAGTTATTAGTGAAAGAATGGGTCAGTAACGTTGGTAACCCAGGAGCACATATTAACCGAAGTCAACTGACTGCAATGCATAACTTTAAATATAGTTGAAAATTGGCACAAATCTGATCAAAACCAACCATTTATGTTGCAGGCGCTGATGTCATGAATGTATGTAATGAAGCTGCTTTAATTGCTGCAAGAGACTCCAAGTCAGAGATAGAGCTTATAGACTTTGAAAAAGCTATTGAACGTGTTGTAGCAGGTAAATATTGTATTATTTGTTGTCCTAGACTCTCTGCTTATTACACTCTCATATGTTATGTTATGTTATAATAGTTTGTGTTCAGTTTCACTGTGGTCAGTTTTCAGTGTATTACAACTTTATCTCCACCTGGCACCATGTTAAAACTTGACTGTGCTTGTTATTTTTACTATTGTCAGTAATAAATTCCATTCCTATTAATATAAAAGTTTCTCAAACTTGAAGAATAGTGATAAAACATCTAGTTAAGTGCAGTTTTATTAACCGCGAACATTTTAATATATTATCTGGACTATAACATTTCAAAATAGGTCGATTGAAATGTTCGAACTTGTCCATAAGCTTGACGGAGAAAAAGCCAAGGTTTTGTTTTGATAGAAAAGTAATCCAAACAACAGTTATAGTTTTATGCACGAGAGCATTTATTTACCTAAACTGACATGGATTGGTCCTGAAAGTTCATACACCTGTATGCAGTCAATCTAACAGCACTATATCTAATGGTATTACAGTTAAACTTCGATTTTTCGAACAGGCGACAACTCGAGAACCCCGGATTTCTCGAGGAAATGGCAGAGTCCCAGACTTTTTTCTACTATGTTCATATAAATTTACCGCAGATACCTCGAGCAGAAATAAGTCGAGAGCTCGAGCACACATGCCGGTCCCCAGAACACAAACTATACACAATATCTAACTGGTAACTCGAGGACACATTTTCACACATTTTTCAAATGGGAGCTCTAAATAAACAAACAATGTAAAGGTGTTAAAATTTTCGCGGCGAGTTGTAAAACTTGCAAAATCATGGTCAAAAGGACAAACGATTATTGCAGTTTTCACAAAACATACAGATATCAATTAAAAATGCCAATTGAGACGATAATGATGAGACTGTAAATACGAGAATTTAGAGAGTAAAACACATGTGATTAAAACCCGGCCTTACCGTACAAACAACGGAATCTATTATGTGCTTTTTGTACCATATTGTGCTCACTTGTCAAATGTATATTTGCTATGATCAGCTGTATTAACTTTAGGTGAAACAATAAAACACGATAAAACAATTTAGAGTTGTTTTATTTTCACATCCACATGTACATGTGTAATACAATAACATTTCACATTTCAACTAAGGAGCGATTTTCACGATGCATAAATATAACGGTGCAAACATCCGGATTGAATACATATATTCATGAACTTTATGTCGTCTGTAAAACAACAATAAGAACTACAAGTACATTCTGTAAACTGTACAACTCTTATTAATAATTTGTCTGTACTTTTATTTTAATGAGGAAAGATAGCGAATAGAAATATGAAATTATGAAAAAAATATGAAACAACTGGTACACGTGTGACAAACTATGAAAATAAACATTTCATAAAAAAACACTGATGGGACATGATGGAAACCCCGGGTCACGAGCTTTTCTGACGGACCCCAGCGTCCTCGAGTTACCGAAGTTTAACTGTATATCATCTTATGTGTTTTCATGTTGCTATTTATTCATATTGTATCTTGTTTTACCATGTTGTATGTATAAATGGACATGCACTTACACAGGTAGAGTGTATCATTTTGTAAATTGTACAAGGGAATCAGGGGAGTTCAGGGGTAGAAGGGGTAGAGCTCCTGATCCCTAGACCACTTTATGCAATATTGAACCTGGAACTTTCCAATCCTTAAACTGGGTGTGAATAATTGTTAGTGACCCAGGAATCATTCATTGAGAGTGATTGATATAAGTTGTAAAACCGTGTTTCTTATTTGATGTTAATATATAAGTGAAAATTTATGTGGGCTGAAAAACTAGGTCACCAGGTCAAATTATAGATAAAGTCAAATTTTTCATCCAATCATCCTGAAAATTGGTCAGAATGATTTTCTTTATAAGGTTGAGGTCAGGTAAGCAGTATGCAGTCTTGGTACTGTTGATTTTAGCTTGGTTGATAAATTTGGTACTTGAATCCAAATATTCATAAACTGTTCTGTATTTGTATTTGCTAGTAAGACTTTGATTTAATTAACAATGGTGTATTTTCTGTATCAGGATTAGAGAAGAAAACCCAAGTGTTACAACCAGCAGAGAAGAAGATAACAGCATATCATGAAGCTGGTCATGCCATAGCGTCCTGGTTCCTGGAACATGCTAGTCCTCTACTTAAAGTATGTGACTGCTTTATCCATCTCATGGTCCCTTTACAAAACAGTGCATCCTCCACAGAGCAACATCCTTTGGACATGCAAATATTGCTGTTGCTTCTCCAGATGGCTACTCTTGAGAGCTTTCACTGTATTACTTAATTTAACACTCCAAATTGGTTTTTAAAATCATGTTTTGTTTTACATTTTTTAAGAAATGATATGAGCTGCACCACGACAAAACCAGTATTAGTGATGTTGGTTATGACGTAGAGAGTTGTGCCACGACAAAACCAGTATTAGTGATTTTGGTCATGACGTAGAGAGCTGCACCATGACAAAACCAGTATGAGTGATGTTGGTTATGACATAGAGAGTTGTGCAGCAACAAAACTAGTATTAGTGACGTTGGTTATGACGTAGAGAGCTGCACCATGACAAAACCAGTATTAGTGATGTTGGTTATGACGTAGAGAGCTGCACCATGACAAAACCAGTATTAGTGATGTTGGTTATGACGTAGAGAGCTGCACCATGACAAAACCAGTATTAGTGATGTTGGTTATGACGTAGAGAGCTGCACCATGACAAAACCAGTATTAGTGATGTTGGTTATGACGTAGAGAGCTGCACCATGACAAAACCAGTATTAGTGATGTTGGTTATGACGTAGAGAGCTGCACCATGACAAAACCAGTATTAGTGATGTTGGTTATGACGTAGAGAGCTGCACCATGACAAAACCAGTATTAGTGATGTTGGTTATGACGTAGAGAGCTGCACCATGACAAAACCAGTATTAGTGATGTTGGTTATGACGTAGAGAGCTGCCCCATGACAAAACCAGTATTAGTGATGTTGGTTATGACGTAGAGAGCTGCCCATGACAAAACCAGTATTAGTGATGTTGGTTATGACGTAGAGTATTTCTCAATCAATGTTTTGATTGTCACAAGCTTAGGGCATTGTCCGAAGATATTTTGGAGGCTTAATTGTAATTATAGAATTAAACGAACCAGGAAATATTGATGAGTATTGCATAATTTGTTATTTATATTTGAAGAGCAGACAAATGTTTTTAAGTACATTCTGACACAACATCATCATTTTGTTCCTAACATTTGCACCTTGTTCTCAATATTGGAATTGCTATAAAAAAAGAAAAGTCTGGTCATTTTGGAAGGTTGTCGGAATGAAAAGGTGTCATTACAGGCAGTTCATACTGTAATCAGAGGTGAAGTTTGCTTGTCTGAAGGGAAGAGGATTCATTTATATGGATTTTTTTAGACATTTTGAATGTAACTTAGAATTATTTTCAGGTGTCCATTATTCCACGTGGTGATGCATTAGGATATGCCATGTACCTTCCCAAAGAACAGTTTTTGTCTACCCAGGAACAGGTACTGAATTGATTTGATCTCTTGGTATTATGTAAGCTGGCTGTATCATGCTGCATGTTGGGTTTTATGACTGGAGAACATAATAAGGGCTGCTATGGGATTTATAACCTCTTCTGTAAGTGACGTCATTTCAAGACAACACAACATGTGATGTCACTATTTGCAAGCTGGAGACAATATTTACTCCAAAAGGTCATTTCGTTTTCATTGCCATATGGGGCAAATATTGCTTACTGTCTCATGTGACGTTTCCTGGAAATGACGTCACTAAAAGAAGAGGTTGGAAATCGTACAGTGACGCTCATATATTCTTACTGAATATCCAGGTTGCAGATCATCTCTATTTTGTTAATTTCCTGCGAAAAAGTTGTAGCTGATCTTGTACATAGAATTATGTCTCCCCCATATAATAGAGGGAGACATATTGTTTTTGCTGGGGTTGTCTGTCTGTCTGTCCATCTGTCTGTCTGTCACAAATCATGTCACTGTTTGGCTGGGATGCTAGACTGGACTGCATTCCATGTAATACTCCTTTCACAGTACAACATTTTCTTGTTGACTGTGTTGACCTTCAACCAGTCCGTTCCCAATATTTCAATACCACTGACATTAAAAGTCTCTTTGAGACTATCCAAGTTGAAAAAATTATAAGCTACATCAAAGAGATTGGCTTTTACAAACAAACTATGATAAATTTTTAATCCATACTTACATATATTACATTTACCGGTGAATGAGGATTGCCTCGCTCACCCTGGTACATAAAATATATTCTTACCCTAATGATCCCAATTTTTACCTACTATATTTACACCTATTTAACACATACAAGTATATGTCGTAACCCTTTTTAGTTTCACATGTTTTTTACATTTGTTGCGCGCTAAATGACCTAAGCTGTCGATGCGCCATAAAACCACATATAAATAAAATAAAACAAATCATGTCAACTTTTGAACAGCTTGAAGGATTTTAAAATAACTTGCCACAAATGTTCACCATATTGTGACGATGTGCAGAATGCATATTTCTGCCTGCTCAGTTGAGGGTCATGGTGAGACTTAGAGGTCAAAGATCAAATGACTATATTTGTATAATGACTGTGTTTGCTCCATATCTCTTGAACCCCTTGCAGGACTTTGTAATAACTTGGCGCAAATGTTCCTGATATCAAGAGGATGTTCAGAGCACATGTTTCAACTAGCTTGTTTCAAGGTCAAGGTCACGCTTAAGCAACAAAATTCCATTGCTTCATTTGACTTCTTCTTCTTACCCATTTTCTTCATACCCAATTTATTCCAACATCCTGTATCAGTATTACTATTACTGCCAAACTGCCATCGGGGAGACATCAAGGTTTTATAATAAATTAATTGATATCTAATATTCATTTGTGTTTGCAGATGTTGGACCAAATGTGTGTTTGTCTTGGTGGAAGAGCTTCTGAGGAAATATTCTTCAGTAAGATTACTACAGGTGCTCAGGATGATCTTAGAAAAGTCACTCAGATAGCATACGCTCAGGTTAGTGTTGATATAAAAACTTATTCATTATGCTCATGTGCGCAGTTGCTTCAGAAAGATGAAGATAAAGTGATTGTCACATGCAAAATCACTAGGTATTATCTCAATTGACACCTATTTGGGAATTACTCCCAGTAAGTGCTTATCAGTGCTGCCTATCAAAATATCTGATGATTAAGTTCAAGGGAGGTAAATGTTGTAGATGTGGGAACTATCTATTACTAAGGCAGGAACTGTTTATGGAATGTGTTGGAGTTCTACATCATTTTTCCACAGTATCTCAAATATATACAGGATTCAGTTGACCTGGTCAGTGTTCTGGGATTGTCAACCAGTTCTACCTTGCTCTTCTGCAAGAATCAAATGACCTTTGATGCATTATTTTCAGTCATATTGTTATGGAGAACTCAAGCCTATGACCCCCAGTACTCTAAACAATTGAGCTAAACAGGCATATGTATTGTTTAGAAACTTGCAAAAATATAAATATGTGTTTTTCAACAAACGAATTGCTTAGTACAACTTTGTCGCTGATTTCAGGTCGTTCAATTTGGAATGAGTGAAAAAGTTGGTCAGTTGTCTTTTGACATGCCAAAAGATAGTGGAGGTTTTAGCTTTGATAAACCATACAGCGAGGCAACAGCTCAGCTGATAGACAGTGAAGTCAGAGAGATAGTAAATCATGCTTATGCCAGAACAAAAGAACTCCTCTTAAAACACAAAGATGACATTGAAAAGGTAATTTAATGTGTGTTATTTGTTTAATTTTAAGATAATTTATATGTTTTTTATGATTCTTCAAAGTAATCTTAGCATTTTAACTTTAATTGCTGTGAAGGTGAACCATTTAGAAATGTGAATGTTGAATGAGTGAAATGTTGACATCTTTTATAATTGATTATTGTGAAATTAAATATCAAGGATTTTTGGACCCTAAATAGAATATACAACTTACCATCTACTTGTATGAAAATTGTGAAACTATTAAACAAATTCTGAAACATTCCCTTTCTATAATTATACATACTGTAGATGTATGACAGCTTTTTGCTTAATCATGGCCTACACTGGGCTTCTTCCCTTTGGAATAAAAGTATTATTTTCCTAACATAGTTCAACAACATTCCCAGTTATACTTCTGTGAATGACTAATATCCTTTAAATACTGAAAAAGCACTTTGTAACTGGGAATTTTATATTACCCAAGATATTTTATTTTATTTCAATTTTTTTTGTGATAGAATATCATATTTCTTCTCAAAAGTCTTCATGATTTCCCAAAGTGGTAAGGCTTAGATCTCATCCCAGTTTCAATATAAAACGCCCTGGTAGCAATGCATTTGTAAATTTCATTCTCATCAATATATTTGTATTGTTTCCCTTTAGGTTGCCGTAAGACTTCTGGAACAGGAAAAGATAGATAAAGATACCCTCGTTGAATTAGTTGGTAAAAGACCGTTTGCTGAGAAATCAACCTATGAGGAATTTGTTGAAGGCACAGGTAAATGTAGATCTTATTAAAATAAGATAAGAGGTCTGTACTAGGCTGGTTTCTTATCTGTGTGAAAGTAAACGTTGGATGCTTGTATTAAATAAGTTACTGCTTTGGGAGAGTTCTCCTTTTCTTGACCATTTTCCTGGACAGTGGCAGCATGGATAACAAGAGTTTTTTATACACCTGTTCATAGAATGGGACGTATTATTGGTTCACCTGCAGTGTAGAGGCAACCTCCAGTAAGTTATCAGATCTATAACTTCAGAAGCATTTGTCCAATTATCACCATATTTGATCAGAATGTGTATGGGCATAATATCTCGGACAAGTTCGATAACCAGCCATATCACTTGAGTCACTCTGGAGTTATTGCCCTTTTGATTGTAGAAACTACCTAAAATTTGTCTTGTTTTAACTTTGAGCTCTGACTTAGGACAGGCATATTTTGTGTCAGTTTGCCACTCATGTTTTCTATGAAATCTGCAAAAACAGGCCACACCCTGGGACCTATTTTAGATGGATTCTCGATAATTTTGTGCAGACAAATGCTGACAATCGTACATTTTGCTGAACCCGTCTTGGACCATAATATTAAACACTGCAAAGTCACGCTAAGTCTAGCAATCGGTCAAATATAGTAAGATGTCAGGCTATACGAGGGGTGTCCCTCTAAATCGTAGACTTTAGTTATTTCTAAAAAACTAATGAACTAAGTTTTTGACAAATTTCTCCTACGTTTAATTCATCTTCTTGTGCAAATGCACACGAAATTACAATACAAAATAACAAAAAATAAAAATTATACGAAACATTTAATAATACCATGTACACAGGAGCGGCGCAAGCGTCATAAATGCGGCGGTAAACTTCATAATAATTTCACATACTACTCCTTCTCAAAGTATACACCCTGATGTGCAATACACTTAAGGTGTCGTCTTACCCAATTCTCGTAATCGTTCATGAACCAGTCACGGTCTAATGTGTGGTTGAATTTTTGTATCGCATGGCTGATCTCAGTTCTATCATAAATCGTGTTCCTCGTAAATACGTCTTCAACTTAGGAAAATATGCGAACAGTCGATGACGTCCTGCACAGATTTCACATTTCTGCAATCCTTGTACTTCGGCCGCCCACGAGGTGTATTCTCCGTGTTACCGTTGCTAAATTTACCATGCCATTTATACGCTAGTGCTCTGGAAACATTCTTGTAACCTTCTGTGGATTTCATCTGGCGAAACGTGTTGATAGGCGTCATTCCTGGTTGTACACAGAATTGAATAGTTGTTCTGCGCGCCGCTTCTTTATCTGACGTCACCCTTTTCTGCTTTACACAAGTTGTGATGATGTAATATTATTGTGCGTATCGTTGTTAAGAGTAACGTCAATTGTTTTAAATTCAACGTGATGACGTCAAAATAACGTCGTCTTCATATGATATAACGTTTTCCCGGAAAAATTGACGCACACGTCTGCTATGAACACTTAAATCAACACACAAGGATTTTTATACGTCTGGTTTTTAGACTGCGCCGGTAAGGTATACTAGTATATTGAAAACAATGTATGAACACTTAATAAAACAATACCAGTTCAGTTTGTCTTCATTTTCTTATTTGTTATATATTGATTAAATAAGATGCAAAGTATTTTTCTAATGTGACGTCGTGTTAAATTTTTATCAACAAAGTCTACGATTTAGTGGGACAGCCCTCGTATGTCATTACTAGTAGAACTAATATTATTCTAAAAAAATCCTAACATAGCTTCTATTTATTGACTTTAAACTGACAAAATATGTCTGCCTTATTGAGGACAGTGTTATTGTCAGGCTAGCAAAGTATACCCTAGGCAGGTAATGGTACCG
The DNA here is from genome assembly GCA_032209605.1 of Mactromeris polynyma. NCBI lineage: Eukaryota > Metazoa > Mollusca > Bivalvia > Venerida > Mactridae > Mactromeris > Mactromeris polynyma. The sequence continues at coordinate 1,520,829 of JASFXZ010000031.1, read as the reverse complement.
CAATCTTAGTGTAATATTGAGGACAGTGAGGACAGTGTTATTGTCAGGCTAGCAAAGTATACCCGAGGCAGGTAATGGTACCGCAATCTTAGTGTAATATTGAGGACAGTGTTATTGTCAGGCTAGCAAAGTATACCCGAGGCAGGTAATGGTACCGCAATCTTAGTGTAATATTGAGGACAGTGTTATTGTCAGGCTAGCAAAGTATACCCGAGGCAGGTAATGGTACCGCAATCTTAGTGTAATATTGAGGACAGTGTTATTGTCAGGCTAGCAAAGTTTACCCGAGGCAGGTAATGGTACCGCAATCTTAGTGTAATATTGAGGACAGTGAGGACAGTGTTATTGTCAGGCTAGCAAAGTATACCCGAGGCAGGTAATGGTACCGCAATCTTAGTGTAATATTGAGGACAGTGAGGACAGTGTTATTGTCAGGCTAGCAAAGTATACCCGAGACAAAATGGTACCGCAATCTTAGTGTAATATTGAGGACAGTGTTATTGTCAGGCTAGCAAAGTATACCCGAGGCTGGTAATGGTACCGCAATCTTAGTGTAATATTGAGGACAGTGAGGACAGTGTTATTGTCAGGCTAGCAAAGTATACCCGAGGCAGGTAATGGTACCGCAATCTTAGTGTAATATTGAGGACAGTGTTATTGTCAGGCTAGCAAAGTTTACCCGAGGCAGGTAATGATATCGCAATCTTAGTGTAATATGATACAAACTAGTAAAACTAATTTTATAATAACAAGAAATATCTTTAAAAAAGATGAACACTGTAGACAGAATGATGTCTAAAGAATCACCCTAATTCGGAACTCCAGAGGGGTAAGCTACGAGACACCAATTTTGGTGCCTCTCCACTTAAAATGTTAACCAATCAAATTGTCTATTTTGTTGCATATTTAAACAACGCGCTTCATACACAACATTTGATTGGTCTAAAATATAGGTCAAAATCAATATTATACAGCTACGCTGAAAAATATCCTGACATAGCTTCTATTTAGTGACCTTAGACCGACGGCCTTATCTGCTATAGCTGTTATTTCTGGAATAAGAATAAGTTTCCTATCAATAACTGGATGGATCAATTCATATTTTATTTAGCACACAAGTATAGTGTAATAAAATGCTGGTTAAGTTCCATTTCGGTTATAATCCACCTATATTTGGAGGAGTTATGGCCCTTTTTTGACTTGGTTTTTCAATCTCTTGAAAGGATGGATGGATTCATTTGATATTGGGCACATAGGAGTAGGAAAAATTAAAGATTAAGTTGTTTTTCGGTTACAATACACTAACGTTTGGTCCCTTTCATGACTTGAAGAATTGGTTTACGATCAACAACGCCTTAAAGGGTAGATGGATTGAATCCATATTGCTTCAAAATTAAATGCCCTTTACAAACAAAATATTTGCATTCTACTGAAAAGCCCATTGCTGGGACATCCATAGCCAAAGGATTAATAGCTCGTTAGTTTTACAGCACCGATAAATGTTTGTTTGATTTCATTATTCAGGCTCATTTGAAGAAGATACATCATTACCCAAGGGTTTGGAAGGTTGGGACAAACCACTTGATAATGGAAAGAAGGAAGGATCAGAAGCCAGTGTTTGACCCCTACATACAGGAAAGACATTGTAGGAATTGTGATCTATCTACTATAAACATTTTGTAGAGACAGTATTTCATAATTCTAACTCACAAGCTGTTTTATTCAAGGTGTAAGATTTGAGACATTGAGAAATGAAAGCATTATATATGTTAGATTTTACGTAACATTTTCATCATTCAGCTTCGTATACAGTAAAATGACAATGCTCTTAGCGTTGGAAAACTATACTAGGCCCTGTAGTAAGATATTGTGAAGAAGTCGGGTCTTATTATATTGCGACATGTTTTCTTATTTTGTGAAAGCTGAGCTTGAATTCAAGGCAATAAGTATAATTATCATGTTCATTCCAGCAGTGGTGAAGTATATCTTGTATATTTCTTTATTGACTTGACATAATTATGTTCACACACTTTATTTATATTCTTCGTTGAGATTTTAAACACGTCTTTGGGCAAACTACTCCATACTGACAAAGGAAAATTTAGTAAACTGTTAGCTCATAGAATTTTACAAAATTCACTACATGACATTTATATGTTTTGAACATTTGAAAAAAAATTGTATTCATCTTTTGTTATTTTCATTCTATAGAAATATGCTTCATGCTTGACATGATTAGCAAGGATTTGTTCAACTTTATCATGAAGTAAATGTGTGAAAGAAACTGTGAATTGTGTTTTTCTTAGATGTATTTGCCACATGTTTTTTTTGCTGTAAGTAAATTTGGACACTATATGACTTAACAAGCTACAAGCTTGAGGGTTACTGATGTGGCAGAACGCGGTTCAGCCGTGTTACTGCCTAAACTGCTACCCTAGGACGCGGTTCAGCCGAGTTACTGCCTAAACTGCTACCCTAGAGTCCGATATTTCCATCCACACACGAACCCATTCATACATATCGTTTTTGAGAAATAAAAGGTGAGATTACATTAATTTTATATATCTTATAGTAACATATCAATTTTCAAATACAATGTAAATTCGAGTTATTATTCTATGTATATAATGCAGGGGTGATAAAGTTCCGGATTAATCAGGAATTCCGGATTCGAGACCTCCAGGGTCGATTTTTAGATTGATGTAAATCCGATGATTTTTTTGGTGGGGGAGGGGGGTATAGGGGCTGAATCGCTCTCTGGTCGAAATGAATTGGTATGAATAAAATAAAAATGGCGTCGCAAACAATGAAGACTTGGAAAATATGAAAAATTTGAGAAAAGGTCAGTACGAACAATTATTGAAACAAACTAGTAGTACTATACAGGTAAACTTAATGGGATGTACGTTCCCCTCGTTCAATTTTGTTTGTCTGCATAGTATTTTCTTTAGAAAGAACAGTAACATGTGTGCATCTGTTCTATGAATTTTGGAAACAGTTTTCTTCGTTTTGTAATGAATTATAACTCATTATACCCCCACAAACGAAGTTTGAGGGGGTATATAGGAGTGAGCTTGTCGGTCGGTCGGTCGGTCTGTCGGTCGGTCGGTCTGTCTGTCTGTCGGTCGGTCGGTCGGTCGGTCTGTCGGTTTTCATGGTTTCCGGACGATAACTCATGAAAGGCTAGACAGATTTGAAAAATTTTTGCTACACAGGTGTAACATCAGAAGATACAGGTCAAGTTCGATATTGGGGCTGGTGGGGCCAAGGTCAAGGTCACTGTTACTAAAAATAGTTTCTCTTGGTTTTCATGGTTTCCGGACGATAACTCATGAAAGGCTAGACAGATTTGAAAAATTTTTGGTACACAGGTGTAACATCAGAAGATACAGGTCAAGTTCGATATTGGGGCTGGTGGGGCCAAGGTCAAGGTCACTGTTACTAAAAATAGTTTCTCTTGGTTTTCATGGTTTCCGGACGATAACTCATGAAAGGCTAGACAGATTTGAACAATTTTTGGTACACAGGTGTAACATCAGAAGATACAGGTCAAGTTCGATATTGGGGCTGGTGGGGCCAAGGTCAAGGTCACTGTTACTAAAAATAGTTTCTCTTACTTTCACTTACTAGCAAATGGTTTGTTTTTAGTTGTAAACGACTTATCTTTCTGTGAAAATAACTGTTATTTCTAGCATATTGTTTGATATATTTTGCATTGATTTAGTTCCATTTTGCCCAGCTTTTTGTGAGCAATTCTATACAAGTTCAGTTTTTTATTTCACAGGAACTGTTGATTAGTTCTTACTGTTCTGTTGGCAGCATTTTTGGTTTATTACATTCAGATACTAGCAAATGGTTTGTTTTTGTTGTTGAAGACTCGCCTTTCAGTGAAAATAACGGGATTTCTTTTAAAATCCATTGAAATAAGGCATAATATAATGTTATATCCAGGTAGTTTGATTATTTGATTAAATCTGTGAAACTGCAGTCAAGGACAATGGAACAAAATGTCTTGATTGCGAATATAAATTGTATCAATTTAATACGCTTTGTTGCTATATTTGTTCGAATTTGAATGCAAAATGTTCAGATCTTGGGAGTTAAAATCAAATATATTGGTGTTACTAGTTCATACTCTAGTCGAATGTATCATTATATTTCTTTGTGACAAAGTGCTATATATTACTGTTCATTTTTTCTATTTTATTGATTTTGACCTGACTCCCATACTGTGGTATTCATATCACCTCCGAAATATTAAAATGTACACAATTCTTATTATAACCCCACTTCAAAATATGCAATGGGGGCTATATGGGAATCACCACTTGTTCCGTCATGTCACATAACATGGTTTTCCATGAATTATTTCTACCAAGCCTAGTTGTGTATATTGTCGGCACATTCTGATTGTGGTCCTGTAGTGATAGATAGTGATAGATAATTTCATTGTCTTGACTGGCGGCCATCTTTGAATTTATCAAAAATATGTCTGACAAAGCGGTATTGTGGGGGTATTAATCACCTTCAGTGATAGCTCTAGTTATCATTTAAAATGAGGACAAATCTACAGATATGATCTCATATACAATTTTGATAGTGTAAACATTGATATTTATTAAGGCAACCTGCAATACTTCAGTTATTTTTATGCTGATTCACTCAAAAATTAAAGCCTTTAAACATTCAATTTCAAGTTTGTTTTGTTACTGTCAGAGCATCTGAAAGGTCTATAAAATGCTAAAAATCATTTTCAGCCGGGGTGCTTTGCCCCCCTTGACCCCCAAAAGGGGCACCCCTGCGGCCCCCAGCTTTTCAGGATTGGCAATTCAGGTCTGTTATCACCCCTGATAATGATGTTTCACCAACGTCATCAGTACGAGACACATCCTATACACAGGGTGGGGATGTAAACGGGGCTCGTATGCAAAAATAAAGATTTCCTTTTTCACAAGTGAACATGTTCATCTCTGCACGAAGTATGTATTTGTTGAATAGAACAACAAAGTTCTGTACACATGAAAGTAAAGACTAATGCTTGTTTAATACATACATTTATTACAATATAGGGGAAAATACATGGGTTTTGTTATAACATTCAAATTCATCATTATATATTCTGTGTGAAATAATTGGTGTATTTGATACTGAAAGTTAGAAACATAAAACTAACAACATGAAGCACCAACTAAATGTTCTCTTACATTAAATTGAATATTGCACAGAATTTAAGTATTTCTAGTTAAACTGCCTATGAATACAAAGCGAGGTACCAGGTACCGGTTGTACACAGCAACCTCTCCAGAGCGGCGCTCAGGTGTGCAGCAACCTCTTTAACAACACTAACAATATTTCTCACAAGGGGGTTGTTCTGCTGAGGTTGCACTGGTATGAATGACTCTCTTAATCACAAAGGTCGAAGGTTAATCACATACGGTGGTCTACATACTGGTAATTTGACCTTTACATAGCTGCTGAGAAATATTATATGTAGCAGTAATTTCAGCAAGGAATGGTAATAAAGTGGAACACACTTAAAACGGATTTCTGGGGACCTGGAGATTGACTGAGTTATATCCAAACTTTATAAAATTTCGTTATAATTCTATGGATACAACAATTTTCGCCACAATATCCTGTTTTCACACCAAGGCCAATCTAAATTGTGAATAAGTTAAAACTGAGCATGTTTGTGTTAGAATATCCGTTTGGGACCCACAAATTACTATGTTATATCCAAAATTACGCTATATCCAATTTCATTATAACCATGTAGTTATACACAATGAAATTTGGTCGGGCAATAAAAATTACTACGTATTATCCGATTTTTCGTTATAACCGAGTACGTTATAAATGTGTTCCACTGTATATCAAGTAAATTTGTGGCAGACATTTTTATGTCCACTGGAATCCATATTTACTCATATCTGGAAGCAACTTGTCAAGATAGCTGCTATTGGTATGACAATGGAAGCAACTACAAGGGGTGATTCAATATGTGGACTTCAGACTGAAGCATGTTGTGCAAAATTTTATCACTAGTGGGTTAGAGGTCATGTGCGAGTCAATACTGTTCTCTGCAATCACAATTGTACTATAGGAGAATTTGAAACACCTATGAGTCGTTTATTTGTTAACCAGGAGATTGCATATGTTCACAGAATAACAATATAAAAGCATGCTACAAACAGGAATATGATCATAAAGTATTCCAAGCCGTACCAAAGAATTAACATCAGTCCACATACTTTTTGATCATCCCTCGTGTATATATATCGTATACGGTAAGTACAGACTACATTTTTTTTGGAATGTAACAGTGTAATATAAAATTCCAGAATGAAAATGTCACGAGGTTAATCTCTATCTTCTAAATGTAAGGGTATTGATTATTTAACCAGGAATACATTCTAAAAAGAAAACAACAATTACTTCACATAACTTGAAAACTGATTATTTTTGGTGGTATTTTCTATATTTTATAGCCATACTTTAATTACCATTCTGTGGTGTATCCATGGAAACAGTATTATACAAACACAAGCATTTAAAAATTAATAAAATGTCAATGGAACATAATATACTAAGACAATATTTTACCATATCGTTGTTCCATTCCCTGGAGTATTTCAATAATTCTATTAGATATACAGAAAATTAATATCACCATAATAAATATAATCGGGCCAGAATGAATCAGGACAAGTTGTAATAGTAACAAATTTATCGAACTTCAATTTTAAGAAAATAAAATAAAATGCAAATTACATCTATTCAGACAAAGTGCGTTCTTTCACTGTACTTGTACCTAAAGTGGCAATGTAATCAACATTTTCTCAGAAGTGTGCATTATACTGGTTGTCCTGATTACCAATGCATTATTTTAAGAATTCAACCATGCACTTCACGTAAAAATTGCAATATAAGCAAAGGTGCTTAAAAAACTAACACATATTACAGAAAAAGAGGTATACTGAACTTGTTTATTGTTTTCCAATATATTTTGCCTGCAAAAACAACCTTTTTACTGGAAGAACTAAAAAATGCTTAACACTACGATGTGCGACAAAACTAGCATAGTAATCAGACATTTCGGTTTCCACCGGTGATCAGTGTGCACTGGTATTCAGTGCCACAAGTATAATATAAAATTGCAAACAAAAATAATATCTTCAAACTATTACTGATGTACAACAATATAACAAACAGAAGTGAGATGTATAATATTCAACATTTGTATATTGCACATTTGAGTACTAAACCAACCTCTAAACTTAAACAGTGTTATTAACATAAATGTTAACAGACTTAACAAATGTGACATAATTATATTAACAACAAAAACAATAGCAGCAATTTTGAAATTAAAAATATCTAAAACAGATCACTAGTTTGTTCACAGACTCTGAGCTTAACTTTTAGGTAAAGTAATAACAAAACAAAATGTACTGCAAAGTCCATCAAAACAAAAATTTACATTCTTCTTTCCTTGCAAAATACTTAATAAATAACATAGTTCATGACAAATTAAAAATACAACTGTTTTCACAATGAGAAATCTGAACCCAATTTGTAGCCATGGTGAGAATAAACAGTAAACTCCTTTTACATGTCATTTGTTTAATGACACAAATCTGGTGGGAATGAATGTGTACATTCAGTCATTGATGAAGTTCAATATAATGCCATCTCAATACAATGGCATAACTCAACAGAACAAATATGGCCGTTATAACAAGAGTTGACTGTAGCAGGTTAGATGCAAAGCTATGTGGTAACTGTTTCTTCAGCAGAACTGAGTTACTATAGTTTTGCACTAAACCCTGTATACAAGACTATATGTAAGAATACAGTTTGTAGTTGGAGAAATATGCACAATCTTGACCTTTGATATCGACATCTCAGGGTTTTGTATAATTCACTTAATCATTAACTATATTGATCCAAGGGTGGAAACTTGAGGTAAGTTTTGCATGAAATCACAGACTGAACATTACCAAAAAGCAACAGGAATATTCAACCAACAATAAACAAATGAAGTCTCACAACAACACTTTTGCGGATATTTTTTCATAACAACATAGATTAAATACAGGGATAAAACAATTGATATACATTTATTTACAAAATAGAAGCAGAAAACTATATGGTCGAGTTGGGGTAAAGTTTTAAACCAATGTAACTGATAGACTGTAATTAACTTAGAGTGTTCTACACAGAGTATGACATACTTGAAAGTTGTGAGCACTCTGATATTGTGAAGGAAATATCAAACATATTTTTATAAACTACATGTACTAACTTTCAGAGGGATTAGTACAAACCTACTGACTTAATTGGTCGAAATGCTAGTACGTTACTGTTATAATTGGCAGAGTTGGGTAGCTATAAGTATAATTGGCAGAGTTTGGTAACTATAAGTATAATTGGCAGAGTTTGGTAGCTATTAGTATAATTGGCAGAGTTTGGTAGCTATTAGTATAATTGGCAGAGTTTGGTAGCTATTAGTATAATTGGCAGAGTTGGGTAGCTATTAGTATAATTGGCAGAGTTTGGTAGCTATTAGTATAATTGGCAGAGTTTGGTAGCTAATAGATAAATTGGCAGAGTTTGGTAACTATTAGTATAATTGGCAGAGTTTGGTAGCTACTAGTATAAGTTTAATTGGCAGAGTTTGGTAGCTAAAAGTTTAATTGGCAGAGTTTGGTAGCTAATAGTTTAATTGGCAGAGTTTGATAGCTAATAGTTTAATTGGCAGAGTTTGATAGCTAATAGTAATGGTCTTTTGTTAATGCAAGAAAATATTGGTTCCTTCCATCTATTATAAAAATAACCTCATTTCACACTTGCTTAATGATTCCAGATTAGCCAAATCATCCAGTAATTGAAAAAAAAATCTATCTTCAAACAGTTGTTAACCCTATATTAAATGTATTTTACAATGTTTCTCATATCTCGCCGACTCTTATATTTACTAACATTTCATTAAGTTACTCAAACATCATGGCAACCAATGCAGAAATAAAATTAAAATCTTCATGATTCTTTATAACAACTATTTTGGTATCATAAGAAAATCTCCAATTTTTGTGTTTTTACAAAGATGATCTCTTTGTGACCTTCAGTTGTGGTAATTCAATACAATATATAAGCTTTAAAATGGAGAAATATAATCAGATTTCTTGGTACATTTCTAAGTTTCTTTAAGATTTTATATGCAGCTCCATATGCAAAACCCTAACCATTAAACACTTGATTTCTGACCAATAAAAAAGCCATGTACTAAATCGAGGGTTTGGCGTAACACTATTGTGATCAAGTGGTAAAGGTTGAGTGGCTAAAGTTCTGTGCCAAACCCTCGATGAATAACTACACATCCAATGGATATTTTTCAAACAAATTCTATACATAATATATATAGTCTCAGTTGCTACTAGATCCATTGAATAGTTAAAAAAAATTAATTACTTAATTATCGACACTACTCTAGTTCCATCACCATATATTAACTAAGTCACTATGGGTAAATCAAGTTCACAATACTGGTACATGTATGCTAAACAACTCAGAATATTAATCTAACACAATAAATGTACATACACAAAATAAATTCATCTTATTAAAAATTAAAAAATAATAAAAAATCAATACTTAGATGTATCTCATGAAGTATGAATTGAACAGTACAGTGTTTTTTTCCATCAGGCAAATTTCTGTCAGTCATAAAAGTGCGATGGTTTTTGGTGAATAGCTTTTGGCATAAGGAAGCTAAAGCATCTTTGAAATATCAACTTAAATCATTCAAAAGTAATGCAAAAAGCACTAATGGTCATGAAACTCAAACAGCATAGAAATAGGAAATGAAGTTTGTTAGGCAATGCTGTGTAATAAAACACAACACAAATAAGTTCCAACACAGCTTCCATAATTAATGTTATGGTGGTATTTTATACATAAATACAAATAAGTTACTAATATTTCAGCAAGAGGAGACATATAACAGAACACAAAACACCATAAATACTGTTGATAACACTTGTATAAATAAATATATAGAATTAAATACAACCAGTCTGCCTTTCCAAACTCACAACCCCTCAGACTCTAAAATTTCATACATACTGTGATATGAAATTTCGAAACTGAATATCTTTTTTCCACCAATCAAGTCCGATCCAACAACCAAGAAAATTCCTCAATATGGCTTCAGGTTTTACGTCTCTGTATTTTTATTTATTTTTTTTTCAAAGCAGAAGCATTTTACAGCAAAGATTTCTTTTGAAGAGTTACACAGCATGGGAAGCAACTCTACGATTATTGCTGATCACCATTGACAACAGCCTCTTTGTTTTCCTTACTATCTTCCGGTGGTGTTGCTCCCTCAACCGATGGAGCACTCTGAAAACAAATCATATAAAATATAAATATAAAGACTTTTTATAACAATTATATCCTAGCATCTAACCTAGTCCAGCCACGGACGTCTCATCTCTATACTGTCGCTGTACAACGTCCTGCTAAACCATTCACAAAAGTAAATAGAAGTTGGACACCGTCGATCTTTCCACTGCATTTACTCTTATTTTCGTACGACAGAAAATTGTAGCTTTTCGTTGATTAATTTGTCTTTTCGACACAAGATTTGCATGGATACGACTTGTTTTGTAAAAAAAAAGTGAATTGAGCACCTGTTAAAAAAGAAGATGGGAGGATTGCTGAGGAGGCGGTGTACACTTAGTTATAACCCTACCCAGATCACCGTCGATATTGCTATTATTTGCAGATACCGTAGCGACAATTTTTGCAGTCATAAACATCTGACCCCTGTCTTCTTGTTGAAGTGATTGTGTGGTACTCAGATGCGCTAGATTTTTGTTTGCTTCTACTCGTGAAAGATTGCTACAGTTTTTCCGTACTCTCAAGAGTCTGTTCAGTCCATAATAAAGACGCAAGAAGAGTGCGCTTGAGCGTGGCACTGTTACGAAGATGCGTGTAAAAGTCGGAGTACAGAGACATGTATGCGGGGCTACATCTAACCCTAATGCACAGATAACTCTGTAAAACATTTTATCAAGGGCCATAACTCATTCTATTTGAATTTTGTTTTCTACCAATGCATTGGAGGTCAAATCCTTCAACATGAATGGCATAAAGGTTAATAAAATACATGTATGCGATGAAAATTATTAACAGTCAAAATCACTATAAACCATTAAAAACTGAGTCAAATATTACATTAAATAAATAATAAAGGCATTCTTATTGTCCCATATGAAGACACAAATCACATCTACTAGGAGTTACATGAAACAAAAAAGGTAAAATACCAAGTGACTATTTTGTCTTATGAAATATTGCACACATTGTGTTTAAGACATTGTCTTCTTTTGTCAGATAATGCATGTTTAGCCATTCCATGCAAACTTGAAAAATGTCCGTATTATCCCATGCAAACTTGAAAAATGTCCGTATTAACCCATGCAAACTTGAAAAATGTCCGTATTAACCCATGCAAACTTGAAAAATGTCCGTATTAACCCATGCAAACTTGAAAAATGTCCGTATTAACCCATGCAAACTTGAAAAATGTCCGTATTAACCCATGCAAACTTGAAAAATGTCCGTATTAACCCATGCAAACTTGAAAAATGTCCATATTATCCCATGCAAACTTGAAAAATGTCTGTATTATCCCATGCAAACTTGAAAAATGTCCATATTAACCCATGCAAACTTGAAAAATGTCCGTATTATCCCATGCAAACTTGAAAAATGTCCGTATTAACCCATGCAAACTTGAAAAATGTCCGTATTAACCCATGCAAACTTGAAAAATGTCCGTATTAACCCATGCAAACTTGAAAAATGTCCGTATTAACCCATGCAAACTTGAAAAATGTCCGTATTAACCCATGCAAACTTGAAAAATGTCCATATTATCCCATGCAAACTTGAAAAATGTCTGTATTATCCCATGCAAACTTGAAAAATGTCCATATTAACCCATGCAAACTTGAAAAATGTCCGTATTAACCCATGCAAACTTGAAAAATGTCCATATTATCCCATGCAAACTTGAAAAATGTCTGTATTATCCCATGCAAACTTGAAAAATGTCCATATTATCCCATGCAAACTTGAAAAATGTCCGTATTAACCCATGCAAACTTGAAAAATGTCCGTATTATCCCATGCAAACTTGAAAAATGTCCGTATTATCCCATGCAAACTTGAAAAATGTCCGTATTATCCCATGCAAACTTGAAAAATGTCCGTATTATCCCATGCAAACTTGAAAAATGTCCATATTATCCCATGCAAACTTGAAAAATGTCCGTATTAACCCATGCAAACTTGAGAAATGTCCGTATTATCCCATGCAAACTTGAAAAATGTCCGTATTATCCCATGCAAACTTGAAAAATGTCCGTATTATCCCATGCAAACTTGAAAAATGTCCGTATTATCCCATGCAAACTTGAAAAATGTCCGTATTATCCCATGCAAACTTGAAAAATGTCCGTATTATCCCATGCAAACTTGAAAAATGTCCGTATTAACCCATGCAAACTTGAAAAATGTCCGTATTATCCCATGCAAACTTGAAAAATGTCCATATTATCCCATGCAAACTTGAAAAATGTCCGTATTAACCCATGCAAACTTGAGAAATGTCCGTATTATCCCATGCAAACTTGAAAAATGTCCGTATTATCCCATGCAAACTTGAAAAATGTCCGTATTATCCCATGCAAACTTGAAAAATGTCCTTATTAACCCATGCAAACTTGATATTTATTCAATTTGATAACTCAATGTACCAACAGGAAGTTGGTATTCCTATGGGAACTAACTGTGCTCCACTTATAGCAGACTTATTCTTATTCTGTTATGAAAGAGACTTTATGTTATCCTTATCCAAAGAAAATCAGATGGATGTAACTGAAGCTTTCAACAATACCTCCCGTTATTTAGACAATATTTTAAATATTGATGATGAGTTTTTCCCAACCATGATGTATAATATATATCCAACAGAACTACACCTATCGAAAGCTAACATCTTGGATACAAATGCCTATTATTACTACTAAAATACAGTTAAGACGAATTTTTCGGGACCGTCGGAAATAGTTCGTCTTACGTGGTGTTACGTGAGAAAGTCTTCGTGACGACTGCTTTGTGTTTGATCGCCATTTGCATAAAACAAGTGTTAAAGATGACGTGTTTTAATGTACACGCTTAATTAAATCACTCATTTTGGCATGTTTTACAAACTATCGGTTTGATCGCAGTGTTCAACAATTCGACATGTTTGCATTAACACAATGTAGTCTAACATTTTGCAAACATGTACAAATCCTTCAATTATGTAAACAATCGATAATTAAATGTGCGAAAATACAGGTAAATCATCTCAGTGACGTGTGAAAACATTCGTCGCCAGCAGGATACGATCCGACTTCGTGTTAAACAATAGATTTAAGGTGCGAACTTGTTAAGCGGGACTTCGAAAAAACTTCGACGTAACGAAAAACTTCGAGACAAAAATTCGTCTTAACCGACAGAAATTCATATAGACAAAGAAGAATAAAATCGGGACATTTGAAAAACTTCGACGTAACGGAAAATTCGTCTTAAGCGAGTTCGTCCTAACGAGAGTCGACTGTATATGATAAACGAGATGATTATGACTTTGAGATTATAAATTTTCCATGGCTTATTAGTGATATACCTAGAAATACGACATACGGCGTATACCTATCTCAATTAATTAGATTTTTCCGGGCGAATACTTATCTAGAGGACTTTAATAAGCGAAACCTTCTACTGACAGGTAAACTGCTAAAGCAAGGCTATCGTTATCATAAATTATGTAAGACGTTTCTAAGTTTTGCTATAAATATACCGACATTAACTAAAAATATGGCACTAGTGTAAAATCTATGTTAGAGACAGGAATTACTAAACCTAAATTTTATGGAGATTTATTATATAAAATTCGCAAAATTCATAACAGTTGTTACTTTGATCAGTTATTTGTGAAATTAATTAACAAGTTCAAAAGGAAGGGTTATAATCCTGACATAATGAGAACAACTGCAGATAAATTTTTAAGTAAATCAATACTTGATTGATTTGCACACCTATTTTTACTGCACGCCGGATACTAATGTTTTGAGACTAAATGAAGTTATATTTGTAAACCGTACTTGGTACGGCAGGATACTACTGATCACAATGTCTTAGGGGATTATGTTCGGGACTTTGTAGGCATTGACTTTTGCTCTGGAATTAATGTGAAGTGTTCCATGGAGTATCTTAAAACTATCGACCAGTCCATTTGTGAATGTTTTGTGTCGTCTTATACATATATTTTTTTGAATTTACGTTAGTGTGGTCCTTGTTTCTTGTTGTTTTGTGATGTTCTCTGTAACTACTTACTTAATTGTTTCTCTTGTATATTATCAGTCTATATGGCACAGTCTTGTATAAATAACGTCCCCTTACGCCGCGTATACTATATCTTTTATGACGTCATTAAAATTGTATGACGTCAATGATTTTTTATTATACCATACCAAGAAAACTTTTCTATCTTCAATGCGATTTACATTTTATGACGTCATTTGACAATACCAAGTAAACTTTTCTTAATATTCGTTGGGTGCAGTCGTGTTTTTGTGTTTTATTTTCTTATTAGACATATTTCTTTTAGTTATAAATTCCATTTCCCTATCAATAATATCTAAGAGTTTTTAATTAGTAAACACATTATCAAGTTGACTTTATTTTAAATTGCATTTTAATTTGACATTTTAAGGTTACTTCTATTCTGATGTTACTATTTTAGTTACGGGAACAAGGTCAGTATAAGGCTGCTTGTTCCTCCGTACTCGATTAGTTACTGTATGTCTGTTGATATGTACGTGATGGTTGGTTTATTCTAATGATTAGTTACTGCCTACTTAGTCAATTTATGTATATATGATGGAAATCAATGACCATATAGCGATAAGGTGTGAGGTTAGCTAGCTGTTAAATCGATTTAAACCCCCAGTATTTTTTACTGACAGTTCCAAGACTGTAATTCGCTGTATGATTGTTGTTTCTGTTTGTGTTATGCATGCTTTATGTTTCCCTTTCCCCTATGCAATTCTGTCACTTTATACAGTGTTCAGAGTGTTTCCTGTCCAATTTTGGCCTATTGTGGCCAGTTGTCTTGAATTGTCCTGTGAGCTTTTCCATCCATTAATTCCCCCTCCCCCTCCCTTTACTGTCCACTTTGATTCTCCTAATTATTCCTTATGGTCTGTTGGGCCATTCCTTGTGCCTCTTTTCCTTAATATGTGTACTGTTTGACCTCCTTAAGTGCATTATGTTTTGTGGATTGTTATTTTTCCTGAGGTCTGCGTGGGGAGGTACTGTCTTGTGTATGTGGCGTTCACCGTAGTTACGTATTCTCTGTTTTGAAAAATGTCCGTATTAACCCATGCAAACTTGAAAAATGTCCGTATTATCCCATGCAAACTTGAAAAATGTCCGTATTATCCCATGCAAACTTGAAAAATGTCCATATTAACCCATGCAAACTTGAAAAATGTCCGTATTAACCCATGCAAACTTGAAAAATGTCCGTATTATCCCATGCAAACTTGAAAAATGTCCGTATTAACCCATGCAAACTTGAAAAATGTCCGTATTAACCCATGCAAACTTGAAAAATGTCCGTATTAACCCATGCAAACTTGAAAAATGTCCGTATTAACCCATGCAAACTTGAGAAATAGATTTTCTTGTTCACTAGTACATGCAGACATTTTTTACAAGGTACCATATCATAATTGACATAAATGCAGGTTTTCTGTAGATGTTCGACTATAGCATTACTTTTTTTATTTTGAACCATAAATTATACAACACAGTCAAAATATATATTGCATGTCAACACTAGGTGCATGGCGTGCCTTACTCATTTACTTATGTGAGTAAACTTTAGCATGAAAGGTTTAAAAAATAAAAGTCTTAAAAACTGTAAAAATGCAGTAAAAATGTGAGCCTTGGGGGTATACACAGCCCCTCCCAAACCCACCCCCATGACTAACTCTCAATCTGTTCCCACAGTAGTGAGTATGCCCCTGAACACATAGGCAATATCATGGTTAAACATTTCTAATTTAATCTCAGATGAAAGTCCCAAGTAGGGACAAATACTATGCACTCTGTAGTAACTCTTTATTAATATTTCGTCTAAAAAGGCTTTATCAAAATATGTTACGCCATTTTGTTTTGTGCATTATGTAAAGAGGAATCATAATGTAGTTTGTACAGAAAGTTTCATCATTTT
Source organism: Mactromeris polynyma (assembly GCA_032209605.1). NCBI lineage: Eukaryota > Metazoa > Mollusca > Bivalvia > Venerida > Mactridae > Mactromeris > Mactromeris polynyma. The sequence continues at coordinate 1,504,478 of JASFXZ010000031.1, read as the reverse complement.
GATAAAGCATTTTTAGGCGAAATATTAATAAAGAGTTATGACAGAGTGCATTTCTAACTTAATTTGAGAACATTGAATTTAAACATCAGCATAACAACATACCTGAACTTTGGGTTTTGGTTCTTGTGTTGGATCAAGAATTAACTTCCCGATGTTTTTACGATCATGCATCTTCTGCATGGCATCAGGGACCTAAAATAGTAATAGCATTGAAAACAATTATTATTTAGGCTACATATAAAAGTCTTTGTCCACAGTCTCCTTTCCCTTACTTCGTGAAGTTGTGTCAGTACGTTGGCAAATATGTCTGCACCTCAAAAAATTATCAAGCTCTATTTTGCAAAATACATCGCTCTACATGAGTCAATTTATTGTTTTGGAGCAGAGATTTTTTTTGAGGTCGGTTTGGAGACAACAAACAACCATGTACACTTTGGCCTTACTGAGCAAAACTTTTAATGCAAATAATCTAAGAAATTTACCATTACCAGTTTTATGCAAAAGTTCCAAATAATATGAAATTAAAGCCACAACATGTCATCAAATTGAAATTTTAATGTTCAGTTGTTCAGACAGTATTGACTTCACAATTCCATTTGTCTAATTTTTTAAAGGTCGTTAAAATTTCTGGATATTGTTGCTCTTTAGGAAAATAGTGAATTATAGAATAAATAAATACATATTTGGCATATTGGTCACATAAAGCAAACAAGAGCGCTGACTACCGCAAAATATTGGACAATGCTTCTAAAGTTAATTGATCAGACAACTTACTGGACCATGCCTGCCCAACAGCCCGCCCATACGCCACGGGTGAAAAATGATAATACGTCCTGTTCTATGAATGGGCATATAAAAATGGACATATGTTTGGGCATCAGTCTCCTTATTCTTCATATAAGTTAAAACATTGATCTGCAAGTGCAACAAGAAAATTGGCTCACTCTATCATATAAACTAAAGGGCCAGCCAATAATGGATATGATGTGTTTAAAGTTTTGCTAATAAAAGATAAAATATCAGCAGATATAATTATTTCATATTATTAAATAACTATTAATTATTAGCCCTTAAACACAGCATTTGCCTCGTCCAATAATACAAAGGCCTCCTCTATAACAGTGCCAATATCTATATCACTTTTCGGCCCGGGGCCGCTAACTGATATTGATATTGGCCCGCATTTTAAAGAATTTGATTGGCTAATTAAACAGGGCCAAAAAATGATATAGATTCGCAGCTGGAAATTCGGAAACGGCAGCCATTTTATTTTAAGAGTTGTTCTTTGTTATATGTTAATAATTTTTTTAATAAATTTAGTGTTTAAACTTTGAATCCCTTATTTATAAGTACATGAAGTTATTTAATAAAATTGTCAATAAATAAGTGATTTGACATTGGCCCTGTTATTTGTCCTCGGGACAAATAACAGGGCCAATATCAAATCACTTATTTATTAACATATATTATCAGCCCAAATATTGCTCCAAAAACATTCACGATGGTTTGTTTACTTATAGCTAATCACATATCAGAAATATGAAGTGAAAAACATTTAAATTAATCAGTTTTGAACGTCTGCTGAAACTGCAACCTGAATGTAAAATTTGAACTGTCGCTACGAAGAAAACAAACAAGTCTGCTTATTTAGTTCTCAATATCACCATAACATTGCTGTATAGCATGTTCATACTCAGCATAATTTAAGTCCAAATGCTTACAGGAACAAGAGTATAATATGACTCACAATATTAGCGAATGAAACTTGCAATTTTTTTCCTTTATTCACAGTAATAAAACTTATTGCAAGTAAACACAAATATTTTATCATAATTTATTAATAGCACAGATGCAAACTTTTATTACGACAGCTTGACTACAGTTAGAATCCTATGGGGATTTAGTTTCATTAATATTATTAATAATGAAAGAGTAGTTATGATCTTACATTTTGATACATAAGCAGGAACTTACAAATACAGTGGCATCTTTCCACAGCAACACCGTTTGGGGGATGCAAATTTTGTCTGTTGTTGCGAGGTTGTTGCATTAACCAGATTAAATCGATAGTAAACTTTTACAATAGGAAAAATCAGAACTTTGCTGAAGAGTGGTTTGTTGCAAAAAAAGGACAACTCCAAGAGTGGTTGTTGCAAAAAGAGGACAACTCCAAAGAGGATGTTGCTAAAAAGAGGACCACTCCAGAGAGGTTGTATCTAAATAGAGGACCACTCTAGAGAGGTTGTATCTAAATAGAGGACCACTCTAAAGAGGTTGTATCTAAATAGAGGACCACTCCAGAGAGGTTGTATCTAAATAGAGGACCACTCTAGAGAGGTTGTATCTAAATAGAGGATCACTCCAGAGAGGTTGTTGCAAAAAGAGGACAACTCCAAAGAGGATGTTGCTAAATAGAGGACCACTCCAGAGAGGTTGTATCTAAATAGAGGACCACTCCAGAGAGGTTGTATCTAAATAGAGGACCACTCCAGAGAGGTTGTATCTAAATAGAGGACCACTCCAGAGAGGTTGTATCTAAATAGAGGACCACTCTAGAGAGGTTGTATCTAAATAGAGGACCACTCTAGAGAGGTTGTATCTAAATAGAGGATCACTCCAGAGAGGTTGTTGCAAAAAGAGGACAACTCCAAAGAGGATGTTGCTAAATAAAGGACCACTCCAAAGAGGATGTTGCTAAATAAAGGACCACTCTAGAGAGGTTGTATCTAAATAGAGGACCACTCTAGAGAGGTTGTTGCTAAATAGAGGACCACTCTAGAGAGGTTGTATCTAAATAGAGTACCACTCTAGAGAGGTTGTATCTAAATAGAGGACCACTCTAGAGAGGTTGTATCTAAATAGAGGACCACTCTAGAGAGGTTGTATCTAAATAGAGGACCACTCTAGAGAGGTTGTATCTAAATAGAGGACCACTCCAGAGAAGTTGTATCTAAATAGAGGACCACTCCAGAGAAGTTGTATCTAAATAGAGGACCACTCTAGAGAGGTTGTTGCTAAATAGAGGACCACTCCAGAGAGGTTGTATCTAAATAGAGGACCACTCCAGAGAGGTTGTATCTAAAAAGAGGACCACTCCAGAGAGGATGTATCTAAATAAAGGTCTCATCAAGAGAGGTTGTATCTAAATAGAGGACCACTCCAGAGAGGTTGTATCTAAATAGAGGTCCACTCCAGAGAGGATGTATCTAAATAGAGGTCTCATCAAGAGAGGTTGTATCTAAATAGAGGTCTCATCAAAAGAGGTTGTATCTAAATAGAGGTCTCATCAAGAGAGGTTGTATCTAAATAGAGTTCTCCTCAAGAGAAGTTGTATCTAAATAGAGGACCACTCCAGAGAGGATGTATCTAAATAGAGGTCTCATCAAGAGAGGTTGTATCTAAAAAGATGTCTCATCAAGAGAGGTTGTATCTAAATAGAGGTCTCCTCAAGAGAGGTTGTATCTAAATAGAGGTCTCATCAAGAGAGGTTGTATCTAAATAGAGGACCACTCCAGAGAGGTTGTATCTAAATAGAGGTCTCATCAAGAGAGTTTGTATCTAAATAGAGGACCACTCCAGAGAGGTTGTATCTAAAAAGAGGACACTCCAGAGAGGATGTATCTAAATAGAGGTCTCATCAAGAGAGGTTGTATCTAAATAGAGGTCTCATCAAGAGAGTTTGTATCTAAATAGAGGTCTCCTCAAGAGAGGTTGTATCTAAATAGAGGTCTCATCAAGAGAGTTTGTATCTAAATAGAGGTCTCCTCAAGAGAGGTTGTATCTAAATAGAGGTCTCATCAAGAGAGTTTGTATCTAAATAGAGGACCACTCCAGAGAGGTTGTATCTAAAAAGAGGACACTCCAGAGAGGATGTATCTAAATAGAGGTCTCATCAAGAGAGGTTGTATCTATTGAGGTCTCATCAAGGGAGGTTGTATCTAAATAGAGGACCACTCCAGAGAGGTTGTATCTAAATAGAGGTCTCCTCAAGAGAGGTTGTATCTAAATAGAGTTCTCTTGAAGAGAGGTTGTATCTAAATAGAGGACCACTCCAGAGAGGTTGTATCTAAATAGAGGTCTCCTCAAGAGAGGTTGTATCTAAATAGAGGTCTCCTCAAGAGAGGTTGTATCTAAATAGAGGACCACTCCAGAGAGGTTGTATCTAAATAGAGGTCTCCTCAAGAGAGGTTGTATCTAAATAGAGGTCTCCTCAAGAGAGGTTGTATCTAAATAGAGTTCTCTTGAAGAGAGGTTGTATCTAAATAGAGGACCACTCCAGAGAGGTTGTATCTAAATAGAGGACCACTCCAAAGAGGATGTATCTAAATAGAGGACCACTCCAGAGAGGTTGTATCTAAAAAGAGGACCACTCCAGAGAGGATGTATCTAAATAGAGGACCACTCCAGAGAGGTTGTATCTAAATAGAGGAAAACTCCAAAGAGGTTGTTGCTAAATTGAAGACCACTCCAGAGAGGTTGTATCTAATAAGAGGACCACTCCAAACTGTGTGTTGCTAACTAGAGGAACCCTCCAGAGAGTTTAATGCTAACTAGAAGACCCCTCCAGAGAATGTGTTGCTAACTAGAGGAACCCTCCAGAGAGTTTAATGCTAACTAGAAGACCCCTCCAGAGTGTGTGTTGCTAACTAGAGGAACCCTCCAGAGAGTGTAATGCTAACTAGAAGACCCCTCCAGAGTGTGTGTTGCTAACTAGAGGAACCCTCCAGAGAATGTGTTGCTAACTAGAGGAACCCTCCAGAGAGTTTAATGCTAACTAGAAGACCCATCCAGAGAGGGTGTTGCTAACTAGAGGAACCCTCCAGACAGGGTATTGCTTACTAGAAGACCCACCCAGAGAGGGTGTTGCTAACTAGAGGAACCCTCCAGACAGGGTATTGCTAACTAGAAGACCCATCCAGAGAGGGTGTTGCTAACTAGAGGAACCCTCCAGACAGGGTATTGCTAACTAGAAGACCCATCCAGAGAGGGTGTTGCTAACTAGAGGAACCCTCCAGACAGGGTATTGCTAACTAGAAGACCCATCCAAAGTGTGTGTTGCTAACTAGAGGAACCCTCCAGAGAGTGTAATGCTAACTAGAAGACCCATCCAGAGAGGATGTTGCTAACTAGAGGACCCTCCAGAGGGTGTGTATCTAACAAGAGGACCCCTCCAGGTTTCACTGTACTCCAGGAAACTTCCATACTGACTAAGCTCTGATTCATTTAGCAGTAGTCAGACTAAAATTGCATGTCAAAATCAAACTATAGGTTTCTTACATCTTCAAAAGCCCAGACTGAATCAATGACAGGTTGTATTTTTCCTTGACTGTACAGCTGGAATAATTTATTCATCACGGTTCTCACATACTGGTCTTGACCTTGCTGGAATGCAAGGTTTCGCAGCTGGAATCCGGATATAGTCTTGTTCTCATCAAAAAGTTTAATGGGGCTGACTTTGTCAACTTGCCACCACTGAAAGAAATTCAGTAACATATTAGAAACTAAATATTCCACCATTGTTACAATGATACAAACCAATGAACAGTAAGCATTTTCCACTACTGAAAAACAGAACAATATGAAAACAATACAACAGACATTTTAATACGGCATAAAGTTCACGGAGACTATTGTGTCTGACTTTGTATGCTGTCAATTTGTAACAAAAGATTGCTTTTAAGTAAACACCAGTATCGATGAATTTAACAGAACATGCAGACAATGATAACAAAACTTTCTACCAAGTTTGCTGAACTCCTATCAGCATGTAAGATGGATGTATTACGCAAGACAAATTATGTTCATTAACACATTAGAAGGGCCATAACTCCACTACAGATCATTGAACTAGAAAATGCTGACGACATGCTCAACTAGGCCTGACACTGTTTCAATCAAACTTGGTTGAAGTACAACAATCACTTAGGAGGAGTTTTCTACTCATTATAATCCTTAACAAATTCAAAGGGCCATACCTCCTCTAAAGATCATAGAACTTCAAAATGCAGATAACATGCCCAACTATGCTAGATGCTGATACTTTCCACCAAGTTCCCATGTAATCTAACTATCAGTTTAGATCTAAAAGGCGAGGTCCTAAGACAAACTGCAAGAGGAGGACAGACGGGCAGACAGGACAAAATTATTATCACAGGGAGATATAATTAGGACTAAATAAATTGTTTAAAGTTACATGCCCAAAATAATAGGGTAGGTAGGTAGGAAATGCTGTTTTTTTGGAGATTTTTTTATTTTCAAACAAAGCAAATTAAACATAGATTAGAACGGACACTGACATTTCGTTTAATCAAGGTGAATATAACACTCTATAGCTGGAATATTTTTAAAGTGTCTAATAACTGGGCAGAAATATGAACCTAAAGAATAATTCACACAAAGAAATTTTACAAAAAAGAAAAAAATATTAACTTGCGAAAAAATGTTAGTTGGGTAGGGTCGGGGCAAAAAAATAGGATAGGTCCGTAAACATGAAACAAACAATTTTTTTCACCTTACTGAAATTTAACATTTCAAACCATAATTATGATCTAATGACATTGTCAAATTAATTTAATGTTATTTGTATAAGAACAGAATGATGCTAAATCAATCTGTAAAGAATATACTAACCATTTGGAACATTAGACTCGCAGCTATTAAGGGCAAGTGATTTGAATTCATCAAACTAAATTGTTAGGACGAGTGTAAACACTGTTCTTTGTGAATATGTAATACATTGTATGATACATATATCATAATTACCAAGCCTGATGATGCCTCACAAGACATATGATCATTCAGAAGCAACTAGATATTTGGACATTCAACTACTCCATTAAATTTGCTAAGTACAATAACAAATCTGTAGCCACCTCGGGTAGGCCAAAAGCCCCAGGTTACTGCACGTCATGTTCACTGGCATGGTTTGTTTTAAGTAATAATTTAAAAATTCTGTCAACAGCAAACAATAAAACTACTTTGTGCAAGCACGTTCATTTTGGACTGGCTATGCCCCCCAAATAAGGGCAGACTTAAAGTCATACCCATTTGAAAACAAGATATATCTTGAAAAAAGATGGTCAACGCAAAGGTAAAGATTTGTTGTGCAACATAAAAACAATGCCGAGATGTTACAATTGCTAGTCACTCTAAATCCAAAATAGATTCTGGTAAATTCACCAAAATTCAGTGGATTTCGGTAAGGTATCGAAAGGTTAACCAGTCTGCGTCTAGGTTACAAAGTTGTTCAGGTGAAGAGAAATTGCCATGGTGGTTAACGTAAGATTTGATTGGTTTACACAACACTGATATGCAAATAGAAAAGCCAAGTTAGTATGGCTTCGCCAAAAAATGAGCTTAGTCAAATAAGGGCAAACAACAGAGCATAGTGTACTCGTATTCATTGCTGACTAAAACTGTCCCGCCACAAGAATATTAAGTTAACATCTAGAGACTAACAAATGGATTTAAAATTTAAAAGAATACAGTTTGATCAAAGTCAGGTAGGAAACATTATGTCGGATCTGAATTTGATACAGATTAATTTTCTTGGACAATACTGTGCTTTTAAAGTTGATATATTCTTACAGGAAGACAGTGACACCTTAGGTGACCAGATAAATCACTGACCAGACCGGTAACAGAGAGGTAATCTAAAATTATTTAAGACTTTGTGAACTAAAAAAGGAATTGTCTGCACAACCAGATCTGCTGTAATGATAAAAATGCTTCGATAGTAAATTGGTCTGCGAATAATGTCACAAATATCAAAATGATCAGGGGGATGCCATCGTCTAGGGGTTATGTACGCCAACTTCCTATCACTTGCCCGCCATTGCTGCAGGTTTGAATCCCATATGGAATATAGATTTGTACGTGAGAATGCTATCCAGTTATTCAATGGAAGGCTGGTCTTTCTACCCAAGTGCCAACCTATACCTAAAAATGGAAAGGGCACCTGGGGTATCTCCACCCTAAAAGTTGGAAAAATCCATGCATCACCCTCGCTGTTAAAGCCCCATTACTATAGAAATCAAAGTGAGGTCTGTATTTATTAAAGAAATTCAAAGAATAACATTTTCAAAAGCTATGTGTATGGAATATGCAGTCAAGTAAATTTTATCATATTTTTTAGAACATTAGTGTCTTAAAACTATTGTCGTGAGATTGATATATTCAACAGCCACAATGACATTGTCTAATGGCCATATTCCCTCATTACGGTATGCTTCATTATCAACTGTGGACTGCTACAATGACATTGTCTAATGGCCATATTCCCTCATTACGGTATGCTTCATTATCAACTGTGGACTGCTACAATGACATTGTCTAATGGCCATATTCCCTCATTACGGTATGCTTCATTATCAACTGTGGACTGCTACAATGACATTGTCTAATGGCCATATTCCCTCATTACGGTATGCTTCATTATCAACTGTGGACTGCTACAATGACATTGTCTAATGGCCATATTCCCTCATTACGGTATGCTTCATTATCAACTGTGGACTGCTACAATGACATTGTCTAATGGCCATATTCCCTCATTACGGTATGCTTCATTATCAACTGTGGACTGCTACAATGACATTGTCTAATGGCCATATTCCCTCATTACGGTATGCTTCATTTACAACTGTGGACTGCTACAATGACATTGTCTAATGGCCATATTCCCTCATTACGGTATGCTTCATTATCAACTGTGGACTGCTACAATGACATTGTCTAATGGCCATATTCCCTCATTACGGTATGCTTCATTATCAACTGTGGACTGCTACAATGACATTGTCTAATGGCCATATTCCCTCATTACGGTATGCTTCATTATCAACTGTGGACTGCTACAATGACATTGTCTAATGGCCATATTCCCTCATTACGGTATGCTTCATTATCAACTGTGGACTGCTACAATGACATTGTCTAATGGCCATATTCCCTCATTACGGTATGCTTCATTATCAACTGTGGACTGCTACAATGACATTGTCTAATGGCCATATTCCCTCATTACGGTATGCTTCATTATCAACTGTGGACTGCTACAATGACATTGTCTAATGGCCATATTCCCTCATTACGGTATGCTTCATTATCAACTGTGGACTGCTACAATGACATTGTCTAATGGCCATATTCCCTCATTACGGTATGCTTCATTATCAACTGTGGACTGCTACAATGACATTGTCTAATGGCCATATTCCCTCATTACGGTATGCTTCATTATCAACTGTGGACTGCTAGACTAGCAACATTTCATACAGATGAATTATTAATGAGACATTAAGAAGTGATATCAGATTGTTTACAGTTGGAACTGGCAGTGCCACATCCAATGCATTCAAAGCAGTTGCTCATATTCTTGTAAGGTTTTAATACTGGCGTCAATCAGGTGATTTCAAGGCTTCAAATAGGTGTACGGTGCCTGGTTTTCCATTTGACGTTGCTGAAACCAGGCAGCTGTGAGCAGGAAATATCTGACACTTATTATTATGGAACTGTCCTTGAATTGTTGGATTCAGATGATAATAAGTAATGTTTCGTTATTGTATCAGGGGACATAATGGTCTAGGGGTTGAATTCAAAACACCTGATCCGGAGGTCATAGGTTCAAATCCCGCTATTGACGAGATTCTTCTGTGGTCGACACAATTCATTAATTAGACACAATTACTTGTTTGAAACCCAGGAAGCAGTCGTCAAAAGTGATTAAATAAGCAGTCAAAACTTGTCTCATAATTGATGCAAAATGTGTAACTTTAGACTAAAATCCAAATACAGTGAAACCTCTATGAAAGAATACCCTGAAAACATTATCATGAAGACCATATTTTCATTCTTGTTTTCAATTTTCTTTTATTATTTAATACATTATCCGATGACTTTACTTCTAAAAGACCAACGTTCTTAAGACTCAATGGTGGTCTTTTATTAAGGCTTCACTGTATTGAATACATAAGAGGTACTTGCCGATTTTGCAAAACTGAAGAAGCTCTTAGTTTCACCAGTCACAATGTTGGACGATCCTGAATGTATATAAATGAAACTAAGTTATTTCTAGTAAATCATGGTATATACTGACTAGATTGTAAAATAAGTATATTTTAATGAGAAGACGTGACATTTACCTTCAGCCTCGGACCTAAAATACTGACGTCCAATTCACTGCACTGCCACTAAATCTTCAAAATAAAATTCCACAAAACAAAACCATGAAAATGACTTTTTAATAACAGGATTTTCAATAGCATGTCAGGTCCAGCGTTGAATAATAATAAAAGGTTAACAGTTTTTGCAGTGGCATAGATTTTATCTGAAGAAAACATTTTGTAGAGAACATTCAGTATTTCCCTAGTGCCACAAGTTAAGATTTCCAAGCTGCTCCATTCATTCCAGAGTGTGTGTTTAAAGTCACAGAAAAGAAATAAATGTCAATTTCAAGGATAACTAAATTAAGTTTTTTTACTGATTGAAATTACTGATCACAAAAATGTCCTTATAGAATTATCTAGGTCTTTAACATTACGCCTTCGAGAGCTTGGTGCAAATTTATCGTCTTGGTAAAGAACCCTTACAATAACTCGGCACCAAACCTGCAATTTAAAGAAATAAAATCTGTAATAGCAAGATCAGTTATTTTTCTTCTCAACTAAGAATTTCCTTTTAGCCAACAGCTAACTCTAATGCAACGTTGAAAGTGACAATCCAAAAATCCGTTATTACACAATATCTCGCTGAAGAAGTTTTCATTGCCCAATTATTTCGTTCTACCTAAATGTCAACATACAAAAAATGTGTTTAACAATAGGTCGGTAAACTATCAAAGAAAGATTAAGGACGGGTTTCGATTTAATTCAGATATGTTCCTTCTTGCAGACAGACTAAAAATATATTCCATGCGTTCTCTGTTAATTAATTGAAATCAACACCTGAGAAAGTCGTAGTCAATATGTAAAGCAGATCAGGAATTAGGAATTTAAGAGAGGACATTGTGTATAATGTTATGTACTCCACATGTGTATAATGTTATGTACTCCACATTGTGTATAATGTTATGTACTCCACATGTGTATAATGTTATGTACTCCACATGTGTATAATGTTATGTACTCCACATGTGTATAATGTTATGTACTCCACATGTGTATAATGTTATGTACTCCACATTGTGTATAATGTTATGTACTCCACATGTGTATAATGTTATGTACTCCACATGTGTATAATGTTATGTACTCCACATGTGTATAATGTTATGTACTCCACATGTGTATAATGTTATGTACTCCACATGTGTATAATGTTATGTACTCCACATGTGTATAATGTTATGTACTCCACATGTGTATAATGTTATGTACTCCACATGTGTATAATGTTATGTACTCCACATGTGTATAATGTTATGTACTCCACATGTGTATAATGTTATGTACTCCACATGTGTATAATGTTATGTACTCCACATGTGTATAATGTTATGTACTCCACATGTGTATAATGTTATGTACTCCACATGTGTATAATGTTATGTACTCCACATTGTGTATAATGTTATGTACTCCACATTGTGTATAATGTTATGTACTCCACATTGTGTATAATGTTATGTACTCCACATTGTGTATAATGTTATGTACTCCACATGTGTATAATGTTATGTACTCCACATTGTGTATAATGTTATGTACTCCACATGTGTATAATGTTATGTACTCCACATTGTGTATAATGTTATGTACTCCACATTGTGTATAATGTTATGTACTCCACATGTGTATAATGTTATGTACTCCACATGAAATCTAAGATGTAAATGTCATGTTTGCATTAAATTGTAAATTAAAACACATAGGAACCAGACTTAATTCTACTTCTCACACTTATTTTAATTCAACAATATCAAGTGTTTTATTAGAAATATGGTTTGTGTGGATTTTATCAATTTATTTATAACATGCATGTTAGTAAGTTCTAACAATTGAGGACATAAAACCCACTGAAGTATAATACACAAGTTTCTTTTTCCAAACCTTTCCAAGGACAAATTATTTAAGCTGAAATACTGGAGTGCCATCAAACTGATTGAATATTGAATACATGTATAATTGTCACCATTGAACTAATAATCCAAAGATCTGTAAGGGATCTATATTGAAGTTATATCAGCCTTATCATTCAGAATTTTCCATTTTAAATTCATTTCTACCAGTGAAAAAGTTATACATATACCTTTATCAATTTGCCAAATTAAGTAGAATTATTTTTAGCCGAAAACATCAAATATTTTAAAAAGATGGACTTAGTGGTTAAATATTTTACAATTGTCAATTACATGTATCTAGTAAAGGATGAAAATTGTTTCTTGAAATGTGTCAGTAATGATGCTTGTATTATTTATTTAATAAATACTCAATACTAGAGCTGTACCATGAGCAAGTACAACAAAACTTGTTTAGTGACCAAAAATCTATTTTCAGAATTTTACGTTTTCAATAAGACATATGTTTTCTAGTTTGATTAATATCAAAAATGTTAAAATTTGACATGTACTTGCAATTCAAATATTAAGAACAAAATGGCGTCAGAAACGTTTCACTAAATAAATGTATGTTGATTCTTAAAATATCTAATGTTTTTCAAATGGACAGAAACAAATTACAAAACGTGTATCAATATTTTCATGCTCATTTAATTCTTTAGATCAAAATTAAGCAACCAAAGACACTTCCAAAAAAGTACTTAGTTTGTAACGTCCAAATTTCATTGGGAAATACTAGACGTCATAACCACCATCACTAATACAGGTTGTGTTGTGGAAGCTTCCATATCTTGAACAGGTTGTGTTGTGGAAGCTTCCATATCTTGTAGAAAGAGTTACAAAAATGACTGGATCATGTGTATTCAAAAGCACTTCTATTTATGTAATATAATCTTGCAGTTTCTCTTCTATGTTTTCTGCAGTTGGTTTCTACATAACAGTTGCACTATAATGAGTTTTATAACCCCAATAAAAACAAGAAATAATGATAACACTGAAACATGTGAGGAGATATTCACAGATAACCCTTGATTATGTCTGTGATTCAGGAAGTGAAAACAACCCAACTGTAATCATAAAATACAACAACAGACTTTATTAAAATCTATATTGCAAAATAAATCAACCACCACAGACATTAAGTTATTTTTGATAATAATAAGCATCAATGACACATCCGACAGTAAGTGCAGATTTATAATTCTAATAATGTTGAATATGAACACAGTCCTGACACAGACAGATAAGGTTAGTGTTATATATGAACACAGTCCAGACACAGACAGATAAGGTTAGTGTTATATATGAACACAGTCCAGACACAGACAGATAAGGTCAGTGTTATATATGAACACAGTCCAGACACAGACAGACAAGATCAGTGTAGTATATGAACACAGTCCAGACACAGACAGACAAGATCAGTGTAGTATATGAACACAGTCCTGACACAGACAGATAAGGTTAGTGTTATATATGAACACAGTCCAGACACAGACAGATAAGGTTAGTGTTATATATGAACACAGTCCTGACACAGACAGATAAGGTTAGTGTTATATATGAACACAGTCCTGACACAGACAGATAAGGTTAGTGTTATATATGAACACAGTCCAGACACAGACAGACAAGATCAGTGTAGTATATGAACACAGTCCTGACACAGACAGATAAGGTTAGTGTTATATATGAACACAGTCCTGACACAGACAGATAAGGTTAGTGTTATATATGAACACAGTCCAGACACAGACAGATAAGGTCAGTGTTATATATGAACACAGTCCAGACACAGACAGACAAGATCAGTGTTATATATGAACACAGTCCAGACACAGACAGACAAGATCAGTGTAGTATATGAACACAGTCCTGACACAGACAGATAAGGTTAGTGTTATATATTAACACAGTCTAGACACAGACAAATAAGGTTAGTGTAATATATGAACACAGTCCAGACACAGACAGATAAGGTTAGTGTTATATATGAACACAGTCCTGACACAGACAGATAAGGTAAGTGTTATATATGAACATAGTCCAGACACAGACAGACACAATCAGTGTAGTATATGAACACAGTCCTGACACAGACCATAAGGTCAGTGTTATATATGAACACAGTCCAGACACAGACCATAAGGCCTGTGTTATATATGAACACAGTCCAGACACAGACAGATAAGGTCAGTGTTACATATGAACGCAGTGCAGACACAGACAGATAAGGTCAGTGTTGTATATGAGCACAGTCCAAACGGAGACATGGGAGGCATAGTGGTCAAGAGGTAGACTATTTAACTTCTGTTCCGAATGTCATATATGAGTTCGAATCCCGACTTTGGTAGATTGCATCACAAACTTCACAATCCCTAAATTGCTTGTGAGCGCTGGTTAGTATCCCAGGGAGCAGTCATCAAGAGAGATTTATAAATGTTGCAAATTGGTTTCACAATTGTGCAATAAACAACGTTAAACTAAAAACAGGTACCATCACTTACCATAAAGGACATATTTTCCCATTGGTTTAAGAAGAGATATACCCTTATTGGTATCTTCTCCACACATACAATCTAACACTATATCCACACCTTCTGGTGACAGCCTGTAATTTGTGAAATATCAGCATTTTGTAACACTGTATAAATGTGGCAAAACACTTACACTAGGCTGTATGATCCCAAGGGAGGCATTCAATTTATATATGATGGTAGTAATGTCTTGCCTCATGGGGTTTCAATTTTTAGAGAAATGCCGAATTGGTGTTTGAAATCTCTAATTTTGTCTTGCCAGTCTGCATCGTATGGAATGTGGTTAACACCTCAAAAGGGACCCTTTTTATATATCCCAAATGTCTGGAAAGGGGTCAGTGTCTGGGCCTGCTGGAAGAGAATCCCGATCAACTTTTGGATAAGGTGCCCCTGGGGGAATCAGATTCCTGATAATGACTGCTTCAGTTATACTTACTATCTGATGGATAGGGAGAATTTCTATCAAAGTGAAACTTGACAGTCATGTTTTAATTGTCTTTACATTAAATACAGTATTATATATCGAGCATTGTAACCACTCCAGGAGACCCTATCCCAAGCAACAACTTCTCTTTAACAACATTACTATATTCCCATAGTAAAACATAACAACTATTTTAACCTTTCTAAAGCAACAAACTCTAAGCAACAACCAAACCTTGCTGCTCCTGAAGCCTGTTACTGAAGAGCAGTTTAAAAAAATGAAAATGAAAATCAGAATTAAAAAAATATAATAAAAATCAAAGTGCAGAACGAAGTGTCAACGGTGCCGTTCTGCTTTTATACTCGCTACGATACCGGCTTTTACACTTCCATGTGAGCACCTTGCAGAGTCAGAGTATTTGCTTTGCTGAAACCAGCAAAATGTGGTGTAGTTTGACATTTTCTATGGAAAAAGACTAACAATTTACAAGAAGGCAAACATATTTGTCAGAGTAGAGTCTGGGCAAACACTTTGTCATTATTGTGAATGTACCAGAATAATAGACACGTCATCTAATGTCATTGACAAAAATTCATCTCCAATTTTTTTTTAACTTTTAAAAAAAATATCAGTAAAAATAAAAATTAAAAACTGGCCTAAATGTTTATGGGAAAAGTTAATGGGAACATCAAAAGTTGTACTCACTTTCTAACTTCTTGACAATAGTCAGCAAGTCTATCAAACACACTGCTTACGTTTTCTTTGACTGCTTCATGTTTGTGACAGGAAGCTGTCCCATAAATGGTTACATCTTCCACAGTCTTACACAGCTGACTTAAAGCAACTCCCTGTAATATTGAAGAACCATGGTAACATAATTCATTATCTTAAAATTGACTAAACTGAGAAAATTTGACATAACCTGTGTTCCTGGCTTACCGACTAGTACTAACCTGTTCTTCCACAAGTTGAACAGAAATTCCGAAAATTCCGACAAGAATCAAGAGGTGGATGACTTTGGATACAGTTCTTCAGTCAAATCGTCACAAACAACATAAGCTTCACCCGCAGTTCAACTGGCAAATAAGTGCTGTACCAACGCAGCTAACCAGGCAGGTGTATTATTATAATTAGCGAGGGCAGATTAATTAAGAAGTTAATTTAATACTCGTCATTAGTAAGGAGGTTAACTGGCAGCAGAAATATGCAACCAAATAAATGGAATTGTTTCAAATTCTATCAATACAAACTGTTCATGTGCAGGGGTGACACTAAATTTTGAATTAGCAAGGACATCACCAAAAGTAGGCGGAGTCTGTGGGGTACTCCCCTTAATTATGATCACTCATACAAGAAAAGTAGCTGGGTGATGATGCTTAAGTTACCGGGTATTTTACCAGCTTATGGCCTATTGATACTCCTGCATGTGTTTATTATCATTTCTTTTATCTTTTATGGTAATTGAGTTTGTGAAGTTTACATAAATAAATTCAAGAACAGTTCAAGATTTTTATAAATTGTGGGAGCCTGGATACTCATACAGACACATCAATAGAAGAGTGTTAGTTACTATAAAGTGTTTGGAAGACAATGGTTTTCCCTAGAGTTTTTCAGCTAGGGGTCCTTGGACCCTCATGTTTGACAAATTGGAGGTCCTTAGTTAATTTGCAGAGTCCCAGATATGCAGTTTATACTTAGCAAAGGTTTATTTTAGGGGTCCCAGGGATGCACAGTAAGTGGAAAATGCGATCCCTAGAAAGAAAAGGGAGTCAGGGACTCATGATTTCTGCATCAGGGAAATCCCTAGCCGAGGATGCAGTTTGTGTAAAGCAATGGTACGGGGACATCAGTCTACATATCAAATGAAGGACAGTTGATAATTTGCTGCATACTGTATGAGTGAAAAATATACTTAGTACATTTAAAAATGCTCAGTTTTGAGTCCTGCAAAATGTTTATAAAGCGTCATTTTATTGCATTTTGAAACTAATTTTATATGAAAATACCAAATATTTGCAATGAAATATATATTATATGTTGCGAATAAACGTGTAATAATACAGAGTATAGTTATTTCCTTGTTTCATAATGTATCATCAATATTAACTAGATAGCTAGATAATTATCGCAATAATTAAGTGGTTAACTGTGACGAAACAATTCGCGAACGCTATCATGCTAACTGGTGGCAGTAATATGCCACCATACATCACAGATCAGCAACTCACCACTCAAACAAATGCTTATTGATCAGCAATCAAAGATACTATATGTTCTTTATATTTCAGATCACACTATTTTAGATACATTGTAATTATTCCTGTACAAATACATGCATAATTCTAATGTGGGTGGGGGGTGATAGTCACGATTTCACAATTTTCTTTTATAGACTACCGGTAATTTCATAACTATAGCAGAGACTGTATCATGTATTAGCTCCATTGATTGTCTTTGTCGTTATCCATTTCTCTCCAACTGAGAAAATTCAATCATCTAAATATTTATTGATCACTTTCTTTTTCACCAATACAAGATGTAGGATGCAGAATATTTGCATATATAGCAGTATTTTCCAGTCAGCAACACAAAATTTGCATCCCTATGCCTTACATGGGACATGTTGCCTGTAACTGTGAATGACCTTCCTGCGTAGATACCATAAGTATCATAAAGAACATTGATATGGTTATAACAATTGTAAACATACCTACATTTCAATATTCTGCTCTTTTATTGCATGCAGTGCACATATTAATTAAGCAGTTGTGTTTGTCAATCTTCTAAGCAAATAATGTTAATAAGACCTCCTCAAAATCATGAAAACATAAAGAAAACTTAAACATAAACTTGCAGTAGAGCTGTCATTGATTCGGCAAAGTACAATTATCAACGATATCAATAAATCAGATGAGATATACCAACGATACATCAATATATCAAGTACAATTAAAATTTTACTAAAATGCCATTTACATGCTTGCATTTTCATAATTTCATACTATCTTCACTTCTTGTTATGTCTTTTATATGCTTATTTTCATAATTTCATACTATCTGCACTTCTTGTTATGTCTTTTATATGCTTATTTTCATAATTTCATACTATCTTCACTTCTTGTTATGTCTTTTATATGCTTATTTTCATAATTTCATACTATCTGCACTTCTTGTAATGTCTTTTATATGCTTATTTTCATAATTTCATACTATCTGCACTTCTTGTTATGTCTTTTATATGCTTATTTTCGAGGGTTGTTCAAAAAGTTGTAAGACTGGCGCTCTAACTTTTTTAATTATTGACATTTCAAGAAACTTATTAAATGATTAGTAATCGGAATGTACTTGCAACATGTTGATGTGCCAAAATTTTTTTTACAAATTACGGGTATATAATGACCCATTGGAATACCATGGTAACAAGGACCCAACGCAGCATGTCAAAAGTCCAACATGTGCGCTACATGTATTTTATGTCTCAGAATTTGTTTGTTATTGTATGTGCAGTCGATAAAAATTTCATATGAATTCAATGACCGTCATCTGCAATTTTGACGTCATTTCGGCGTTAGACGTAGAAATAAACAGGATTTGAATATAAGTGGTTACAACGTTAAACATGTGAACTATGCCTTCATCTGACCATCTTGAAATTCGAGATGCTATAAAAGTTTGTCAAAAGTTAGGTGACACACCATCTGCAACTTATAAAAAGATAAAATTGACAAAGCGGACAAATTCCACAAGTCATACGCTGGTATTTACATAGCACAAACGTTTTAAAGATGGGAAGGAAGAAAGAAGAAAATTATGGCGACGTTAGTGACGTCAGTTGAGCAGGCCATTCAAGAATTCGATGTATGACTTTGCGAACGCTCTCGGGGATGTTTGACATTAGCATAGGCAGCATGCATACCATTCTGTCGGAAAACTTGTACATGATAAATGTGTTTATATAGTTTTTTTATAAACTTTATAAATACAATTATCTTTTAAATCAGAAATAATACAATTATCTTTTAAATCAGAAATAATTCAAACATGTCATACTGAAAAAAGAAAAAAAGAAGCCTCAAATGTAAAATTAATTACTAGAAGTTAAGACAAAACATATAAATATTTTATTTATTTGAATATTACTGTGATTATATTGCGATTTAAAAGAAAACATAACAATGCTATTTTTTAATTTCAGTTCCACCCATATTGGCACCATTTGATTTTACGATGGTTCCCTCCATCAAGTCACAACTTAAAGGCCAGCAATTCGCTTCACTACGAGAGTTATGTGCCGAGAGCCTTGGTATCACACAGCAGTACAACAGTTACTGTGAATGGTACAGAGACGTTTTCCAACAGTGGATTAATCGCCATTACCGTTGTATTGAACATGGTGGTGCGTACTTTGAAAGAGTAGTGCTTTCATCATGCACGTTGAAACTTTGTATATTTATATTTGTAACATATAGATTCTGATTTATTTTGCATATAAATTATTTGATGTATATTAACAGATATAAATGTTATGACCACAGTCTTGGATTTTTTTTAATAACCCTCGTATTACTTCTTGTTTCCTCATAAGTATGAAGCAAAATAAATACGAAAACTATGAATAATCTTCAGTTATTCATTTACCATGAACACATTTTTAGACATAGCCTTTTGACAGTGCACCAGGTTCCATTTTTGTTCTGGGTGAATTTCCATCATTTTCAGGCATTATTCATAGTATCGATTTTTTAAATTCAATCTACGGAAAAATATCAATGATAACTTGCAGCCATTGTTTATCTTCATAATTATTATCTTTTAACTTTACTAACATAAATAATTCCTCCACACTAACTACTAAGTACTTTTCACTTTCCAACAGAATTTAAATTAGGTATTTCTAAGATTTTGATAGCCTCATTTTTAGCAAGGGGCTCGTCAGAGCCAATTGCTATAGTAGGCGAAATCTGCGGACACTAATGAGTCATCCCAAGTATTTCATTCTGAACTGCAAAAGGCTATACATACTCCTATTAGAAACATATATCCATAATTCTTCCTATAGCCTCTGTTTTCTGACAAATCAGAGGTTCATAGCTGACTAGAGGTACAGAGCTGGACTTCTTGGGCCTTATTAAATAAACATTATAAGACTGAGACTTTAAAATTCTAAATGTTCTTTTTGCTCTAGTTTAAATATATACTATATATAATATTTTATAATACTGCAAAGAAAAATCCAGTAATTTCATTGGTTAAAGGCTCGCGTATAGGATTCTATATACACGGCGCTGACAGGGTATATGACGTCCGAACTCATTTCCCCTTCATGCGCCTCGTGACCATTTTCGCTGACGGCTCGACTCGAAAACTTTTATCTCTTGATGTCTGCAAGTTACTAGAAATTGACAATTGATATTCACACATGATTCAATAAATATTGAACAGATTACATGTGCGCTAGTATTAATATTCAAAAGATAGATTTTTTAAGGTTTGAGCAAAATTCAGTTCGATAAAGTCCATGAGATCAGACGCTTGAAAATAAAAATTAGAGTGCAAGCGCATGATTAACCATGTGTATTGAGGTACCTTATTGGGTAAAGCAATTAATTTTTAGGCAATATAACGTGTGAGTGAAATAAAAATATTATACAGCAAGTAATTTCCGATATATTTTAAAAGGAAAACGTTTTAATTACTGATATTATACATTACTAAAACATTCTAAGCAATTTTATGAACCAAAAAACAGCAAAAATGCACAGATCTAATTCATAGATCTAGAGGTAGACATTGAAACATCGCTTGTTTAGCAAAATTCTTATGAAAACACGGATTTGCAGTATTATAAACTCGTTATACTGGTTGTTGACAGGGTATATGGGGAAATATAACCTGTCTGTGATTCATATAACCCTTGGCTAATGCCTCGGGTTATATGGCACACAGACAGGTTATATTCCCCCATATACCCTGTCAACAACCTGTATAACTAATAATATTAAGTTGGCAAATCATCAGTGTGCAGTGGGTTACAGCAATTATTAAGACAAAATTTCATTCCTTAATATTGAATGAAAACATAATGCTGGTAGATTCAATGTTTTGCAAATTTCAAGTCTAAGACTGAGTTTCAGTCTTAAATATCAGTGGATAAAGTCCCTGATTCCACAGAAGTTCAGATTTGTCAACAGTCTACTCACTCCCTGTGTGAATACTCAAGAAACCCAAGAAGGAATCATCCAGCATGTGTAATATACTGCACTTTATTTCACGAATAACCGTTATTATTTTCGTGAGTTTCTTGCAGAGATGTTCGAACATAGTGATGAACACATATTTTAGCTAGATTTTGCAAGGTTTTCAAAATAAAATCCTTGCAAAAAAGGACTTTTACAGTAATTGCAAGAACTAGTTCCACAATCAATATAAAATATTAATCTATCCATCGATGCATCATGATGCAACGGCTCTTGATATACGTATCAATACGCTTTGAGAAAAATCGATGTACAGATCCGTCAATTTTATTAACTGAAGGTAACAAAAAATGTTACACTCATTCACATTCTTGTGTGAACTTGCCTCAGAACTCAAAAATACATTGAAAAAATCGAAACCATAAACACAACTGTCACGCATTGAATGCACTGCATTGAAGCATTGCAGTTCTAAATACTTTAGTCATGTTTAGTCATTTGTGTTTTGTCATAACAGGAAACAAGCATTGTGAAGTAAATATTCTTAACTAATATTATTAGTTAATATATCATTACCATTAATGCTAACAATTGTGGCATTTAGAGCAATATAGTTATTCTTAATGATATATTGTGTTACATATCCTATCATGAAAGTTAAATTGTGATATGTATCGTTTCGTGCTACGTAAGTATCGTCTCACCCCTAAAAATATATAAGTTTAAACTGAAGACAAATGATATATACTTACTACACCGCCCCCAATATTGTGAGCAAACACCGACATTCCTTTCTTCAAATTGCCGATATCAAACAGCATGATGTAAGCAGACATGAAATTCATCGGAAGAGCAGCCCCATCCTGGTAACTCATGTTTGACGGCATTTTGTACACATATTTAGCATTAACAACCACTAACTCTCCCCAGGCATTATATTCAGTAAAGCCAATCACTCTATCACCAACCTGTAAGATAAAATTTCAATAAAGATAACTTCTCGGTTAACTAAACTGTATGGCTTAACCTCTCTAAAGCAACAGCGTGTGGGAAACACAAAGTTTGACTGTTGGTGAGAAGTGGTTGCTCTTCAGATATTAAATTGGTCGTATCTTTCCAATGTGAAAATTAGAAAGGTAGTTGAAGAGGTTTGTTGCTCAAGAGAGGGCGGATCTGTGGAGGTTGTACCGTTCTTTATAACAAGTGACACAAAGTCATGAAAAACAAAGTGCATGTAAATAAACTTATTTACTTTTTTTAAACAAGTCAATGTTTTGGCTTGAAAGCATTTACAAGAAGAAATCCTAAGAGAGCTACCTTTCAGAGCAGCCCTATCTTAAGCAAACAACCTCTTGACAATATGTTTTTTTTTAATTATTCTGTCAGACGATGTAAAACATAGTCCATAAACGGTCAGTTTTCAATATACAATGTAGTTTTCTTATAAAAATAGAGCAATAAAAGCTGCTAAAACTGATGTCAGTGACACATAAACCCTTGATATTAGCCCAAACTGACAAACAGATAGATATTATATTTAATATGTTCAAGGTCACACATTGAAGAAAAGTTTGTAAAACACTCATATTTTATATACTGGTCAAAAGTGTTATCCTGTGACAAGTGCTAGTTACTTAGCTTCGAAATACCGGATATTTATTTTGTTGATTTCGATAGCAGTAAGCTATAACATTTATAAAGAAACATCGAAAAAAGGCTACATAACCAGTCAAACACACGTACAATATGACAGAAAAAAGGCTACATAACCAGTCAAACACACGTACAATATGACAGAAAAAAGGCTACATAACCAGTCAAACACACGTACATTATGACAGAAAAAAGGCTACATAATCAGTCAAACACACGTACAATATGACAGAAAAAAGGCTACATAACCAGTCAAACACACGTACAATATGACAGAAAAAAGGCTACATAACCAGTCAAACACACGTACAATATGACAGAAAAAAGGCTACATAACCAGTCAAACACACGTACATTATGACAGAAAAAAGGCTACATAACCAGTCAAACACACGTACATTATGACAGAAAAAAGGCTACATAACCAGTCAAACACATGTACATTATGACAGAAAAAAGGCTACATAATCAGTCAAACACATGTACATTATGACAGAAAAAAGGCTACATAATCAGTCAAACACACGTACATTATGACAGAAAAAAGGCTACATAATCAGTCAAAATCACGTACATTATGACAGAAAAAAGGCTACATAATCAGTCAAACACACGTACATTATGACAGAAAAAAGGCTACATAATCAGTCAAAATCACGTACATTATGACAGAAAAAAGGCTACATAATCAGTCAAACACACGTACAATATGACAGAAAAAAGGCTACATAATCAGTCAAACACATGTACATTATGACAGAAAAAAGGCTACATAATCAGTCAAACACACGTACATTATGACAGAAAAAAGGCTACATAATCAGTCAAACACACGTACAATATGACAGAAAAAAGGCTACATAATCAGTCAAACACACGTACATTATGACAGAAAAAAGGCTACATAATCAGTCAAACACATGTACATTATGACAGAAAAAAGGCTACATAATCAGTCAAACACACATACAATATGACAGAAAAAAGGCTACATAACCAGTCAAACACACGTACATTATGACAGAAAAAAGGCTACATAATCAGTCAAACACACGTACAATATGACAGAAAAAAGGCTACATAACCAGTCAAACACACGTTCATTATGACAGAAAAAAGGCTACATAATCATCAAAATCACGTACATTATGACAGATCACTTTGTGTAGTGACATTTCTTGGATGGTTAACACTTTTGACCAGTATATTTGGTTAATGCAGCATTTTAAATATTGTATACTAAAACACAACTAAGAATACACACAGCAATGCCTTCAGTATTTTTGTCATCGACGTCTTCAACTTCACCAGCGCACTCAAACCCAATGGTTAGCGGAGTCTTTGGTGGGTGTTCCAGTACTCCTTGTCTGACCATCAAATCCACAAAATTCACGCCACTGAAGAGAGAAGATATATCTATAGGTAATAGAAATGGACACAATGATTTTTCATCTCTAACTTGAAGCTGCATGCCACTTTTTCTTCTCTGTTGGCTGTATGGTAGTTTCAAACCATCCAAAGTGCATTTTATTTAAAAAAAGAATTTCTCTTGGTTTGTTATTGACATGTCACAGAAAGTGAAACCAAAGTCACAGCCATAGACATGAAAATGCAAGTAGGGATTATCTGTGACCTTAATTAAACATTCTGCCAAATTAGCGAAAATTTTCTAATTAATCCATTTTGATTACACACAGAGAATGGTATTGAGTGTTATCATGCAAACATGTACATCAGTGTTTATCATACATGATTCATTTCAAAAAGCATCACACACATTCAATAGTCGATGCCTATAGATTTCTAATCTGTGACACCAAAGTATCCCCAGTGAAATGCAGTTCATGAAATCATGAACTTTTCAAAATCTTCAAGAATAGTTCATGAAGTGGTCTTCAACAGTTCTTCATTTGTGTTCATGAACTTTTGGATATAAACCGTCTTTGAATTATGTTCATGAGAAGTTCATGAAAAATTAAAGAATGCTAAGTCCTTGAAATGACCATGAACATTTGCCCGAGCAATCATATCCATTTCATGAACTATAATGTCTTTAATGGTTCAATAAAAGTTCCTAAACAGTGCCATAATGACATTTTAAAATTATTCCATTTACCAAATCTGTGACTATTTTAATGTAAAATGAAAGTTACAAGTCATAAATAGTAATGTACATGGATGGTATGCTTTAAGGGAGCGGTTGTGGTATGACTGTCTTGACTAGGCTGTAAGAGCTCTGACAAAAAATCTCCATAACAAAGTTGTATCCCTCAGTACTAAGCAATGTATGGTGTACTTGAGAGCTATACATCGAGTTAAACCATGTTCCTTGCACAGCCCAATGAAAGATTTTGTGAATTTCTGTTGAGTTAACTTGTCATGGACAGTTCAGGAATGCTGCCTAAATTTTACATTATTTACACATGATGAAATTGGAATTTACAATTTTGTTATTTCTTTCAAAAGTATAATTTATTCATGGCTAATGAAGTTCATTGCAAAACATAAGAAAATTGGCACTGTTGCGAAATTATGTTTCTTCCAAGACTAAAACTAACCTTTTTAATATTTTGAATTATTTTAATAAATTACCTCCCTTTATCAATAATTACATATTTTTTTCCAATAAAAACACCATATATTATAACTTGCAACTGCTGTGAAATTAAATTTAACATACCTTATACAATTTAGAAATTTATTTTAATTGTGTTTAGTTACCATATATATAGAAGGGAAAGGACAGAATACTTTAACCAATGATGAATGGCTTACTGTTCAAGTACTTAGCATCTTGAACAATTTGTGTTCATGAACCTGTAATGAACTGAACATAAAATACTGGGTTGTTGAATAGTTCATGAACAATTCAAGAATATTTGGCAATGAAATGTCCGTTAAAGATTCTTGATTGTACTTCAAGGACTGTTCATGGACTGTTCATGAATCATATATCATTCATGAACTAATAATATCATGAACATTTTAAAAATTAGTCTCATTTAGACTTCAAGGAATTTCATGATATTTTCATGAATTGTGAACATGAATTATTCATGAACTGTAACAGTTCTTTTCATAGGGGATGTACTCGAAAACAGTTCCGAGGTTGAATGTCTCATTTCTTGCAAAATATGTCAATTTTAGCAAAACAAAAAATTCTTTGGCAAGGATGTGAATCCGTCTCAAATATGTCAAGAGGTTTCTGTACATACATTGTACATACTTATTTTGTTTTCAATTTTATTGGGAATTGAAGGTGATGTATATTTACTTCATGTTAAATGTAGTATTTGGAATTCCTAGAGAATCAACCCCATACTGAGAAATAAACTAGTTTAAAATATCATCATTCTATTGAATACAATAGTTTAACTCATGTGACGTCCCCAATAGATACCTAAGGCGCGTAGCTACCACCAGTCCAGTACGTAAAATATGCTGTTGCAAACACATGGCTACCCAAAAAAAAGAGACAAAGAATGCAATAATCAACAGTTAATTAGCATTTGTTTGCACTTTGGGATATAAAATTTTTGAATATACGAATAACGCTTAAAAATTTAATATATTGCGTTTCCTGCCCCTAGACCCCTTTTTTACTATAAGTCACCCTTCAGCATCACCACTCTGATTTCATAATTTACTCTGCCGAGTGTGAGTGAGAAGATTTGAGTGTCTGATGTGAATAACAAAGCTATTATTAGTTATTGAAGACCCTTGTCATCTGTGCATGAATCTGAGACTTGAGGGTAAGAATTGATTAGAACCATTATATTCAACACACAGCACTTATAACTTACTCTCAAACTAAGATTCACACTCAACTCTCAAAGAGAGAGAATCAAAAACAATACTCAGCACTCAATCAGCATTATAATAACTGATATTTCACTCACTCTCCAAACTCCCCAGTACATTTTGAAATCTGGGCAAAGAGTGCCGAGTGGTATCAGTTATAAGTTCTAAGTTCAACCCTGAATATACTTAACCACCATACACCAGTCAAGATGTCATAACATTATATTTGTTCTAGATAGCCCATGCAATATTCTCATAGGGAGACAAATTTGCACCGCCAAGAAAAAATCAGAGACAAAGTTTACTGCTGATCAATCAATAAACAGATTGTGTATGTCCTATGATACCAGCAAGTAAGTTGTACAACATCATGTGAATATTTGCTTTGCAAGAGAAAGACAGCTACTTCATTGTTCTATATTATTGCTAAAGATTGTGATGAAATAAATCTCCTATAAACTTCACACAGTCATATACAGGGTGTAACAGCATGTCAGTTGTGTGTGACTATATCTCTCACTTATTCCTGTACCGCAAAGTGTGATTTTCTATAATTAAATGATGCTATTCCAAGAGAAAAGGTAATGTATAAGATGGAGAAATATCATGAAATGTCTACATCAAATAAGTCGGCTAAAAACACAGTAACAATCAGGATATATGTACAGATGGATGTAACAATCAGGATATATGTACAGATGGATGTAACAATCAGGATATATGTACAGATGGATGTCATTTAGCCAGGAGGTAGATTTCTGATGTATTTGATTTTTGAGGCAGGTGATAGTACCATTGTTCTGTGTAAGTTTGTCAACCTGCATTATGCCATAAACATAAACACCGTTGTGGCATAACATAAACAATGTAAAGTCATAAACAAAACCCAACCATGTCACACACAAACAGCATTTATAATGTCATAAACATAAACACTGTTGTGTCATAACATAAACAATGTATTGTAATAAACAAAACCCAACCATGTCACACACAAACAGCATTTATAATGTCATAAACATAAACACTGTTGTGTCATAACATAAACAATGTATTGTTATAATCAAAAACCCAACCATGTCACAATCAAACAGCATTATGTCATAAACATAAACACCGTCGTGTCATAACATAAACAATGTATTGTCATAAACAACAAGAGCGCATTGTAACCATCGCAAATTTTGCCTGGTAAAAAAAAATTGTCACTTGAGTATAAAATAAAGCAGTGTAAAAATGACTCATCTCCTTACAGATCGGACAAGGCTAATTTGGCCAATTTTGGATAATTCAAGGACCAAAATTCCGAAGTGCCTGGGGCGATGTGGGTGGTTATCAAACTTGGTCGAGATATTATGCACAAGAAACATTTTCACCAAGTTTGGTAAAGATCGGATGAAAACTCTTTGACTTAGAGAGCGGACAACATGTGGATGCAGCTTGTACTCCCGCCCGCCCTTCTGCCCGCCACGGGGGTACCCATAATACGTCCCATTTTTCAAACGGGCATATCAAAATTGTTCTCTGACCAAGTCTGATGAAGATAGGACAAAGAATTCTAAAGTTATTGATAGGACATGACCAATTTTAGTTAATTTCTCTAATTAAAGAGCAATAATTCTAGAGTGACCAGTGCGACATGGCTGGTTATTGAACTTGTCCAAGATATTATGCCAATACACATTCTGACCAAGTCTGGTGACAATTGGACCAAGAATTCTAAAGTTATTGATGAGAAAAGACCAATTTCAGGTAATTTCTCAAATTAAAGGGCAATAACTCTACAGTGACAAGTGCGACATGGCTGGTTATCGAACTTGTCCAAGATAGTATGCCGATACACATTCTGACCAAGTCCGGTGAATATTGGACAAAGAATTCTAAAGATATTAATCGGACAAGACCAATTATATGTAATTTCTCTAATTAAAGGGCAATTACTCTAGAGTGACAAGTGCCATATGGCTGATTATCAAACTTGTCCAAGATATTATGCCGACAGGGTGAAACTATAATTTGCCCGTTCTTCGAACAGTCGTATGAAGAACGGGCTTATAAAAACCCATCCATGTCACACACAAAAAGCATTATGTCATAAACAACATCACCATTGTGACATAATTAACACCTTTGAAGCATTTCATGATGTGTTTATATAATCATCTCATTTCTATCCAATAACCTCATTTTCAACGACCAGATTTCAATTTATCTTCCATATTTTAACTAAAAAATCAGACCATTTCACGCCCAAGAACCAATGGTGGCCTTTATATCGAGGTTTCATTGTATAAACTAAAATGTAACAAGTCATCCGAACATTTATATGCGGAATTTTATTTCGGCATTATTGTCAGACAATTTCCAAACAGCTGTGTCTTAACCAGTACAGACTTTGTATGGAAAATTTCCGTACACTGCCTACAGTGGAGAAAATCCAATTTGCTACAAATGACAAGTTAAGCTTCTTCTCTGATTGAAAACGACTTTAAGGTCAAGGAGATTCCACACATATCTATTCTCCGAACAGAACCATATATTAAGGAACATTTTACATGTCATGAAATGGGGAGGAATGTTACCCTACTTCTCGTTATATACAACAAAATTAAGAATGCAATCATAACTTACAGTTGAACCTCGTTCATTCGAAGTTATTGGGTCCGAAATTTTATTTTGAATAATACATATGGTTTTGAATAGCCCATTTTAATTTTAATTGCATAAGAAAATACATGGGGACCTGATATTCATTTCGGATGACAGCGAGTGTTCGGATAAAAAATTGACAAATAAACGATCGAGAAACGACTGTACATCTTTAAAACATCATAAACACAAAATCAAAAACAATATCATGGAATGATTAAGTAATGATTATTACTAGTGTTTAAACTTATGTAGAATATAATTATTTACCTGACTTGCTGAAAATTTAACAAAATTAAGAACAAATTCAAAGATCTTGAGGGCATTATTTAAAATTTGCATCACAAAACCAGGGACAATATATATAGAAGTATAAATAATTCAGTGACTTTATTCTTGTGTCAATAATGTTCTGATGCAATCGTAACATCATCATGAATATTACTACAGTTTCTGTATTGGTCCTTGCATTGTGTCATGAAAAGTTACATTTACTCTCACAGAAAATATTATGACATCCCAATTCATGGTGAGAGACACTTCTGACAGAACATCGGGGAATTTTCAATACCTTAAGTGGAAAATGTTAACATAATATTAAAGTGAAAGATTCTTAGAGTCCTGCACTAGACCATTTACTCAGTATATGTTTCAGTCATTCAAACTTAATTCAAATTTCACCAAACATTCAATCAAAACTTGATGTAAACTAACATTTTTGTGACTCGATGTTATCTATGACAAGCTATGATGACACAAGTAATGTTTATGTTAAAGTTTACATCAGTACATGTATTATCAAATATATTCAAAGTTAACCTTGAAATCTATCCCATAATTTATTGTCATTGGATACCAACAAATAACCTAGAAATTGTAAGATATCACAAAACATTAACATCATAAAATTCGATCATGCGTTTCTTCAGTTTATTTTGGGAATTTTCTTTGGCTGATAAGTACCCTACCACTGTTGCTAGTTATTAGTCCATGAATAAATCAGTAACTCATTCCTGAGCAGCAGTTTGTAGGGCCTTCTATAATCTTCTATGCCAGATCTCTGGACAAAATTTCATGAAACAGGGGCCTGAGAAGACAATATTTCTATTGTTGCAATTGTTTGTTCTTGGCATTGGGACAAACAATATTTTCTTTATTTTCTTTATATATAAAATACAAATTATGTTCAGGAATATGACAAAAATGCCAGCAGCAATTGATGGATCACAAACACAATTGTGACAGCTGACCAGGAATCCCTACCATAAAACTGAACTAGAATATATATAGAAGGGGCAAAGGAAGAGAACTCTAGATGGGGTAAAGGGAAAGAACTTGTGACAATATCTTCTGATTCTTACAGTATTTGTATTACTGATTAATTTAAACAAGACAGGAACAACGGCAAAACTTGCTATACAATGACCACAGGAGATTGTCACAAGGGTTCTCTTCTAGAGTTCTCTCCTTGTATCCCTTCTATAGTCAAAACTTGCTATACAATGACCACAGGAGATAGTCACAAGTGTTCTCTTCTAGAGTTCTCTCCTTGTATCCCTTCTATAGTCAAAACTTGCTATACATTGACCACAGGAGATTGTCACAAGTGTTCTCTTCTAGAGTTCTCTCCTTGTATCCCTTCTATAGTCAAAACTTGCTATACAATGACCACAGGAGATTGTCACGAGTGTTCTCTTCTAGAGTTCTCTCCTTGTATCCCTTCTATAGTCAAAACTTGCTATACAATGACCACAGGAGATTGTCACGAGTGTTCTCTTCTAGAGTTCTCTCCTTGTATCCCTTCTATAGTCAAAACTTGCTATACAATGACCACAGGAGATTGTCACAAGTGTTCTCTTCTAGAGTTCTCTCCTTGTATCCCTTCTATAGTCAAAACTTGCTATACAATGACCACAGGAGATAGTCACGAGTGTTCTCTTCTAGAGTTCTCTCCTTGTATCCCTTCTATAGTATATATATATATATATATATATATATAGTACACATTATACTCAAGAAGGGATAAAGGGAGATAACTCTTACAAGGATAAAGGGAAAGAACTCATGACAATCTCCACATGCAACCTATCGATAACATGATTCCCGGGCAAACAATGGTACGCATTCATTTAACATAAACGATAGGACAGCCCTTTTAATACACCATCAGGTGCGGTGAAAAGGGATAGCTGGTAATGTTTAGTGACATAACTCACTGTTGCATTAAATGCGTACTGGAAAAGGAAGTAGAAGTTAATCATTGCTTATATTCATACATATTTTCAAGAAACCTTGCATGGGCAATCTTGGTTTTGTGCTGACTCATGTAAAATGTATTCATACTTATGTTTGTAAACAACATATAATCACTGGGGAACTATAGGTCTGATATATTTCATATTCATATTGGGCATTAATGCAGAACTGAACATTATCCAGAAATATATGTCTTTATGTAAATATGGGATCAGTTATGTTTTTTTATTGATAATATACAAACATATTTATACAACATCAAATGGCAAACATGAATGCAAATGCAAATATCACAGCCACAGTCTAAAGGAGTGAAACATAGAATGCATATTTATTACCTTTTTAAGGCACAGTAAGTACGAAATATTTGTATAGCTTTTATGCACATTTTAGAAACTAATTATTTGTACTGTGGTTTGAAATCATTTTTGTTGATAAAACCGGCATATTTAACCATGCATAATATCAAAACTAAATGTTGAATGATCAAAACTTGTACAACTGGAGTTTGAATCATTAATGTAATCCGTCTGGTGGCACAGTGGTAAAGCATTCACATCTGGTGTTAAAAATAGCAGGTTTGAGCCTGGCATAAAAATAGTACAAGTAGCTGCCTTTCTTAAGCTCAGCCTTATGATGTAGTATCAAGCTCAGCCTTATAATGTAGTATTAAGCTCAGCCTTATAATGTAGTATTAAGCTCAGCCTTATAATGTAGTATTAAGCTCAGCCTTATGATGTAGTATTAAGCTCAGCCTTATAATGTAGTATTAAGCTCAGCCTTATAATGTAGTATTAAGCTCAGCCTTATAATGTAGTATTAAGCTCAGCCTTATAATGTAGTATTAAGATCGGCTGGCCCAATGTCAAATTAATGTACATGAATGGTTGCAGGAATCATGTATGGCGTGGTATCATAGAGTGAAAGCACCTATATTATCTGCAATAATTAGACACCATCTCTGTAAACCGAAAAACTGTTGGAAGCACTTAAAACCCAACACACTTAATAATGTGCACAAGTTGAACATGATGTTATGCATACATCAAGGAGACGATACAACGTAACTTAGAATATGGTTTGGTATGCAGTTATAAGTTATTCATAAGATGTGCCAATGTCATGATAAATTGATAATTAAAGTAAACTTGCTGAAAATGCAACACAGCTGAGACTGACTTTAAGTAAGACATGCACCAAATCAGATGTATTGTCAGAATCGTTTAGGAGCAAATTAAATTCTGGTTGCTCTATCAGCCATGAAGGCAGTTTAAGTCTGCGCTGCTAATCTCCAAATCAATTCTTATGCACAAGCAAATGCAGGCTTGTTAAGGACATTGATGGGATAGAGACAGAAGAGCATTTATATACAACAACAAAATATTGACAAATAATATCAATTAAATGGCCTATTGTCAAACAGCCAATGTTTCCATCATGTTGGGAATTCTACCAACATAGGCAGAATTTAGAAAATAGCGTTGCAAATTCTCTTAAATTGGAAAAATTCAAACTTAAATACACTTAGCCTATGTATAAAGGTAGATGTTCGTGAAAAGTATTTAGTTCTATCATATTAGACAAATATACAAAAAGCTTTTAAAATTTAGTGAAGAAGAAATTATAGCCATTGAGAATTTTAATGTCTGGATTGCGAAAAAAATTAACTTTTTTGCATTGGTAATAGCTTCATTTTCTTAGGTAACTTTGTAGGGATAAAAAGGCGTGCAAGAAGAAACCAACATGAGAAAACAGTGAGGGTAACATACAACATGTCAAATGGAGAGGTGCAGCAAACCTGCGTAAGTCCACAGGTAAAACTGTTTGTAAGTAAGCTATAGTTCCCTTTTAGTTCCCCCATACTATACTGGCTTATACTTAAGGGGAGTGTATCAAACCTTTAAGTTCCCCCATACTATACTGGCTTATACTTAAGGGGAGTGTATCAAAGCTTTAAGTTCCCCCATACTATACTGGCTTATACTGAAGGGGAGTGTATCAAACCTTTAAGTTCCCCCATACTATACTGGCTTATTCTTAAGGGGAGTGTATCAAAGCTTTAAGTTCCCCCATACTATACTGGCTTATACTTAAGGGGAGTGTATCAAAGCTTTAAGTTCCCCCATACTATACTGGCTTATACTTAAGGGGAGTGTATCAAAGCTTTAAGTTCCCCCATACTATACTGGCTTATTCTTAAGGGGAGTGTATCAAAGCTTTAAGTTCCCCCATACTATACTGGCTTATACTTAAGGGGAGTGTATCAAACTCCTGTCTCAATGCTGTCTAATGCTATACTTCAAGTTTGAGCTTTTCACTTTTGTTGATGAATTGCATGCATCGTGTACCCATTCGTGCCTGGATACACGACTGCTAATAAATGCAACATAAATTTGTCATATAACAAAATAACATCATTAAAAACAGTGTGATGTCAGTGTGAAGTAACACAGATATGCACTATGAATAATGTTTGATGAAATAAAGTGTTTGCCATTTTATTAAGACAAGCCTGATATTCAATCACTTGGTTATCAGACTCTTCTATTTAATTAAATTGCGTTATTGGTAAAATGTCAAACACCAAGGTTAATGGTCTAAGTTCAAATACCAATAATAAGAGCGAAAAATGTCAATGCTTGTGCATAACACTGTCAACCTTTTGCTATTTGCACCATACAATCAATGTTCTGCCCCATTGAGAGAGGGGATCACACCAAGGTAATTTAGACAGACAGCAAATTTGTGGCCCTAATCCAACCCCTGAAATGAGGAGTTTTGTCAATATTCCCAAGGTCAGAGATATTCTAAGCATCAAAATCCCACATGTAAAAAACTCCTGTCATGTCTAAATCCCTAGTTATGATCTCAATGGGCCTATCACAATCTTCTCCAAGGAATCATCTGATGTCTAGCATCCCCTATAATTATGCAAGTTGGACAAATCATTGATATAATTATGTAGGTGATTAAAAGCAGTTTAAGTACATAGCAAAGACTTAAAATAGCACTTTCTGGGACAACATTCTTTCTCTTTCCAGCTTGTTTCCATTTTACTGAACTATAATATGTAAAGCTACTTTGATCAGACATGTGTTACAATGTTATGTTATTCAGTTTTGAGACTCTAGGTTGGGCTACTTATTTATTTTACTTATAAAGATTTCCATACTCTGGTATATAGCAGTCTGAACACTGCACTTTTTATGACACATCTGATCTTTGTCTTCTCAGACATTGAACACTCAAACCACTTACAGTCCACTCTGATAGAAGCCAACTAAAGTTTGGTCTTTTGTGGACTACAATATGCATTATCATCAGAGCTGTTCTATGCCAAAACCTGTATTAGACCAAAACTCAAGAGCTTTCATTGATTCAGCAAAATTCATATAAGCGATTAATCGATATATTAGATGAGAAATATCGACGATACATTGATATAGCAAGTATCGTTCACAAAAATAACTTTTTATACAGGCCTGCAGTTGATGGATGGAAAAGTATCAATGATAAATCAATATTGTTTCTATGGATGACAGCTCTACAAAAATAGATTTCACATTTTCACATTTTATAACAGATATAATTATATTTATAGTATGAAATAATACCAAAAATATTAAAATCAGACATCTACTTTTCTTTTTAAAGTGATTGCAATATTAAGAACAAGATGCAAAAGTAAACTACAAATTATGATGTCGCATCAGATATGCTTTACTAAAATACAGAAAAAAATCACTTAAAGACCACTTCAATAATAAGACCACCTCAACATTAAGAACACAATTTGCAAGTCCATTTTCACTGATTTTCTCTTTATTCAACCTCAACATTAAGACCAGATTTCAATGGTCCCAAGGGTGGTCTTATTATCGATGTTTTACTGTATACAGTAATTCAAGCATGTTTTTATAAATCAAAAGTGAGAAACCAAAACATTTCTTCGAAAGTGTCTCGTTTGTGTCGTCAAAATTCAATCTGAAATACTCAACTTCATAAATGACGTCACTAAAACAGGTTTGGTCATGGTACATCACATATCTGTTTCCTATAAACTGGATGACCCTTACCCACACTCCCAAAGCTTTAGGTGGGGAAATGTGTGATGTCATAAGCCAGATATATCATACTCTATACCTATTCACAAGCATGGTACAATTAAACAGGGGTGTGTAATTCCTATCATGCCCAACTTGTCTGACCTGGTCAATTTGATGCCCGGACAAATTTTTTAATTTAACTTGTCCGTTACAGTCGAACCTCGTTAATTCGACAGCCTTCTATCCCAATACTTGGTATCATCTGAAATAAATATCCAGTCCCAATGTATCTTCTTAGACATGTTGAATTGAAATGCGCTATTTGAAATTATGTATTATTCAAAATAAAATTTTGGACCCGATTAAATCAAATGAACGAGGTGTGACTGTATATATGACATATCTATGTGAGAGAGGCCTATACTTCTAATGTGAGGTGTGACTGTATATATGACATATCTATGTGAGAGAGGCCTATACTTCTAATGTGAGGTGTGACTGTATATATGACATATCTATGTGAGAGAGGCCTATATCTACGTGAGAGAGGCCTATACTTCTAATGTGAGGTGTGACTGTATATATGACATATCTATGTGAGAGAGGCCTATATCTACGTGAGAGAGGCCTATACTTCTAATGTGAGGTGTGACTGTATATATGACATATCTATGTGAGAGAGGCCTATACTTCTAATGTGAGGTGCGACTGTTTAGATGACATATCTATGTGAGAGAGGCCTATACTTCTAATGTGAGGTGTGACTGTATATATGACATATCTACGTGAGAGAGGCCTATACTATGACATATCTATCTGAGAGAGGCCTATACTTCTAATGTGAGGTGTGACTATATATATGACATATCTACGTGAGAGAGGCCTATACTGTGACATATCTACGTGAGAGAGGCCTATACTTCTAATGTGAGGTGTGACTATATATATGACATATCTACGTGAGAGAGGCCTATACTGTGACATATCTATGTGAGAGAGGCCTATACTATGACATATCTACGTGAGAGAGGCCTATACTTCTAATGTGAGGTGTGACTATATATATGACATATCTACGTGAGA
Source organism: Mactromeris polynyma (assembly GCA_032209605.1). NCBI lineage: Eukaryota > Metazoa > Mollusca > Bivalvia > Venerida > Mactridae > Mactromeris > Mactromeris polynyma. Next base: position 1,467,777 of record JASFXZ010000031.1, on the reverse strand, counting down.
GAGGCCTATACTTCTAATGTGAGGTGTGACTGTATATATGACATATCTATGTGAGAGAGGCCTATACTTCTAATGTGAGGTGTGACTGTATATATGACATATCTATCTGAGAGAGGCCTATACTTCTAATGTGAGGTGTGACTATATATATGACATATCTACGTGAGAGAGGCCTATACTGTGACATATCTACGTGAGAGAGGCCTATACTATGACATATCTACGTGAGAGAGGCCTATACTTCTAATATGAGGTGTGACTGTATATATGACATATCTATCTGAGAGAGGCCTATACTTCTAATGTGAGGTGTGACTATATATATGACATATCTACGTGAGAGAGGCCTATACTGTGACATATCTACGTGAGAGAGGCCTATACTTCTAATGTGAGGTCTGACTGTATATATGACATATCTACGTGAGAGAGGCCTATACTTCTAATGTGAGGTCTGACTGTATATATGACATATCTACGTGAGAGAGGCCTATACTATGACATATCTACGTGAGAGAGGCCTATACTTCTAATGTATCAAAATTATCACGATTGGTGAAATTCAATTCCTTAAATAGACATTATACAAATATGCAAATGTATATGTGATAAATACGATAATTAAGGCATCCGAATGGAGACACACAATTTATATTACTAATTATCAACCTCCTCACTTCATTAATTATGTGTCAGATGTAGATCAAAAGAGCTGAAAGTGTGTACGCTGTTATGTGCATATGCAATGGTTTAAGAGTTTTAAGCAGTTTTTTGACAGTATTACTGTTGTACGGCGGTCAGTGTTCCAATGTTCCCAGGTTATCAACCAGTACTAACCTCTGTCCTTCCGCAAGCAACTGACACTTTCCTCTCATGAATCTGAGGTGGCGGACAGATAACTTTGGATGCGTTATCTTGAGACAAAATTGTCAAGGAAAACTGGCAGCCTAACCAAGGGTCAGAACCAAAAATGGCAGTTGTGTGCAAACTGGGCTGAGCAAACTAATAGGCTGCAGTGTGATGTACTTTGAATGTAAATGTGTTTTATGTGTTCACCCCCTCTGGTACTGATAATACTGAATGAATGTTTGCAAGCATATTATTAAATACTGAGTAAAAATTTATGGTTTTATCTTTCAAATGTCAATTACCATAAATATATGGAAAAACACCCGCTGGCGTGATTTTAGGATTGACAGACAATGAGTTTTGACCCCCTACTGCATTTGACCTATCACTCTACAGGCACCATGCATAATATATGCCTGCCACAGCATATTTAATAATTATCCTATACAGATAGTAGAACTTTATCAAGAAAATCTTCCTATTTATATAATGATAATCTAATCACTAATCACAACATATATTCCCAATGATGAACAAATGTAGCATTAAATTTAGTTGGATCCTGTCATATGATAATCTATGAATAGATAAAAAAATCAATGTCACTTCCCCCAAACCATACTTTCACCGTCGTCTTAGCTGTATTCAATAATGACCACTCGTATCAATACGACAATTTTAATTGCACAGCCTTTTAACAGGCCACAGGGATATCATTCCCTAACCACATTATAAACAAATCTAACACAACCTTTAATACAACAGCTGTTCCTACAACTCTAGTATTTACGTTTATTTTTCATAAGTAAAAAAGCTGTCACAACAGTAGTATGTATACTCATAAATGGCACAGCCTGCTTTGTACTGTAGTGTAAATGGGAATAGCGCATGCTATCGCCATATTAGCAGAGATATTGATTGAATTAACATTGTAGACTAAGTCAGATTTTTCACACAACAACGAAATTGGCAATCATTATCTATCATCTGACTATTGTAAATAGTTTTATCGCCAACATGCACTTGGCATATGTATAATTGATGACAATATGTTACGAAGTGATACGTACCATGCCTTCACTCTGATAAGTACTTCGCCCTCTCCCGGTTTTGGCTCGGCCTTTTTCTGCACTTTCAGCATTTTCAGCCCCCCAAATCCTGTGAGAACAATATTCCTACACTCTTTAGGGGCTTCAGCAGTGGCCCCTTCATCCTTTTTCTCTTCTGTCACGGTTTCCGGCATGTTTGCTTCTTTCGAGAAGTGATCGTTAGTGGCGACTTCAGCAAGCTATGACAATACAGAGATTATTGGGAAAACGTGATTGGTCAGAATATTCAAGGACAAGAAGCTTGCTACAGCGACATTTTCAAGCTATTTATAGAAATAATGTCACGTGCAAAGTGTGACTAGCAGACACTCGCACACTATTCAATAACCACCAATTTATTCTTAAAATTAATTAAAATCATACATACTCCTCTAATTATCAAATAATTAACAAAATGCCATTTTAGTTATGCTTCATACATTAAGTGTAATGAAATTCTTCACATCAGAGCAAAACGATTTGTTAATTAATTTGTCAACACAAATATGAAAACAAATAAATACTAATTACCACTTCTAATTACGGACAATTTTGAACGTTTACAATCCACACAGTGATAGAATATCATTTATATTTTCAGCTATGGTAAACACCATTGTATGGCAAAGGCGTGTATTGGAAAACGTTTCTCGACTCTCAGTTATTGGATTTTCAAAGCTATTTCGGGAATTCGATTGGTTGCTATCAGTGATCCGAAGTTTTAATGTGTTACGGACGTGGGTGGGTATCACGTCATTTATATAATTTGTCTCCCGCAGGGCCTCAAATATCACATGAATATATTAGCTGAAAACTTTTTTTTTTAATTTGATTATATAATATTTGTGCAAGATGCACTTTTTAATACGCATTGCAGCATTATCCTTAGCCCCGCATACATGTCTCTGTACTCCGACTTTTACACGTTGTACAGCGACAGTATAGAGAGCAAACTCCACACCATTCTCGACAGCTCTCGGGCATTTCCGTACCACTTCGTTACTCGGTTATCTTCCCTTGAAGTACAGCAATAACCACCATTCGAGAATGCAATAACCACTGCCATCACAAAAGTCACGTGATGATGGTTTGGTTGGACAAAATGGCGGATCCGAAGAAGAAACTCACGTGATATCGTTGGTTATTTTTAAATAACTTTTTAAACATTGTTTTTTTTAACTTTTCATACCACCAAACATCTTATACGTTTGAAATTAAGATATATGACTATAAAATTGTCAACAAAAATTAAATAAATGAAAAATATATTTCGTCAAAAATCTTGACGAAAAGTTTGTGATGGCAGAGATCTCCGATAACTATAAGGGGAGATCACTGCGTAGGAGATTGTATAGAGAGGTGACGTCCGTGGCTGGACTACATTATCCTATACGTTATGGACGTATTGAAATAGCAACAGTTGCAAAGGAATGTTCTCTGTGCCTGTTTTAAAAAAAAACACCTTCAAACTTGATTTATGACGAATGAAAGATTGGTAGTGACTTCTTTATTCACATTTTCATATCATAATAACGTGAATTCATGAACTTCCCGATTCCAAATTTCACATTTTCAAGTCACCGCCACTGTCCATGAACAGTAGAATCATGGAGTTCATCATTTCCCGAATATAGGATATGAGATTACAAAAGAAGAATTTCGTTATCTGCACTCCAACATACATTTCAAGAAAACGACACATGTGACGTCACCATGCACTGATCGACAGTAAGCAATATTTGCCCCATATGGCAATATGAAAACGATGTGACCATGTGAAGTAAATGTTGTTTCTAGTTTGCAAATAGTGACCTTACATGTTGCATTTTCTTGAAATGACGTCACTTTACAGATGAGGTTGTAAATCCCATAGCAGCGCTCAAATGTAGAAGTCGAACTGGAAATGTCACATACAAAGCAAACCGCAAAAAGACAACACATGTATGGTTGAAATACACATTTATGACGATTCTCTCAGACCATGATCACACCTTCTGCTAAAATCCTTCATTATGTTAATATTATATTCATGAAAAAAGACCGCATTTTGCAAAAAAGGACTTGAATTTCTTCGAAGTCGTGTTTCCACGAAGTTCTGTATGAACCATTTGTAGACAATTATAGTAGACTAGCAAACGAATCGTCTAAGCGAATATAAGGAATATCAGGAACTTGACTTTCCTTAGCTGACAAAATGTATGTCTTCGCTAATTAACCAAAACGTTTCTTTATCGTTATCATTTATCATCTGCAGGCGACAATAATTTAGTAAGTGATTTTGTAGAACATTTACAAGTATTTTGTTCATGTAACAGGTACTATTAATGTTGGTTGCAAATGTTTTGTTGTTGAATGCCAGTGTCTTCATTAAGTAAATTTCTGATGTAATTCAAAACATATAAATCTTATGGAGCGGTCATTCCTAATTCTTTCTACTGATAATATCAAACAGCATCATCCACGATAAATAGCAATTCTCATCAGTACGGATGGATCTTTTTTCTATAATTTTGTGAGATATATATTCTCAGACACTTCAGGGGCGCATCGGGATATTTTCAACTATATGTCATATACAGGCAACAATGCTTCAAAGGGGTTAACAACGCTGCCCGTAGGACATTAGTCGGGTTGGGTGGAGGCACCTCTCAGTGATGAGGGTTCGTGTTCCAGAGGCTAATGTGCCTTAATGGATTTTAAATTTTTAATGCTGTCAGTGACATTTTGCTGGTCACTTTTGCTGAAGAACATGAATGTGTATATATGTGTATGACTTGATACGTGTCACCACTTTCAAGGCTATCACATCTAATACATCTAATCTAACATGCTTAAAGTAACACTGCATATTGTAGAAAGATAGTATACAGTATATATATATTTATAATGCACACTTCTAGAAATTTAATATTGGAACCTTATTTCGAAAATTGAAAACTTTTCTTCAAAATAAATTCCATTGACTGTGCAGTTATACGTAAATGCATTTACATGTACATACGAAAAACAACAAAACAGTTCAGTTTAAGAAAATACAGTGTAAATGAGAAATGTATGTACATGTATTATTTTTCTATGAAGTTAAATTTATTACAAAAAGTATGGTAATATGAAGTTAGCTTACCTTTACAAGTACAGTATGAGCCAGTAAATGCACGATGTATAACTTACCTTTCAGGGGCGGATCCAGCGGGGGGGTCCGGGGGGGTCCGACCCCCCCTGGAATGGCTCAGACCCCCCCTGGAAAAAATAAAAAAATGATAAACAAGCGTGATAAATCGACAGCTTTCTATAACATTGATCAATGAATAATAAATTTATCAAACATTATGTTCCATAGCTTCACTTTTATCGTTATTGTGTATCTTTCTGAATTCAATATTGCATCAATCACCCGTGTAATGAATGTGTAAGCGACTGTGCTAGGCTGTATGTCAGGTTGTTGCTACGCTGCGTAAATATTTATAGCTGACACGCAAATATTCATATTTGTGACGTCATTTAAGGCAATAGTGACGTAGTTATTTGATGTATCAAGAATTTGCAGTGCAGTTTGGCTTTCGAGTAAAAACAGCACGTCATTCTTGTTAGCTTGATTTTTTTCCGCAATTTGTTCTTAAAAACACACAAAAAAACGGATCTATATTAGTGGAGACCTCCTCGTGGTTAGAACCGGTAACGTTTGTTAAAACAGATACAAACGGCTAACATCTGCTTGAATGTGGAAAGGGATTATATTTCTGTAATTTTGTGGGCAAAAGTTGGACCCCCCCTGGAGAAAAATCCTGGATCCGCCCCTGCCTTTACAAGTACAGTACATACATCCAGTAAATGCACGATGTATAACTTGATTGCAAAATATCATTTACAATGCAAGTTGTTATTTGATGATTCAATTTCTTGTGATATAACAACCATTAGTAAAATGTCATCTTTGTTGTATGTTTGTTGATGATGGACTATCCACAAAGGAATGGGGGGGCATACACATTCGATCAAAAGCGTGGATGGATAGAGTTTTGGCAGAAGGGGTGGTATATAAACTTGATGAGGGCGCATGCATATCTGATGTGAGCTACTTGCAATGGAGATGGCGCATATGCTGGAACATTAATTGGTATAATCTTAGGATAAGAGCAAAAGTCGGACCACATGTTGCTGATATTTTTGTCTGTGCGTAGCATTTCAAGTCAGACACGACTTAATTGATCTATAATTTTAGATAACATTTTCATTTATTTATATTTGATAATTAAAGTCTTATTTTGATTGTAATATATACAATATCTAAAAATATGTACAATTCGTCCATAAAACATTCATAACAACAACTATATCACGCATGTAGGCATATATACCATTGCCACTTAATATGACTTTGACGAAAGCATTATGTTTATTTGAATTCGTATCGAGTCCACATCATGTATACCAGTACCGATGTCTAGTGATGGGGTGAGGTGGAGACATTGATAGGTTTAAACCATCGACCTTGGGTTTGAGACCGCTGCGTCATTTACACCGCTACCACCCCGCTAGATTTGTCAAAGGTAAATGTGCATACTAAGTGTTACTTAAATTACATTATGTGTACATGATATTAAGTTTAACTCTTGTCTACAATCCTCAGTTTTATCTTTGCACACAAACATCAAAATGTGAAAAAAATGTGAAATTTTATAACATCAGTGTATCGATCTACACGTACGCACTGCTTTGCATCAATGGTTGCAAAATATGCCTTTATTTGTCACAATTTTCAAGGTCAGTGTTTGAAGGTCGCAGCATCGGTAAATGATATAACACATACTCAACCATTCATTGAAAGTAACATTACACTCATGCTGTCATGCATACTGACAAGACTTATATTTGTACATGCAATGTATATTGCATCAGCCATACAAGGCCGTAGTAAAATAAATCATTGGTTTCCAAGCAGCATCATATATCATTAACCTTCTACATGCATGACTGGTATTTGTGATTAACTTTTTATGATAAAAGAACACTATACCAACTCCACTTAATTAAGATTATCAGAATTCTGAATGTACTTTATACCTGAATGCTTTAATGCCATCGTTTTCTACACAATGCTTTCTTTTCAGGGCTGTACCCTGACACTTTTGTACAGCTCACTAAATGTTGACAAACATCGATTGATGCTGGGAATGGTGTGAGTAGATCCGGGAGGGGGCCTCCACACCAGAGGGGTGGATTTGCGGGTTTTCCTGTCCTGTCCATAGAAAATTCGGTCATAAAATGTACATATTTGAAACCGTTGCTGACGAATTGTAGTGTGCATACAAGGAAATGTGTTTGCTGTTCACAGTGTCTTACAGTTGAGGTCTAAGCGTATATTGTTGTACTTAGATTTCCATTGTGTTAGATAAAACTAAAAGTGGATTGCAGAGACTGACATTTGATTTGATCTATCTACATTTATGTATTATTTTACAACCATTTCAACATGTTTGCTATTTAAGGCTTGACAATCGTTGTTGTTATGAGTGATCATTATTATTTTGTTTCAGACGAAAGCCATTTGTCGAAGACAATTGCTAAATCATATCGATACATTTCACGTTGATATATGAATACCAAAATTACACTTACACTTGCACCACGTGGTTGGCAGGCATACCAAGATAATTTAGACAAAATGTGTTCGTGTTCAAAGCCCATCCCTGTAGCAGGGTGATTTGTCAGGGTGTTCTATACATCAAAGAGTCTCCGTGAAAACCCTTAAATGTTTGTGGCAGTCTCACGGGGCCTGACAAAATCCTGTCAGTCGATAATCGTTCACTGCCAAGTCTCCTATTTGCATGAAACCCGCATTCTCTCCCCCACTGAGTGAGACAAAACGTTCATAGGAACAATGCAGAATTAATCCTGGTATGACAGCACACATATATGTAATTGTGACCGAGACAGGCGACTATATAATGATACCCGATTACATGTATCAATGCAATGCACATTATTGTATGGTTAAAAGTCTTGGATGAATATTTCATGGAAGAATTGCTGGAGGTATCAGGATTTAATCAAGGGATAGACGTAATCAATACTGATGTCTATAATCAGAGATGCAACATAGAATTGGCAGTTGGTAATGCATGCATGTAAGTAATTTGCAGTGTGATTTATATATGTGCACCTTCAATAGCTAAGAAAATGAGATTTCAAATATTCGAAAGAATAAGTGCATATCAGGAGTTGATGGTGCTAGGAATGTGTCGGATTAAGGCGACTGTACTCTATGTTCAAGTCTTCTCAACTCAACAAGAGTACATGCATATGTCACGGAATACTAACACGTGGCCATGACCTTTTACTTTTAAAACAATAACATTATTTGCAATTCAAGAAACTGTAAACTAGTAGGCTAAAGTTCATGGTATGACACAATGACCTTGACTGTTGAACTTCATTTACTGTTCCCTTGACTGTTGACCTTCATTTACTGTTCAGTTCACAGCTGTGTTGCTTAGATCTACGGCGGACAGTTCAAAATAGTTCAGGTACTAGACTATTCATTTTTAGACTGTCGGCCGCAGGCCGGCAGTCTTTAGTACCGCAAATCCAAAACAAGCATCGAGAGATCTACTTTATTGACACGTCCAATTTCACCGTTCATGCGCGCTTTAGTGACTACTGTAAACGCGGTTAGAATTGCGTTGATCACTAAATTCATCCTCGGTACCCAGGCTAACATAACATATAGTTATGAATAGCCTGGGTACCGAGGATGACTAAATTGGACGGAAGTCAAACAGGCCTAGCTTTTAATCGTAATCACCCGGCTGTTATATATTGTTTACTTCATTTTTACACTTCTGTACACACCCATTTCACGTTAAACACAATAGCATGACACATTTCAGTACAGATATCTACTCAAATGTACATGTAGCTACGACACAGAGTGCAGCGAAATGAACACGGACAGAGGTAAAACTAAAAGTTCACTGAATCGATTTATAAATAAAATGCGAGTGAATCGGTAAAAATATAACTTCTGAGCGTCTTTTTGTGATATCAACAGGAAAACTGATTTAAGTTGAAATGAAATCACTTACACCCAAAGAAATCTTCTGTTGAAACAGAGCACACTTATTTTGATTTCAGAAAAACTGTCTCCTGTTTGTCGCAGCATAAACGTATAGTATACTATCACGCATGTAGTTCATGGGAATGTTTCCGTCATGTTCCGTTGAATATCGACTATGTACGGAAACTGTTCGAAATTGAATACTTTTTGTTTAATTGTCGAATGTTAAATATAAATGATTGAAATATTAATAACCGCAGGTAAACGTATTGTTTACCTGCGGTTATTAATATTTCAATCATTTATATTTTCAACAAAAAAATAAAATAATATTTTCCTCGATGTATGGGGCGTGGATGTATGACCACGGACCGTGGTATGACGTATTCAAGGTTTTCCCAAAGCGAAAAAAATGGCGGCCTCCACAACGGAGAAAAATACAGTACATAAATAACTTGAAATGAGATGTGTTAGAACAATGCTAAAATAATGCATTAATCATAATGATTCGACGTGTAACTTGTACAGAAACTGAGAAAGTTCCACTTGTACTACACTAGCTACATGAAAGTTGTCAACCGCGTGAACCTTGGATAGATTGTTGAGTTTGACATGCTGATGACGCCAAAACAACAGATTTGCTACACTCCATCGTACAGGTAAATTTATGTAAGATTATGATCTTAATAAGTCGTCCATGGTAGGATCGAGTGAAATTTATGATTTTTTTGCATGAGATAGGCCTATATGAAGCGTATTCATTTGGTGTTTACACTATTTTCTTAATTGTTCTGTGAACAAGGCATTGGATAATAAAATATTTTTGTTGAAAAATATATTTTAACAGTAATACCGGTACCAGAAAATTTTCACAAGTTGCTGAAATACACTTAACAAAAACTATAAGTACTCCGATGACATGTTTAGGATATTGTAACACACAGAAATACCAATATTATATAATCTTTCTACTAATTTAAAGCACAAAATACAGTTGATTGATTGAAATGAAGCCAATTACATAGCCCCGCACCACGGATAAAGGTCCGTGTCCGCACAGATTTAAAAATCACAGATTAATTGAATTGGTCATTACCGATTGTGACTGCCGTTTGCCTATAGATAATGGCTTGGCATCTACTACTCGAAGACATAATTAATCTACAAATACAATTCTGGAAAATATTTGACACTTTGCTATATCACGGACCTATATATATTTTGTGCTGAAAATTAGTAGGAACATTACAGACAGATTGACCTTTCTATGTCTTAAATTTCTATTTGATGTATTCATATTTACTTGCAATATCATAAAAAATGTTATCAGAGTACATATAACTTTTGTTAAGTGTAGTTCTTATTAGTTCTTTTCTTATAGATAGCTTCAAAGTTCTTAATTGTGATTCCTTTGCAGCCATGATTGACAGACCAAGTAATTCAGTCTCGATGAATTATGATCTTCAGTATTTGAGATCCCAGAATTGCACATTGTAAGTGCATAGAATGGTGTAATGGAACTACTGCTACTGTTTGAAGCTACAATTCTCTGTAGAAACAACCATGTTGGCAGCAAATGGAGTATTTCAGGACGGCAATCAGGGTAAGTATTGAACATAAATGTTATCTAATATGAATTGAATAAATTCAGTAATGCATAATTCATATGGTTTTCATCATGCCATAAGTGCTTAGATACACATCCTAAATTCCTATGTTTTCTATTGTTAATTTGTAAGAAACTGAGAAATGTGATAAAAACCATGGTGTATAAAGTATACTCAGTACATTGAAAACGCGTAATGTAAGATTTCTCAAATGTCATGAACTCACTAGGGATGCAAGAATAGAACTTAACATGAAATTGTTTTATTTTATACAATGATGAACGTTAACTTTTCTGTCAATCAACGGGTATTTTCATATCAAAAATGAGTTTTAAAACAGGCTAAAGTGACCGTCAAAATCAGATCACAGATACAGAATGTGCGCTTTTATAAGTACTGAGCGTACATATGTATGTATTTGTGAAAATTTCTTTAAACATTTTCTTTTTATTTAGTGACACTGCTGAAGAAAGTTTATTTTACGCTGAGAAGAGTTCCATTGGAGTGTTGACCATCTTTTAATAATGTGTTGTCATGAAGACAAGGGCAGTTTGTTCAATAGAGTCACAGTGATAAAATCCTGGATTGACTCACGAATGCAAAAATGCTGTTCAAAATGTTTATTCCAATCTGTCAGATGGAGTTTTCAAAACTGAAACAAAAGTGTGGACAAATTTTGGCTGCTGTTATTGATGTTTTGATTTTTTTGCAGACAAACTATTTTTGTTCACTGCTACGTGACAGTTGAACATTTTGACATGTGTCGTAAATCATAAACATGTGGCAGAAATCCTTAAATATTTCTATGTTATTATTACAGTTGAATAACTTTATCAGTATGTTTAGCTTTGCTGTTTCTTAGACGCATTTTTGATACTTTTGATTGGAATATATTTTTGCAAATTTTAATTTTGCTGTTTATGAGTTTATCTCAAAATGATAAGCATTTATGTGTAATGATGACATGTTTGTGTAATGAGGACATTTATGTGTAATGAGGACATTTATGTGTAATGAGGACATGCATTTATGTGTAATTGGGACATGTTTGTGTAATGAGGACATTTATGTGTAATGAGGACATTTATGTGTAATGAGGACATGTTTGTGTAATGAGGACATTTATGTGTAATGAGGACATGTTTGTGTAATGAGGACATTTATGTGTAATGAGGACATTTATGTGTAATGAGGACATGCATTTATGTGTAATTGGGACATGTTTGTGTAATGAGGACATGTTTGTGTAATGAGGACATTTATGTGTAATGAGGACATGTTTGTGTAATGAGGACATTTATGTGTAATGAGGACATGTTAAATTTTCGTGTCTTTGTTACATCTTCAAATCTTTTAAAACGCTTTTTCCATTCCAGATCTGGTTATTTTTGTACTTTTGCCTTCATTGAAATGAATAAATTTTATGATAATAATTTTTTTATCTTCCAATGTTTGTAAGGAGGCATATTAAGAACGTACAAACCTTGAACAACAAGATTTTCAAGATACAGTCAATCTTGCTGATGCGACCACGTGTCTTATGCGACCATTTGCTGCAAGCGACCACTTAAATTCCCCCCGAGCGTTTTTACTATATAAACAGTATCTATTAAGCGACTTTTCTCTAACGCGACCAGCGACCGCATTAAACCAGTCCTGACAGGTAAAAAAGATAGTTAAATAATCCATTAAACGACCACATGCACTTAATCCCATAGGGTATTTCACACCTGATTCAAAACTGCATTCACCGCACTGTCCTTTAAACAATTGAATAAACAATTAGGCGTGATAAATGTGACCAGGTAATTACTCGACGACACAGTTGTAAAATCGTTGCATATGTGTCCACTTGAGTGGGGTCTTAAATGTACATGAATTACACAGCATAACGACCATAATTTCAACAAAAACCAAGCTCATGTAACGTTTTTGCTAAGCGACTTAAGTTCCTTGATTTCACAGAGTTTTTACATTACGATGTCCCGAGAAGAAATGTGTGAGATGTTATTTGATGCCGACTCGCCCACTTTTATCTTTACTTTATATTTAATTTTCTTTATACTCACTTAAAGAATGAAAATGTCAGACAAAACACATCGCATAATTTAACACTTGGTTGAAATTTGAAATGTGTAAACACTCACTTTGTTTCGTATGTAATCCTTTTTAATAGACCCCGTAAAATCATTGTCTTATAAAAAACGTGTATTACTATCAGCCTGTATAAATACACACATGGATTAAAGTTTTTGTTTTATTTCTATGAGGATGGTATTTATACGGTTTGAATGTTCAGTTGGACATATATTTCTTCATAATTTTATTGTACATGTATAGCTGAAGGTGTCTTCTATACATGACCAGTGTGTTGAAAAATATATTTTGTTGCCACATTGTAAATCAAAGTTCTATTTTCTCTTCATCTTAATGAAACATAAAAAATGAAGTATTATAATTACAAATAAAATGTAGCTGTGAATTTTGTTATATTGTAGTGAATAGGATTCAATGGTCGTGCGGCAAACACACTTTTACTGGTTTTATCCTGAATATGAATTGTTTTGTCAGTTCCCAATATTTATCCAAACTTTCAAAGAATAATACCTCTAGTCCACAGCTATTGAAATTTAGTTAATTTGTCACTTAAAATTTCGTATTATGAAATTGATGATGATAAATAGGAACATTTTCGCGTTTTTTTGGTGGTAAGACTCTCATTTTTAGCTTGCCCCGAGAGCTTATATTGTGTGTGTGTGTCTGTGTATAACAGATGATTGTGTTTGAAAACATTTTATATTAAATTGATTTTGTCATTTTTAGTTGTTACATGTATTAGCTGTGAGATTTTTTATTGGTCTATGATTCACAAAAAAATGCAGTTTTGAAAGAAAAGTAAATCTATGTTGCTCACTTGAAGTTGCTGAGCATTTTTCTTTGTGTGAGACTGGTTAGTTTATACTTATTTTATACAATATATGAATGGTAGTGTCAATCTTTAACTCTTGATGACTGCTCCCTACACAGCATTACTGAATAGTTAGAAGTTTAATTAAATAAGTTTTACAAAATAATGGTCTTAGTAGTACTTTATGCCTTGTAGTCATACTCCCTCAAACATTGTTTATCAAGTTGAATACTAGAATCACCCTGTCGATTGGTTTGTCTGTCTAATATATAACATATGAATTATCCAGCTTGTTTTGTAGCTGAATAAATTATGCCTTGAAGTAGAGTTCAATAGTTGAATTCAACTTTTGCAAAGGCCATATTATATATGTAAGGATAACATAGACCTAGATAATTATTCAAACGTAATTTATGGCAAAATGTTATAAGCCAAAGTGAGCCTAATAAGCATGTAAAACAGAAATAGTATAGCATAGAAAGACTAATCGGTCACCATCGCTATTATTTTCCGAACTGCTGATTTATTTATTTACGCAATACTTGAGACAAAATTAATTGTCTATGTTTAAAATGACAAATCAAATAAAAACATTATCTTTTAAATATATGAGATGGCAAGAAAAGAGAGGGAGAGGCACACAGGGAATATTTTCTGGAGACGCTCCTAATACACTGTAACGTAAGAGTACATAATAATTTTATGAAGTATGAAATTATAACAAAAACTTCTCTGATATTTAAGGTATTGAGTATATATGTAACTTGCAAATAACCACAGTGAATTATAACAAAAATTCTCTTGATATATAAGGTACATTGTGTTGAGAATACATTGTATATATGTATATCATTAGCTATACAGGTTGTTGACAGGATATGGGGGAATATAACCTGTCTGTGTGCCATATAAGCCGAGGGTTATATGAATCATATAACCATACCTCAATACACATGGTTAAGTGCGCGCTTGCACTCTAATTTTTATTTTCAAGCGTCTGATCTCATGGACTTTATCAAACTGAATTTTGCTCAAACCTTAAAAAATCTATCGTTTTGAATATTAATACTAGCACACATATAATCTGTTCAATATTTATTGAATCATGTGTGAATATCAATTGTCAATTTCTAGTAACTTGCAGACATCAAGAGATAAAAGTTTTTGAGTCGAGCCGTCGGCGAAAATGGTTACGAGGCGCATGAAGGGGAAATGAGTTCGGACGTAGTAAACCCTGTCAGCGCCGTGTATATAGAATCCTATACGCGATCCTTTAACCATTGAAATTACTGGATTTTTCTTTGCAGTATTATAAATATATATATATTCAGCGCTTTGATTCTTATGTTGTGGAAGTCAGACGATTTTAAGAGATCCCACATAGTCTGGCAGATTCTTGTCATTTTTGACATCACACTGCACAAGTGTGTGATGAACAGCACGTCTGTTTCTCCGTATCAAACCAGATGTTGTCTGAATTGAATATTACAATGACAGCAGACGACACTGTCTTCTTTACAGAATCTTATTTAGCATTGTATCATATCACCCTGTGTGTTTATATTGGCTATACATATGAAGTACCCGAAGCATCTACTAAAACAAATACAGGATAATTGATACCCCTAGCGTTGTCATGACGATATCGAGAGGTAGGACGAGAATGACCTTCACTTGTGTCTGTTTCCACAATACAATGTCTTGTGCTGTGACGTACAATGTGACCTTGACTTTTGTTCTAAGGACAATAAGTTGATTCTCACAAGTTGATTGGCTGAAGGAAAGAAAACCTGTGCATCAGCACAGGTACTAGATGTCGGTGACATGTCATAGCAGAAAAAGGACAGAAATTTTTTCATAATACAAGTTGAGGACGAGTATTTTTGGTGAAATGACATTACAGTAAAACCTCAATAATAAGACCACCAGTGGACCCCTTGAAAACTAGTGTTCTTATTGAGGTGGACTTAATATTGAGGCTGAATGAAGAGCGAAACAGTGAAAATGGACGTGAAAATTGTGTTCTTAATTTTGAGGTGGTTCTATTACATGTATTGAGGTGGTCTTTAAGTGAGGTTTTACTGTATATTTCTCATACTCGATCTAGAGGCATAAACTTTGAGTAACTGTGAGTCTCAGTCACACTGTAAGTATCAAACTTGAAGTTTTTTTACGAGGCTATTATAAATTTGCAGAATAACCTTCATTAAGTAGCTCTAAGTGGCTGGTAGGTAGTACTGGTATTCTATTAAGTAGAAATTAATGTGTTGTAAACAGAATTATCAACAACAACACAATTAGTGCCAACATGAATATAGATCAATGTTTTCAGTGTCCCTGACCAGCAACAACAACAGCATTCGACAATGCCCTACTGATCACTTGGCAACTCTAAGCACGAAATGTTTCATGGATTTTGTCTTTTCAGCAATTTTATCGGTAGATCTATATTAAATAAGAAAAGCTGATAATACGGTCTCCCAGAAGTACATAGCAAATCAGATTGTCTGAACAAGTCCTATAACTGATAGATATATTTTACTGACTCGTACCAGGTAATGGAAAAATGAACACAATTATCTAAATCGGAGACATCTTTCTCTAACAGGCAAAACCAAATCTCCTTGAATCCACATGGTCGGAAACATGCTTTTAACCGACTTGTGTCATGTAATGGGAAAATGTATACAGCTATACAAAAGAGGGACCAAGTTGTTACAGGAAACACAACATACATGAGACAATGCCTCCCCGTGCAAATCCCAGGGAAACATTAGGGCCGAGGAGGTGCAATTGTTACAGCATGTATGGGAATAAGGGAGTAATGAGTGGTCTGGTCAACAATGAAAAACAACCTTTGAGAAGTTAGGTGGGAAAACGAGAGGGAAACTAGAATGCGTCCATAGGACACAGATGCTCCCACTTATAGCCTTTGTCACAAAAGCAAATGCTATTATTACACAGGTATGTGAACATTTCTGTCAAGTCTTATAACTCTGGCTCATATACTTTTGGAGATATGTGCGACACAATATTGCATACTCTGTAGGCTATATTTTAACTAAGTCAATGGCCATAACTTTGCAATTCCTGGGCACAGTCAAACATGAAAGCCCAGGTGCACAACTTCACATGCTGGTGAACATTCCTGTAAAGTTTAATGACTCCGGCTCATATTGTAGAGATATGAGTGACACAAAATTTTGTGACCGACGGACGGACAAGGGCAAATCTATATGCCCCCTTTTCAGAGTGGGGGCATAAAAACCCCACTTGCATAACTTCACATGCTGGTTTACATTACTGTAATGTTTTGTGAATCTGGCTTATATGCTTTTGGAGATATGTGCGACACAATATTTTGTGACAGACGGCAGGACTGACAGGTGGATAGACAAGGGCAAATCTACATGCCCTCTCCCCTCTTACAGAGTGGAGGCATAAAACTGAGAACATATATCACAAGGACAGACAGGTGGATGGACAAGGGAAAATCTACATGCTCTCTCCCCTCTTACAGAGTGGAGGCATAAAAATGAGAACATTTATCACAAGGACGGACAGGTGGATGGACAAGGGCAAATCTACATGCCCCCTCCCCTCTTACAGAGTGGAGGCATAAAAATGAGAACATTTATCACAAGGATGGACAGGTGGATGGACAAGGGTAAATCTACAACACCCTTCCCTCTTACAGAGTGAGAAAATTTGGAATGAAGAATTTATCACAAGGACGGACAGGTGGATGGACAAGGGCAAATCTACATGCCCTCTCCCCTCTTACAGAGTGGAGGCATAAAAATGAGAACATTTATCACAAGGATGGACAGGTGGATGGACAAGGGTAAATCTACAACACCCCTCCCTCTTACAGAGTGAGAAAATTTGGAATGAAGAATTTATCACAAGGACGGACAGGTGGATGGACAAGGGTAAGTCTACATGCCCTCTCCCCTCTTACAGAGTGGAGGCATAAAAATGAGTACAGTTATCACAAGGACGGACAGGTGGATGGACAAGGGCAAATCTACATGCCCCTCCCCTCTTACAGAGTGGAGGCATAAAACTGAGAACATATATCACAAGGACGGACAGGTGGATGGACAAGGGTAAGTCTACATGCCCTCTCCCCTCTTACAGAGTGGAGGCATAAAACTGAGAACATATATCACAAGGACAGACAGGTGGATGGACAAGGGAAAATCTACATGCTCTCTCCCCTCTTACAGAGTGGAGGCATAAAACTGAGAACATATATCACAAGGATGGACAGGTGGATGGACAAGGGCAAATCTACATGCCCTCTCCCCTCTTACAGAGTGGAGGCATAAAATGAGAACATTTATCACAAGGACGGACAGGTGGATGGACAAGGGTAAGTCTACAACACCCCTCCCTCTTACAGAGTGGAGGCATAAAATGAGAACATTTATCACAAGGACGGACAGTAGGATGGACAAGGGTAAGTCTACAACACCCTTCCCTCTTACAGAGTGAGAAAATTTGGAATGAAGAATTTATCACAAGGACGGACAGGTGGATGGACAAGGGTAAGTCTACAACACCCTTCCCTCTTACAGAGTGAGAAAATTTGGAATGAAGAATTTATCACAAGGACGGACAGTTGGATGGACAAGGGCAAATCTACATGCCCTCTCCCCTCTTACAGAGTGGAGGCATAAAAATGAGAACATTTATCACAAGGATGGACAGGTGGATGGGCAAGGGTAAATCTACAACACCCCTCCCTCTTACAGAGTGAGAAAATTTGGAATGAAGAATTTATCACAAGGACGGACAGTTGGATGGACAAGGGCAAATCTACATGCCCTCTCCCCTCTTACAGAGTGGAGGCATAAAATGAGAACATTTATCACAAGGACGGACAGGTGGATGGACAAGGGTAAGTCTACAACACCCCTCCCTCTTACAGAGTGAGAAAATTTATCATTTGGAATGAAGACACTGAAATTTTTTTAACAGGTTTTAATGTAAGTTTATTCATCAAATTTCAATGCATACTACAACAAGATAACAAATAAGAGAGTAAACATGTATGTGATATTCTCTAATAGTTGTGATAATATGTCCAAACCAGGAGTGCAAGGAATTCTCAGCTGAAAATGTTCTAAACGTGAAATAAATTTAGAAGATATTCCTATACACACTGTACTATAAGGTGAATTAATCAAACTTAATCCAACAGTTTTGCATTAACCATCTTTTTCAAACAAAACTAACTTGTAGTTTGTAAAAAAAATAATTTACTCTAAACAAAACAAAATCAAACCATGTAATCCACCACACACACAAATCAATATGATTTGGGTTTCAAATAAGATTCTTAGTATACATGTAGTAGTATATTTAAAAAGAAAATGTATGCACCAAACACTAAAAATCTTAAAATAACAGATTTAATCAGCACTAAAATAGGTAAAGAAAAAAACATGAGCACATATTAAGTATACCAGTTTATAGCAGATCTGACTCAGATTTTTTTTTATTAATCCAGTGGAAATCAAGGTTTTTATAGCATGTGTTGACCAAGCATATAGCACTTATATGAAGCAAGAAATCGACATACAAATGTAATATTATAAACAATTGTAATAACAATACAGACAGCACCAGGCAATCAAAATATGTTGAGTAGTTTCATTGAATAACTTGTTAAAAGTTCTGATTACAGTACATAGACACAGTGTGAGTATGGTGCAGTGGTTTGTCAGTAACAAAAACAATACTGATACTCATATAATGAGACTATTTAAAGATTTTGACCTTCAACAAATACTCATTAAGAGAGAACAATTGCATCAGAAATTTGATGTAGCTAGTTTTTGGTGTTCACACAACTCATATTATTATTATGGACAATAAATAACTCGGACAAGAGAGAATATTCCAACTGGTAGCTTCATGGACAAAATCATTCCATTTTAACCTAAACAAAATAATGGTACTGTCCCCCCTATTACGGCATCCAATTTTGCGGACTATGCATAAACAAGCACTGCATTACTATCTCAAGTTATATGTTACAGACAAAAGAACAATTTGTACAAAACAGAGGAAAGTCAAATATAAATAGAAATCCCCAACACATGGTTCTCTTCTCTATAACTTTTGCAATCTTAAAAATATATTCTTTTCTAAAAGGAATTATAAACAATCCAAATTTTCTACATATCACAGTGCTAAACTATTATTCACAATTCCAAACGAAAGTTTAATAATTGGAGGCAACTGACTGAGAAACATTACTTTCATTTAAGAGAAAACACAGATTTAAAGAAAGCCGACCTTGTTAGGTTGTTTTTCCTAATTCAAGTACAGAAAATTAATTCTAAAGTCCCAATGACACACCGCAGTGAATAATAGTGAGCACGAGTACACTAATATTTTCTGATAAAATACATTAGTTTCTTTCTTTTCTAACAGATTTATGATTGTTTTTGGGAAAAATAATAGACATCACACTTTTGAAGTAAATGTAAGCTGATCCATATCCCGTGATGCAAACTTACAATTTGGGATTTCAAAACAATACCCTTTATGCCTTCTACAATATAAATAATTGCAAAAAAATAATTACAATTAGCTTGTACAGTTGTGCTGTTATAATCCATGAACGCTTTTACAATAAATGGATGAAAAATACTTCAAAGCACATTCACCACTAGTGTCACTGTACAAGAAGCTAGTTTTTGTATTTTTCTCATTGAAAAGTATTTATTTTGTAACAGCATGCATTGCTGATGCGAGATAATCCACATTGGAAGATGAAAGACCGGCCACTGATATTCTGCCATCTTTTGTAAGGTAAACAGAAAAGTCCTTGGTCAATTTCTCCACCTGAAAAATCAGTTTAAATATAACATATGAAACAAGAACAGGGCCAATCAGCTAAACAGAGGTTTCCCTTTACAAAGTACAGAGACTTCTGCCATCACACACAGGTGAACATAATATTGTTAAACTGAAATCCAATAAATTGTTATGTTTATCTTTTGATATATTTTTGACTATGTAAGCAGAATAAGAACAGTATGTTATACCATAAAATAAAGTAGAGCAATAACAAGAAAAAATTAGCAGTTCCAATAGCTGTGCAACTATAAGATAATGAGTGTACACTTTGATTAGAATAATGCTTTAGGAATAAAAATGTTGTCTGACTACTAAACCGAATATTTGTAAGGCAGTACCAAATAAAACAACTGAGAAAATAGAACTGAACTTCAGTTATTGCAGTCAAAGTTACAGTGAGGGGTACTGAGCATATTGATAACAATCAGCTCTTACCATCAAACCTCTGATTCATAATCAAATCTCAAAGAAAATGGACACAAAGAATACTAAACACTCAGCAAGCAACACTTGTCATATCTGACACTAGAATCTCCAAACATAGACACAGCAGATTACATTTTGACATCTGAGTGATGAGTGCCTAGTGGTATCATTTATATACAGCTGTTCAGTCTGTATCACTCATGTCTCAAGGAAATGAATAACAAGACACAACAGTGCAAAGAAGTTACATCACTGTAACAGACCAATGAATAAAGTGATGGGTATAAAGACTATAAATGTACCTGATTTGGCTTGAGTCCTGTGAAACAGAACATGCCGATCTGGTCAGTAATGTGTTGCCAATCAAGAGAAGATCCTTCCCTCTTCAAACCGTCCTGGAGTCGAGTTCTCATATCAATAATACGATCAGCCATTGCCTTTACTTCAGTCAACCTTAAGAGACATAATTCTGTTACTATTTGTAAATTGTCCCAATTACATCTGTTTTAAATTCAGTACGAAGCATTTTACCCAGTATAAAATGGTATAGTGGTTGACAGGTAGAGCGTCATAATAGTCAAGTTTGGCAGTTTCCGATTATCAGAAAAGAAGCAACCCACTCCTGATCTGAATTTCTGTTTCTGAGGTTCTGGACGCACACTGAGCAGGGTTTGACCACGAATTGCACAATCCATGCATTAGACTTGAATACTGGGTTTAGTAATGCAGGAAGTAGTCAACAGGAGTGATTAGTGTAAGTTGTAAGAACTGAAGTCACAATCCACATAAAATTGATAATATGAATATGAAAACTACAAAATTGTACCATTTTTAAAACGTAAAATACAATGCAATGGTATTTATGTTTTGAACTTCAGTTAAACACAGACAGTAAACCGCACACTGTTCTATGGGCTGATTGAATGCACCATGAATAAAAAGAGAAATATGCAAATATGGAAGTATATTATAAAATATTACCATAAACTTCTCAGATCTGGTGTTGTAAGTACTTTAGATACAATATGAGCTCCATGAATTGGTGGATTTGAGTACATAGGTCGGATAAGAATCTTAATCTGTGACATTACTCGAGCTTGCTCGTCCTTGTCTGAACATACAATCGTGAAAGCTCCAGCTCTTTCACCTGAAATAAAAACATGTGTACAATATTAGTCAAAATATTCCCCAATCTGAAAGATACATATTTTTCCACTATTCTGTTTCAAATTCTCCTCTTGTATATATGAACAAGGGAGGTACAAAACACATAATATATGAACAAGGGAGGTACAAAACACATAATATATGAAAAAGGGAGGTACAAAACACATAATATATGAAAAAGGGAGGTACAAAACACATAATATATGAACAGGGGAGGTACAAAACACATAATATATGAACAAGGGAGGTACAAAACACATAATATATGAAAAAGGGAGGTACAAAACACATAATATATGAACAGGGGAGGTACAAAACACAATATATGAACAAGGGAGGTACAAAACACATAATATATGAAAAAGGGAGGTACAAAACACATAATATATGAACAGGGGAGGTACAAAACACATAATATATGAACAAGGGAGGTACAAAACACATAATATATGAACAAGGGAGGTACAAAACACATAATATATGAACAAGGGAGGTACAAAACACATAATATATGAACAAGGGAGGTACAAAACACATAATATATGAACAGGGGAGGTACAAAACACATAATATATGAAAAAGGGAGGTACAAAACACATAATATATGAACAAGGGAGGTACAAAACACATAATATATGAAAAAGGGAGGTACAAAACACATAATATATGAACAAGGGAGGTACAAAACACATAATATATGAACAAGGGAGGTACAAAACACATAATATATGAACAAGGGAGGTACAAAACACATAATATATGAACAAGGGAGGTACAAAACATATAATATATGAACAAGGGAGGTACAAAACACATAATATATGAACAAGGGAGGTACAAAACACATAATATATGAAAAAGGGAGGTACAAAACACATAATATATGAACAGGGGAGGTACAAAACACATAATATATGAACAAGGGAGGTACAAAACACATAATATATGAACAAGGGAGGTACAAAACACATAATATATGAACAAGGGAGGTACAAAACACATAATATATGAACAAGGGAGGTACAAAACACATAATATATGAACAAGGGAGGTACAAAACATATAATATATGAACAAGGGAGGTACAAAACACATAATATATGAACAAGGGAGGTACAAAACACATAATATATGAAAAAGGGAGGTACAAAACACATAATATATGAACAGGGGAGGTACAAAACACATAATATATGAACAAGGGAGGTACAAAACACATAATATATGAACAAGGGAGGTACAAAACACATAATATATGAACAAGGGAGGTACAAAACACATAATATATGAACAGGGGAGGTACAAAACACATAATATATGAACAAGGGAGGTACAAAACACACAATATATGAACAGGGGAGGTACAAAACACATAATATATGAACAAGGGAGGTACAAAACACATAATATATGAAAAAGGGAGGTACAAAACACATAATATATGAACAGGGGAGGTACAAAACACATAATATATGAACAAGGGAGGTACAAAACACATAATATATGAACAAGGGAGGTACAAAACACATAATATATGAACAAGGGAGGTACAAAACACATAATATATGAACAAGGGAGGTACAAAACACATAATATATGAACAAGGGAGGTACAAAACACATAATATATGAAAAAGGGAGGTACAAAACACATAATATATGAACAGGGGAGGTACAAAACACATAATATATGAACAAGGGAGGTACAAAACACATAATATATGAACAAGGGAGGTACAAAACAGACATTAACGATACAGCTGGATGTGTGATTACAATTTAAGGACAGATTCATTCCTACAAGTTCTGTCTATCTCTTCTGAGTTGCATTAAACTCTGTATATACTGTATTGTCGTCTAAAATCTTTACGTCTGAACAATTGTAAGCACGTCTATTTATTTACTGTTAATTTATGAAGATTACAATAACACAAGTGTGTTGAAGCAAAATACAGTCGGACCTTGTTCATTCCAATTTATTGGGTCATTTCAAATAGAACATGGTTTCAAAATGCCCATTTCAATTCAACATGCCTAAGAAGAAACATCGGGACCTGATATTTATTTTTGAGTATAGAAGGTTGTCGGATAAATGAGGTCCAAGTGTACATTTATGTGGTGATCATTGCTCCGTCCACAGGTTATAATCATGCCTACTCAGGAAGATGCCAGTATTGGTTTGAACCGCACAGCCAACATGGGTGTCCATCAAATAAGCATAAAATGCTTTCATGAAGTCAATTTATGCTTTCAACTGAGCGATAAATGCTTTCATCTGGTTAAAAGATGTTAAACATCTGGTAAATAAATGCTTTGATCAGGTCAATAAATCCTTTCATCTGAACGATAAACGCTTTCATCTGGTCAACAGATAAATAAATGCTTTGATCAGGTCAATAAATGCTTTTAACTGAACAATAAATGCTTCCATCAGGTCAAGAGATGGTTTAATCTAGTAAATAAATGCTTTAATCTGGGGGGGCAAATAGCAAATATTAACGACTTGGTTCTTCCACTCGCAAACCACTGTATTCATCGCAAAAATGTCCGACATACATGTTATCATAATAACGTTAAGTGTTAAAAGTAAATAATAACGAATAACAGATGTATTAATCTGGGCCCATATTCATAAAGCTCCTAAGGAGAAAATTTCCCTTTGTTTTATAAATTTACCTTTTATGGAATTTTCCTTAAATATTGGAACAATGTTTTATTCTAATGAGATTTATAAAGATAAGGAATTTCCTTACCTAAAATCTTAGGAGCTTTATGAATAAGGGCCCTGGTCAATAAATCCTTTCATCAAGTGAATAAATTGTTTCATCAGTTCAATAAGAATATCTTTATCTTACCATAAAGTCCCATGTTCTTGGCGAAAGACTGAGCCAGACAAAGTTGATGACCATCTTCAATAAACAATCTTAGCGCATAAGCATCTTTATCAATATCACCACTAGCAAAACCTTGATAGGCCATATCAAAGTATGGGTAAAGCTTTCTCTTTTTTATCATGGCACTCATTTCTCGCCATTCTTCTGGCTAGAAGTATAAAAACAGAAGTCGATTAGAAAGGAGTAATTTTTTCAAAACGAATATTCATTACAGCTTCATTTGATTACAAGAGAACAAAAAAAGCCGAAATATTTTCTGACTGTTGAGCTTAAGTATTCAAATTTGTCTTCCTATAATGATATTTGCAAACAAACTTTGTCCAAAGCTCTTTGGAAACTGCATTTCATTTTTACAAGAAAGGAACTTAAACAAAAATATACAAAATTTAAACAAGAGATGTTTGTAAAACATTATGCCCCCTCATGGTTTCTTGTCAGAGTTATATTTTGTACAATTGCATAAGCAAGTTCAAAGTATGCTGCACAAATATACATGCTGGAAATGTTTAGTGGTAAAAATTGTAAAAAGGGTTTCTTGCATGTATAGTTTAATAAGTGCCATATTGGAAACAGTAACAGTAACATCAGGTTGTTTGTTAACTGTAGGTAATGAAAGAGCTGATCTCATGTATGTGATGAACTGACCTTAAATTTATATAGATAGTCATGTACAATAGAAGTCCATAATTGTGTCATACTGAACATTCCAATTAATGAGAGGTGTTTTATAGACAATTGACCCTTCAACCCTTTTCACCCCTTGACCCAAAAATCATTAGGGCTCCTCAGCTACCAAAACTGAATGTGGAGTAAGTTTGAGGATGATAGGTCAAGGGGTTCTTCAGTTATTGATCGAAAACAGTTTATGTACAACTGACCCCTGTGACCTTGACCTTTGAGTTTGTTACCCCAAAATCAACAGGGTTCCTCTGCTACCCAAGATGAATGTGTGGACTAAGTCTGACGATCAAATGTCAAGAGGTTCTTCAGTTACTGATCGGAAACAGTTTATGACCAATTGATCCCTGTGACCTTGACCTTTGAGGCTGTGACCCCAAAATCAATAGGGTTCCTCTGCTACCCAAGATGAATGTGTGGACCAAGTCTGAGGATCAAACGTCAAGGGGTTCATCAGTCATTGATCGGAAACAGTTTATGACCAATTGATCCTTGTGACCTTTGAGGCTGTGACCCCAAAATAAATAGTGTTCCTCTGCTACTCTAGATGAATGTATGGACTATACTAAAGATGAAAGGTCAGGGGGTTCTTGAGTTACTGATAGGAAACAGTTTGAAAACAATTGACCTCTGTGACCTTGACCTTTGAGCCTGTGACCAAAATCAATAGGGTTCCTCTGCTACCTTAGATGAATGTATGGACCAAGTCTGAGGATGATAGGTCAAGGGGTTCTTGAGTTATTGATCGGAAACGAAAAGGTTACGGACCAACCGACCGACATGTACAAACCAATATGCCCTCTCTTCTTCGAAGGGGGGCATAATTAACAAAGTTAAGACAAATCTGAACAATTACTAAACAAAGCAAGAGTTACCTACCTTAGGATCAACTCCTGTAGGATTGTGAGCACAGGCATGCAACAAAATGGCAGATCCCTTAGGAATTTTCTGCAAATAAATACCAACATGTAGACAAGTATCAAGATGCTTTAATCATTTAGTTAGTACAAACTCATTTCAGTAATTGAAACAATATTGCCAGTCACCTGATTATCAGTCATCAATAATAAATATATAGCTAAATACTGGCCGTAATGATCATCTTGGCATGTATTTTCTAATTTTGAATTGTACAATATTAATCATATTATGACATTGTATATTTATTTTTTCAGCTAATTCTTTCTTTAACCCCCTCCCCCCTAACATATTCATTAACTTCTAATATATATATTCTCATACATTGGTTAAACTTTTGAAATTGAGAATGTTGGGAGAATTTAACATCAATTAATGCATTTTCAAACTTCACAAAATACATCCCGGCTTTACCAGACGAAAACATTACCTCTATTGTTTATTGTATAAAAGTTTCCAATTTTTACCAGACCTAAATAATTTATATCAAACAATTAAGGCAGACATATACTTTTGGAAAATTGTGACTTAACAGAAAAAAAAATAATTTAGACATACATTAATATCCTCCATTGCTCCAGCAAAATCAAACCCACAGGTTTTGGGATCATAATATCTGTAAGTTTTTGTTGTTATACCAGCGTCCCTGAAAATATACCAGTGTGATAATGTATCATACAGTAGCTGTGAAATTTGAACTTGGTACGCCCATATGAAACCACATTTAAAGACGATTTCGGTAGTTTTTACTGCGCAACTTTAATGCGCAGAATACTCTTCAAAAATGACGTAGTGGAATAGTAATTAGGACAATCACAATGTTATGACGGTATCGAGAAAACGTGACATAAACTTCCATTCAAATTGACAAGTAAACTCACTCTATTGGATCAGAATTAACGTTTTTTAATTCATTTTTGATAGTGTAGGACGGGTGTTGATAAACTTATCGTAACATCAATTCGATAGTTTCGTGAGACCATACGGAAACAATATACTTGCGATTAAGTCGCCTGATTGTCAGTAGTGATCTCCCCTGAGCAATTTCACCTTGGATACGATTACCGGGGATAAAAATGTTTATTTCGCCATATTTCGTGTATGTCAACACAAGGACTACATACGACAGTATCAACAAACATCATTTTGTAAGTAATCTTTTGTTTAAACTTTTTTAATTCGTCTGATTTATGAAATATATGTGTTTCGGATGCAAATTAAACCTGAAGTGCATTGATCGCAATGTTTAAGTGTTTGTTTAAGTTAGATACCAACTTGATGACCGCCTTAAATTTGAATTTGTTTTGAAGTGTACTCAATGGGGAACCATTCTGTTCACAATATCTCTGATTTCTGATTCTGAATCCATTGAGCTGCAGAATGCTGAACGTTTGTATTTCCCCCATTATTTACCGACTACAAGACTGGTGTCAGTGTTGACGGTCTGCTTAATATAGAAAGTAGCGATAGTATAAGTGATTCAGAGTATTATTCTATATCTGAGTCAAGTTCTGATATTGAAAAGCAGGTATCAATTGGTGTAGATGCTAGGGCAGCTGACAACATGAAGCGCAACTGCATAGCAAAGTTTATGAATGATACCTGTGGTTGCAAACAATTATGGCAAGCCATGTAGTGAAATATCACCTCTATATAAAGTGCCAGTTATTTCTGACTTCCATGACACCTTCTTTCTGAGCACATTAACTTCCGATTCCTATCCTTTAATGCAAGGCATGAAGCGGATAGGCAAACGATAACCTTTATCATTTAACTTTCTTATGGCTTACTGGGAATTGAACCCTCACCCTCTCATTCCAAAGGTAGATGCTTAACATAAGGCCATGGTGTCTATGCATAATATAATTATTTGTTTCAGGTATTACAACCAGGTTGGTATTATCACTGAACCTGATTTAGCCTGTTAATTATAATACTAATATTGAAAAAATTACACTTCAATGAAATAACTTTATTCAGTCCATACACACTTGTAAGTAAGTAATGAGTATGTTCTTTCTTACAAAAGTTATAATCTGTTCAATTTTTTTTTAAATGTTGAATATTTGTTGTATTTGAAACCAAGTGCTTTTATTTTTTTCTTTGTTTTCTGTCAGGTACACTTTAACAATACATGTGATCAGAACAAATACACCATATTATGGTATGAACTATGGCGAATTTCTAACAGGTATAAATGTATATTACTTTTGTATACCAGTATATTGTCAATCTATTCATTAAGTAGTGTGTTTCGTGATCAATTCATCTTAATCACATATGCTAGATATGATACTTTGGATGTCATTACTAAATATTGCTTTTATACAAGTACATTGTATTGCAGTTTAAAAAAAATGGATGATTTACATGGACATATCAACTGTTTTTAAATTAAAGGGCTCCACACAACATTTGAGATGTAAACCATGGTTGTTGGACACACAAAGTTTGCTCTACATTGGCACTTTGGTCTTTGGAAAATTAAGCAGAGGGATTCTGCTGCAGAATCGATTCAAAGAGTTGCTGCGACTTTTTTAATGCCGGGAAACCAAGAGTGGAACCCTACAAAGAATGCTTTATGTCTGACAGAAAGAAATTCCGGTTACTTAAGTGCTCTCCGGTTGATGTAACATGATTCAAGTTATTCCTAAAGGCTTGGACCCAGACAGGCAATATAAGGGAGTTTGTTCGATCTGAAGATGATTCTTGGATTTATGATTTATCTAGAATATACATTGTCAACATGTTTTAAAAGTTGTTTAGAACTTTCATACCAGTATTGTTGTGTAATAGTTCATAACTATATATATATTAAACATAAAATTAAAACAAAGTGCCCTTGCACAAACTTAGCTTAAGTCTAAACATGAATGTATAGGGTTGTTATAATATTGTTGTTTGTGCATTTCATGAATTAAAATTATTATGATTGAGACATTGTTGTGTCAAGCTTGAGGATTGTATACTATTTAACTGTTTGTTGGAAAATAAGTGACTGCCCATCATTTATTGAAATTTCATTCAAAACTTAATGCAAGTCACAGTTTTTATGTTGAAATTTGTTAACTTTGGTGTTTTTCTCATGCAAACCTTATTCATAAATCAGTAATTCTTTCTGAAGAGATATAATATTTATATTGTAGATGCACCTTTACAACATGCCTATTGTTTTTCTGTGAATGCTCACTTCTTAATGTTATAGTTGCTTAGCTACAAAAGAAAACAGATGTGTGCTGGTTAGTGTTTTCTGTGAATGTTATTGTAATTCATTTACATATATGCATAAGACACTTCAGTTAGTATGATATTACACAATATGCCTGTGCTTTCTTAATGCAATCATTTATAAGCAAAAAGGAATTGTGTGAAAACTAGCAAGTAGAATTGTTTGTTCAGTTGTAGCCTTGATTTCATTTCTGCAGAAAACACCTAAAATATACTCTTCAAGAGGTTTATAAACTATATAGCCTGATTTTAGAAGGTTCTTGACTTGATTTGCCATGCTGTTTCAAGCAAATATAGGTCTATGGCAAATTTTGTCAAAATTTTATTTTATCTGGGTTGTTAAGCAACCACAAAAACATCAGTAGTTATTTTACAGTTAAATGTCAATAATAACAGTTGGTATACAAATAAACTCCTATGAAGTTATATATGTTTTGTTTATTGTTTAAATGTGCTTTTTATATCCTAATGTATACTAGATTTGGAATGGAAATAGTCGGATTTTGCAGGAAATCAATGTTATTCAGTAATAACAAAATAGTCATAACTCTGTAAATATTCAAGATATCAACTTGAAATTTTCAGTATCTAAATATATAATATCTATTATATGTATGTTTGTGTAATTGGAGAATTATTGTCTATTTATATACATCTAGATAGGCATTAGTCATGGTCACAGTTTTTATCAAGCATGTAGTTTTGTAACTTCTTAAAGTAGACATTTTATGCCAAAACTGCAAGGCTAACTATACATGGTATTTGTACCATGCAGATATTATTCTGCTTTTAGCACGTAAACATGTAATTTTTCTATGAAAACAGGAGTGCAATCAGTAAAAACTGTTTTATAGGTATGAAATATTGAATAATTGTATTTTGATATGCATATTATGATGCCTGAAAATACATAATTGTATATTCAATGAAAATGATTCAAAACGGAATAAATTTGGTTTCCATGGCAACATAGATCTTAAACAGATAGAAGAAAGTTTTGTGCTCTAGAACATTGAACATACAATTGAAATGGATTTGATTTATGCAACAACTAAAAAGAAATAACTTTATATCAAATAAATCAGAAAAGTAGCATTTTATATGGGTTTCGTTTTGGGGTTGCCATGGTGATGTATTGAAATATATCTTATATTTGTCTTTTCTTTTTTGATGTTTGTTCTTCATGCTTTTATTAAACACTTATTTCATCAAACTATTTCAAGTGCAATGATTGACCCTTCGTGAACTAGCCATTTCAATGTCTTCATCATATTTCAATAGATTTGGTAAAAATGACCACAATTACAGATTGAAAGTAAAGGTCAAGGACACCAGATATTTAATTTCATATAAACAATTCCAATTTGACAATAACTTTGATGTATGCATTGACCTTCAACGTATCTGCATGTTAAAATGTGTTTGGGGGAAAAGTAGGATGATTATAATGTTGTCTAATCAATGAATTTGCTTGATTTTTACTTGGCACAGGGTTCATACAATGCCAGTGTGCAAAAAAAGTAACACGGTGACCCCATGATTTTTTTATTGCAAAATGTTACACAGGTAGAAACCTAAAAAATATATCAAAAAAAAAAAAAATTATGATAGGAATTTTCTGATAATTCTAAAAATGTGTTGAAAACTGTATTTTTGTAGCCCAAATCAGACTAATCTTTGCCGCATGCAAATGTCAATAAATGTTTTTAATTTCTGATAATATCTTTCTTTAATATATTAATCATGCTAAATTATTAGAACAACCCTATTACCAATAATTAGAAAGGAAAATGTTGCTGTAAAAGTAATAAATGGTTGTGATATTTGAGTATAAATTGAATCCTGTGATGTGCAAATTTTAACATAGAGAACCAAAAAAACATTGATACACATAGTCAAAACGTGAGCTTTTATCTTAAAAACGAGCACGGTGACCCCATTTTGTCTTTTTTTTATGAAAGGAAAAAACTAAAGAAATTGTCTTTAACAAGTGTTTATTTGCTATGTCCCAACCATACTTTTGAGGCGCTTTAGCGTCTCATTGCTATCATCATCAACCGGATGGTATACTTGAAGTACCAAGTATAATGGCTGATTTATCAGGGATATATCAATTGCGGGAGTCTTGATATAAACGGCTTTTCGGGATTATTTGTGTCATTTTTAGCAAATGAGTTTACCTGAAAAGTCGTGTATTAATTTTTAATACCATAATTGAAAAGGTGCAGTCTTGTCTTAGAATGTCTTCCAAATCCTTCAGTCCTTTGATTTATTCAGGGTAGTTAATCATTTTTTTAATTGAGTTTTTTCGAATAATTTGTTAACTATACGGGTAGATTTCCATAGAGGATCTTACATGTTTGGTAATTTTTCATTGAATTTAAATCAATAAAAATGAGACAAAATGTCAATTTTGTGTCAAAATACTACCTTGACCTTCAATATGCAATATGAAAGTACGGCATTTGTAAGTTGGTCAATGGTAAACAAAAGCTGACACAACAAAAAATAGTTCAGACAATTTTGTTTATATTTTTTAACCACTTGATACCAGTTCAAATAATTATATGATCTCAGATCATATTCATATTAAATAGACAATAATTTTCAATGAAATAAAATGTCATACCTTGAACAAAATAAATATATTAACAATGTCAGTATCATTTGAGCACTTTTACGTCACGCTAGTTTTGTTGCGACGTGCATGCAGGTGCTTTGTTATTTCACTAGTGAATTATCGAAAATACTACATGGGTGTTATTACTACTCGACATCTTATGTTAATGTTATCTGGGTTTATTTTGGCTATTTTATGAAGATGACCGTAACCCTTCAAATTGGGATTTTTTGTGCTTTATCTTCGAAATTGAGAAAACAGTCTAGAAATTACAGCAAAATTTTAGGAATAAAATTAAAAGATGTAGTCATGAGGCCTGGATAAAGTGATTAATTAATCAATAATTGCTACATATAAACTGCCTGTTGGAGAAAAGCCTCTAACTTTGTTAATGTTTGATTTAATTGAACCAAACCTTTTCTTCAGGTTAAAGGCAAACTTTTTTTATTAAGTGGTTCACGGGAAATTAAAAAAAAAAATTAGTCACGGGGGGGGGGGGGCGAAATATAAATGAAAGTCTTAATTTCTTAGTCGATAAAAAAAAAAAAATGTCGAACAAAATAATTTATTTTGAAAACCGGTATATACTATTATTTTTGCAACATACAAGTGTTTTTGTTTTATAATAAACTAAAAACCTGTTTATTTAACCCTTTACTCCATAGACCTCCAGCCCATTTACCTACTGTATCCTGATAAGGAACTAGTCACATAGCCTACTCTATCTCCATACAGATTATTGGAAATAAATGGTGATTGACACCCGTGTACTTCAACATCAAATAACAGAGTAACTGGACGTATTATGGGAACACCCGTGCGGGTGGCGTCCACGTGTTGTCTGCTCTCTAAGTCAAAGAGTTTTCATCCGATCTTTACCAAACTTGGTGACAATGTGTGTGGGCATAACATCTCGGCCAAGTTCGATAACCAGCCAACTCTGAGCTCTGACTTATGACGGGCATATTTTGTGACAGTTTTCAAACTCTTGTTACATGAATATAAAAGTTGTAGGGATTAAATTTTCTGTATAATGATGTAAATTTTATTATTATGGGTTTTACAATTGTAGAAGATACAGGAATAATAATTTGAGATATACATACACTTGGTGTATTTCTAAAAAAGGTTATGGTTTATTAGGTTTATTCGAGTGCCTAAACACTTAATGTTTTAATCAATTTCTGTGTTCTCATATGAATTGATATTTGGCATTAATTAAAGAACTTTATTGTGGTGTAGTTAATTTGATTAGTAGGTGCCTATTGTTTTGCAATTCATAAAACACGCCCTCAGTAGATTGTTCTACTGGTCACTACTGTAATTGAAAATTGCCCCAAGTTCAGCTGTAAAAACCCCAGGAGATCTTTGTTATGTGTTAATGCATACTGCTTTTTCCTGTTTGATACAATTAGTGCCTATGATAATTGCAGTGATTAGGTTATATCAGTATGTGATCTTAATTTGTAAACTTATTAAATGGGGCTTCAACTGTCTGTCATTAAAAATACTTCTAAGACTTAGCCAGCATCTTCCAACATTTTTAATCTAATTCTTGTTCAGAATTAAATTGATGTCACAACCCTTGCAACACAGACAATAAATACCTGGATATGACCTACTTACAAAAAGTAGTGTTGTGTTTTACCTCAATGTAAAAGCGAACAGATCTGCACGAAATGTTTGAAGTGCTGCGAGTCAAATTTGTCCTTGCAGTCTTCAAAGGCGCCGCGTCTCGACTTGTTATATCGACAGTAGTTGGCATATTGTTTGATGCGACGCATGTAAAACCTTTTCTACACCCAGATTTCAGAGGCACCCCGTCGTCTATTAATTGCCAAGGTCGACCGACGTGGGTCGTGATTTTGTCAATGATGCACATGTTGATATTTTTTAATTGACCTGAAATGCTTTGAGACGGTTGTAATAAACACGACTGGGCGTGGTGCAAAAACTGTAGGCAATTTTTCACATGTCATTGACACAATCA
The DNA here is from genome assembly GCA_032209605.1 of Mactromeris polynyma. Lineage (NCBI taxonomy): Eukaryota > Metazoa > Mollusca > Bivalvia > Venerida > Mactridae > Mactromeris > Mactromeris polynyma. The sequence continues at coordinate 1,433,475 of JASFXZ010000031.1, read as the reverse complement.
AACAGTTTGGCGATGGATTATTCTTTTGTTATGGCGAATTACGGATAAATAATGATAGGTACGAAAATATAATTAGGCATATTGTTACTCGAAATCCGTAATTTTCAATACATTTTGCAAGTGTGCGAGTGTAAATTTCGACCCTCGACATAATGTTGTTTTTTAGTATAAAATATAGTATGATTATATCGATTACCGCTCCTCTCCCCACCCATCCGCGGGCTAATATAAGGGTGCTTTGAATTGGACTTCTTTAAGATTTTTCCTTGAACTCGACCATAAGTCGAGACAGGTTTTCAACGTAATTTCAAGGTCTGTTTTAAGCTGACTTATGGCCGAGTATATACGGTAGTTGTGATGCAATCGTGCTCTGAAAATTTTCGTTAAAAGTGATTGTTTGATCGCCGTTTTTGGAATAACTTTTAACTCTTTGCATGCTACGGCCGGTATATCCCGCCGTACGAATTCCTTTCAACACCACGGCTGGCGGAAATCGCCGCCTGTTGACAGTACATAACTTCTGGAAAGTCCCATGCTATTTTTAGCTCATTAATCATGACCCTCTCTGTGCATGTCTTACATACGGGTATGCTGCCTCGTCTCCGGTTTAACACATGGGTGAAAAATGGCGAACAATTGAAGTTTTTGCTCTTTTTTCATAAATTTTGAACTGGATTTGTGCAGATCAACCGTGACAAATGGCGGCGAACGATTTTGCAGACATACTCATGTCTGACAGCGACGATGATGAATTTCTCGGCTTTGATTTGAATGATTTAGAGGACTTAGAGTTCGTAGAAGTTGATGAAAACATTGAACTTAACGATGAAGAATTGCTAGAAATACATAATGAAATTGAACGGGAAGAAAGGGATCAGACTTTTGAGGCGTATGAATGTAATTGGTTGAGAGTGTTTGACATGATTGCGGTAGGTCCTCGGAATATCCCCGAAGAAAGTCAACCATATGACATATTTACTCGATACTTTGATATTGACATTTTAACTCTTTTAGTTAATCAAACAAATGTATATTATGATGAGTATATATTATCTAAAGGAGGAATTGACAACCTGCCCAGATGCTCCCGAGCTCGATTATGGCGGCCCGTGTCATTACCGGAGATGAAAGTTTTCATAGCTACTTTTCTCTTCATGGGGCTAGTCAGGATGCCCAGCTACGAGATGTACTGGTCAACCAATGACCTAATTATGCTTAAACAGTTATCAAGTTACATGTCGAGAGACTGATTTTGAACATTTTATCTTTCCTTCATGCAACTGACAATTCTCAAGCGCCAAACAGGGAGTCTCCTGATTACGACCCCGGTTACAAAGTCCAAGATATTAGTGACATGCTTATTCAAAGGTGGCAAAACTCCTACAACCTTCATCGTGAAGTAAGTGTAGATGAAACACTAGTGCCATTCAAGGGACGTACTAAGTTGTTACAGTACATACCCAGCAAGCCCCATAAGTGGGGCATAAAAACGTGGACATTGGCAGATTCCAGAACTAGTTATGTGTACAACTGGCAGCTGTACACTGGGCAACTTCCAGAGGATCAGACAGGCAGGGGAGCAACACATAGGATAGTTATGTCTCTGTGCCAACCAGTACTTCAGAAAGGTCATCACTTGTATTGTGATAACTTCTTTACCAGTCCTGCCCTCTTTCACTATCTTGCCGAGCACCAGACAGGCGCTTGTGGGACTCTGCGGGCTAACAGGAGAGGAGTTCCTGCTGCAGTTAGTACATGTATATTTATTTTCATATGCCCTGAACCTAATTTCAATGGTTCAGTTGCCTATAAATGATAAAACTGTAACATTTATGCATCAAAAACATGCATACGTAACTTTGTCCGAAATTGTTTCGTACGAAAACCACTCATCTTCAAAACCGAAAGTAGGCTTATTTTTCAAATGTTTGCTTTATTTTGGTGAAAATATAGCCTATATATTATTAACCAGTATTGTTCTTATCTAGAATAGTTATTCCAAAAGAAAAATAATAGATTTTAATACGTTTTTCGTCATTTTTCAGGTCAAAACAGCAAAACCAGCTAAAGACGATCCACCGTATGTTCAACGAGATGACCGAAGTCTCTTTATTACATGGTGTGACAAAAGAATTGTGCATGTTCTAACAACTGTGCATAATGGTAGTACCTTTACAAAACGAGTGAGGTCACGGTTCCATGATAACTTTGTCAGAGAAGTAGACCATCCAAAAGCAATACAACTATATACGAAATACATGGGTGGGGTAGACTTGGCTGACCAGCAGACTTCTTATTGCGTGTTAATTCATAAGATGCTCAAATGGTGGAAAAAACTATTGATATGCAATCTATTAGAAGTGTCTGTTGCCAATGCTAAGGTTGTGTATAAAGAACTCAATCCTAACAAACAAGTAAAGACGGAAAAATTCAGACTCCAAATCATACCCGGACTTTTTGAGGGTTATGAAAGACCAGATCGTCCATACAAAAGATCCGTGACAAACCCGCCGTCTCGTCTTACTGAAAGACATTTTCCCAGAATCATTCGTCATAAAACCCAAGGGGGAAGGAGGTCAAATCCTGACTGCCAAGTATGCTCAGACAGGGCTGAGAAGAAGAGGCATCAAACTTTTTACATTTGTGCCCAGTGTGAAATTCCTATGTGCCCATATCCGTGCTTTAAACGCTTTCACACTCTTCTAAACTATAAAGCTGTGTGTTCTAAGGAACTACATGAGTAGAATTATAGGTAGACTGAATGTAAATAGTGTTCTGTGACCAATACTGCAATGTTTTGTGCAAATATACCACTGACTTCGATAAATTCTCAAAATTTGTGGTAAAACTTCACAATAAAAGGGTTTTTACCCAAAAACGACAACTCAAATTTTGACAAAAATGTTTCATATATTTTATTCCGTATATATTGAATACATCTATTGTGAAAAAGGCATGTGAAAATGTTCATGTACTAATATTTCTAGCTCAATTACATGTAATAATTCAGCATTGTTTTAATAATTATTTAGTGTCCTATTACATAATATAGGAATGGTTGCTTAGCATGCAAAGAGTTAATATTAACCATATATTTTTTGTGGAAACATCTTACAAGATTGCTCTTTACATTAGGGTAAGTTAAAAATGTGGTACTTATTGTAAAAATTGCGAGTCTGTGAAGAAATTACGCTTCCGCATGTGCAGCGTAAAATCGCTACCTGTGATGTTTTAAATGCTGTTTATGCAAAAACTTTATGTAGTAACCATATATTTTTTGGAGGTTGGCGGCTTGCATAAAAACAAGAAATGGACAATGCCCACAAACCAGGTTTTAAACCTTGTTATTTGTAAATAAGGCTCTATTTGTATAATGAATACATGATGATCTTCAAGGCTGCAAAGGTGCCAGAGGTGATACATGCATATACACACTCACACTTAGATATATTATTAAATATGCAACAACTATACACCAAGTTTGATGACAATACACCCGTGCATAGCAAAGACATTAACCCATTGCCTGATAGATACGCGTTTCTACGCCTTTACCCCTTGCCTGATATATACGCATTTCTACGCGTTTACCCATTGCCTGACCCTGACTTTTAATTTGTAATTAATCTGTTAATTATGTTAATCCGATCGAATAAAGTAGTTTGTAATAAACTTTAATCACTATTAAAAACGATGCAAATAAAAAAAGTATAGCAGTTATTTAAAGATATGTCATAAATTACGTTTAAACTTGATCAGTATCATAATATTTACACTATGAGAGAGAGAAGGTCGTGCATGCTGAATGACTGAAAATATCGCATGACGTAGAGGATTTTCCTAGATTCTCTGGTAAAATTAACTCGTCAAGGGCGTTTATAAAAATAAACAACCAATGAAAATTTGACCATCCATCGATCACGCGGGGATTTCCCATATTACACACATGACATGTGTAGAGATTTTCTCTGAAGCCAACTGTCTACACAGATCGTTTCCTGTGAATATTATGGTGCAATCAAATCCCAAATATACAGTGCGACACGTTGGGTAAGATTATGTAATTGTTGATTGCAATATAGATGCTTATTATTATGCAAATTAGAATAATTGGAGCCTATAGAAACTAACATGCTCATGGATCCGTGCCAAAATGTATTGTTTACATTCAGATCGTGCGAGAATACAGAATTTCAGAAAACATGAAAAAGTCGAACAAATTTGAATGACAATAATTGTCTTAGAATTTTTTAATTGTGGCCCATATTTTTGATAGTGATTCTGATGAGTCTGATTTTTTCTGGCCTCGAGTATGATGATATTGTAACATGAGGCACCTCAGTTACTTATGAATTTGGTCATTTATTTTAATCAATCCTGTAAGGTCGATTAATATTGAGTACGAATCTGTCAGTTACATGCAAATCTGTTGTAAGTCGCGAAAACATATGACATTTGCTTGCACCGCTATAAATGTATGCATAGCCCGATGTTACGTCATAGTTCACTTAATTTGTCTTATTGTCCGTTAAAGATTTCTTTTAATTTAGGCTTGAGCATCACTATACGCCACAATCTGCTTCCGACTCACTGTTATGATTTGTATAGAACGCGCCATCGTCACGAAATTCTGTTCTTGTTCGTTATGGATTATAACCTTTATGAATCATACCGAAGTATTTATCAAAGGACTGTTTGGTCATTTTGTGTACGACTGATGATAATTGTGTTACTTTGTATGTTTTATGTACTTATAATGGTATTCCGTCTGAGTACTAGATTTTGGACGGCGTAGGAAGCCTGTTTACATATCAGACACAATTTTCCGCCTGAAATATGATTGGCTTTATTCTAGGACTTCCAGGAATCGTATATTTCCATTGGATCATTGACATCACCTCATGATATAAGTATTATTACGCATCTGATAGGTATAAAACCCGGGAGAATTTAAAGTCTCTAGCTATTTGGATCTGACCTCACTCGGGAATTTTAGGAACTTTGGGATCTCCGCAACGGAACTGAAACGGATGGAGCTTTTTGGATCTGACCACCTTCGAGAACTTTAGAACATTAGATAGACCTACAGACTTGGGAAATCATAGGACATCGGAATTTAAACGGATCTACGGACTTTAGAACAATATAATTTAGACGGACAGGAAAATGTAACTATCTTTTTGTTTCCTATTGTATTACTGCTTTTTCTAATTTAAACTGTAATCTTGAATTTGATCTTGTGAATTGTCGTATAATAAATTATTCCGTTTGCAATTTAGAACTGTATTGTTGTGATTTGCCTCCGTCTATATCCTGACACAAACTATTAGACGTGTAGGCCCTATACAATAATTACAGACTGATACGTCTTGAGGTGAAGCAGCCCTGTTTGTTATTCCCGTTACAATATTATGCCTGATGTTGAGGTTCCTTTGCTTCATGAGGAATCCTCAGATGATGATACTGATATGCCTAATGATGAGTGGACACAAACGTTCACTGCTCCAAGGGTGTGTTTCATTATGATTTGATACGTTGATTTTTTTAAATAATTACATAAATAACTTGTACATGGACTACAGTTTATAATGTAGTACGACAAGATAGATTTATTTGAATGATTACAGCTGTTGTTGTTGATGTTAAGAGTAGCATAAGAGAATCCAATTGTTGACATATATTAGCAATTTAATTAAAATTTTACTTGTAAAAATTGACTATAACATATATGAATTAATGTAAGTTAAATAAAATTGCTTTTGTATGTATTTGATGGCTTTCAGAATTTGTTATTGTCTCTGCAATGTGTAAAAATAATAATTAGTATCATCAACAAATATGTTCTGTCTTATTTAAAACACTATAGAAGTAATTCTAATTTGAATACATGCATGGTTGTGGTACCACTAGATAGGAAATTCAATTCTCCACAAACTTTACATTGGTTATCAAAGGATTAATTAGTGACTTCATACTGCAATTTTAGTTTAAACCTAGTGGGTATAAATATTACCCTGTTTTCCAATAAACCTGTATTGGTACAGTGTAGTACACTGATATATTATCTATAGTCCTTTCCCAAAACTAGGTAGTCTCCCTTAGTAAATCACCGCTTACTTCCCCTGATTACTTCTTCAGTACTTCCGGGGACTATTAGCGCCGGGTCAATAATGGCGGAGATAGCGAAAATTATCGAAGTGTGCAAGAATGACTCATTTAGTAGTTATAAAGTGGATTAAACTTACCCCAATGCAAAAATCAGCCTTTTAAGATGTTAAATCCTAAATAAAATCATGTGGTTAATATTGAAAGTTATTCCAAAAAAAGCCATCAAACAATCCCATAAGAAATTTTCACGGACCACGATTTCATCATCACTATTTCAAAATAAGTTGGTGATTTTCCACTTCAATTCAGATATTTTCATCAAAGTTTAATTGTATTAATCCATTTCCACGCCAATTAAATAGTTTTAAAGACTGCTGTGAAAAACAATCTGAGTTTAATAATCTTTAAAAAGGTGTAAATATGGACCAAACGAAGGATGTAAATTACGCGAGCAATACGTCATCGTACACAAGTCTATTTTCTGAAAATTTCACCACAGGTACTTATTGTCTGTGTTGCAATTCTTGTTACAACAATTTAATTTTCAACAAGAATAAACATCAAAGATGTTTGAAGTCACTGGCCAAGTCTTTGAAGTAAATATTTTGCAGGACATTTGCAGCCACGTTGTGAATTACAAACTGAGATCAAAGATTGATATGACCACGGACCTGGTATATAGGTCCGTGATATGACATAATCATTGCAATTATCAATGGGATTAATTAAATCAAACAGGAAATAGCAATATGTATTAACACATAATAAAGATCTCCTGGGGTTTTATGACTCTTATGTTTTTACAGCTGACACATGGGGCAATTTAGTGACCAGTAGGACTAATCTTCTGTGTAGGGCGTGGCTTATGAATTGCAAAACAATTAGCATCAACCAATCAGATTAAATGAACCATACGAAATATATATTAATTAATGTCAATTATCATTAGCTGTGATAATAGAGCTACTGAAGGCAATTTTAACATTTAGGAATATTTATTTTATTTACATGTGCCACGGACCTATATACATAGGTACATGTATATAGGTCCGTGCATGTGCCAACATACGCCAATGTAACTGTAACTGTATTAGTAAATCTGCATTTGTGTTTGAGCATAGATTTTGCTTGTATACATTAATTTTATAACAAAATATAAATATTGACTAAAATGATGACTGTAGTATAAACTTTGATTATATATAAATAATTATAATTGCTAATTAATATGTTCTGTTGGGATTATAAACCCAATTTCACCACTTTTTTTTTAGAAATACACAAAGTGCATGTGTATCTCAAATTATAATTTTCTGTATCTTCTATAAATTGTTTTTCACAGCATTCTTTTGAAATAAATAGTTTGCAAGGAAGTGTATTAGTACAATTAAACTAAATGAAAATATCCAAACTGAAGCGGTCATTTTCGGAAAATGACCGACATTTTTAGAAATAGTTATGATGCAATCGTGCTCTGGAAATGGATTGTTTGATCGCCATTTATGGATTAACTTTTATTATTAACCATATATTTTGGCGGAATTAACATCTTACAAGATTGCTATTTGCATTAGTGTAAGTTAAAATTACGGTACTTATTATGAAAAAACGAAAATTGCCACGAGTATGTAAAGAAATTACGCTTCCGCAAGTGCAGCGTAAAATCGCTACCTATGATGTTTTAAATGCAGTTTATGCAAAGACTTTATATAGCAACCCAATTTGTTGGTACATGCTTTAGCTTAAGGAAAGAGCGATCTTTTCATAAGAATAAATTAGAATGTCTGAATTTTACGAAAAAAATGGATTTATAGTGGTTTAAAAACAAGTTGAGTGAAAACGCGTGATCATGGAGATGGTATTATTAGGGCGTGAAATCGAGTGAAGAGTAACAGTTCTTCCATCGATAACTTTTCCACGGTAGATTCCCTTACAAACACAACAACATTTCAATGATTTCTTCGCTGATTTCATCTCTTAATCGCTGTTGTTATTGATATATTGATTAACGGATTAACGTATCGATAGTCCCCGGAAGTTTACTAAACACTTGCGCATGCGTATAACGGCATCAGGAACGACAACTTTTCAAGGGAGACTACCTAGTTTTGGGAAAGGCCTATTGGTTATTACTACCTACCACTGCTGTTGCTCTATGGGGGAATGGGTTAATTACTTCATACTGCAATTTTAGTTTAAACCTAGTAGGTATAAATTTTACCCTGTTTTCCAATAAACCTCTATTGGTACAGTGTAGAACACTGATAGATTATCTATTGGTTATTACTACCTACCATTGCTATTTCTCTATGGGGGAATGGGTTAAGTGGAAACCGATTTTTAAATTTTAAGTGACCTTTACCTTGGACGGAACGAACCCAAAACCAATCCAAAGCGGACTCTCCAAATATGATCAATATGATCAACGAAACTCAAGTTATTTGCCAGAAAACAAATTGCTAATTTTAATAACAGTGACCTTGACCTTTGGCGGACCGAACAACAAACCAATCCCAAGCAAGTTCTCCACATGTTCTTACTAAACACCAAGTTTGATGTCAATATGATCGACGAAACAGAAGTTATTTGCTGGAAACCAAAATTTCTATTTTTGGTAACGGTGACCTGTGGCGGAACAAACCGAAAAAACAATCTCAAGCGAGCTCTCCATATGTTCTAACTATACACCAAGTTTGGTTACAATATGATCAACGGAACTCAAGTTATTCCTGAGAAAGAGTCCAAAAGCAATCCCAAGTGAGCTCTCCACATGTACTTACTATACACCAAGTTTGATGTCAATATGATCGACGAAACAGAAGTTATTCCCTGTAAACCAAATTTCTATTTTTAGTAATGGTTACCTTGACCTGTGGCGGAACGAACCGAAAAGCAATCTCAAGCGAACTCTCCATAAATTATGTCCTTACGTTTGGTTACAATATGATCAACAGAACTCAAGTTATTCGTCCAGTTTGACGCCTGCCCGCCCAACGACATATTTAGTTTTGTCAAAAAATATGGTTGGCGCTTCCGTAAACCACTTAATTAAAAAATGTTGGCCTATTTGGGAATTTTACATTCAAATTGGGAAAATTTTACACTTTTGGCATTTGGAATTTAGCTGAAAAACAGCTATAAAAACAGCTGAAAATAAACTCTGGTTATGTTATAAAGAAATTATAGGCAATCATAATCACTTACTTAAAGATTGGATTGTGGTTACCCCAAGTAGGAGCAGGAAAGTAAATCTCTTTACTTTCATAAAATCTAGACAAGAAAGCGGCACCAATACGCAGGGAACCAGTTCCAGACACACCCTGGGCAGTCGCATTCTGGAAAACAAATTGTGTGTTATACAATGATTTATAACTTGACATCTTCTAATTTTCATATAGCTAATATTACAGGGTTGACCAGGGGCTCCATTTGACCCTTGAGTTGACCCTTTGATCCCTGGAATTTCCAAAATGCCACATTAGCTGAAGGGTCAATTTTTCCATAAATTATAGGTATTTTGGTTATAAAATGGTAAATTCTGGTCAAAAATTATCAAAATGACCCTCGAGATTCAGCACCTAGTGGAACTCCTGGCTGACTTATGAAGTTATTTTAGGTATGACTGTGTTTGTTTGTGATATTATAACTCTACCCAGCCAAATTCAGCTTGGTAGGTAGGTAGGTAATTATTTGTTACGGTCATACTAGGGTTAAAATACTGGCCAAAAAATCCTTTCAAACCTTCAAAATTTGTCTGGAGTAGGGACCATTTTCATGGGTAGGTAAGATCATGGCAAACAAACAATATTTTAATTGTGACCTTATATAGAATACCATATTTTCAATGACCGATGGTGGAGGGTTATTGGACCAAAGTCTATTTTAAATAGAAAAATCAGCCATGAGATATTAATGTAGACCAGTAAATATAGACCAACTCTACCAATCACTCTACCAATTTAGGACCCATGAGGTCAAAGGGTACTGGATTCAATGCGCAGACAAGGATTTTCATCTAATTGTCAACTTGACCTTTGACCTAGTGACCTGCCCCCCAATGTTTTTAATGAATCATACAATTTGAACAATCTTAGTACAGGATCACCAAAGGAAAATTTGTGTGAAATTATAACGAAATTGGGTCAGTAGTTTTTGAAGTTTCCACTATAAAAATATAGGAAAATGGCTCCCCCAGGTGGCCATGTTTTTTGACGAATCCAAATTATTTGAACAATCTTAGTAGGGGGTCACCTAAGGTACATTGGTGTTAAAAGTATATAGAAATTTGGCCAGCAGTTTTGACAAGATTTTTGACAAGATTTTTGAAGTTTTTATTCTCTGCCACCTTGGCAAACAGAGTTCTGCATGGAATGGAATTCTCTGAACAATTTTGAAGGGCCCACATAAGGAATATTTCTGTGGCCATTGGTGATTTATGGTGAAAAGAAGTTTAATATAAGTGTGGACATATGGACGGTGGGTGATCAAAATAACCCTGGATATTTGCTCGTATGAGCTAAAAAAATATCCATCCGTCTACATTTGAAATCCTTGTCTGTTTTATGGAACAGACCATATTTTTGTCTCTATGGCTTGCCTTGCACAGGCTATGCAGCACACTACTGACCACACATTTCTTAAGTATTATAATATTGTTAATATCTCACCAATCCTTCCTTTAAAACAGGACTGTCAGCACCAAAGGCCAAAGCTGCAGCAGCATTGGTGAAACCTGGTGTACCAGATATAGGACCATATTCATGGTCTAAATTGGTATCCAACATATCACGTTCTGCCTGAAATCATCATAGAAATGACACAGTAATTTAAGAAACATTACACTTTTCCTTAACAACATTTCAATTTATTTCTTGTGAAATATATGGCCACTGGCCCACACACAAGATGATACAATAGATATATTACACAGTGTAGTATGGTCATTGCAATATATGCAATACATATGTAAGGTTCCAAAACTGGAGACATTATATAGTTAATACAACATATTTGTAGAATGACATAGAAATAACCCTATAAATGAATATATACAATCGAGCAAATCTTGACATAAAATTATCTCTTATAAATCTAAGAGCATGATAAATATACATAGCAATATTACGTACAACATATTTATTTGAACATGATATCAGGTTGTTAAATGCTTGAACACTAGGGTGTTTCAAGTAACACTTAGGGATGTATTGTGATCTTAATTCAGCATATAGAGGACAGCACAAAACAAAGTGAATCCTATGTTATAGGGGCCGAATATTGACCCCCATTTCCCCACCAAAATAGTATCCTTTTCCCAGTACAAATTCAATACCCCTCGGAAAAATACTATATTAACCAGAAATATATAATTTTCTGATAAGCAAACGTAATACAGTTGAACCCCGTTATGTTGACATCGGTAATATCGACATTTTGTCGCTATATATTGTATATGGAAAATGATTTATATGTCGACATTTCTATGTCGACAATTTCGGCTATGTCGACGTGATTTCTCTGGCCCAAAGAGTGTTTTCACACCTTAATGTACTTGTTTGTGTCAACATCCTCTCAACGTGATTGAAATTGAAAAGGTGTCCATTGACCGTGAAGAGATAAACAATTTTATCTCGACCTATTGTTTGTGTCACAATTAATTCGTTCACAGTTTGTAAAACTGATCTTTAAATTAACATTGTAGTTTGCAATATGATTGATAAGTGTCGCAGCGAATATGTACCAGTTTCAGTAAAACTGATAAATTCAGCCACTCGCCGAATATGATTAAATATTGTTAAAAAAGGGCATTAAACCCGAAAAACTACATAAAAATCGAACATTCACATATATAATGTCTGTGATATTATTTATTTAAAGTATACCAAATATCACAATTCAATTAGTTTTACAACACCTGCAGCAAAACACACGAGTGGTAAGTTTTACAACACCCCACCATAGCAAAAATACGTATATACAAGACAAGTAAGTTTGCCAGTACTGGAATCGGATGTGTCGACATTCGGATATGTCGACATATTTTATCAGGTCCCTGTAATGTCGACATAACGGGTTTCGACTGTATCTGATATTGAAAATATTTCCCCAGTTTGTTTGAAATTCCCCCAACCAGCAGCTGCAACCATCTTCCGCCAAGTGGAGCGCAACCCATGATTCATTCTGAAGACTTGTTAATTGAAGATAATGTGGACAGTAGGATGTCACAGATTATACCCCCCCCCTCCCACAGATCATTCAAGCCCAAGTGAGCTGATTAAGTAACTTGTTAGTATTTACATTCGACTGGGCCACAAATAAATTGACAAAAAATCACTCAAAGCTAGATTATTTTCTATTTTTCAAAATTAAATATAAAATACAATGCTCCTAAAATGAACATGATTCATACAAATTTTAATGATTCATGGAACATGAAAATGACAACCCAACGAAACACAGAATATCAAGTTTCACTGAACATTTGCAAAATACATGAATAACAAGAGCTCTCACAGGATTGAGCAAGTCATACCATTCCAACACAACCTCTTCAGAACATCACACTTGGAAAATGCAAATTTTGGCTGTTGTAGAGAGAGTTGCTCTAAAGAGGTTGAAATGTCAGTAACTATTTGACGTCGGGAAAAAATTGTTATGTTATTACTCAAGAGAAGGCTGCTCTAGAGAGGATGGTAATAATGGTAATATAACACTGGAAATTTCATTCAAATCTAATTGCTATAAATGTAAATATGTTTAGAAAGCCTTGAGGACTATGGAAAGGGTATAGCAGCTCTCATATTCATTAAACAGTAACATCAAACACTAAAGCCTTTCACCTCAAGTAATTCCAGTTTAGCCTGTTAAAAATTTAAACATTCAAACATCAACATTTTGGCATACTTTTTCAAAAAACTTTTGAAGGTTTAAAGACTGTTTACTTCACACAATAGTTATATCTCCTCAAACCTCAATACAAGCTACTGATGGAGAACTCAATTCCCTGCAAGTGAACACTCATCACCTTGCATATACTTTCTTACAAATGTTCACTTGCCAAGAATCGATTTCCCTAGCTCAGGGTTTCACTTCAAATATCCACAGTAATTTGCATTTCCTTTTATCTCGATACTTATAAATACCATCTTAGAGAGTAACAGAAGTGCCGCATCTTTCCCATACCATTGTAAAATCCAGTTTGCTGACCATGTCCAATGCTTACACCAGATGCCATTGACAAAATAGTATGGGAATGACTATAGCATTCTGAAAAACTCAAGACAGAGGAAATGGTACATATAACTATGTATTTTTGTTTTATTGTCCTTATTAGCATTCTTATTATATCCAAAAAGCTTATAAATACTTAACTATGATCATAAAAACAGCTGATACAAACATAAAGGTTTCTAGTGTAAAGTCAAGGTTTCTTTTTTTAACAAAATGTAAGGTTTATAAATGTTTTAAGACTCACTAGGAGGCCTACAGTACTAGTTTGTGTAAGCAACCCCTTTCCAGATGTACTTACTCAACTAAGTTGATTTCTGTTAAGATCCATACAAACTTTTACCAAACCATAATCAAATCAATTGTTAAAAGAAAACTAGCCAATTTACACTGAATATCTTTATGATATTGACAGATACCTTTTTCACACATTCCAAAATAAATGGCTTGCCATCATCACCTCGATAAGCACCAACACCAAGATTGATCTTTTTTGGGTTTGTGTCCTTTTTGAAAGCCTCAGTGACTCCAAGGATAGCGTCTGGTGGTCCCATCTGTACATCTGTCCATGCTGACCTGTAGGTCATAATAAGTAGGGATGTCAAGGAATTACCTTTGCTCAGGTCTCATCATGGTGAACATTTGTTTAGTAATAAGAAAATCCCAAAATAAATGACAGTCATGGTCCAAAATATTCTGGATGAAATACTGCATGCATCAAGGGGTAAGTGTCACCATGTGTACATACACTGTACAATTTTAAAATCCCTACCATTGGAGAATTATTCCAGCACTGTCTAAAAACAATACATTTTTGTCAAAATAAAATATGAAATCCACTGTCTGTTTTGTTTTTCATACTCACATTAAATAAAGATTGTTTATAGTTACTTTTAAAGGAATCACTTATGAAAACGGGACATAGCGCTATAATCCATAAAATATGTTTAGACGTCTGGCTGGCAATTTCGTTTCAATGTTTAAACTATTTCTGTGTTCTCATATGAATTGATAATTGACAGTAATTAATTAATTTTCTTGTGTTTTAATTAATTTGATTGGTGGATGCCTATTGTTTTGCAATTCATAAATCACGCCCTCGGCAGATTAGTTATACTGGTCACTACTGTAATTGAAAATTGTGCTAGGTGTCAGCTGTAAAAACACAAGTCATAAAACCCCAGGAGATCTTTATTTTGTGTCAATTCATATTGCTATTTCCTGTTTTATAGAATTAGTGCCTTTGATAATTGAAATGATTAGGTCATATCAGTCTGTGATTTCAATTTGTAATAAACACAATGGGGTTGCAACTGCAAAAATATTTATACTTCAAAGATGTAGCCAGCCTCTTCAGACATTTTCGAATGTTAATTCTTGTTCAGAATTAAATTGATGTCACAACCCTTGTTACACAGACAATAAATACCTTGATTTGACCTACTTAATTTTCATTTTTCACATGCTTGTGCTGGGGAAAATAGACGACTTGTGTACACTAAACATGGCATACTCGCATGATCTACATCATTTGTTTAGTTGATCTTTACACAATTTTAAGATTATGTAAACCCAGATTGTTTTTCACAGCAGCCTTTTAAAATATTTAATTGACATGAAAGTGTATTAGTACAATTAGACTTTGATGAAAATACAGTAAAACTTCGAAACCTCAAACAGTTTCGGCTCGAACACAGTAGATACCTCGAACAGGTTCTACAGTCCCGGCGAAACCCCTTCTTATTTCATGTTATCGAACAGTAGATCACTCGAACGGAGATAGGTCGAACACTCGATCAGGGTTTGCGGTCCCTTGATACCATTTCAGTCATTGTTCACTGTAGATAGGTCGAACAATACAATAATTCACACCTTGAATGGACAGAGCGGTATTCTATTGTGTTGACAGGTAAGATTGGTGACACGTGTTATTCGCACGTAGTGTAAATTACTTGATGGTTGTACTATATATACCATAAAGTGTACATGTACTTATGCGACAAACAAATCACTTAATGCATCTATTAAATATTAAATGAAGTTCAAACAGGAACTTTTAATTTTTAATTGTCTATGGATTGCTGAATGAATAAAATTTAATTAACAACAATTTTTAGTTTGTCGGTGCAATAATGACCGAATATATATGTTTCATAGTGCTTAATTGAAGTGTGCTTAAATTATTTGCTCCTTACGAAACATTAAATTTTCGAAAGTGATAGTTTGTATGTCGCTAACAACAAGTGAAATGTACTGTTGGTCTAAAAATAGAACATCGTAATTGTTTACTATCGTGTCTGTATATTATTCATGTGTGTAAGAATAAACAAATCATTTATATAAATCTATTTTATTTTTATTTCTTTTCTTTTTTAATTATTATTATTATGAATAATGCTGTGACTATTGATCGACGTGCATTCCGTATGCAAACCCTAACAACACACAAATGCCATGCGTTCAGCATGCTTAGTGCACTTGCACCGGCGACAGTCAGTTCGTACATATACGCATATACGGTAGATGCCTCAAACAGGTAGATGGCTCGAACTAATTGCTCGGTCTGACGGCAGTTCGAGGTTTCGAAGTTTTACTGTATCCAAAAATGAAGCGGAAAATTACCAACCTATTTAGAAATAGTTATGAAGCAATAATGCTCTGAAAATTTCTTCAACTTGGACTGTTTGATCGCCGTTTCTGGAATAACATTTAATATTAACCACATATTTTATGAGGATTTGACATCTTAAAAGATTGCTTTGTACATTGGGACGAGTTAAATATATGATACTTGTTGTGAAAATCCAAGAATTTATAGGAAACTTACTGTGAGCCTGTGAAGAAATTACGCTTCCGGGAGTGCAGCGTAAATTCACTACATATGATTGCTTGAATGCTGTTAATGCAAAAACTTAAATATATTATAACCTAATGTTTTTTATATGCTTAAACTTAATAAAAAGATTAATCTTTTGACAAGAATAAATAAAATGTCCCGATTTTTACGAAAAATGAATAATTTTGCCACTGAAAGTCAGAGGTGTGATTCGGCATTCACATGGAAATACGGCAGAGGAGTGATTCGGTGTTTCTTATGAGCAAAGACCTAAATGGACTTTTAAGTCTTTGTTTGGAGTAAAGGATCTTTACTTTTATTAATTAGATGTCATTGAAAGCTTCTTTAAGTGAATAATGGTTTGAAAACTGTCCAAACTGTATTTTGAAATGCAAACAAAATGACGCCGTCTAGTTTTTCTAAAATCCTGCTAATCGGTATCATTTAGAGAGATCGAGCAAGACTTCGTTCAATGGTCCATATTGCGCATCTATGGTATTAAGGTCTTTGATATAACATTTTAGACATCAAATTACTAACTTAGTAGTTAGCCTTAAATTTCTTAATCAACACATTTAAATGCCAAATTAATTTTAGTTTTTGCCACCCTATTTTTTCCTTGCCGTTTTTTGGGCAAACATTCTCCAACCCTGGACCTTGACCTCTAAGCTACAGACACAGGTCTTGCGTGCAACACCGTCTCATTATCGGTGAATGTTTTGTGACAAGTATCCCGCAACATCCTAAATTCGGCACTAACCTGTTTTCGGCAGCTCTGGAAAGTTTTATTTTTTTCATATGAGCTATATCACATCCGGGTCAGGTACGTGTTTTTTGTTAACATGCGTCATAGAAATGTCACGGAATATTTTCGAGATAAATTGGAGATTAGAACAGTGAATATTAGCAAAAATATGCATGTTACCGTATTTTGCATCGGTTTTACTATTTCCAAAATTTCCTCATTGATAGATCAACATGTTTATGTAAAAACTACAAATTGTTTACTCCGAATGTATTTGTCTGCTAAAGTAGGTCAATGGCTTCACAGAAAAGAAAACGTGACAGCATATGTCTGTTAGCTTATAAAATATCTAGACGGTTGAGTACTGATTGATTTTTAATTGACTGATTACTGCATAGTCTCAAAACATTGTTTCCAACATTGTTCAACATAATATACATGAAATGGGATCCTAAAGATTGTAATAGTAAATTTGGGGACAGTATAATACTTTTCATGGATGGGTTCTCTTGTCATATTCCACTACTGCTAGGGTTAACAGAAGGAGTGACACATCTGTCTGCCCTAACTGTAGCCAGCCAACAAAGTAACAAGTTGATCAATTAAAACAATTAAAATTTAGTTACTGTAAAATTTGGCGAATTCCTGTGTTAGTGCATCGTAGATATTTTAGTGCAGTATGCTTTTACTATAGTTGCCGAAAACTGGTTGGATAACTTCCCTTGGATGTAATTTATGTCGGCCATTTTGAATGCGCATAAGTAAAACAAAATACTATGTCAATATAATTTATTTATAATTATTTATTTCTGATGTAAGTTAGAAAGCTACTCGATATTATTTGATACAGAAAATCGTTTTCGGAACATATTTTTATAGCTTGCGCATCGATTAACCGTTGCATTGCCGAAAACAGCTTGTATTCTGGACAAATGTTTTACACTCAATATTGATGTATGACCACTTTACTATGTTTGAACACCTCTTTACATCTTAAAACAACGGAGAGTGAACATTGGAGCCCTACAGTATCTCAGATAACCTAGCCTCTCTAGGGAAAACAAAATTGGTCAAACTTCAAGCGGGATCTTATTGAGTTCGGAGATAAATTTGCTAACTCCATAATACTCAGACCCCAATTCAGCATGGAATGTGTTCAAAGATGAACTTCATCCTTTGAGCTCCCTACACATCCCTACAAAAATTACCAAATTGCGTATGGATCTCCCTTGGTTAACCCCTACTATCCTTAGGCAAATAAGAAAACGGGACGAAATGTACGCAAAAATGAAAAAAGCCCACCAAAACTCTCCCAACATTTCTAAATCATTTAAAGCCCTTAACTTTATGATCCAAAAACAAATAAGGGTCATTTTTTATGGCGATTCCCAGTCAACCAACCACAAAAAATTCTACCAATATGTGAAACACAATAAGACAGAAAACTGTGGTGTAGCACCCCTCAAGGATAAGGGTCTTACTTATACAGACCCGTTAGACAAGGCTAACATCCTCAATAAGCAATTTGAGTCTGCGTTTTCAAAACCCCAACCTCTCAGTCAAAAGTTAAAGAGCTACACCACGAAATTTCTCCCATTCTTACTAAGATCTTTAATTTATCACTAGAAACAGGTATTATACCAACAGATTGGAAAAGTGCAGTTGTCGCCCTAATTTATAAGAAAGGTCCTAAATCCAAGGTCAGTAACTACAGACAAATCTGCCTTACCTGCATTGCTTCCAAACTTATGGAGCATATCTTGGTTTCCAACAACATGACACATTTTGATAATAATGACCTACTTGGCTTTCGATCTAAGCATAGCTGTGAATCACAACTTAATGGTTTCACACAAGAGGTCTTTGACAACCTTGAATCTGATAAACAAACTGATGTCATTGTTATGGACTTTAGCAAGGCATTCGACAAGGTTGATCATAACAAATTAATCTACAAACTTAATCAGCTGGGCATTCATCCTCTGGCATCAAGATGGATTCAATCATTTCTAAAGGACCAATCACAAAAAGTAGTAGTTGACGGCTGCACTTCTGATACCTTATCTGTCCTATCTGGAGTACCCCAGGGTTCAGTCCTAGGTCCATGTCTATTCTAAGTACATGTATATATCAACGACCTACCTGACTCAATAAAAAGTAGGTCAAGACTGTTTGCAGATGACACAACTGTCCATCTCACAGTCAAATTTTCATCAGATTCCCAAATTCTGCAAAATGACCGTAAGGCCCTTGAACAATGGGAACGGGATTGGAGCATTGAGTTTAACCCTGATTTGTGTGAGGTGTTGAGGATAACCCTTAAAAAGAAACCACTAATCTTCCCATACAAACTACATGGCATAGAATTAAAAAGCACCGATGCCGCTAAGTACTTAGGGGTGACCACATACATGTGAACCTTTTCTGAAGGCAAATCAGGAGATTGCACCTCAAAAAGCGGGAGATTGAGCCTCAAAACAGGAGTTTTTTTTGTGTGGCTGAAATTTTGTCAATATTATGACTTCATCCATATCATAAGCTGTTAATAGCAATATGCTGCGAATTGACTCGTAATCTGGGGTTCATCCCTTCAAACAGGGTCGGTCTAATCACCCCAGGACACCCCAGGACTGCACCAGGACTGCCACAGGATACACCAGGACTACACAGGACTCTTATAAATGGACTAGAATGTGATTTTAAAACATTTTATACAGTTATTTAGACATAATGGAGTAATAATTGATAATTTGCAATCAATATAACGTCCATAAGGGAAGTAACTCTGATCATGACACACCAATACACCCCAGGACACCTCATGACTGCACCAGGACTGCCACAGGATACACCAGGACTACCCAGGACTCTTATAATTGGACTAGAGTGTGATTTTAAAACATTTTATACAGTTATTTAGACATAATGGAGTAATAATGGGTAATTTGCGATCAATTTAAAGTGCATAAGGGAAGTAACTCTGAGCATGACACACCAATACACCCCAGGACACCTCTTCTTTTCATAACGAATATGGATATATAAAATAAAACAGACAATATTTATAATCGGCTAAAATGTAATGTCGCACGAATTAAAAAGAATATGATACACAGGATCGAACAGAACAAAACGAGGTGTACATAATCATACATTATAAGTCCAACTATATCAACATTACTTGAAAATAAAATGATATACCACTTTAACAGAATTGAACAGAACAGAACGACGTTTAATGTAATTGTACATAAACATACAATATAGAACAGAACATAACTTTTATTTATTTTCAAACACAGAGTGCTAAACAATGTTTTGAAGTAACATGTGGACAAATAATAACAATAAAGTAGATACAATGACGGGCGTGGGGATGGTGATCACACTTTATGAAAATTCATTCGAACAAATTAACCTGATCTTGACCTTTTTTAAATGAGCAAATTCTTTAAGTGTCGGTTAAATTATCTGTTATAAGTCCAACTATATGAAAATTACATGAAAATACAATATTTTCATGTGTATACCATTACATTCAACGTATACTTATAACTACATATCAATATATTGTATTCTTAGATATTTTACATCTGATTACATAATGATATTCATCAAATTTCTCCAGTATCACAAAAATACAAGTTTAAGTATAAGTCAATCTTCAGTCAATGTAAATTTGACAAATATAAGCGAAATAATTTGTACTAACCTCACAATAAATACAATAATCCTTGCAATTATCCAAACACACGTAACACATATACTTATAGGGCATTTTGGTAAATTACTTGAGTATTCTGCTTGAATGTAGGACATTAGTCCCTAGGACATTTGCCCCAATGCTAAAATTTGCACATGCGGACATTTGCCCCATTCTGATATTGCACATGCGGACATTTGCCCCTTGTGGCAGTCCTGGGGTGTCCTGGTGTGTCATGCTCAGAGTTACTTCCCTTATGGACGTTATATTGATCGCAAATTACCCATTATTACTCCATTATGTCTAAATAACTGTATAAAATGTTTTAAAATCACATTCTAGTCCAATTATAAGAGTCCTGGTGTATCCTGTGGCAGTCCTGGTGCAGTCCTGGGGTGTCCTGGGGTGATTAGACCGACCGCTTCAAACAAGTCGCCAATTAACAATTTTATTGCTAATTGTCATATCAGAATACAATAGAAACGTGTGAAACTTGAATAAATAACATGAAAAGCGAGGGTCGCATCGTATTTTGATCATTGTCACCAAGCTTGATTCCATGGTTTAGAGACTATTTAGACGGTTTAGAGAGTATTTCTGACTGGTATCCCGATTTTACACTTTAGGTTATCAGTTTGACAAGTAATTTCATGGAACCAGTCGGGAATGACGTCAATGAACTAAAAAATACCCCATAATAAATATTCAAGATGTTTACTTTGAAGATATTGCCCAGTTGACTTATGTGCATATGCATAATTGCTTAATTTGCATTTCATTGCAGAACAGTTTACTTTTGTTTATCTCGGGTTATGTTGAACCGTTTAAGTTTAATATTGTGTTACTAATAACTTTTATTTAGGAAAACGTGAAATATCATAAAACCTATTGATATTAACTATGTGCCTCTTAAAGTTGTGAAAATGTAAACAAACAAGTTAAAATTGTGTAAAAATATTGAAACTGGTATTTAAATGTATAATTTTATTAATATTAAAAAATGTGTAGTTACAAAGATATGTCACCAAACTTATTTGTAACTAAAATATGAAAAAGTAAATTTTCATTGTATGTGATTACTATCACTTGGGAGAAGTTTTGTTCAATGTTTTAAGTAAGTATGTTTTGTTTTTATTTAATTTTTATTTGAGGTGATAGTACACTTTTGTTTACAATAAATGATTTATAGATAAACTGTGAAGATGTGTATATTAATTGTATGTGATTACTTTACACAGAATTGGTGAATAGCGTTGATTTATTGCATCATAGTCTGGCTTTGATTTCATTTCAAGGGTGAATTTTTTTCTCTGTTTATGTAAGTTTATTTGATTTTATCTAAATTGTACTTTTAAGTGGTAATACACTTTTGTTAACATATATGTTGAAGTTTTTAGCTGAGTATTGTTTGTTTACACCAAGTTGTCAAATCTGACAACCAATGTGTGTTTTGAGAAAGTCCCCAGCACAAAACATGACAGTGTTCCATTCGGAAAACCTCGGCCAACTTCGTCAAGAGTAACGAAGTGGTACGGAAATATCCGACAGCTGTCGAGAATGGACAGTGTCCCACGTGATTCGTTACAGGTGAAGGTCATTCGGTAATGCACCAGTCAATTGTAACAAGGCCCCCCCAGGTCCGGGGGTATACTGGGGATAGCGGGGGAAATGGGTCGTGTTTTTACCTTCCAGGTGGCCCTGCATTGCCGAGTGAATGCGGTGGTTTTGTTCGCGCCGAAAATAGCGGGGAATGGGCCTTACCTAGGATGTCCCCGGGGTGTGGGGGCATTTGGCGGGGATTTTACCAGCAGTTTACCTGGGATTGGCTGGACCGAAAGTCAAAGTCCCAGCTATTCCCCGGACCTGGGGGGGCCGTGGTTACAATTGACTGGTGCATAATGGGGAAACCAGCCAGTGGAAAAAACATTTAAAACATGATATTTAATGTATTTTGCTTAGTTAAAAGGTACTGTACTGGAAAGATAATGAAAAAATAAAACAAATGTAACTACTGCCAGAATATCATATGTTTTAAACAAAGAGAATGCACGATTAGTTTCCGATGTGATCCGTTACAGGCGACCTGACTGTATCACTCATTTTATTGCGCGTCCGGTTTTTACCAATTTTTAACATTTGCACTAGTCTTTTTTCTTTTAACTTGCACAGCACGAGACTAAATCTCTTTTAAATCACTGTCACCTGACTTGCGTCTCCCTGTCATAATCAAATTTCTGATTGTTGGGAGTATCATGTAGACTAGTTTACTGTCTGATAGGCGGCTTTTTTAATTTCTGACTTTTGCCGACTATATTTCGTCCTGTTTGTAGGACTAGAGTATCATGTAGATGTAGACTCTACATTGTGACCTTCACCTCCATCATATATGTTTACCAGCAAACTTGCCCAATGACTTTTTGTTGTCATTAACACTTTTTTCCTTTTTGTTTTGTCCTTTTCTGTCCACACTGGCTGGTCAGTTGACCTATCTATTGACATAGTAACAATATTAACATGTTACATGATAAGTGGCACATCACAGTTTTTGACATGACAGAAACAAAGCCGATGTTAAACGAATCGTAATCAAATAGTAAATATTTGAATAAATAGTTGAAAACAACATCTTACTTGTTCCTCGCAGACACTGCGGGACAGATGTTCTTGTGCAATAAATTGCCGAAAAGTGCACGAGTACGAAGTGATCTGACGGCAGCCATGTTTCAAGGTCGTAGAAGAGTAGCGAAGGGAGATAACTGGAAAAAAATGGTCAACGGGAGGTAACCGTTAAAGAAAATATAATGAATCTCGGTATCAGTTGTTTATTCGGCGCAACCGTACTAACATTGTTTTGCTACCGAAGAACGTTTGTAACCTTGACGCGGATTGGTTAACACTATCGATTAAGGTTACGTTAATTGCCGAAATACACTCAATTTCGGTGAATTTACCGAAATCCATTTTGGATCTGGAGTGACGGAGCAGGTCAAAACGTCCCCAAGTTAAAACGTCCCCATTTTTGGTCAAAACGTCCCCACTTTAAGTCAAAACGTCCCCAGTCCAAAATTCAATTGACCAAAACGTCCCCACTTTTGGTCAAAACGTCCCCACTTTTGGTCAAAACGTCCCCACTTTTGGTCAAAACGTCCCCACTTTTGGTCAAAACGTCCCCACTTTTATGTGTGATAAATAAGATAAGCAAATACTATGTAATATGAACAGAACAGAACAGAATATTTATTTCGACGTGTACATTGTACATAGTCATCATTTACATATAAATACACAATATAAACACACATATATTGTAATTATCTATAAGCATATACTATAAATCCAAATATATCAAAATTACATAATATACACAATACAAACACAAATATATATACCATTTACATTCAAAGTTTCTTATAAATACAAATATAAATCAAAGGTCAAAGGTGATCAACACAAAACATTTTTTAGAATTATGTTAAGTATAAAATTATAAATAGAATTCTATGCATAAATAGAAACTAAGCAACATTATTTAATAAACTGTTTCTCAACATCAAGGCTTTTTTACAATAAATTGCTAACGGAAGTAGAATGTTTTTATCCTGGCTTTTCAGTAGTTGAATAAATTTAAACATGTTTGGTCTTAAATAAAAATATTTATCAAGGTATTGTTTTCTTAAGTTAATATACAACGGACAGCTGATTATAAAATGGTATTCATCTTCAATATCTCTAGTATCACAAAAAATACATAGTCTTTCGTTTCTATCTATTCTATTTCTAGCGTATCTTCCTGTTTGTATTTTAAGGCTATGTGCTGATATTCTTATTCTTGTGATAAAAAAACGTAAATTGTTAGGTATAATATCGAGGTATTGTTCATAATTAAAATCTGATTTACAGTTATTGTACAATATCATAACTGGACTTATATTTTTTCTAACATGCCAACCCTGAACAAAACAGTCAATTAACCTCTGTTTAAAAACATATATAAAACAATATGTTTACTAGTTTTATTTAATTTTACTCATACAGTAAAACATAGTAAAATATACCAACAATTACCACATAATAATAATAATAATAGGTAATGTTAAAAGAATGTGTATACACCAATTGACATACACTGCACGTTTACTAGTTCACTTTATTCACTATATTCATGGATACACTGCACGTTCACTAGTTCACTTTATTCAATATATTCACTCTGTCTCCTCTGGTCTGGTGAGTCTGTATTCATTCATAAACAGTCGAAACTTTCTTTAAAAGTCCAGTCGTTGAAAGACTTCCATCTCTGTAGCTGAAGTGATATATATTTAAATTACAGTTTTTATAACGTAAATTTATACCGTAAATTTGGCAGTAGAGATGTATATTTGACGTATGTATGTACACAAATCAATTGCGTAACATCAATGCATGTGTTATTTAATATTACAATTGAATATCACATATGAGGCTGATATATGATATATAAAATGTAATACTTTGAAACTGTGTAGCTGTTTTGGTAAACTATTCGCTAAATTAGTGATTTATCTAGACTATGAGAAATTGTTAAAGTCTAATATATGAGTACGTAAATAAACTTTACCTGTCCCATGCCTCAAACAGCTGAGCCTGCGATTGGCGATAGTGTTTCCTCTGTATTCGTCTGAGGCAGAGTTCTGACACCAGTGCCACCTGTTCGGCAACTTCCCGTGCTTCATTATGTAATTGTCTGATAAGTAGATGGAATGCTGGTGATACTCCCACCCGATGATTCAATCGTCGATGCGATCCTAAAATTTGATGCATTTATATTAAATTCATTTCAATTACAATATTGGTTTCTATCGTATTTACGACATTCATGTGATCTCAGTCACTGACAGAGCTGCGTCAAGACGGAATTAAGTTTGTAAAGTCGTGCGTTACTAAAATCAGTCAGCTTCGACAATGTGAGATAATAACCGTATCATATGAATGTTAATGTTATATTTAAACTGAATATATATACAAAATGTAATACATAAATTTTCTAAAATAATTAACTAAATATCAATTTTGAAGAAAAATGAAAAAGTGAGTTACCTTCAACGTCATTATTTGTTCGAACAGACTGCCCAAACACGCACCAATGTTCTACAGGCCATACGCTTGATTTAAGCCACACTGAGTCTATGTACTTCAGTAGTGGCTCAACTGCATCGCATACATTCAGATCCCGCAAAGCATCAAACGTTGGAGGAATATGTTCAGCCGGTAGGAACGGGAGACTGAGGAGTTTCCTAATAAATGTGTGGGTTCCTCGGTCTTGTCCGTACTGGGTGGCTAACCCAAGACCCTGTAAATACACAAAAAATGATATTTTATCATCGATGGCATATATCTTTTATTTCTTAAGTCAGCAGTCTGTCCGAACAAGTGTCAGAATTTGTTTTTATTATTATTATAAATAAAAAATTTGGTGTCAGAATTTTAATGTTTTCATTGAACAAAGTAAATTAAGCACTAACAGTTTATAAATACAAACATCTGATTGGTTCACATTAAAACCTTACCTGAACTTTACGCCAAACAGCTTGTCCCAAATGAAATACACAGCCACTTATGAAAATTTCGGGAAACACCTTGCGGATAGCCCTCCAAATTGCTTTCTCGTAGTCTGGTACAAAACCTTCCACTCTGTTTATACCCAGTATACGAAATGGACAACAGTTTGGATTTTAATTATCACATTTACGAAAACTCAGTACCTACACTTCTTTATTTGTCCAGAGATCACAGGAACTTCAAAAGCGAACACCGCCCTTTTCACGTCACCGCTTTCACGTGCATGCAATTAAATCAAATTACCGACTAATTACGGGTATTCGCATTAATTATAATTTTGATTAGTTAATTTAGCACACATATCAATCAACACTTTATGCCAAACTTATGTAATGACCGCTTTTCAATAATGATGTTTTTTAAGTGCAAACTGACAACATTTTAGTCATTTCCTTCAACATAATTGACCCTTCCTCATTCGCACTGTAGCCACGCCCACCTTAGCAACAGGTGCTCGTTGTAACTACGTTAGACAAGCGCTTTACAAAATGGCGACCGACAATGATAAACGTAATGTCAATTTGGAGTGTCTTCCAAGCGAATTTGCGTTGAATTATCTTTGTGATCAAACTTTGACGTTGCATTTTACTCCTGCCTGGTTTCCTGATAAGAAAAAAGTACTCAAAACCGTCCGTGACAGACCAAAAATGATCAAAGAAAAATCAACATCATAGCTAAGCGTCGGACATATTTTATACTACAGCGACAAAAAATGCACAAAATTGACATCTTTTGGATAATATAAGGATATTTTGTAATGTCTTTATAATCTGACATCAAAAATATTTGTTAAAAGTCAATGCGGTAAATATTTTGTTTTGATATTGACAAAAAAGTATGTTTAATAAATGATTTAGAGAGTAGACAGACATTACAATATTAGGATTTTTCTCAAATCATCAATAAACCATTCAACACATATTTCTAAAAATCCAGAAATTATGTCAAGGCCAGTTTTGGCTGGGACAAATTATATAATATTACGCAATAAACAATATTGTCCCCTTTGTGCACTATCTAGATATCAATCTTGTCCAGACCCCTAATCAGCACTTCTCTTTGTCTGCCCCAGTTGGAATCCAATATACAACCAATCAGTGTTTCCTGTCATCATCTGACACATATATACAGTATAGTTGAGAACAGAAGTGTTAAATATTTTTATAGACTTTAACTAATAGACCACTGATCAGGTCTGTGTTGAATGTTATAAAAAAAATATTTTTTAAGAACTTAATTCAACATTGGTGTGATTTTAAGAGTTTAAACATGATATATTACTCATTTCTGTCCTATCATAAACTGTAAACACCAGTGAAAATGAAATCATGAAGAAATCAGAACTTTTCTAACTTATAAATTACGTTTAAAAGAAATACTCAACAATGAGTAACCAATACCAGTAAATCACCGGTATTTTCATTTTTTCACTAGTATTAACATAAGTAAAAATATTTTTTCTGCATACATGTTTATGGTTATACAATTTTTTTATCTCAATCATTATTGATGTTGTAATTGATTCTGTGCATTTTCAGTTTTGCAAACTAGGCCATTATAACTAATTTAACCACCCTAAGCAAATGAGATATCAAAATACTTACTTAAATGCTGGTAAAAGTCAAATATTGTAATTTATCAAAACAATATAATGTTCATTCAACACGCAGATATATTGATCATATCAGACATTTATATAAATTCCAACTTATTAAAACCAGAAGATGAGAAGGATAGTTTGGTGAAATATACCTTCATTGCTTTCTTATTATTGATACGAATAACATAATTAAGCAAGAATTTGCAAATCAGTGCATGTAAAATTGTTTAGCAGTATGTTGTTGCTTGCAAATGTATGTAAAACAAACATATTTTAAGTTGTTACATTGTGTTTATTCATCTTTTAGGGCTATACTTTTCATTAACGTCTAATGTCTGCCCCCTCGAAGAAAAGACGATATAAATAAATATTTCATTTTTTGTAGTCTCTCCGGATTTCTGCTGTCCGAGTTACACAATCCGTAGCTGCATCTTTTCACCATTGTCACATATTAACATAATATAATATAATCACAATGCTATCAGGAATCTATTAAACCTTATTTTTTATCGCGCAGTAATCTCTTCCTGTTTGTCTAAGGTTTGTCTAAGGTAAACGAGCTGCTGGGGGTGTGTCGAAATCCTGTTATCTGATTGGTCAATCGGACTGTCAATCAAATATCTGAGGAAGGGTCAATTGTAAAGCAAACAGAGTTTGCAACATTTAAACATAATTGATTGTTAATTTTGCAAACAAACATTTCAGGAAATTTGAAAAAAATACATATCAAAATAACAAATAAAATATCAATTAGTACTAAGAATCGTAGTTCCATTTAGCATGTTGAAAACAAATAATCCCTACCAAGTTAACATATAAGTTCTTCCCTTAATATATAATTTATCTTTTTCGTATATTTTACTGTATGAGTAAAATTAAATAAAACTAGTAAACATATTACATGTACATAGTATTTGCTTATCGTATTTATCACACATAAAAGTGGAAATAAATGGGGACGTTTTGACCAAAAGTGGGGACGTTTTGACCAAAAGTGGGGACGTTTTGACCAAAAGTGGGGTTGTTTTGACCAAAAGTGGGGACGTTTTGGTCAATTGAATTTTGAACTGGGGACGTTTTGACCAAAAGTGGGGACGTTTTGGTCTGGGGACGTTTTAACTTGGGGACGTTATGACCGTAAACCGGAGTGACCAGCAAGCGTAACATCTCGGCATTTTTTCAAGGGCCATAACTTTGCACTTACTGGACACAGGCAAACACGAAACCCCAGGTGCACAACTATACAGGTTGGTGAACATTCCTGTACAGTTTGGTGAGTGTAGCTGATATACTGTTGGAGATATGCGCGACACAACATTTCACGCTCTGCATGCTATATTTTCAATAAATCAAGGGCCATTACTTCACACTTACTGGGCTCACCGAATTATGAATCCCCAGGTGCAATGTAACACATGCATGTGAACATTTCTATAAAGTCTTATAACTCTGGCTTATATACTTTTGGAGATTATGTGCGACACAATATTGCATACTCTGTAGGCTATATTTTAACTAAGTCAAGGGCCATACTGGGCACAGCCAAACATGAATCCCCAGGTGCACAACTACACATGCTGGTGAACATTCCTGCACAGTTTAATGACTCTGGCTCATACACTTTTGGAGATATGAGTGACACAATATTGCATACTCTGCAACTATAATTTATCTAAGTCAATGGCCATAACTTTGCAATTACTGGGCACAGCCAAACATAAAACCCCAGGTGCACAACTTCACATGCTGGTGAACATTCCTGTAAAGTTTAATGACTCCGGCTCATATTGTTTTAGAGATATGAGTGACACAAGATTTTGTGACGGACGGAAGGACGGACGGATAGACGGACAAGGGCAAATCTATATGCCCCCCCCCCTTTTCAGAGTGGGGGCATAATTATATCAGCACGAAATTAGAGGAAAATCAGTATGCCCAGGCATAAAGTTATGATAACACTAGCTTGCCATAGGTTATGAGTTATCTTGTTGTAGTGGGGTATTTTCCAACTAATTTTCCAAGCACAGAGTGAGATGTTCATAGAAAGATGACACCGATAATTATCGTAGTCGTGCACAACGAGACCATGTCTACGATAAATAGCAATAAAGAACAACAACAACAGTAATCACTTGTCATCGAATTATGTATATCTCTTAAGTGCAGTCTGAACCCGAGTACACTCGTCTACGTGCGAATCGTTAAAAACTGTGGCGAATCGTTATTCAACAGTGACGAATCGGTATTCAACAGTGGCGAATCGTTATTGTGGCGAATTGTTATATGATTGCATTTCTGTCACGCAGTTTCACCAACCGGCGAAAAGTAAGAATCTGTACTAAACGAAAACAGTCGACGCTCTTAAAATATGCAAAACGATGACGATTTATGAAATTAATAAGGAATAAAACAAGATATACATTTAGTAAGTATTTCATGAATGAAGTACAAGAATGAACCATCTTTAAAAATATAAAAGAGTCAAACATTTTTCGTTCATTAAATTTTATTATGACCATACCCAAACTGTAAACACACTCGTGTAATATATTGCTTTAAACCCCATCTGAACTCCACATAAACAGCTAATTAGTTCACAAACCACTTAAGCAGGTCACCTTTTCAACATTTCATTTTATTGAAACGTTTATGATATTATTTCGTTCGGTGAACTTTGGAACTACTTCGTTGCGGAGTACTTAGGATGTGGACGTTTTTGACTTGTTACCGGCTTTCAGCCTTTTTTTCTGTTTTGAAAACGGGAACCAATTAGTGTATGCCTCTCAAATTGCTACACTACTATAGACGGTACCTGAGCGGTACTGTCCAAAAATGAATTCCTTTTATTTCTTATTTTGGGGTTAAAGTGGAGTTGACCAGGGATTTCAAGAGAGATTTATGTACGATGTGTAGCCTTATCCAGAGCGACACTCCCACGATCGACAATTCCACGGACGCATCAGCTATATCGATCTCACCGCCTTCACCATCGAAGATGACCGCCCCGCGTCTGATCTCCCCATCTTATCTTCACTACCGACCTTGCCATGGATGCCACATTCACTGTACCCGATGACGCCAATATGCAACCTACACGGTCCTCGCCGAGTAGTCAGCAACCGACCTCCCCGCCGCAGAGTCAACCGCCCTTTCCGACGACATGTTGACTGTCGCACAGACTCGTGGAGGGTGACTGGAAATACCGAAATACACCTTAAATGCCGAAATACCGAAATACACCAAAATACAAATTAAAAATATATGTATACACAACTGTTTTCTTTTTCAATATAAATTGAAATAATAACATTATTTAGAAATCTGGAGTATAAGCTTAAATTATGAATTTTGAACAAAATAATGGATATTATGATGTGTTCAGGTATAATTCGTCGCGTATTTCGGTATTTGCGTATCAATATTTACGACACCGTCATACAGTTTAGTATTATTTACATTTTTGCCGAAGGCCACCGGCCCATAACATGTGTAACAATGTGAACATTTTTACAAAGCAAAACAAAATTTGAACATCTCATAAAACATACAAACAAACATGTACATATATGTGTCAAGATATTATATCAATATAATATTAAACATCTCTTTAACATATAAACATATATTTGTCAAGACATTACATCAATATAACACTAAGCAGGTTTCAACATCTCTTAAAACATACTAACATAATTATACGTGTCAAGATATTATATCAATATAATATAAAGCAGGTTTCATTCCAGAATCTTAATTACTGAGTAAATTATTTCGAATTCTGTTAGCACTAACATAAAAGTGGCTACATTTCTCACTAATGTCAATTTTTTACATGTAAATAATATAGCAAGTCGGTGAATAGATGGAGGGTTCCAAAACTTTTCTGGTATGTACCTATTTCTCAGTTCTCCTAGAGTTTTACATATAAACATAAAGTGGATTTCATCACCAATACCATCGTTGCACAGTTTACAAATTCTGTACTGCCTGTCAATGCCAATATAACGACCAGTTTTAATTTCTAGCTTGTGTGCACTAATTCTTAAAGAGGCATATGCAGCCCTGTATTCTCGAAAATTTAAGATATCAATATACTGTTCACTAACATTATCTGTTTTGATAGTAGTGTACACCAAAACATTTCTATTATTTCTGATATTACCAAATACGTCTTGAAGATATTCATCTTTCAATCTTTCAACGAACTGTGTTATACATAGTCGTTTATTTACTACTGATTGGTCTTCCCATACAAAACCAAAACCGTGTCTGTATAGCATATCTTTAATGCGACTAGCCCAGTTACATTTATCTAATTGTAACTGATTTATTTGTAAGTTATAGCACTTCTTCACATATCTATAATTTGGCATTGCTAATATTTTTAGCCAGTAATTCAATGCTCTTTTGTGTGATTCTATATATAGTGGAAGACGACCGCATTCGACCATAACAGCACAGTTAGAAGTATTCTGGTGGACACATAATACACGTTTACACACATAGTATTGTATCCTCTCTAGACAATCATACGTTCCAGTTCCCCATAGTTCAGACCCGTACAGAAGCTGTGCACATACTTTAGTGTCGAAAACCTTAAACAACATATATTTCGGCAAAGCACCATATATGAATATAGGGCGTTAAATATGGACACCATAATACATTTTCCTTTAACGCATAATTCATGTACCATTCTGTTTAAGGATAGTTGAGCAGTAAACGTTAAACCTACATATTTGAATGCATTTACTACTTCTACATACTTCCCTTTATAATACCACTTTTCATATTTCGAAATTTTATCATCCCGTTTAAAAACCATAATTTATGTTTTCTTAACATTTACTTGTAAAAAATAGTCATCACAAAAACTTGAAAGTAACTTTAGTTGCCTTTGGAGGCCCACAACTGTATCAGAAATTAATGCAATGTCATCAGCATATATTAGGATGAATATTTCAGTTAAATCTGGGTGTAACTGTATTCCACTAACTCCACTGTCTTTCAAAATTTCGTAAAACTCGTCAATAAACAGGGAAAAAAGCACTGGGCTGACTAACCATCCCTGTTTTAAGCCCACAGGGCATGTAAAATAGTATGTGTATGAATTCGCTCCGCATTTAACTTTAGCCTTAACATTTACAAACATTGCTTGTCTAGATTTATATAAATAACCTTTTACACCATTTTTCCTAAGAACATATCACAGTTTTCTCCTATTTACGCAATCGAATGCCTTTTGAAAGTCGACGAATGCTGCATATCGCTTGCCTCTAGTCTTTGACAAAGCATTTTCAATTACTGTATTCAAATTAATGCGTTTTCCACTGTAGCGTAGCCAGGGCGAAAACCAGCCTGTACTTCTGCTTTTTTATTGTACATATGTGCATAGAAGAATAATCGTCTATTTATAATTGCTCGTGTATATTTTACCTATATAGTTTTGGAGACTTATTCCCCTGTAGTTGTTTGTGTCGTTAGTACAGAGTTACAATTATGAATTAATTCCAAGCCTGTGAGGAAGTCCCTGCTTTAAATATTTTGTTAAACAGGCTATGTAAAATTGGCAATAGGATATCAACACAATATATGAACACTTCAGATTTAATTAAGTCAGGGCCACCAGCTTTTCCAGCCTTAATATTTTCAATTGCAAAGACAATCTCTTCACATGAAATAACTTAATTAAATAATAAATTTTAAATTCAGCAAAAGGTTCATCAAGTTCAATATCAAGTTCAATTTTTATACCTTGGTCGTTTTCCTCAGTAGTATTGCTATTAAAAAGTGTTTCAAAGTGTTCTAACCACTGGTCTGTTTTAATGCTATTTGCAATTCGTTTCGATTTTCCCCACATCGTTTTCAGTTTAGACCAAAGTTTCCTTTGACCATAAGCACTCTTTTTACATGTATCTCTGTAACTGTTTCTAGATTCGAAATAAAGCCTTAAATTTTCATCATTTTTGAAAATCCTAAAACGCTTTAGCATTTCATTTCTCTCAACTTTTAGCTTTTTACATTCTCCGTCACACCAAGGTTGACGATTTACACCAGTTCGTTTCTTACTATCTGTAAAAGTGTTACAAGCTGAAATATGTTTTCTACAATGTCGTCAACTATGTTTTCATTAATGTTAGCACTGGATTCTATATCTAAACATAGTTTTCAACCCAGTGAACCATTCGTTTCGGTGACAGCAACGTCTCCTATGAGTGTTGGTATGTAAGACGTTTGTACCACGTGCTTAAGAGGTTTCGCAGCAAATTGGAACACGGTAGACGTCTGTAAGACGTCTGCTAAACGTTTTTAATACGTATTGGTAACCAAAACCAAATGGACACTAAGTGAAGACGTTGAAACAAATGCAGTAGACGTCTGCAATACGTTTTTAATACGTATCGGTAACTAACACCAAATTGACACTAAGTAGAGACGTTGAAACAAATAAAGTAGACGTCTGCAATACGTTTTTAATACGTATTGATAACCGAAACCATATGGACACTAAGTAGAGTCGTTGAAACAAATACAGTTGACGTCTGTCATACGTTTTGAATACGTATTGGTAACCAAAACCATATGGAAACTAAGTAGAGACGTTGAAACAAATACAGTTGACGTCTGCCATACGTTTTTAATACGTATTGGTTACCAAAACCAAATGGACACTAAGTGAAGACGTTGAAACAAATACAGTAGACGTCTGCAATACGTTTTTAATACATATTGATAACCAAAACTATATGGACACTAAGTGAAGACTTTGAAACAAATATAGTAGACGTCTGTAATACGTTTTAAAAACGTACTGATAATCAAACATTAAGTGCAAAAGTTATTGTGCTATTGTTACACTATAGTTAGCTAAATATGAAATTTTAATTTTCCACATTTCTAAAAATAGGTAATAAAATAATTCCATATTACACAAAGTCTTTAGAACATCTTCAGATTAAATCTTGAAAATTTACAACGCCTTAAATACGCAGAGTAAAGAAAATGTTTGACGTTTACACTAATTCATTACCAGTTTAAAGTTTTAAGTGTCGTGCTCAAATGAAACATATATATATACTGAGCTAAACAAGTAACGATACATACTTAGATCATTTGTAAAATCTTAAAGCTTAAACTTGTGTTATATGTACTGTGATTACATGATTGCTTAAACGTATGACTGTTTTCACAGACCATTATCGATTATTGTAGAATATCGTGTTACTGGCAATAGGGATTTTTTTATTTTTGCACGCACTGCACGGGAAACCCATGATGATGAACATGTATCGACATAAAAATATACGCATTGCACAGATATTTACCTGTATTGTGAAAACATAGTTTTTGTTTGAGGCGAGGAGATGGACGTGCTAGAGTATACCGTAGGGTCGGTGAACGTTATGCTGACGTCTGTGTGCACGAGGTGAACCGTTACGGTGGTGGAAGTATGATGGTTTGGGGCGGAATATCCTACCAGAATCGCACTCCATTGGTTATTGTGCGTGGGAATCTAACGGGACGACGTTATCGAGACGAAATTTTAACACCAGTTGTCGTACCATTTCTTAACGCTAACGTGAACGTCACGTTGTTCCAGCAAGACAATGCTAGGTGCCATACAGCACATGTATACCGCAATTTTCTTACCCAACAAAACATTAATGTTCTAGATTGGCCTGCTTGTTCTTCAGATTTGTCCCCAATAGAACATCTTTGGGATGCCCTGGACCGTCGGATTAGACGTCGCAATTCCCAAACATTAGCGCAGTTGGAGTTTTTTTATATTCAAGAATGGAATGCCATTCCACAGCGAGATATTCAAACACTTTTCAATTCTATGCGTAGACGATGCACTGCTGTAATGAATGCACAGGGAGGTCACACCCGGTATTAACAAATTCCAGAACTTAACATTTTCATCAGTCCATTTTCTTATTGATTTTCAAAAAGTTTAAATGAAATTGAAGCATAAAAATCAATTTAAATTATGTATCAAAGACCATATTTTCAAAATACTTAAAAACATATTTATATTACTGACCCACGATAAAATTGTATCCAATTGATTTCATGTATCGTAACTTGTTTGGCTCAGTATATGTATATATGCGTTTTATTCACATATTCAGTGACGTCTGGAAAACATCTTCAGACGTCACATCCGGGTACTTTAACTGCAATCGAGGACGCCGCCATATTGGATGTTTACGGAAAATGTATCGAAAAGTTCTCTAGCTGTTTTGTCCGGAACTACAGGTAATATAGACCGACACGTGTATCTGTGCATGCCACTATATTTTATGATAATTACAGAATATGTGTAACGATAAATGGAATATATCCACCCTGTGTATATGCTATAACTCTGCATGCGCTGAAACAAATCAATATTCCCGCCCTGTTGAGCGCGTGTAAAAGAAGAAGAAAATACTTCTTTTTTACCGTTTGAAAGTTAGAAATTGGTGCTTCTGAAAGAACTAGTATAAATCTACCACTTGTCTTTAAATCACCCGCATGGATCGTTTGAAAACATGTAGAAAGGTTACGCGTGGGATTTTTCATGTGGAAGACGTGTTCTGAACGTCGCGGTAAGCAAAATGGGAAACCGGTTTATATATACCTAACATGTGAGCTATGCGTACATTGATTAGTACGTTTGTTTAAAACTTTCTATTGGCGAATTGTACGTTGCTTTATTCACTGGTATGCAACCATGTCAATCGTGATGCAGTTCTAAACGACGACGCGTCATCGATTCGCAACGAAAAATGTCATCGTTTCTCTCCTGTTATGAGGACACATTTCGGTAAGTATGTATCTTATGTTGTTTTTTAAAACAGAGCAAATGTTTCTTCTTCGTTTTTCAGCCAGGGTATGAACCACGGTGCATGTCTATGTCCTTCAGTATTTATTTCGGCTACACTAGTACGAGTGAAATTGGTATTTTGTCATATTATCGTTTAGAATCGTTTACTTTGGAGTGTATTTTATCATTGCAGTTCAATGGCTTAAAAACATACATTTTAATCACAACTTTGATTTTCTCAGTATAACATTGTCCATATAATGCCAAAACAACTAATTTCACACAAAAATAACGTCTGGTAACTGTATATTTTACGATTAAGTTTTCTTCGCATGTCATGGTTTCTCGCAGAGTGTGTCATGATGTCTCAACGAAATCGGATTTTGTGTAATGATCTCTAAACGAAAGCATTAATGCAAATGGAATAGTTTCTAAGCGTTTTTAATTTTGTTTCAGGATAACAAGCGATCAATTACGAATCTCTGTTAGTAAAATGGTAAGAGCGTACTCTTATTCTTGAATTTAATGTGTTTCTTTTTATATAAATTTTAAGAACGAATTGCTTATTTTATCATATTTGATGCAAATCTTCAGTCTACAACCTACGCTCAGAAAACCATTCCATAAACTAGAGTAAGAAGTCAAGAGTTATATCTCGCGCTGACAGGAATACTCCTTTTACCACTGTTATCCAAATTGTTCCAGCCCAGTCGAGTGTGCACAATGACCACCATGGATGCATTTGTATACGTTGCACTTGCATGCATCATTTCGGCATCAAACGTCATGAAATTGTTTACCGGCGGACTACTAGCGTTTGCTTGCACCCTTACTGGACAAATCGTTTTGTTTTGTTTAAATCATTTAAGTTAAATGAGATGCGCATCATATTATCAATCTTAAGACCACTTTGTTGTATACACTTGCATCGACCTGTTTCGCTACTTTTACTTCTGTTTCAGGATCACCGATTTAAATGCAGCTTTTGCGACATATGGAATGACAGCGCAGAGAGGACAGTAAGGCATTGTATACGTTATCATAAACATGAAAAAATGTCATTTCTGCAGTTTTTAATATGTGATGGCAAAGTGAAGTTTAAACACGTTCTTTTACTGTGTTTGGTAGGGATATAGAATGTGATCCTAACAATGTGTTTCTCAATAAACAGACTGGTAAGCTAATTATTCCAATAGGTAAGGTGTGTTGCTCAGGTCTGGCTTGCATCTCTGTCGATTCCACGACCACAATATTACTTAGTTCCAGCGTATTAACGAAAACAGATTCTCCATCATAGGAAACTCCCATGGTCGTCGTTTAGTATCTGTAACACCTTTGTTTAGAAACGATGACATAATATTTGATTTCGTTTAGTAATGGTGACATTTGTTGAGGCATCGATAACATCATTTAACACCAAACAAAGCTTTATTTTACATCGAAAATAGATCAAGTGCACATGATTTTATATAACATGAGTATAAAATTCATTAAAACTCTTGTTGTGCATTATTCCATTGCCGTTTAAAGTATATTTACTGAAATAAATGATATTTAATAATATTTCTTAAACCTCAGTTGTACAATTGTGCCAATAATTGTGTTTATCCGTATAATTTCCGAAAAACATAACATTGAATACATCAGCTGGGATTACATACTGTCAAAAGTTGAATTACGCAGCCACGAAAAATCACGATCGTCTCTGGAACTTAATTATTTTAGACTTCCATACAGCGAAATGGTCTGCATGTCCTCGTTAGTGGAGAGAAACGATGACATTTTTCGTTGCGAATCGATGACGCGTCGTCGTTTAGAACTGCATCACGCATTGACATGGTTGCATACCAGTGTTATTAAGCGGTAGGATACACTGGTATGCAACCATGTCAATCGTGATGCAGTTCTAAACGACGACGCGTCATCGATTCGCAACGAAAACTGTCATCGTTTCTCTCCTGTTATGAGGACACATCTCGGTAAGTATGTATCTTATGTTGTTTTTAAAACAGAGCAAATGTTTCTTCTTCGTTTTTCAGCCAGGGTATGAACCACGGTGCATGTCTATGTCCTTCAGTATTTATTTCGGCTACACTAGTACGAGTGAAATTGGTATTTTGTCGTATTATCGTTTAGAATCGTTTACTTTGGAGTGTATTTTATCATTGCAGTTCAATGGCTTAAAAACATACATTTTAATCAAAACTTTGATTTTCTCAGTATAACATTGTCTATATAATGCCAAAACAACTAATTTCACACAAAAATAACGCCTGGTAACTGTATATTTTATGATTAAGTTTTCTTCGCATGTCATGGTTTCTCGCAGAGTGTGTCATGATGTCTCAACGAAATCGGATTTTGTGTAATGATCTCTAAACGAAAGCATTAATGCAAATGGAATAGTTTCTAAGCGTTTTTAATTTTGTTTCAGGATAACAAGCGATCAATTACGAATCTCTGTTAGTAAAATGGTAAGAGCGTACTCTTATTCTTGAATTTAATGTGTTTCTTTTTATATAAATTTTAAGAACGAATTGCTTATTTTATCATATTTGATGCAAATCTTCAGTCTACAACCTACGATCAGAAAACCATTCCCTAAACTAAAGTAAGAAGTCAGAGTTACCTCGCACTGACATGAATACTCCTTTTACCACAGTTATCGAAATTGTTCCAGCCCAGTCCAGTGTGCATAAATGACCACCATGGATGCATTTGTATACGTTGCACTTGCATGCATCATTTCGGCATCAAACGCCATTAAATTGTTAACCGCCGGACTACTAACGTTTGCTTGCACCCTTACTGAACAAATCTTGCGAGATGGTTTTGATAATTTAAATGTCATATACAGACGTTGTCAGTCTATATAGGATATACCTGGGATCAAATACAATTGTATTTCTCACAACTAGTGCATTTCTCGGTTCCGCTGCAAGCGACTGACAGTGTTCACACTTTAAAAGTGATTGGAGGCGAATTACTTCTCAGTGACCGTAGCCAGCTGACCCCGATTTCAATTCTGGTAGTCAAGCGTTTAAAGAACCGGCCCGGTCAGGATTTCTATACGAATAGTGATTCAAA
Organism: Mactromeris polynyma; assembly: GCA_032209605.1. Classification (NCBI taxonomy): domain Eukaryota; kingdom Metazoa; phylum Mollusca; class Bivalvia; order Venerida; family Mactridae; genus Mactromeris; species Mactromeris polynyma. The sequence goes on along the minus strand of JASFXZ010000031.1, from coordinate 1,393,762 downwards.
CACGTAAAAGAATATAAGTGGAAATTGATTGACCGGAGAACGTATCGATTGTTATACATTTAAAATTATAGCTTATTTCACATAAGTGGTCTACACACAAAACATGTGATTTCTGTACGCATATAAAATATATGAGTTTTTATAGATAGGTACTTCTATCAATTTTTAATTGGGGATTCTTAAGCCACTTTGTTTTATACACTTGCATCGACCTGCTTCGCTATTCTTTTACTTCTGTTTCAGGATTACCGGTTTTAACGCAGCTTTTGCGACTTATGGAATGACAGTGCTGAGACGGCAGTAAGGAATTGTATACGATATCATAAACATGAAAAAGTGTCATGTCTGCAGTTTTTAATACATGTATGTGATGGCAAATTGAAGTTTAAATCACGCTCTTTTACTGTGTTTGGTAGGGATATAGAATGTGATCCTAACAATGTGTTTTCTCAATAAATAGATTATTCCAATAGGTAAGGTGAGTTGCTCAGGTCTGGCTTGCATCTCTGTCGATTCCACGACCACACTATTACTCAGTTCCAGCGTATTAACGAAAACAGATTCTCCATCATCGTAGGAAACTTCCATGGTCGTCGTTTAGTATCGATGACATAATATTTGATTTCGTTTAGTAATGGTGACATTTGTTGAGGCACCGATAACATCATTCAACACCAAATCAAAGCTTTATTTTACATCGAAAATAAATCAAGTGCACATGATTTTATATAACATGAGTATAAAATTCATTAAAACTCTTGTGCATTATTCCATTGCCGTTTACAGTATATTTACTAAAATAAATGATATTTAATAATATTTCTTAAACCTCAGTTGTACAATTGTGCCAATAATTTGGTTTATCCATATAATTTCCGAAAACATAACATTGAATACATAAGCTTGGATTACATACTGTCAAAAGTTAAATTACGCAGCCAAGAAAAATCACGATCGTCTCTGGAATCTAATTATTTTAGACTTACCATACAGCGAAATGGTCTGCATGTTCTCATTAGCGGAGAGAAGCGATTACATTTTTCGTTGCGAATCGATGACGTGTCGTCGTTTAGAACTGCATCACGCATTGACATGGTTGCATAACAGTGGGATATATCTTACTATAAATTAATGACGTGTTAGTGACCGTCCCAAAAACGTGTTTTCAAGGCAGAAATCATTAACAAAAGCAGTATTATTAAAGTTAAGGATTCGTTCGAGTTCAATTTTATTCCCTGACAGAAAATGTTGTTCTCCCAAATTTACATACAAACATAAGAATGTGTGCAGAACAAATTAAATAACTACAAGCTTACAGGCGCTGCTATGCAAAGGGAAAGAAATTGGTATAATTTTGATTGTTGAACTTCAGTTATGTGTAATTAAAAAGTTCATAGGTCAGGAAATAGAATTGAAAACCTTTAGAACCCAAATATTAAACTACAGTGAGCTTTTTGTTTCAATATTTTTTATTTCGTATTTAATATTACAGAGAGAACTCTTCTGTAGTGTTGGTGTTCGGACCGAAAATGACATAGTGCTCAGAAGTATATCAGAGGTCATCCAGCGGCCCCAACTTGTACAACACATTAATTGTCGCGGTACCACAAGAGCAGGAACTCTCCTAGTGGAGCCTACCGATAAACACAACTTTATGGGGACACAATGCCAGACGCTCCTTCTACGTATGTATTAAACTCATATGAGCCCTCCAATGAGAAAAAGTACCTTATGATTATGCAAACATTGTATAGGTCTACACCAGCTGCCACACCAGAAGAGCGACGACTGATCAGATTCTGCACTGTTTGCATTGACAGCGGACAAACTGCTGTTTGTTTCGATGGGTTTCAAATACCGGTAGTGCAGACTCTTATCAGAAGCAAAGTTATTAATTAGATGGAGGGTCTGGGGCTACACTAGTTGTAATGCGAAAAGGTACATTGTCTCATGGAACGGCTCAATTACGTATCTGCATCTATGGCGAGGGTTTTCTTGTTAGTTAATATCTCTGTATAAATCAGTGACAGCATTAATAGATGTTAAGAATAAGAGTTTGTGACATAACAATTGAATTGTGATTTCGCTTCTGCTTTAGCTGTCATGTACAAAGGCTACAATTAAGCTATTAATGCTTGCGATTTTTCTGTAGTCCGTCAATGAACCTTCATCTCGTTTATGAAATAATTGTATGTATGTAATCTACGTATGTCAAATAACAACAGCAATTTAGCAACAATGTCTTGAACAGTACCAGTAGTTAATTTCCAGTGCCTTTTTATTGAAATAATAAGTTTTATTCAGTTTGAAAGCAACTTTTATAAACATTTCTTTGTTGATTTTCATTGGATTTAAGCCTTAAACAATTATATGTATCTTTGAAATAAACTTGTTAAACTTTTTATTAATTTTAATATTTGGCTAGCGTCGCGAGAAAATGGACCTTCGGGCTTTGCAAAAAGTGTAGACCCAGCCCAGCCGCCACGTTGTCAACGCGGCGTCTGATCAGGGTTTACATTATTGGACACTCCTCAAGATAATTTCCTCCAATACCACCTCAAACAGTGTAGACCCTGATCAGACGTTGACAACGCGGAGGCTGATCTATGCATTGTTTGCAATTCTCGAAGGATGCCGGTCATTTTAATTATAATTTCCCTTTTCTATTACAGGTGTCTTGCGGAAGAAAAACCCATCAGAGACTGAATGTAGTCTTCGCTCCAGGGCCAGTGACGTTCTCAAGCGTTCAAGTGGTCTTAAAGGTTGTGCTGCTTATAAAGCAAAGCAAATCAAATTGGCTACATCAGTGACATTAGCAAGTCAGAAGTCCAAACAGGTAGCCACCAAAGACAATACCTCATCCAGTGAAACGGACAGTCCAAAACCGAAAAAGCGCAGAATTTCATCACTTCCAGTCGCGACACACATGAACTTAGAAAAACGAGCGGGTACAATTTTAATAGAGTGTTAGTGAGACTTATTTAGTTCTGGTCAGATATATGCATTTCGCATTTTGGTTTCTAGTCACATTTTCTATATGAAAAGCGCTTGCTTATTAGTATTCGTAGTTTTAATTTCGAAGGATTTACATTAATAGATGTGTCTATGTAAACATATAACATTCCCGGTGTTCATTGAAAGCATTCAGTTTGTAGACAATTATTTGTTTTCTGAACTTTCATTTTGATGTGTTTGACTTATAGAAGGAGACCAATTCTAGTAATATTTCCTATATGAGCCATTCCAGGAGAAAAGGTACCTATAGGTACCTATATAGGACTGCAAATAGTGTAGACCCAGACCAGACGCCACATCAGGGTATGCCCTGTTCGTAGTGGTTATGGACAAACTACTGTTCACTTCGATCAGTGGCAGCTGGACTGAGTTCACACTGTTTGCAATGGAATAAAGTACATTTTTGTACCTTTTCTCAAGGAACGGCTGTTATGAAAAGGAAAGAGTTCAAGTGTTTTCACAGTTTGATTTTTTGTTAATTCAGCAACAGTTGTTGCCGGTTTTATTTGTAATAGTTTTTAACAAATAACATTCATAAATGTGTATGTGTACACATTATATTCCTGATGTTCACTGAAAAGACAAGTGTGTTAACAATAGTTATTGTTTGCTGATTGTTTTCTTCATTTTGATGGTTTCTAAAACAATTTGTTTCAAGTTTTGTCGGCGAAATTTCAAAGACAATGAAACGTTCTTTACATTTCTTCGTTATGTCTTTAAATTCCTTTCAAACATTACTGCAATACGTCTGCATTGGGTTCCTGTCTGGTTTTCCTTATGTCCTGCAAAACGTCTTGTTGAGGTTTGGAAAACGTACCTGTAAGGAAAACATCTTAAGAACCTCATAAAGACGTGTACATTGCAGGTCTTTGCTAAGCAATTTCAAGGTTTTTTAACAGTCCTCAACACGTTCAGAAAACTAAACCGATACGTCGACGAAGTGTAACACTTTTGGGTGACGGCAACGTCTTCAGCACGTGATAGCTGGGAAAACGTCTGAAAATCGTCCTAAAGACGTGTACATTGCAGGTCTTGGCAAAGCATTTTCAAGGTTTTTTAACAGTCCTCAACACGTTCAGAAAACTAGACCGATACGTCGACGAAATGTAACACTTTTGGGTGACGGCAACGTCTTCAGCACTTGTTAGCTGGAAACGTCTCCGTCACGTTCAGGTAACGTAGAATGGTTCACTGGGAAACGACGTCATTTGAGAAACCTCTTTCAATACCAAAACAAATTCATCCTTATTATTTTCATTTATCTTGTACACTATATACCGAAATACATATACACTCAGCAAAATTTCTAATTGGTCACTTCATATTTATTGAAACCATACCATATATATCCGTTATATGACTTTTAATTTTAGGGTTATAAGTGTTGATCTGTCGTAAATTCACGTGAGAATCAATGAGGTTTTATGTATTCTGAACAGTTGTACGAAGAAAGTATTTATGTGATGGTGTTTGCATTGTTGAATTTTCATTCACTGTTAAATAATATCAATAAATCCAAGTGACCAATTATAAATTTTGCTGAGTGTATATAACTTACTGTTTAACTTTTAAATGCAAAATAATAATATAAATTACATTATTTAGAACTTAAATTCCAAAATTAGAACCGTTGAAAATTATCGATGTTTTGATGTAAAGTCAAGTGTATTTCGGTATTTCCATATTAATCTTTACGCCACCGAAATACACCTTATACCGTATATATAATGGATAGAACCTTAACATTGTAAAACTAGTGAAATGTTTGTCACGATTGTAAATAAATGAAATACAAAGATACCAGACCCTTTATGTAACGTTTGTGGATATTTAATTATAAAATGACATTTCAATTATATCAGCACGAACTTTGAGTAAAATCAGTATGCCCAGGCATTAAGTTATGATTACACTAGCTTGTCATAGGTTATGAGTTATCTTGTTGTTGTGGGGTATTTTCCAAGCACAGAGTGAGATGTACGTAAAAATATGAGACCGATAATTTTCGTAGTCGTGCACAACGAGACCATATTATGATAAAACGCAATAAAGAACAACAACAACAGTAATCACTTGTCATCGATTTATATATATCCTTTAAACGCAGTCTGAACCCGATTACACTCTTCTACGTGCGTTCGCTTAGCGAATTTATCGCGTTTATAGCGCTAACCTGGCATTTTAAGTCTTGAGAACCGGTATAGTAGGGTACCCGTCTGATTCTGTCACGCAGTTTCTCCAACCGGCGGAAAGTAAGAATTTGTACTAAACGAAAGCAGTCGACGCTCTAAAAATATGCACTTTACAAAACAATGACAGTTTATGAAATTCATAAGGAATAAATCAAGATATACATTTAGTAAGTATTTCATGCATGAAGTACAAGAATGAACCATCTTTAAAAAATATAAAAGAGACAAACATTTTTCGTTCAATAGATTTTATTATGAGCACACCCAAAACTGTAAACAAACTCGTGTGTATTAATACATAGCTCGAAACCCCATCTGAACTCAACAGAAACAGTTAATTAGTTCACAAACCACTTTAGCAGGTCACCTTTTCTATATTTCATTTTATTGAAACGTTTATAATATTATTTCGTTCGATGAACTTTGGAACTACTTCGTTGCGGAGTACTTAGGATGCGGACGTTTTTGACTTGTTACCGGCTTTCAGCCTTTTTTTCTGTTTTGAAAACGGGAACCAATTGTTGTATGCCTCTTAAATTGCCACACTACTATACACTCAACAAAATTCCTAATCGGTCAGTTTATATTGTATTATTATTTTTCTAATAATGCATGTATTCACACAAAATTTCACATACCGATATTTGAACAGGTAATGCAGCGAATTATTGATTTTTTTTAGCCGGCTCGCTATGAAATTAATCGTATTAGGCGTATTGACGTTTATAGCACGTTTTGCACGTGCGGGGCATGGACACATATTTGCACGTGTTCGTGTACACTTTTGTCATTGCTGATGAAAGTCCTTTTTGAAAAACACAAATCATGGTGAGAATGACTGAAGAATAACGCGCCCGAGCCGTCGGAATGATACAGACTGGAACTCATTTACGACAGGTGGGTTTTATTTTTTGAAATTCATAAGAATATTGACATTATTTGTTTGTAGCCTTTATATTGAAGGGTCTTGCCACCTTAAATAAGTTGAAAACGGAAATAACCACCAATATAATGGCTACAAACAACTAATGTCAATATTCTTATGAATTTCAAAAAATAAAACCCACCTGTCGTAAATGAGTTCCGGCCTGTATCATTCCGACGGCTCGGGCGCGTTATATGAAACCATTCGATATATTGAATAAATGAAATGAAATGAAAATGAGAGCAATGTCATTGTACTGGATATAATTTTATTAAAAAGGACGTGTTTATTTTCAGATTACAAGCTGCCCTGGTAAGTAGAAAGACAAATACTTTGAAAAATACTGCTAAAACAAAATATATAGATATCGCCCGATACAATCAATGAGTGTGAACACCAATGTAGACCGGATTTCGTCAGAAATCTTGAATTTGTATCATCCGGCCATGAAAACGCAATTTAAGCCTGTAGAAACACAAGGTGACGGCAATTGCTTGTATCGTGCGGTATCATGCCATGTATGGGACTGAAAAGTATCATGCATATTTAAGGTTAATCACATCTTTGGAAATTGTTCTGAACGAAAAAAATTATAAACAAGAACATTTTATCGGTGATATACGAATTGTCACTAGTAACTTTGCTAAACTTGCTCATGATGCAATTTTTATTAATTCGTACTCTGAGATGGCACACATGTACGCACTTAGTACTAGCATTGATACTTCAATACGATCAATCATACTATCCTCCTCAATTTCAACCTCGTCCGAGCCCTACACACGCCGTGTAGTAGGAAGGGCAGTTTCCTACACAATGCCAACTATTTGTGTTATGTGGACACAAATGATAGTTCCCAAATCAGTAAAATATTTTAGACCAAATGACTTCGTCCCATTGGTTCCAATTACAAATGACAATCTCAGCATTGATGTCAACATTGATATAACTTCAGATGCAGAATTTCGCCAATGTCTTAATGCTAAATCTGTTTGTGATGAAACACTGTCAGACAGACAGAAATATGACGCAATCTTTGACATGAATGTGACTGAAATTTCCATTGAACAAATTCCTGAATTAGGGGCTCACATACATGTTTCTGACGTGTGTGATGCTCCATCTGATACAGAGAGTCAATGCCCCAAATCTGTGTCAAAGGAAGTTACTCATGTGTCCGAAAATTCCATTGATAATATCCTGACGTAGATGTCTTTGTTTCTGACTTATGTGATGCTTCATCTGATATAGAGCTTCAAGGCACCCAGTCTGTGTCAAATGAAGAAACACATTCACAAGGCCCACTAGATTCTGAGTTCATGGATACATGCAATATGGTGAAACTTTTAAAAGCATGCACCAAAAAACTGGACAACATCACCAGTGGTCTGAAACAAAATGTATTTTTCATAGTAAAAAATGATATGAATTTAAACAAGAGAGCTAAATTTAAGCATAGCTGCTTTTCTGATGAATGCGGTATTTGGGATTCAGCTAATGGTGCCACCCCGAAAACAAATTACATTGCTGGTATGAATGGTGAATTGACCATGATGTTTGGTAAGAATGGTTTATATTGCTTCAGGATGCGTGTCCAGAGAAAAATTGAATAGATACTATACGAATTTGAAGCTGGACCGTTCTTACAAGAAACGCGTCACGTGGTTAGGATACTGTAGTCCATACATCGTTGTAGAATATATAGGAACATTTCCTGGTCTGTCTGCACGTGGCAATTCACGAACATAGACAGAGTACAAACGGACTCAAGACTACGTAATGAACGACGTTCATGATCTCTTGACTAAAGCAAAAACCCAAAGTCATTCACGACACACTGTCAAAGAAATATGACGAAATTGACGCACCAAACATGACCCAGATACACGAAAAAAATATATGACTGCTAAGAAAGCCTTATCACTGAATCACAGACTGGACCACGTAAGAACGTTGCAGATCACATCAATCTGCTTGAAAATATGGTGTCCGACAATCATCATTTTGTAAGATCAATTGTAAGGCACCATGTATTATCCTGTATGTAGACCAACAACTGACTGACTTAAAGAAACTATGTGCTACAGGTCACGCTGTTTTAGGGGTTGACAAGACGTTTAACTTGTGTGACATGTACGTCACAATGACTTGTTACAAGCAACTGACAATGACACGACAACGTACTAACGAGGCACCAATCTTTATCGGACCATTGTATATACACGATAATAGCGACTTTGAGACATATGGGCATTTCTTTTTCCATCTGAAAATGAAACTTATCGACACAAACCTAGACAGACTTGTGAGTAGTATAGGGGCCGGTTTAAGGGTAAACAAACGGGCGCCATTTTGTTGACCTAGTTACTATTTATAGGAACTCATTTGCATATGCTAGGAGTGAATCTAATGTAGGGTCTATTAAATGGCGGCCATGTGATTGATTCATTGTTTCACGTAACATCTGCCTCCTAGTTTGGCGCCAAACAAAATCGCGTCCATTCCAATATGGCATCTGTTTTAGTGTGTTTGAACAAAATGGCGGCAATGTGATTGATTCATTGTTTCACGTAACATCTGCCTCTCATTGTAATTTGATTGATTCATTGTTCACGAAACATCTGCCCCCTAGATTGGCGCCTATTTAAACGATATGATAATAACCGTCCTATTGATTCCTATGCGTGCGTATCACTGACGTATCTATTTTTAGTTCAAACGCGTCTTCTGAATGAACCAATCAAAATGATCCTTCTCCCCAATTCAAATGTTTAATGAAAAATCCCATAGCCTATGCTCATAACGATACTGTCTCTTCAAGATGGCAGGACATATCTCATCTCACATTGCCAAAAAGCATTTAGCCCGGAATACAAATGCTTCTGTCTTTTTAAGCAAATCTGTCAAACTTCACTAATCATACTATAACACAAATGAAACATTTTTATCAATTTTATTAAATTATAACAGGACTTGACTGAATAAAAGGGAGTCTACAAATGAAATTTTTAGTGTCCAATTAATGTGAAATGTCATTTGCCGGACTGTTTACTTTAGATTGAATACAAGATTATGATGAATAGTAGTTAGCAGGTGGCAGAGTCCAGCCGCTAATATTTGCATTTTTCATACAGGCTAGCAGGTGAACTGTCAACTTTGAGATGTTTTTTAAAAACTATACCAACCGAATCCATATTTTCACAATGTTGAGAAACTTTAAATCTCACACATTTTCATCTTTGATAAGATGACGGGTAGAGGGGGTTTTCCGAAAAATTTGAGCGCTGAATTAAAATACTATAAGGAGAAGCAACATTGTCCTCACTACATTAGGAAGCATTTATTTAATGCGGAGCAGATTTTTGATAATGGACCGGTTTCATTATTTTACGGCACAGTGGAATGTGTGGAAAAATTAGTTAATGTCTCACAGTGCATTGTCCCTTGACGGAGGTTGTTGTAGTGGAGGTACTTAACCGCTCATGCTAACTGCATGTGCATAATTATGTAACTGCATATAAATGATAATAGATAGTTAATAAATTTAGTACATAGTACAATAATTGCTTGCATAAACTGTGCATTGGCTTAGCATTATTATATTTGTATAAAATGAAAATACTTTTGTACAAGTATTCAGTTAAGTAACAACCAATCCGCTTGATTCTAGAAAATATGAAAGTTGTAACATAAAGAGGCCATTCCTAATATATGAGTGTCTGTAGTAACCCTAAACACAATATTAAAGGTAGTAAATATGTTTAATTATTTTTTATCACCGGTTACTAATACAGAAAAGGACAAAAACACTTTTTGCATAGATCTTATCAGAATTTTCAAACTGAGTTGAAAATATTGTAACTTTTGACTGCACAGTCATGAATTTACAGGTTAACATAAAGCCTCAATTATGTGATACTTCGCCAAAACCTGAGTGACTGTTAGCCGTAACTGAAAGCAATGCATATCTTACAAAACGTTTAAATATTAACAATAGCGTGTAGTCTACATCTTGTTAACAACTTTTAAACATATATCGGTTTAAATCAATTCGTGAATTACTCAATTAAAAAGTGTACTACGTATAACAAAACAACAGCATTTTACACATCAATCGTATTTACATGTACATACTTTATCCTAACTCAAGGTTTAAATATCACTAAATGTGTATTAAACAACTGCGTACTACCGTAAACTTTACACGCTTGTGTTCTAAATATAGCTCACCCATGTTTACAAATATCGCTCTGGAGAGTAAGGGAAGTAACACAATTATCGCTCTCCGGTGTTACCTTTCTTGAAGGTTAAAATAAGAGTAAAACAAACGGTGACAAATAAACATGTAGCTTCTCGAAGGTTGTCGCTCTGCAGAGGTGCCGTTTCCGAAGATTAACTTTACTAGTAATACCAACCAATCTTTAAACTAGCATTACTCCGTTAGTTTTCATCCTAATGCTATCGAGTGTAGGTTCCTTCCAAGCCTTGTTTAAAGCTCTGTCCATTGAGTGCGTTCAACCGAAAGTGGATGGCTTTTCAGTGCAAACGTGACGTCATCTCTACGACCACGTGGTCTCAAGTAATAGAGCTTGGGGCTCCCGTATTTGGGGCTCCGGGGCTCCCATGTTTGGGGCTCCGGGGCTCCAGTTGGGGCTCCGGGGCTCCGATGTTTGGGGCTCCGGGGCTCCGATGTTTGGGGCTCCGGGGCTCCGATGTTTGGGGCTCCAGTTGGGGCTCCGGGGCTCCGATGTTTGGGGCTCCGGGGCTCCGATGTTTAGGGCTCCGGGCTCCGATGTTTGGGGCTCCGGGGCTCCCGTATTTGGGGCTCCGGAGCTCCGGGGCTCCGATGTTTGGGGCTCCGGGGCTCCAGTTGAGACTCCGGGGCTCCGGTGTTCTAGAGAGAATATTATAAGGGATGGACATTAGAAAGATATAAACTAACAATGGATAAAATCACGTGTTCTCGATGTTCTGAAATGTTTTGTAGTCGATATAGTAGGATGCGTCATATGCAGCGAAGACACGCTTCGGTGGACTGTCAACCCTTTGCTTTGAGCACAACAACACAGCGAGCTACAGACATTGCCTTCAACGCGCCTTCGGATATTAATAAAACAGTAGACAAGACAGACAAGTTTCACCTCAAAAGCTCAGAAACTCCTAAAAACAACGACTTTGTATTCAAACATCCATTCACGTGTATGGTCAGTGGACCTACCTCCTGCGGGAAGACCCACTTTGTGACCCAGTTACTTCAGTCTGACAAGACACAACCAGCGCCACAACGAATAATTTGGCTCTACAAAAGGTGGCAACCGTTATACGAGGTCTTACAAAGAACCGTCTATCCCAGGGTAGAATTTATACAGGGACTTCCTCACCACCTGGAGGATGACGCCTATTTAAACCCCTCTGAGACCAATCTTATTATTTTGGATGACCTCATGTCAACGGCCAGCAAAGATCCGAGGATTACAGATCTCTTTACAGAGGGGTCTCACCATCGAAATCTGTCCGTCATGGCACTGAATCAAAATTTGTACTTTAGTAAGGATCCCACCCAGAGAAGAAATTGCCATTATTTAGTATTATTCAAGAATCCAATTGACCAACAACCTGTCATGACCTTAGCGCGACAAATGTATCCCGGGAAGACTGGTTATTTGATGAGTCGTTTTCAAGAAGCTACCAGTCAGCGGTACGGTTACCTTCTCGTCGATTTGAAACCAGAAACTCCAGAATCTAGTCGTTTAAGAGGTCCGATTCCCAATAGTCCGTCTGAACCTTCCGCTAGTGTAAGAGAACCAAACCAAAACTCTCCTATAAGGGGCACTCCGGTAGAGAACATTGCGAGTGATTCCAACCTCGAGTCTGATAACAGTCTAGGTATGATCGGTTGCGACGATTGCGGTATCGTGTTTGGTGACGTTCATTCTTTACAGAATCACGTTAAACGATGGTGTAATAAGCGTTCTCCCGAGGGCGATCACGTGGAATCGCCACCTTTAAAACGTTGGATTTCCGATCACCAGAGCGAAGAAGATGTAGAGGACAGGGACAGTGAAGAGGACAAAGTGTTTGGTGCCATGTTTCGTAAAGCAACAGCCAATAATGAAGAATCGTGGAGAGAAAAAGTTGAAAAATATGAGCGAGATGGAATGTTCATTGACGATGCCAAGAGAAAGGCAGACTCAAAAATTAAAGCGGATGACATAACAAGCGTCATACGTATGTATAGACAACTGTTTCTCTACACCTTCCAATTAGAATACGGAGTTATTCACCAACGTGTAATGGAAGATGCGCGCGAACTCGTGTCTGAGGGAATGATATTGCGACAGGCCATTAAATCGGCTGTTCAGAAACAGCATTATTTAATAGAAGGTATATTGAAGTCAGAGAACGATGACAGCGACCAGAGTGATGACGAAGAATGGTTATAAGGGGGAAAGGCCTAGGAATACATGTACAAAAATGGACATAGAACGCTGGACACAACATTTTCAACAGATGGCTGAGGGAAAGCTACGACCGAATAATAAAGGGCATTATGTGGTCCGAAAAACTCAGTTGGGTGGCGCGGTTAAAGGACCGGTGATTGAACTCGTGACACCGGTCACTCATGCGGTAGAAATGGCCAGATCAGAGGTAGCTATGAAAGAACAACGTAACAAGAGTGAACCTACTAGAAAGATGCCCCGATTGTACGGACCTCCTGGACAACGTGACTAAATTAATGGATATAAAGGCCGACACAGAGGGGCGCCCTATATTAACCACATCTACAACCGAACAGTGCTCAGTTTACAGTATTGTTTAACGCTATTCATAGACGTCCCTCCTCCATCAACAGTCATTTGCTACTACTGGACTCCAGTTGGGGCTCCGGGGCTCCAGTTGGGGCTCCGGGCTACAGTTGGGGCTCCGGGGTTCTAGAGAAGATTATAAGGGATGAATCTGGATGAAAGTATTTATCTCACCGTTGGTGACAGAGACAATTTTGTTATTCTGGACATAAGACGTTTTCACAACCGAACTGATTCCGTTTAATTTACATCAATGGTTTGGATTAAAACAACTTGTTTATTCAATTGATACAACCATATCTCAAGTGACACATGGAATAGAGCAGAACATTCGACAAATTAATACAATCATGGATGTATTTGAATGCAGTGTTTGTAAATACGTGTTTTTATCACGAAGATGTTTCCTACATCATATGCGGACATGGCATACTGCTGATTACTATTCGAATAAATGCATTCATTGTTCAATTGTGTTTAATGATAGATTCACATTTTTAACGCATCTAAAACAAAGTTGTTCAGTAAAAATTTGAACGTTGCTAGAAAGGTGCCCCCGATTGTACGGCCCTCGTGTTTTGTGATTATTGTGTATTTGTAAAATAAAATTGTAGACATAGTATTCATTTCTTTGTTTTCTTTTACTCAAGTGTAAAAATAATTATACTCAACAAATAGAACACAAAAGTACAGTTCTATATTTTATTAACCCCGCTCAATACAGTACTCCAGGGATTAGGGTGGTCCCCCGAAGTACTTTACAATAGTGGTAGTTCGATAAGTACGGGTATACACACATCATACAATTGTTTCTCGGTTTTTAACCCTGTCATAAGAACACTACCGGCATGAAAACACGTAAAATGTACAGTGTCTCTAGTAAACATGGCGGCTCGAAATCGTTCCGGTTCGTAGCTCCCTCGATAGTATCTCACAATCTGTGGTAAGTTTATAGGTCCTTCTACTTTGAACGAGGCGGATATGGTAGATACATCTATACGTCTTAACTGGACATCCCAACCCATCTTTTGTAATAGACGAGCGTATCGTCTCAGGCGTCGCTTAGCTTCTTTAACAGAGTTGGCCTTCCCGTTCACGATCATTTTTCCATTAGGAAATAACATACAGTATCCTCCAATCTTCTTAGATTTCCATTGAGCTCCGGAAAATGTTCTAGGGTTATATATGATACCGGAGCATTGTAATGTTAGTTCTCTTAAGCTAATATCACAATGTAGGTCCGTAGTGAGGACAACGTTGTTAATCATCTTTCTCTAGAGGGTCCACAATATAGATGTAATATTCGTTCAAACCTATTGGCCGCTTCCCTGGCTTCGCTTCTTAGTTGTCGTAATCTCAACCACCAACACACCTCATCTATAAACCAACATACAGCGAACACGAGTCCAAACATAATGAATGTATGACAGTCAAGTTCAGTTTTTATATATAATGTTCAATGTCTTCTGATTGGTCCAACACGATTGAGCCAATCACTGTCTCACAAACATAGTTGGTTTTATTTTAGTTCAAGGTGAAAGGGCTTTAGCAAACTCCGTTTAGGCACGCCCACCATCTTTAGATATTCACAGTTAGGAGACCATTTGTCGTGTTCGTTGGCGGAGTTGTCGTCCTTTTCCCAGTCTTTCAAATGTAGGTAACATCGGAAACACATGACCCTATCGGATTTTCCAGTGTAATAGAAACCGGCTTTAGCCAATTCATATTTATCCGGCTTCATCTGTTTGGGATAGGTTTCAAAGGTGAGTAACCTATTCTCGTAATATTCCATTCCACTAACAGCAAATGGGGCTGAATCTGTTTCCATGTTTTAAGTGTAAGGATCAACACAATAATGATACTGTTAATCAAACGGCTCTCTTATAAAGGGAGACTTTAAGTCACGTGATGTACATTCTATTTATAGCAAATGACATATTTTCTATTTATAGATGATCATGTTCAAACACGTTTACTGTCTGTAATGGACAGGTCGCTTAGCGCACTATGATGAGTCGTGATATCTTAATATGATGTAACCATTGTTCCGCATCTAGGTTGTGAAATGTTTTTAGATGTTTCACGATATTTAACTTCTTATGTTGACAGACGGGACACTTAAATATATGTCTGTATCCCATGGTTACCAATTGTGAGAATCACAAGGATTACATTCAGAACAGCTCAACGCTCCTAGTTGGTTCATATGATCGTCACCTGTCCAACAGGGACGTACGGATTCTAGTTCTGGTATCACTTGTTCAATCTCAGTCTTCAGCTTCACCAAGGTGTCAAATTCATCAAATTTCAAAGCGATTCCTTTCCTGGTAGGTCGGACTTTGTTCTTTCCTCTGGGCAGCCAGAATTGACGTAGATCAATCACCTTGAAACCGCTATTGACCTGAAGGTACTGGTTCCCCCCTAAATGATTCATATAGTGAACTTCCTTTCCCTCCGTATAATCCTGGATAGCCTTCTGAATGTCTTCAATACTACAGACAAACTGTTGGTAACGCTGTAGAGTCAATACAAACTCTTTTTCGTTCTTATAAAACACTATTTCGACTCCAGGACTGTGATCCACAATCTTCACTACCACTTCTTGTCCAAGCTCATATGTTTCTCGTACAGTGACCATGATGTCAGAATGAATTTAAGTAAGTAGCGTACACTGTTTATATAGTGCTTCCTGTTTTCTGATTGGTGTTTATTTATAGTAACGAACGTCATATCTATTTATAGAACAACATGTTCAAACGTGTGATGCCCCATGGCTATCGAGGATAAACAGCGAATTAATGATTGTTTAGTCCCTATAGAGGGACTGTTTTAAAGTGACTGAGAATGACTTTGCTTTCTACTTAATAGGATAGGCGGAAATGACAAAGCTTTTCTCATTATTACATATGACCCTCACTTTGTGAGTGAGGACCTTGGTATATCCCAGTATACTGATAGTAACTTCCATCTCTTTTTCGAGAACCAATTTGTCACAAGCCCTCTTTTCTCTGTCAGGAAACTGCATACATTACCGAATACAAGAGAGCATGACAGATTTGCTTAAAAAGACAGAAGCATTTGTATTCCGGGCTAAATGCTTTTTGGCAATGTGAGATGAGATATGTCCTGCCATCTTGAAGAGACAGTATCGTTATGAGCATAGGCTATGGGATTTTTCATTAAACATTTGAATTGGGGAGAAGGATCATTTTGATTGGTTCATTCAGAAGACGCGTTTGAACTAAAAATAGATACGTCAGTGATACGCACGCATAGGAATCAATAGGACGGTTATTATCATATCGTTTAAATAGGCGCCAATCTAGGGGGCAGATGTTTCGTGAACAATGAATCAATCAAATTACAATGAGAGGCAGATGTTACGTGAAACAATGAATCAATCACATTGCCGCCATTTTGTTCAAACACACTAAAACAGATGCCATATTGGAATGGACGCGATTTTGTTTGGCGCCAAACTAGGAGGCAGATGTTACGTGAAACAATGAATCAATCACATGGCCGCCATTTAATAGACCCTACATTAGATTCACTCCTAGCATATGCAAATGAGTTCCTATAAATAGTAACTAGGTCAACAAAATGGCGCCCGTTTGTTTACCCTTAAACCGGCCCCTATACTACTCTTGTGATTGGCAGTGATGAGGAACATGTCCTAGTAAAGGCAATCACTACCGCATTCCCCGACTCGACACATGTTCTTTGTACGCGACACCTGCGATAAAACACTAAACAGAAACTAATTGACGACGCTGTATTGGAAAGGGACAGAAACGACGTATTAAATCGTATTTTCTGTGACGGTGGAATAATTGACGCTGACGACAGTATATGTTTTGAGGACAAATGCAACGAATTGGCGACTCACTGTTTAGACATTTCGAACAGGTGTGTTAAGTATTTTCACGACAAACTGAAACCTCTATTGAACACGAAGGTCAATCAGCCTACGAGACTGGACCGCATTGACCAGAAATGGACTAATAACAATTGCGAATCTGTCAACCACGTCCTGAAACAGACAATTGACTGGAAGTCCCAACCTCTGGTTGACTTGGTAAATTACCTAGATACTTTGGTACAGGATCAATTTAAAGAACTTAGATGTGCCCTTATTGGCAAGGGTGATTTCAGGTTAGCACCCACCCATGAAACAATTATGGTTACCAAAACACAATGGATTTCAATGACATTGGACCAACGTAACAGACATTACACTCGTTACCATAACCTTCCTATCCCAACTCCTGGTTTCCAGACATCGACGGACGGACGATCAACCATTCCAGCGCCTAAGACGCACGGTAAAAAACCTGGTCAACCAAAGAGAAAGGTGACAGAAAGAACAAGGACTCAGACAAAAAAGACAAAACCAGACGGTTAAATATGTTTAATGGTCAAAATTACCCTTCTTTTTAGTACATGATCGACCTTGTGGTACCTTGAAATGCCGGTCAGAATTATAATGACCTTTCCTTTTAGTACATGATCGACATTGTGGCACCTTGAGTGGCCGGTCAGACTTATAATTACCCTTCGTTTTTGTACATGATCGACCTTGTGACACCTTGAGTTGCCGGTCATATTAGTGTGTACAGTGTTAACAACTGTACACATCAATGATTTCATGTAAAAGCTGTAAAAGCGCTTGTATGTAGCCAATTGCAAATACCGACTGGCAATTAAAACTCCAATTTGACAACTTACATTTGACTGAAACTAAAATTGAACAGTAAATGATCTTACGGCAATGATTTTACGGGGTGAATTAATAAAGATTACATATGAAACTAAGTGCGTACATTTTTGAACCCAGTGTTTAATTATTCTACGTTTTTTGTCATTTTCACTTCCTCGGCGAGTTTAAAGAAGTGTATCGGTATGATGATAAGTAAAGACAAAAGCGGGCGAGTCGCCTCAAAATTACATCGCGCATATTTCTTCTTGGGACACTTAGTGACACATCAAATTAGTCGCTTAGCAACGACATTACATACACTTGGTTCTTGTATGTATTGTGACGGTAATGTTGTGTAATTCATTTACGTTTAGACTCGCAGTCAAACAGACACATGCAACGATTTCTACACGTCGTACTATTCTAATAGTAAAAACACTCGGGTAGGAATTTTTCGGGTGGCCGTTTAATAAGACGTCGCTCTATACAGGTGGTCGCTTGCACAATGTCTACTTTACTTTGCCTCTGAAACTTTTATTTTTCTTCTAAATTGTTTGAATAGAAACCATTCTGGCATAGAATCATACACATAGTAACGTACCTAAACTTGACCATTCGATTTTTAAAAAAATAATGGGCCATGATTTTAGCACCTCCACGTGGTATGGCCTGGATGTAACTGATTTATTTTCTTAAGTATCAATTCTTCACCCTTGAAAATAATCCATTTACAACTGGACGCTCAACGCGCATACAAATGTGACGACAACGATATTCTCCAATACATCACTCGTTTAGTATTAACCAAAATGGCGGCTACGCCGTACGATTGATAACGATTGGGTCGGCACATTAAAAAATCCACTACCATCATATACTATATAGACCAGGGGTGCAACTCCCAAAACACCGTTTTCCATACAGACTCGACATAACTCGCTGTAACTTCCGATCAAATCAACATTTTTAAACCAATTAAACGGCTATCGACCCTATATACATTTATCTACCCAGAGCACAATATTATCTCCTATTTCGACCAAATACGTTGCACTAGCCGCCGAAAACGCACAAACGTGAGCAATAAAATCAAGTAGGACAAGTCCGTGGCAGCAACAACCAGTGACATCGAAGCATTGAAATAACATTAAAATGCGTTAACCAGGCTCAAATGACCAAAATTTCGGTTCAGTCTATAGATAATATTAAAATATTTCGCACACCTCAATATTTAATCGTTGAATTTGTTTCGTATTTCCACAATCGACGTTTATTTATTGAATGTCAAATATGCATGTAGATTTTCAATTGACCCATGACCTCTCTTGATTTGTAACAGGCGATCCGATTGGTTAGTGGTGTATAACAATGCTGGTTCCCCGTATCGGAACCAGATTGTCAGTAGACGACCGACCAATCTTACAACTGCAATGTCACGCGGGATAAAATGACAGCTTCCAAGACGAAAACAACCGACCGATATTAAAATCATAATCCCAGAACATATACATGTGAATAGTCTTCGTTAAAATATCATGGCAATCGATTTATTTTGTATTTATAAATTAGATAAGTTTGATTTTTTTGCCATTACGACGCTGTAATTGTATTTCCGTGTTTTATATTCCGCTAAGTATATTTTAAAATGCGTCATCTCATTACTCGGTATCTCGTTACTCAAATTCGCCACAGTTTATTTGTAACACGTATCGGTGCAATCCTCGATGAAAGAACGAAACACTGCCTTCTGTAAATGATAAAACCGATTAGCTAGATAGTCAAAATTTCCCATGGACACGAAAGGTAATTGCGTACACATTTGATTGGTTATATATGGTGGCATATTACTGCCACCAGTTAGCATGATAGCTTTCGCGAATTAATTCGTGTTAACCACTTAATTATTACGATAATTATATCTAGCTATCTAGTTAATATTCGTGATAAATTTTCGGTAAGATAAATATCATACAACTAGAAACAGGCTTGAAAGTGCCCAGAACTGCCACCTCTTACCTTTTTATGATGTATTACACTAGATTTAAGTGGTAACACAAATCTTATCTAGTTGTCCACTTATTATGTTGCTTAATAACTCAAATTCGCGAATTTCACTTAAGATTCGTGTTACCACTAATTTATAAATGCAATTTTGGCTTCTAGATGTAAGTGGTAACGCGAATCTTATCTAGTTGACCACTTATTGTGTTACTTAATAACTCAAATTCGCGAATTTCACTTAAGATTCGTGTTACCACTTATTCATTTTTGGCTTCTAGATGTAAGTGGTAACACGAATCTAGATAAGATTCGTGTTACCACTTAAATCTAGTGTGATATACATCATAAAAAGGTAAGAGGTGGCAGATCTGGGCACTTTCAGGCCTGTTTCTAGTTGTATGATATTTATCTTACCGAAAATTTATCACGAATATTAACTAGATAGCTAGATAATTATCGTAATAATTAAGTGGTTAACACGAATTAATTCGCGAACGCTTATGCCACCATACAATCGTGACAAACATTTCACTTGTTTTACAATTATAAGGTTCTACCATTATTACTGACCATTTTTCTTTATTTCGGTTTGAAAAACGAGCATTTCTAGAACAAGTCGGATTGAAGATCTCTTGGAAAAAATGTTTATTCTTTTATTGCATTTCTGTCTTATGTTTTAGTTTGTTTCATATTCCATGCAAACCATCTTACCTATTTACACATACTTTGATATTATAAAACTGTCCAGTTACAAAACGGAAACTTGTATGCAACGAGTTGCCAGCTTGGCTACAGAGACGAGTGGTAGCCTACCGTCCCACAGCACTTTTGTGCTTTGATTTCTATCGTCAACATCAAGAATGGCTAGGTCGGACAACTTCCTACCGTTCGATCGTTTCGTTGTTTTCAAAACAAAACTACTATAAATCGCTATTCACCTGACGTACGACTTTAGATTTCAATTAGAAACATTTAAAAAGTATATTGCAATATCAAACAACTTACAAACGCTTCAATCTTGAAAAGCGGTACCCAGCTTAGCCTAAGAACATATTTGTAAGCCGAAAACCAATTCGTATTTTATGTTATTCCATATTTTTTGTTCGATGGGGGTTGTAGTGGATTGGGAGGGGGTTGCAATGTCATGTCCCTCACCGGCCACCTATGGTAAAAAACATAAATGATTCTTGAATTATCAATTTATCACAAACAGTAATACTGAACAACCGCAATAAAACATGTTTCCCATATTTTTAAAAAATGTGCCGAATTGACCCATGAAAACACTAATTCGGCTCGAATTGACCCGACAGGAGGTCGTCCCGAATTGACCCGGGTCGAATTTCGTTTTTAGGCCGAATTGACCCGTATTTGTTACCATGAATGACCGTGTGTACCGCATATTCTTCCAGCTATGATCCGTACAATAGACATGGAAACCGAAAACAAGCGCCTATCGACTCAGATCAACATATTGACTTTGGAAGTGTGAACCGGATTAAGAACATGTCTAATTTATTAAAATCACCGTGCTCGTGTTATTATTTTACTAGAAACTTTTCAACAACAACGCAGTTGTTAAAAATGAAAAATGCGAAAGCTCACAGACCTATTCGGTACCGAACAGGCATGCAAGAACCGGCCAATTCTGAAAGGCTGCCACAACAAGTTCTTTTTAATACAGGAAGAAAACTTATACCGTTTAATAAAAAATTTCCAATCACTGGCAAAAACACTGGACCTGGTGTTGAGGGTGGGTCTGCAAGAGCTCAAAGACTTGCTGCTGTACATAGTGAGTATGATTGAATGTTGTATTTAAGACTTCCCAAAAATCGTTGGTCCGATAGGCATATTTTAACCGATTCAGGGTCATCTCGGCCCACTTACAGTCTCGGCCCGGTCCGACTCGGCCCACTAACAGTCTCGGCCCAGTCCGACTCGGCCCACTTTTGAAGTGCAATGAATAGGCAAAGTTGTTCACATTATTGATGCGATATATATGAACATAAGTGTTGATTTTTGATACATTGATCGTTAATATTTAAGTTAAATGTAAGTTGAAAACATTACTGAATATTCTCAGTGCATTGAAGATTCGCGGTACCAAAGACCTAAATACTTTAGGTCTTTGGCGGTACAGTGGAAATTTCCCCGTGAAATGTATATTGGTATCTGTTATAATAAAGTAGACCATATGAACATTTTTAATATTTATTTCATAATATTGGTATAAATAACAAACAATACATAAATACCAGATAAAGCACAATACATAAATAATGAATACAGATAATGCACAGATAACAAATGACGAACACACAATTAGACAACAAATGAAATAAAATACATGTAACATTAATCATTTATCTTATGCATACAACAAAATATACACATAAGTTGAACACAGGTCACATACATAAAAGACAGACACGAAAATGAAGAACGTAGAATGATAATTAATGATACTGAAAACAACACATGTATAAACTTCTATCACATTCTTTAATATGCCGAATGTTGTTGTAGTTGTATATGCTTTTATTTATCGTCGCCACCGGTTTCCCACATGGGCGACGCCTCCGGAAGAATGTTAGTCATATTAGATTGGGAGGATAGTGCATGATACAGAAGATGCCCCAGTTCCAGAAGCACCCCTGGTTCTTTTACGTGCTCGATGTAAAGCATCATACACGGGACCTCGGTTTTTAAAGTCTCGTCTGAAAGACTGTTAGTACGGTCAGTGTTGGAGCGGGGAATCGAACCAGCGATCCCTGGATTACAAGTCCAGCGTTTTACCACTGGACCACGGATCCGCTACAATGCCGAATGTGTGAATATCTTCGCCTTTTCATTGCTATTAAAAAGACGACTTCTATCACATTCTTTAATATGCCGAATTGCACTTCAAAAGTGGGCCGAGTCGGACCGGAATGTGTGAACAACTTTGCCTATTCGTTGCACTTCAAAAGTGGGCCGAGTCGGACCGGGCCGAGACTGTAAGTGGGCCGAGATGATCCTTTACCATTTTTACCAGGACCAACTATCATTTAATGAAATCGGTAAGATGGTATGTTCAATGTTGATAATTGCAACATTAAACTGTACCAAGGTGGGGAGACATGTGATGTTAGGGGGTAGACTGTTCCACTGATGAACAGTCCGGGGAAAGAATGTGTATTTGTAGTAGTCTTTGGTTGCAGGAATTAGTCTGTACGACAGGGTATGGGGGTCTCACTAAAAAGTGCCACGAAGCGCCACGAAACGAAAACATACCTTTTATGCATGATTTATGATTATAAATGTATGAAAAGATACTTATATAATAATGTTCATATATACTATTTCTACCGATACATTGCATTTTTTTTTTAGTTTTGAATAGTTAAAAAAACCTTATGAGAGCGTAAAAATCCAACTTCGCAAAAACATGGCGGGGCTCTGTACAGATAACATGGTTGTGACAATTGCAAATTGTGATTATCACAACGATGTTCAATATATTGGTAGAAATAGTATATATGAACATATATAAGTATGTTTTCATACATTTATAATCATAAATCATGCATAAAAGGTATGTTTTCGTTTCGTCGCGCTTCGTGGCACTTATTAGTGAGTCCGGGGTATGGAAGTGACGGGATGCTCTAGTTAGAGGGGTGAGATAACCTTGGATAGGGATTGCAACCAAATCATTTCCTATTTTGTACATAAGGGACAGTCAAGAGTTAATGCGTCTGAAGTCTAACCTGCACCACTTCAGACTATCTAGCATTTCCGTAACACTAGATGTGCATCCAAAGTCTGACATCGCCCAGCGGGCTGTCATTCTTTGGACTGACTCTAGGTGAAATATAAGGGACTGGGATTAGGGAGACCCGATTTCTGAACCATATTTTAGCTGGGGTCGCACTAGGGTCTGGTAAGCCGGACTGGGAGCTGTTTCCAAAGTCGGATGGTGCATCTGGAAGAACGATTGGCGGGACACGTCTGTTCTGCAGAAGAGCAGCAGGTACTTCATGTTAGTCACTTGCATGGTCATGCTGGAGTTCATGGATGTGAGAAACTTATCTGCTGGGATGTCCATCATAGAACATCATCATAAGCTTTGCATTGGAGTGGTGCTGTTCAAGGTATCAACAGCCTAGTGATTGGATCATCTGACTAGTGCTGCTGGTGTCCGTGATATAGTCCCCTTGACAAATCTAGCTGTGCGGCGCTGGACTGCCTCAAGCTCTGAGATGTATACTCTATAATGGGTCTGACAAGGGTGTGGTAACACTGTGTCTTAATGTTCTGTGGCATCAGGTCTCTGCAGAATAAGGCAAGATTGTTGTTTGCCTTCTTTGCAGTTGTGGAGACGTGAGAGCTTCTCAGCAATGTTCAGTCAAAGGTATCTGCCACCCTTCACTGTCTGTAGTTGCGTGTTGTGGGTGGATGTAGTAGTGCCACTAGGGGTGTCCTCTTCTTTTTGATGCAGACGACCTCGTCCTTCGTGGGATTAAAATACATGTACATCATCCAGTCCTTTTCCCACTCCTGGAGTCTATCTAGGTCTTCCTGTAGTGTCTTGGTATCCGCAGGTGCTATTATCTACTGGTAAAGAAGTGTATCATCTGCCCAAAGGCGGGACATGGAGGTGACATTCAAGGGGAGGTCGTTTATGTAAAGTAGAAACAGGAGTGGTCCGATCACGGAACCCTGTGGCCCTACAGATGTGACTGGGGTGGCCTCTAATGATTTCCCCTCAATAACGACCTTTTGTGGCCTGTCAGCTAGAAACACAGGAGGTCGTCTCAGATACGCTAGTATTCCAGCTTGTTTTACTGTGGCAGCAATAGATCCAAATTCTAATTTCTTGTTAAGTTCAAAGTAAAAATATATAATGCTGCATAAAAATATGACAGCACCTAGCCTCTTGATCTAGCTGTCTGATACCAGAGAGTTTTTTAGAGATAGGAAAAAATAGAGCTATGAAAAGTAACAGTGCTTTTTCTTAAACGTTTGTAGCTTTGCTAAACAAAATGGCATCCATGCGGAACAATGTTGTCTGGTCTGGCAGACACCATTTTGTAGCTATATAAGCTTTCAAGCGTTTCATAGACAGCTACCTTTCTCTACATAGGCTAACTTTTCTTGCTTACTTCCCCTACCTCTAAAAAACGCACATCTGGACAGGTAGCCTGCCCTATATGGCTTAGCCAGGTGTCAGGTAATCAACGCCGATATGGCCTGTTGCACAGTAAATGTCCCAATTTTGTTAGCATATAAGGCAAAAAATAAAGTTTCTTGTATTTTTATCATATTTACTTTTTTGGATACTATGATACATATAGAAACATGTCCCATTGATAAAAAGATTTAAGTCTTTCTTTCAAAAGTGACTTATAAGAGTAAGACAAGTTCTTATTTCTTAATTATTTCATTTGCACTGGGGTTTATTATAGAAATGTGAAAAATATCATGTTTAAAATCCTAAATATCACACGTGTTGATTTAATTTTTTAATAAATACACTTATTTTCTAACATTCAAGGCAAGTCTGATCAACTCTTTTTTATAAATTGTCTTTTAGTTAAAGTCCATAAAAACAATTTACACTTTCTCAACTTTACTGTAAATATGTGTCAGATGGTGACAGTATATTGATGTATATTGGACTCCCACTGGGCCAGACACTGTGAAATGCTGATTAGGGGTCTGGATAAGATTGATTTCTAGATAGTGCACACACGGGACAATATTGTTTATTGCATAACATTGTATATTAATGTGTCCAACCCAATACTGGCCTTGTTTCTGGCTCTACTTCTGATTTTTATCATATTATTATATAAGTATAATTTCTGGAACTCATAGCAATATGTGTAGCAGGATTTATTGAAGATTTTGAGAAATAATCCTAATATAGCAATGTCCGTCCCCACACTAAATTATTTGTTTTAAAGACTGTATTGTCAATTTTAAGAAATAATTTTTACTACATGGACTTTTAGGGATACGGACATTTGCCCCCCCCCAATGTAAAAATGGCAAGATGGACATTTGCCCCCCAGACTAAAAGTAAGCTAGGACATCTGCCCCCCAAAGAAAGTTGAAGTTAGGACAATTGCCCCCCAGTGTAAAAACAGTTATGTGTTATATCCTACATTCGGACTTTTAACATAATATATAGGCCCTTCATAATAAAATCTTTTTGATGATTATAATAGACAAAATATCCTTTTATTGTCACAAAGATGCCAATTTTGTGCATTTTTGTTGCAGTAGTATGAAATAGGTCCCTACCACTAAGATGCTTCACTATGAAGTAGATTTTTCTTTCTTTCTGGACAAAATAAAGGATGTCTATGTACATAAACATAAATATTTTCCTAAATTTGATGCCTAAAATGACTTTCATTCACACTAAATAACATTATACATAAGGGGACGGACATTACAGATAACATTTCATTTTTTGCTAACAATTCCATTGCAACCAAGAATAAACTGCAAATATGGACTAACATGGTATTGTAATGATAAAATGTCTTGAATAATATGTATTATTAAACATTTTTTGTACTTATTCTTAAAAATCACACAGACATTACACTTTTTTTGACACAACTTGCTTTATGTAGTAGAAAAATATTTGTAAAATAAAAAAAAAATTGTTATAATTGGCATGTATATTACATCATCCTTTTATTTGACTTATTGTCTTTATAAGTATGTAGAGATTTTGGAATTGTTTTATGTATATTGTCCTTTTAATTAAAAATGTAGAATATACAAATACAAAAATGGAGACCATTACATCGGGACCTATTTTGGTTTTTCAAACATAAATTAGCAAGTATTTATGCTACAGCATTATTTCTTATACCAAACCAGGGCTAGTACATACCGGGTTTTGAATCGGACTATACAACGCTATCTCTTATCGATTTATCCTGCCTTGGCTCGCGATTTTACCTATGCGTAAAATTCACGATATGGTAGAAACACGCTTTAAGTAGATGACGCGTTTCACTTCGTGTTTATGTGTAAATATTTGTTTACCGACCATTAATTGCTATATTTTATATTTATATAACAAAGAAATGATGATTTAGGAAAAATATCATCTTAAGTAAGACAGTATAATGTTATTTAAATTCTCACATGTTAATGGCATTCACAGGTAACGTCTATTATGGCATATGGTCCATTACTAGACTCGTGTCAGTCTTTAAAATATCATGTAATGTCTTTAACAATTAAAATTAAGCACCGCATCAGCTCGTAAGTAACTAAATTACCGTTCGCACATCAAAAAGGTTCGTAAAAAAATAAAAATAAATATTGCAAATTGGTATGCTACCCGCGAAATCATGAAAAATTAATCATGGAATTAATTTCTAACAGATCTTAAGGTTTTATCACACTGACTACCACATTAAATGAAAAATAGTGTACTTAAAGATGTGTCTGAACCTAGATATCTAATAAATAAAATAATACGTAATTTGTCATACTATTTGGTGTGAATCATAATCGTTTCTATATAATTTCCCAGCCTTGATACAACTTCGTCATTTAATACGATGTTTGTGTCAGCAATTATATTTGATCGATCTTTAATTGTTGTTTTACATTTTTCAATCACATTGATTAAGTAATTAGCTTGAGATGTTCCGATAAAAATCCATTCATGCTTACAATGCTTATGAGTTGCAAGTTGTCATTTTATTAGTCAACCTTCAATATAAAATTAATAGAAAACCCAAAATGTCCCCGTCATGGGGCTCTCAATCCCAGTCCCCCAAATAGAGATTGCAACCCTGTGTCTGCACGTGAAACCACACCATTTACTTTCTTTCAATTGCCATGACTAATCCATTGAGGTCGATACGAGAGTCTTCCATAGAAGTCTGCTACAATAAAAAAGGTACTTTCCTTTGCAGCATTTAATGCATTGACAACAAATCTGTGTATTCTTTTATATTTATTTATTAAGTATCGGTATGGCTATAATCACATAAAATTCATTCGCTGAGCAGCCATCACTGTCTGTAGTCACCAATGTGGAATTATTTGGGGGAGTAGCTGTTATCTACTTGGTCACTAGCAAAGTATCTCTTCATAAAAGCATCAAAGTCTGACCCATTATCTGAAAGAAAAAAAAACCAAGGTAATTATCATGTTCAATAAATAACAAGCAATGAGACTAATGGGGGGAAAAAATAATGCATTTTCATATTTTTTATTAAAATTTATATTCCTATGATTTGATCTAACAGCTCCATTGGTAAAACATCGGCATGGAAGGTAAAAAAATACAGATCTGACATTCTGACCATTTAAATAACAGCATTTTTGTTAAACTTAACTTGTAGTTTATAACAAAATATATTTTAAAGGTGAATAATCACTCATTTCATTCTCAAAAATGGCTGAGTTGGTAGTCCATAACTATGCTTAACTTATTAAAGTTATTTACCAATATTTACAATAAAACATTATTGCAGCCTATAATAACTATTCAAAGACTGAACTAATCAAATCCCAATTGACAAATTCAGTGAACTTTCAAAAGAAAAAATATCCGTTTTCAGACAAATAAAAAAGCACTTAAAAAGTACAATTACATGATTTTTGTTACCTGCAGAGCACCAAACTGTCTTTATTTTGCATAAAAACACTAAAATCTTATGTGATACAAGGCGTACTAGACTGCTATTCTTCACATAAACATGAACGTAATTTTCAAATTGGAAGCCATTTTTTAGCATTACGCGAAAATTGGCCAAATTCACCGATTCTTTCTAAATATCTGAACAATTTGAGCACTTAATTATAACCTAGTGCAATGCACAAAGTTAAATATGATATTTGTGTTTTCTAGTAATTGAACAGTTTGAATTGCTTAATTATACCATTATAACACTTACAAAATACTACATGAAAGAAAATTGACTGTTGTCCATTGTTTTTCACAAGTCTGGTCGCTCACATTCGAATCATTAATTAGGAATTAATTACGTATAGCGAGGTCTTAAATATACACATATCAATGAAGCAATACATACCTCATCCAGAAAAATCAATAATGTTGCAAAAGAATGCGTTTTAATTAGTTGATTTTACATTTTGTCTTCGCTATAACAAAACATTAATTTGCAAATGGCACCCGATGTGTAGTGAGTCACGTGATCATCCGAGGCATGATAAACTACGGTACACCGTCCGATTCATAACCCGGTATGTACTAGCCCTGACCAAACTAACAAGCATGGAATTCTTCAAAGGAAAAGCGAATGTCTTATGAAAAAAAACTACTTGGTTTTCTTATTAGTGTGTAGAAAAAGTGGAAAAAACTGATGCTAACACATTACACGTAAAAATGGACCATTTTTGGGTCTTCAAAGTTGTATAAACTTAAAACCATACGGGATTTTTCTTCTTAAAATTTTCAGCACAACTAAAACTTAGATATACACGTATTTTTGTCTAAATTTAATGTGTAGTTTTGTACAACTATTTTTTTAAAAATTGACAAAATACTGTGCAACAGGCCATATATAGATGCTTGTATTGTATAGATAATTACATTTAAAACTAGAGCATTGTATTGAAATTAGAAATCACTCCCACTATCAATTTTTGTATTAAAATCGTAATACAATGATAACTAGGTATAGAAAACAGAAATATGCTGAATAGAACACAATGAATGATAGTCACAATTATGTTTTCTTATCTCTCCTGTATTGTGAAGATAATTAGCTAGTTATTTGCAGGTTTCATAGTTGTATAGTGCTGTTACTTAGTATTACATTGATTGCAAACAGATGTATGAACTTTCTATTCTGAATCACTTATTCAAGTCAATTTAGGTGTGGCATCACTCAGTGTCATGCTTTTCTTAAAGAATTAAACTGCTCTTGTGCATAATATAGTAACAACCAACAATATTTCATTAACTTTTCTATCAAAACACAAATGTTTATGAAAACAACTCAATTTAGACGACTATTTTTAAACGAAGTGAGTAATATATGCATGTCTTCGCAGTTAATGAAACAATACTATGTGTATTTATTTATTTTTCAACAATTTAGTGATAAAGATATAACATATAAGCATCAATATATATATACATGTATCTATATTTTACATATAGGAAAGGCCATCCTGAGGCTTGCTGTCCAGGTGCTAATGCCTAAAAATTAGGGATGTCAACGAATATTCGTTTTATCTTCGAATATTCGAATCCTGTTTCAATATTCGAAAAAATATACTTATAATTTTTTTATGAAAAATAAAAATTGTTGTTTGTTTATTTATTTGCTGACCCCGATTTTATGTAAGATAGTATGAGAGTAATAAAGGATGTTGTTGTTGTTGTTGTTGAATATACGTGCTTGTAAAAGTGTCATTGTGTATATTGGGGGGTGCTTATATAATTGTATATCGTCGGGTGATGACATTTTGTCTCTTTCGATAATCCGTTAATTACTGACCGTTTGTAACAGTTTGATAGTCCATAGTCTCAAATGGAAGAAAATAGGTGTCTTATTGTCGGTAATTTTGTTGTTGACGAAAGGTGTAAAAAGTAGGCAGTTAAAATCACCGACAGGGACTTGGAGTTAATGACTCGCTTTTTAATTAAGGAAGATCAAAGGTGGAATTGAGAAAAAGAAACATGCCGAAAAATGGGGTGACGGGAAACAACATAATTTGCATACTTATTTTTCACGTAGGTCATATCATCCAATCAAAATGACTGTTTAAAAACATTTTACTCAAATACAACGAGTTGCCAAGTTGTCATGTTCTTGATCTCGTATATTTATGAATGCATAAATGATAAACGTTGAATACTTGTATTAAAACTTGAAAACACAATGGGTTGTTATTACATCTTAAAAATAACAGAACTGATTCTTTTTTTCATGCTTTATTTGCAAAATAATGAACAATTGACCAAAACGAAACATATCAAACACTTCACAAAGATATTCATAAACACAAATATTGGCATTCATAAGATAATCTGTTAACAGCAATAACTTCATTCGTCAGAGTCTTAACTTCCAGTGAAAACGAATGTAGAATACACACAGCACATAATGAACTTTGGTATATGAACTATTTTTTTTTTAATAATTTGTATAAGTTGTGTCGAACGAATATTCGAATATTTGTTCGAAATGAAAAACGAATATTCGAATACCTGATTTGCTATTCGTTGACATCCCTACTAAAAATAAAATGTACCTATTTAAATAAGAATTATGCACCAGATAGTTTAATTTCTGGGCTAATTTTGCCCCTGTTTTGCCCTTTAAAATTTGGTTAGTGCAATGTGCTGGACAAGTCCATAACTTAGTGGTTGCTAACAGTAACACTCAGAAACAGATGCCCAGTTATGTTCAAGACAACAAAATTTGCAGTTGTCTAAATCTCCTGCGTGTGTCCCCTAATATGGCAATACATTAATAGTTGCTCTCCTGCATCAAATAATTGTTAGTTCTGGTTGTAAACTAGAGAAAATAATGTATATGTATATTAGAGACCGGTAACTATAGAAAGTTGTAAGCATACAGTATCATTTACTAACATTTACCAGTAGTTGTATGAATATACCAGCTGATAAAATGAGATGCAAGTGTATTGCATTAATAAATTTCACTTAGAATAACTTTTTTTATATCTTTATTGAAATTGTATTTCAGAGGTACAACCTACCGGCTATGTAAATAAATATGGTGTGTTTGTTAAGGTGAAACCGATGGTACCAGAGTTTATTGTACCTGATTTGAAAGATTTTCCTGTAAGTTTTATTTTTTACCTATTTCTCATGAAAAAATGTTGCATTATTTAGCAATGATTAGAATGTTAGCAATTTATTTCCAATTAGGGCCCCCCCTAAGCTGGCACTACTTTTCAATTGTTGGTGGCTGAATTGAAACAAATTTAGCAAATTTTTGTGATGAGTGGTTCTAAGCTATAGCTTGCAAATTATGTCAAATTCAGAAAAATAATTTTTTTTTCGTTGTTAAGAATGTCATAAATATGTAAAAAAGTTGATTCCATTCTTTAATTATAAAAAAATATGTAATGTTGCATTAAAGGGACTTGACTCCAGATCGATGCCAATAATCATGTTTAAGAAATATTCGCTTTAAATTCTATTTTACACAATATTTCATGGAGAAATGAAGTTTACAATGCTCAAAACTGCGTTTTTCATAAATATCGAGTACTTTTCGTACGATACACAGTAAGTAGGCCAGGGTGTCCCGAGATATTTATAGCACGGAATTTCCGCAGTGAATATTACACATTTGTAAACAAGACAAGACGGCAGATTCAGCGACTCTGATTGTCGGCCTAGTAAGTCTTTTCTTTGTTTCATGTTGTTATCCAATATATATACGACGTTTTTGGCAGTATTTAGGTCAGTTATATGTCGACTTTAATTTTCTTTTGATCGTTGAGATATTGACGTAATTGGACATTCATGATAGCGTATTACCACGAGGTGTCATTTCAAAATAATTTCAAGATACCTAATTAGCTAATTGGGTCTATATGTTGTAAGTTAATATTAATTGTTGTTTACACCATTTTGTTAAAATGTCCTCTCATGAAGCAAGTATTTTATTATTCTAATGGTTTATACGGTGTCATCTTAATTAGCATGGATGAAAATGAAAGTAGCCCTTGATAGATCATAACAAACTTTACAAAGGATCATCCATTGATGGGTGCAAGTTCTTAAACATATTTGTGATTTACAGGAAAGCTATTTTAATATTTGTAGCCTCTGTGAGGAAGATATACAATATACAGGGGTATGGGGAGGTAGAGGCCATGGTAGGGGTGGACAGCGAGATAGAAAGAGTGTTCAGATGAAGGCCGTTTAAAATTGAATAAGGTGAAGAGGAGAATATGTAGCAGCTACGTGAAGAGGGAAGACAGCAAGCACATGTAGGTTAAAAATCAGTTTGAATTCATTAATGTATTTCCACTGAGTTTTAATTTTCCAGTACTTTTTAACTTTTTGTGAGTCTTATAATATCTATAGATGTGCAGTTGACAAATCCAGTAGTTGTGTTGATCTTTTTCCTGTGTATAATTATTCCATGCTTTCTTAATATGTAAAATGTACAGCTCATTTCAATTCATTAAAAGATCAAGTATGGCCCAAAAGTTTGTTTCAAACTTTTGAGCTCACTTAGATCTGAAGTTCTGAAATTGAGCTATTTTGTCTCCTTGTGTCCACCTCATTCTACTATATTTTATTATCCCCTGCCAAACCAAAGATTTTGGTATGGGGATATTGTTTTGGTGTTGTCCGTCTGTCCATCCTTCTGTCCGTCACACTTTTTTCTTACCGGAGCGATATCTTGGTACTGGTTGGATAGATTTCATTGAAACTTTCTATGAATATAGAACGGT
The DNA here is from genome assembly GCA_032209605.1 of Mactromeris polynyma. NCBI lineage: Eukaryota > Metazoa > Mollusca > Bivalvia > Venerida > Mactridae > Mactromeris > Mactromeris polynyma. The sequence continues at coordinate 1,360,693 of JASFXZ010000031.1, read as the reverse complement.
ATTTGAATGATGCATATCAAATTTAATTACATTACACTAATCAGGGGTGAGAATTTTCCAAGGATTCGCGGAATTCTGGGGCCTCCCAGGCCGTTTTTGAGATCGATGTAAATCTGAGGAGAAATTGGGGGGGGGGTCAATGGTGTAACGCACTCATTTTTAGAAAGCTATATTATATTCTGAAAAATCAGTGAATCAATATGGCAGAAGTTAACGATAGTGACATCAGGACATTTTTAGCTCATCTAAGCTCTAAGTGCTCATGGTGAGCTTTTTGTATCAATGAATGTCCGTCGTCGTGCGTCAACATTTTCTGAAAACCACATCTCCTCCTATACCACTGAAGGGATTTTGTTCAAATTTCACAGGAATGATCCTTGGGTGGTCCTCTTTCATAGTTGCATAATCGTTCCGGTCCGCTGCATAATTAGGTTACAGGAGCTAAAAATAGATTTTAAAAGTGTAAACTTTGATAATCTTCTTGTCCCAAACCATAAGGTCTAGAGCTTTGATATTTGGTGTGTAGCATTGTCTAGTGGTCCTCTTACAAGATCGCATTAATTATAGAGTTTCATCAAAAAAGATGGCCGCCATGGGGCTGGGCTTGTTCCCTATATGTACACTCAACAAAATTCCTAATCGGTCAGTTTATATTGTATTATTATTTTTCTAATAGTTTGTAGCCATTTTATTGGTGGTTATTTCCGTTTTCAACTTATTTCAGGTGGCAAGACCCTTCAATATAAAGGCTACAAACAAATAATGTCAATATTCTTATGAATTTCAAAAAATAAAACCCACCTGTCGTAAATGAGTTCCGGCCTGTATCATTTTGACGGCTCGGGCGCTTTCTTCTTCAGTCATTCTCACCATGATTTGTGTTTTTCAAAAAGGATTTTCATCAGCAATGACAAAAGTGTACACGAACACGTGCAAATATGTGTCCATGCCCCGCACGTGCAAAACGTGCTATAAACGTCAATACGCCTAATACGATTAATTTCATAGCGAGCCGGCTAAAAAAAATCAATAATTCCCTGCATTACCTGTTCAAATATCGGTATGTGAAATTTTGTGTGAATACATGCATTATTAGAAAAATAATAATACAATATAAACTGACCGATTAGGAATTTTGTTGAGTGTATATAGTGGAAACTATAAACAACATCTATTCCTAAACCACTCAATTGATTTTGACCAAACTTCACACAAATGATCCATAGGTGATTCTCTTTCGAAGTTACATAAATTGTTCCGGTCTGTTGCATAAGTAGGTCACAGGAGCTAAAAATAGATTTTAAAAGTGAAAACTTTGAAAATCTTCTTGTCCCAAACCATAAGGTCTAGAGCCTTGATATTTGGTGTGTAGCATTGTCTAGTGGTCCTCTTACAAGATTGCATAAATTATTAAGTTCCGTCAAAAAAGATGGCTGCCAGGGGGCGGGGCTTGTTTCCTATATGTATGTAGTGCAAACTATGACATTTCCTCCTAAACCACTTGATAGATTTTGATCAAATTTTGCAGAAATGATCCTTGGGTCGTCCTCTTTCGATGGTTCGAATTATTTTTGTAAATATGAATTATTATTTCGTAAAAACAACTTAATTTTTGGAAAAACTACTTAATTTTGTCAAAACAAATTATTATTTTGTAAATACGAAAAAAAGTATTTAGTAAAAACAAATGATTTTTTCGTAAAAACAAATTATTATTTCATAAATACGAAATAGTATTTCGTAAAAACGAATTATTATTTCTTCAAAACAACTTATTTTTTTGTAAAAATATATTATTATTTCATAAATAAGAATGGCATTATACTCGGGTGAGCGATATAGGGCCATCATGGCCCTCTTGTTCAAATTGACAACACCGCCTACAGTTAAATCCGAAGTTCGGGTGCATTTTGGACATCTAGTATACGAGGTTAATGTGGGCAAATTACTGACAAATCTAAAAATGTACGTCAATTAAGCTACAATAAACTAACTCATTCTGGAAAGACGACGATTAAGATTATGAAGTCGCACATCATCGCCATCCGTCTGTTTCGGGAGGCGGTTCTTTATCTGCAACTGTTTTAAAATGTGTTTGTGCACTTCAAAATTTATAGACACAAAACAGACATCGAGTTCTGTCATATTGTGCCATATTTAAGTTTGTTCTCATAATTATCTGTTCTATTCTAGACAGTGTTGATGATTAAATTGTCTCAACTAATATCTTTATTTCATTTAGTTGACCACTGAAAAAGATAAGCATTTGATATGCTTTGTCATTTTCTAAGAAGTATCTTGATACATATCGTATCGTGATATGTATCTTAACGTGCTACACCCATATCGTCTCGCCCCTAATTCTAATATAGAGTTAATAAACAGAGTTTGTGTGCTGTTAAGTACACAAGCATAAAACAAACCTGAACACCAAGACTTGCTAAAATAGGTCAAACTAAATGGAAGCCCTGCGCCAAATTTTATATACACTGAATATGGAAAGCCAACATGACTGTCATTGAAAGATTCAAATCTCGAGATACTATCTTATGTATGATGCTTTCTCTGTAGCTACTTATTCTCTCTCTTTTACAACCAGTGCTGACACCCAAGATGCCTTGTCATCACAGAAGACTCACAGAGGAGATTAAAAATATACTGAAATTCCTTTCAATACTGATGGTCAGTGATGCAAGTAGTAATAAGTGGTAAAATGCTACATACAAATGAACCACTCTTTGACACTGGAAGAATTTAGGAAATATCAGCTTCACATTTATAACTTGTCAATGAGTCTGACTTTTTGGTTTGAAATTAAGCCTATAGTATTTTTGTAGCTACAGATATGTTTAAATGCAATCTTAGGTCCCTAAAATGCTTCAAACCCAGGAGTAAGTTCAGGGATTTTTGCTTGAAAGCATTCTCACCCCTGACTAATGTATGACAGAGTTATGGCCCTAAGTTATTTTCAAATGATCATGTATTATAATTATGGAAAATAACTGTCTGGAACCACATCTTGGTGCTGGTTGGTCAGATCTATATTTCATTGCAATTTGAATATAATAATAGGTATGCTAATGATGCATGTTAAATGCCCCATGAATCCACTCGAGTATGGGAGACTTAAAGCCCTTTGCTTCTGACAAGCAGCTAAAATGATTATATAAAGAGTATACAGATTTTTTCTACCCAAAGCAATCTCATTATGGTTGGTATTTATATGATTTAGGGCTGTCTGTCCATCCACCAGTCTGGGGAATGATGCATATCCAATGCCATAGCTACATGTTTAACAACCAACTTCTTCGAGGGGGGCATGACAAGCTCATGCTGATGAAACTTTATTATTATATGTCCTTAAATTTACGACTTTACAATATGAGGTCTTTTCGAGGAATATTTCATAACTACTAGTAATTGATTTGTATTTCCTGTATTTTTTCTTATTCTGCGAGTGATATCAATTCAACGTTTTTGCTTGTCTGCATTGTTAAAGTTTTGTTTTTAAATTTATTTATATAAAAAGCAATTGTGCTTTCAGTACAAGATAGAATGACGGATGATGAAAGAAAATTAATGTTGAAGGAGATGACTGAAAGTCAGCCTCTGGTAATATTGGATATAACTGCTGTCCTCACAAAAAGTAAAAAGGGACCCCTTGAACCAGGACCATCAGCTCCTGTACCCAACTGGTGTGTATGTACAGTGGACAGAGATGAAGACGGAATTTGCTATAGAAAGGCCCCACAGTATTGCAACGGCGGAAAACCAGTTAGGTAAACATAATGTTCTTTCCTTTCTTGACAATGTCTTTGTATATTTACACCAATACAAATACAGTTAAGCTAAAACTTACTTATTTTCATCGATCGTGAAATAAGCTCTTAAACTTACTTATACTTATCACTCTTGATGACTGCTTTCTTGGTTACTAACCAGTATTTGTGCCTAAATTAGAGATAAGGATTGTTATATATTGATCACACCTGACTCAGCTGGTTTCAATTTCACGACCACCATTTCGACAATAAGGTTTGTATGAGTCTTCCTACAGTTTATGATAACCATAAAGCGGAGACTAAATACTTAAAAAAAAATTATTTATTATTTTTTATGTTGGCATAAGTTTGTATAACAAACCCTGTTGATTATTTTTAGAATTAAGTTTATGTAACTAAATATAACTGTGTTGCACAAGTCATTTTGTATTTTCAGGAAATAAGTTAACGTTAACGTTGCACCTACAACTGACATTCAGAGATGACATGTTCACCAGACAGGCATAGTCATTAAGAAGACACAGATAGAGCCTTCATGCATTCTGCCTATAGGCAGCATGTTCTATGGCTATATGGGTGCTTGCGGGGATACAATCAAAGACTTGTACAAGCTGTCTATGTTCAAAGATATACAGAACAAATTTTTCAATCCAGAAGGGGACTAGTATATCAAGTAGACATTGTTTTGGTTGGCGATAGATTAAATACAATGTGAAAGTGAAAATCTTCTAAAGACTGTTGACATTATTTCTTTTAAGTACAATTGTAAGAAATATTCTTTGATAAAGACTTAAGAACAATTTCTTGACAAATGTTGATGAACCTTACAAAGTCAAACTACCCCATCCATTGGTATTTCTTTCATAAATGGTATTTTAAATATTAATTTTCTGTTTCAATGCTCATGTTCATTCAACTTAGACATCAAAAGTACAGGTTTATTCACTTTAATTAAAGTATATTTATATACCGTTTGTATTTTGTTCACCCACCAGTTCTGGTTCATTTGAGAATTTTTTGATGATAGTTATAAAATCAAGTTTTGAGGAATATGAAAAATCGGTCAATGGCACTACCACACGGCTACATAACGCCAGCTCCACCACTTATCGGTGGTGCAAAGAAAATGAGCTGTCGACACTTCCGTGGTGCAGGTGTGCCTTGTGTTTACTTCTACACATGTGAGTATGATTTATATTTTATTTGATAATTTTATTAAAAGGACATATTTCGAAAATCGGAGAATGTGGTACCGTGTAAGAACACTTTAACAGCAGGTTGGCTTCGATTTCGTTTAAATATTGTGCGAACTGTGGTGCCCGGAGCTTTTCTCCCGAATCGGACTTGTGCATATTTTGAGATCTGCTGGCATTTCAAGTTCACTTCGTTGCTTACACACACCGTAAGAACATTCTGGCGCATGCAAATATAACTGTTAATTATAGTAGTTACGCCAGAACACAACAGAACATATAAGCACTTCTTAAAAAGGAAATATGCACAGAATGTTCTTACGGTGTGTGTAAGCAACGAAGTGTACTTGAAATGCTAGCAGATCTCAAAATATGCACAAGTCCGATTCGGGAGAAAAGCTCCTGGCACCACAGTTTTCGCACAATATTTAAACGAAATCGAAGCCAACCTGCTGTAAAAGTGTTCTTACACGGTACCACATTCTCCGATTTTCGAAATATGTCCGTTTAATAAAATTATCAAATAAAATATAAATCATACTCACATGTGTAGAAGTAAACACAAGGCACAGCTGCACCACGGAAGTGTCGACAGCTCATTTTCTTTGCACCACCGATAAGTGGTGGAGCTGGCGCTATGTAGCTGTGTACCAGGCTAACCATTACCCAACAGCGACTTACACCTGGGTCATTTATGAACAGCTATACAACTGAAAAACTCAGCTGTGTTTCAGATAGGTACAAATAGTTAATAGCAATGCATGAAATTTAAATGTTGCGTATGTGATTCCACTGTCCATTGGTCATTACTTTCTATGGAAAGAACTTGTAAACAAATGTTCAAATATTCAAATGAAATTGTTTCCAGTGAGTTAGTAGGAATGTAGTGTAGCAACTTAATTCTGAAACATTCTTTTATATGCATTATTCACTTATAATGCACCTACATGTATATTGATGTACAGTTAGTTTGTAATTAATCAGTTCAACAGGGGAAAAGTCATAATAACAAGAAATGGGATTTTTTTTATTAATAAAAATATTTTTAATGCTTGTTTTAATGCTTGTTTGAGACCAAGAGTCCAACAATACTCGACCATGTCCAGTGCACGAAGTGCTCAATGCGAGTTATTGGGATCGCCCTGTGTCTGTCATCATCAACAATTTAGGCTGTTAACTGTTAAGAGGCAACATCTTTTACCTGATCTGCATGAAACTTGGTCAGAATGTTTGTCTCAATGAAACCTAGGCCAAGTTTGTAACTGGGTCATCTGGAATAAAAACTAGGTCATCAGGTCAAATTAAAGTAAAACCTTGTTAACACTCCAGAGGTCACATTTTTGACTTGATGTATATGACACCTCTCAGAATGTTTGCCTCAATGAAATCTAGGCCAAGTTCGAAACTGGGTCATGTGGGGTCAAAAACTAGATCACTAGGTCCAATTATACAAAAACCTTGTTAACACCAGAGGTTACATTTTTACTTTATGTACATGTGACTTGGTAAAAATATTTGCCTTAATAAAATCTAAGTCAAGATTGAAACTGGGTCATCTGACGTAAAAAACTAGGTCACAGAATCAAATGATTGAAAATCCATAAGGTTCATTTTTTGGGAGCATTTGACTCTTACAAGTGCTATATCTTGTGTACTATGTTATGAAAACATTATATACATTATCATAATTTCTACTTGGCAAGTTGTAGTGATTAAGTACAAATTTATAGAAATTCATTAAATATGGTTGGCAAATCTTGTTTAACTGCACAACCTCTTCTTATTTATTTTTGTCCTGAATTTTGTTATTAAGACAGAAATTTTTCCCAGAGAATTCTATTTCACCACCAATGAAAAAAGCTATGTACAGCTTTGTAAGGAAAATTTAAAATAAAAACATTGTTTGACACTTAAAACCAGATGGTTGTTTTTTAAACAAAAACATGTCTCCCCGATGACATCAAAAGGCCATCATTCAGTGAAAAATGATCTGAGCAGAACGAAACGACAAGGATTCACAACTACACTTGATGCTTAACAATCCTGTTGAAATCCAACTAGCCGTATTTGAAATGAAGCGCGGACAAACTTCACCATGCACTGTATATGAATAAAAACATGAAAGGGCCATAACTCGGTGAAAATTGTCTGAGCGGAATGAAATGACGAGGATGCACAACTACACTTGGTGAAGTTTGGTTGAAATCAAACCAGCCGTATTTGAGATGCACAACTACACATGATGCTGATCAATCCTATGAAGTTTGTTTGAAATCCAACAAGCAATATTGAAGATGAAACACGGACAAGCTAAAAGTGGACGGACAGACGCCGAAGACAAAAACAATATGTCTCCCTCGCAGAGGGGAGAGATAATTATATGACATATCCTTATGTAACTCATACATGCTGCATTCAGCAAAAATATTTAAATGAAGAAAAACAGTTTTTTGAAATATATTATGCCCCCCTACAGATCACTGTCAGTTAGAGGATTTCAATTAATACGATGACATAGAAATTAGTATGAATGATATACAAGGATTTGGAAAAGGTCTAAAACATAACAATTCATAATACAAAATGTATATAGGACAAAATTTTCCACCTAATGGTCACTTTGACCTTTGACCCAGTGACTCCAAAATTGTTTAGGCTCATCAACAATCTACTATCCATCTAAGTTAGAACCGGGTACTTCAGTTATTGTGCAGACAATGACATACATCTTATTGTCAGTTTTACCTTCGATCCCCAAATTTATAGCATTCAGCAACGACATGTAAGCAATCATCATATCAAGTTAAAGCCAGAGCGGACAAAGGGTTGTCATGTTATTATGCAGAAAAGAACTACCACCTGACGGTCAGTTTGACCTAGTGACCCTTAAATCAATAGGATATTCTTACTTCCAATGAGCAATGTGAGGACCAAGTTTGAGGAGGTTAGGTCAGGTGTTCTCGAGTTATTGGTTTGAAACGTTTTATGTACAATTGACCCCTTGACCCAGTGACCCTAACATCAATAGAGTTCCTTAACTACACAACATACAAACACTACAATCGGACATAATTTTAAGAGGAAATAAGTATGTGTAGACAAAGTGATCACACTCCCAATAGCCGTGTTTTATGATGAATCTGAATAATTTGAACTATCATGGTTCATCAGAATTCAGATACACCTACAGAATTTATCTTCTGAATTTTATTAAACATGGACAATCAGCTTCTGAGAAGATTTTTAAGTGTATAAGTCTTCAGACCAATCAAATTCTTTGAACTATTCGATGCCAGGAAGCGTTTGAATAACTTTGATAATTTTATCACCTTACTTTTGGAGGAGATGTAGCTTGATGGAAAATGTAAGAAACAGATTACACTCAGCAGAAGCTCAAATGAGCCTGAAATACAATATGGCATGACGAAGACATGGCATGGAGAAGCATGACATACATCATTATAAGTATTTATAAGAAATGCACTTGGTTACAGAGCGTACTTGACATAGATCCGAGTTACTAACATGATTCTTGCACATGACACATTGGCTTAGTATATTTGTTGGCCCAGCATGTAGTGCCAACAAGTCCAACAAACGGGACTAGTACATAACACTCAATTACATTTCCATCAGAAATGTAGTGGTGTTGGTTTATACAGCTGTATGGTTATATCACTCGGTTGAGCACCACACTGGACGTTTGGTGTTTAAGGGTGTCATGGGTTTAATCCCACATCAAATGAACTTTTTACCCTTGATTTACCTCAATGGTGACATCAGAGTTTGACGGCCCACGTTGGTTGAGTCTCAAATGCCGGAAGGGGAGGAGTGTAGTGATGTGGAGTTAGAAGGCTACCTGGTTAGCTCAGTCGATAGAGAGCTGTGCTATTGTTTAGGGGGTAGTGGATATGAACCCCACATTAGGTGCACTTTTCCCCTTGAATTTTTTCAGAAAGATACTAGTTATATTTCACATTTTTGAGGACGGTGCTAGATTCAGACAGCACTCAAATTCCATAATCACCCGAGTTCCTAAACACAGCAACAAATGAGTTCAGACTCTAAGCTATGTGGGAGGGGAAATTGTCAGTCTTGAAGGAATCAAACCCAGATCCCCTGTATTACAAGTCCAGCGAATTAAACACAAATTTAAGGAAAAGTATCCGTTACAAACGATACAAAAAATGCATTGATGCAAAGCATCCAAGGGCACCGCAAAACTGGTGCACAATGTTTTGGAATAGCGTAATGGCGGGAAAATGTTTTGGAATAGTCCATTTTCATTGGCGTGTATTTCCTTTTAAACACCGTAACTTGCATAAATATCCACGTTACAAGTACCAATGTGTTAATATTGATATAAGTAAATTGAAAATGAAGATTTTTATAATTATTTTTTTATTATTTTATCTTCGACACCTATAACAAACATGCTGTTTAAGTAGACTCGTCCTATTTTTCGGGGATCAGCAAGTATTTATCATAAACATATCGTTTTAACTTTGGAAAGACATTTATTCGACAATACAAATGCATTAAAAATATTTTATTTCTAAATCATAAAAATACAAAAAGTAACGTGTAATATTTACTGCAGTTTAACCCTTAATAAAAAAATAGATTCAGTTATAAATAGATGCTCCTACCATAGTCTCAAACATTACGACGTGTTCCATTAAAGGCCCCCGCCCTCATGGGCGGCGCCAATAAAGAAAAGGTTGACAACCAGTAAGCCACTATTTTCATCACGATGATGAACGACATTTCGTTCGTGGCCAACACACTTCTGTCAAATAGTGGCAAAGATCAATCGATATACAATTTATTGGTCTTCGGAGGGGGGTACTGTTATGTTACGAAGCTGACACCAGTCTACCATAAATAATTAAATTCTTAAACGAATTATACAAAAAGCTTAAATTTGACAACATATTGTTTTCGTTCAATACGATAATAATAATTTTGAGAAAGCCCCTCATGGAGATTTTCTCGTACGCAATGGAGATTTTCACTGGGGCAATGGAGATTTTCTCGTACGCAATGGAGATTTTCACCTATTACAAAGTGATTTACCATATAAACTAACACAAATAACACCAGAATATGATTATGTAAATGTGTTTATTTCCTTTAGTTATACAAGTATAATAATTTTAGGTGGGAATTAAGAATAAAACGAAACTCTAAGAAATAAAACAATCAATATTCCGTTGTTTAAAACCACTCATAATTTTGCTAGGATCTATAACACTTGCTTTATACAATATGGTTGTAACGTAATTTTCTCAGTTGTTCTTCAATATCAATCAACAATATATGACATAAACATTTGATAAGACAGTTTTCGGTATGAAGCACTTTGCACCAATATTTAAACAATACATAGCGTCCAATATACAGAGTCAAATCACTACAAAAAATAATAGTAAGTACTAACCTAGTCTGGTAGTACTAACCTCACAATATATGCAAAAGTCATCACAATTATCCGAACACACATAACACGGATACTTAGGCATTTTGAGATCACACTGATTTTTTGTAATACTTAATCGTTTGTTTAAAAATGATTATGATAACATTGTGGAGTTGAGTTTATTTACCCTCGCCACCGGGATATCCCATATGGGCGAGCATTCACTATGTTAGTCAACTATCATTGACAATTCTATTTTTAAAATAATGACTATAGTGAATGTCTGTGCGTGTGTCTATATCACATAATAAAATGTGTATGCCTTAAAATGATATATAAGATAACATGTTTCTAGAATATATCCTTATACCTTACCGGGATTTTAAAATATTTTAATTAGTACTTCTAAAACTTGGGGGTGTGATCGCATTAAACAATGTAATGTAATTAATTTACAACAGGGATGTCATCACACTTAACTACTTGTGACAATCAACAGGTAAATCAGTATAATTATGGAAGATGAGAGGATCAATAAGTGTTGATTGCACTTAATCCCTTAAAACATGTAATTCAGTATAATTATGGTAGCTGAGATGGTCAATAATTCTTGATTGGACTTAATCCCCTTTAAACAGAAAACCTTTGATTCACCGAAAAGAAAACCGCCAATTCCTTAATTGCTTAAAACATAACTTACGTGTTCCTGATAAATAGCAATTAAAACTTAAACTTCGAATGATAATTATTGCTTTGTTCGAGTAAAACAAAAAATACGGTATATGTGATATTAATAATATCAACATGAAATTGTGTATTATGCGGAATTTCTTCCATACACACGTTACACGTACAATAAATATCCAAATAGATAATAATCGACTCGAAATGAAATTACTATTAATGTTTTACGTTTAATTTTCATACCGTCTTGTAATAGTATCAATTCGACCAGCGAAATATCTCCATTTCGCCCATAGTAGCCTACAGCGCACGTGAAACTCTTACGTATACATAAACTCTTACTTTATTATATTGCTTATTGAACAAGTATGAACTGTTATGTTATATTTCGTTTAAGATAATACGAGTTATAGTGTGTAATTCTGCAAATAATAACGTTACGGATGTTCTGTAAAATTTCATTATTGTTTATGGACTCGATCATACAGGAAACTTATTAACTTCATGCGTATGTAATACGAGAAAATCTCCATTGCCCAAGTGAAAATCTCCATTGCGTACCTGGAAAAACTTCATTGCAGTTGTGAATTCACATATATAAGTATTGTACATGCATAATTGAAGAAATTAATCATATTTACATAATCAAAATCGGGTTAATGTGTGTTAGTTTACAAGTTTACATGGTAAATATAATGGGGAGAAATCTCCATTGCGCCGGTGAAAAAATCTCCATTGCCCATGTGAAAATCGTTACATATGTATTTGTTTACAGTAGATCTATCATAACATATTTATAAACAATATCTACACATTTATATACCACACTTTGTCGAATATGTGACATATTTAAAGTAAAAATCGCTGTATATTGAATTTTAATCTCCATTGCCCCCACAAATCTCCATTGCGTATTTTAGTCATACCGCCTCATACCTGATCAGGCATTCTGCAACTGTGGAATCGTTTTGCGCTCCAATAATTATACACTCCAATACACTCTTTTACTTGAATCAACAAGTTCACCTCGTCCCCGACGATCACATGTTGTCAGCCAAAACCGTTTTTGTCACTATTTTGCGTACACATTTTAGCAACAGCCGTTTGCGTAGCGTGCATCACGAAGGCTGTCAGTCTGTTTACAGTTTATTGCGCACGCGCGGAATTCCAGTCCGAAGTCCTGAAACCTCCCATAATCCTTAGCGCTGGTTCGATTTTTAATTTTTATACCGTTAGTAACGCAGTAGATTTTACGATGGAAACATGTAATAAACTGGCGTAATGTCAATACTTTTCGATTATGTTAATCATTCAATTATCTTATTTTACTGTCGTCGAACGAACAAGACGATAACAATCGATTTTTAAAACAATTTTTTTTTTTTGCAATTTACAATCTGGAGTCGAGTCCCTTTAACTTAACAAATGTAATATGTTATCTTTGATGTATTTTTTTATTATAACAAAATGTCCTTCAACAAATTTTGCAACCTGTGACACAGGACCATAATATTAGATTTTCAGGTGCCCTGGTGTGCAATTTGGGGCCATCATGGGCCCTCTTGTTTAGTGTATATTTAGTGTATATTTTAAGAAAGAGACACATTTTTTCTAGGCCTTATAATTTAATGCATTCATACATTATATTCTAAAGATCTTGCTTTTCTATTTCAGCTTAAGCCTTATGTTCCATATTCAAATGTGACAAACATACAAAATAGAAAACATACTGCTAGAGAAATATTTGATGAATGCATAGCTAACTCTGTGAAAGAAGAATACTTTGCTACAAAAAATGAACCCAGAGACTGAGACACAGCCATTTCTTTATTGATTTAAGATGTAAAACCTGTTGAAGTGTTTTAGTTGTATAATTAAATATTTTCCATTCAGTACCATTTTGTGTTATTTTTGGCTCACCTGAGGGTGAGCTATGGCATATATTAGTTTCTCTGAAGTCTTTTGGTAGCTTTAATAATTCGCAGCAAACATTTGACGTCACCTCAACGTGTTGCATAGACGTTGGACCGCGACGTTGGTTTAACGTTGGATTTTTGTTGGTTTTGCAAATTGCGACCATTTTTGACGAATATCCATTTCCAGAGCCCTATCCCCCCCCCCGGTTAATCCGGGCCTGCATATCCTTATGAAATGAGAAATGTAAGTTCTGGATGACATGTGATTGTGAAAATATCAACCAAATAATGATATATGCGTTTAATGATCAATTTTGAATATATCTGAAATATCATATATTTTCGCGATAATCTCCCACCAATTTCCTTTATTTATTTGATTTTCAAGCACTATGCAAACAGCTATTGGCACAAATTTAAACAAAATATTCAAAACAAATGTAAAATGCGTTTAATACATTATCAACATACTTGATGGAACAGCAATTTAATTCAGCAGTGTTTCGATTTCCAAACTCTGTATTATTATGTATACCGCGATTTCTACAATATGCAGAGCTGGTATGTTGCTTAATTTCGAATTTTTCGATTTTATTTTTAATATTATTAAGTTTAAAAATTATGACAAATATCTCACATTTTTAATATTATGGTAGAGGTTTAATGCTACTAAAGTATATAAAATTATGGTAACCATATAGATATATATATCAGATGAAAATTTATGCACCCTTCCGACGATTATCCTACGTTACGACAGCGTCGTAGATCGACGTTGCATGGACGTCGTAGTTTTAACGTTGATTAGACGTTGGATTATGGTCGGCGACGTCATGACCAAAATCCAACATTGGGCCAACGTCGTATTGACGTCAGGTGTTTGCTGGGTTGTAATAATATATAGAATTCAATCAACATGACGAGTAATAAGTGTGATTTTTTTTTCATTTGAAACACATAATTTTTTTAAGAATTAATTCATTTCAGAAAAGCTTCTCTGATGTCCTCATTTTATGTTTTTCTTTTGGATTGTGTTCTAAATTTGGGAATCGCAATAAAAAGAAAAGTCGATGCCAGATTTTAGCCTTTTTGGTAATACATTAAATTAGCAAAATATATCTAGTAGAAAATGTGAAAACCTGAAAATGGATTTTTTGGTCGCTAATACGGGTTTGTCGTGGAACAGTTCATATATGTGTTATTCTAAATGGACATCACATCAGGCAAGCCAGGGCTCTAGAAATCCACATGCCTTATTTCCTGAACTAGTCGTATGCTGAATCGAGCTACCAACAGACGAGTTGAAGTTAGTCCCGGACAAAACTGTTTTAAAAGCTGTAAGTCAAAACTTAATTAGAATGCCACAAACACATATATGTGATTATTAATTTTAGATTGTGGAGCTCTAATTGTGTTTGTTTATTTGTTGCTAAATTGACTGATATTCTCAGACAACTAGCTTCCAATGTCGGACAAGTCAAATTTTATATTATATTATATTTCATTAGTCGGGGTCAAGTGTCTAGATTTTTTCTGAAGTCCTGCAAGCACCCCCTAAAGTTCCCCAATCTTGCATATACAGACATGTGATCCTGAGTTATTATTGCATTATAATTTATGCTCAATAACTTAAAAAACAAAGAATAAAACTCGGTCATTGCTGTTTTATAGTGCTTGACTAAAACGTTACATCCACACAAGCCCAACATGATCCTAGGTCCGCCCCTGCTTTGAGTGGATTTAATCACAGACTTCACAATTCGTGAAGTTTGGTGTGAGTACTGGTAAATAACCCTGGAAGCAGTCAACAAGAGTGATTATTTGTAAGGACTCGTTAACACTCGATGTACAATAAATAAGTTCAAACTTAAATTGCATCAGGGCTCAATAGGGGATAACGTGTTTGTAAACAAAACAACCCGATTCCGCGCATGCGCAGTTAACTGGTGGGTAAAAGGCGGCGGCGCCGTACTATACAACTAATATGGAATGAATGACACGGCGGTAGCCATTAATTTCCTTAATGTTTGACATACAATTATAAATTTGGCATCAATTGAAAGGTAATGCTCCCAGCTTTCCCACGACATAAAAATAATGTTTTGGTTTTCAAATTAGACTCCGAAAATGGGCATTTTTCCGTGAAATAAATTTCTGTTTTGGTTCGAAAAACACGGCTGTATGTATTTCAATTCTCATTTTTACATATGTGCATCAAATCGATACCAGATCAAAGGCTTCCAAAAATAAAAAATTGAAAAACACGGCGGTGGGTATTAGAATTCGTATTAATCAATTTATGTGCATAAAGTTGGTACCAAATGAAAGATAATGCACCCAGCTTTCTAACAATGTAAAATATTGAAGTGTGCGAGTTTTCCGAAAATAATTTTTTAGTATGACTTTTCTGTATGACATAATGTGTATGTGCATAAATAATGTGTTATGTGTGAAATGCATCAATAGTAATTGTTAACATGTACACATATCTAACAAAGACAACAACGTGATATGTTTAATTGTGCGTTTATTTACCTTATCTTAATTTTACATTTAGCATTAAAACATATTCAGCATTTATTTGAGTGTCATTCACACACACACATATTAAGACATAGCGGTAGAAAAATAAATACACATATATCGCATGTTAAACAGTTTGTCAATCAACTTTGTCTTGGCTGGCGCTAGGTTGAAATAGTTGGTAGTCAGATTTTATAAACAATTAAATTGTATGGATATACATCTTTGCGAAATGTATTGGTTTGAATGGAGTCTAATGGATTCTTGGCTAGCGCTATCCTAGATTTTTACGTTATACATGAAGCATATTATCATTGTTCGGCAGTGCACAATCAACTTTTCTACCAATGACAAAGTTTACAAAGCCAAGACTCCTTTTTTAAATTAGACTAAATTCCTGTTCAACTCACGTGATACCACGCAATTCTGCTTGATTTGTTTTCACTAGTCGTACACCATTTTTAATGACATCCGGTAATTTACATGTACAGACGTATTTTATTGTTTGAGACTTATCTTCTTTACATTTCATTTTCGGCATTTCATAACTTTTTGAAACGGTTCAGATTTGTCATTTTCTGAGCATTTTATGAGATGCATCCTCATAGCGGGAATATCAAATCGAACATTGGTGATTTCACAATTAAAGTTACAATGCACAAGTTCTGTAACATATGCGATGGCAAATACACAACAATCGGATGTGTTCGTTTACCTTTGTACATCAGGTATTATCACATTTATCGCAAGTTTTTTAGATTCGCCCACATACATTTGTGACAGCTGTATGCTGATATTTGTGTTCACAGTTCTGTTCTTTAAACTGTCTAAAACATAAACGTGTGGAGTTGAGTTTGTTTACACTCGCCACCAGGATAACAAAAACATAAACATAAACGGAGCGAGTTGATTGTTTTTATACGACGTTACCCATTGGTAAACTTCCATCCATCAGCATATAAACATAATTGACACTTCTCAACTTTATTGTAGCGGATCCGTAGTCCAGTTGTAACGCGCTTGGACTTGTAATCCTGGGATCGCAGGTTCGATTCCCCGCTCCATCACTGACCGTACTAACAGTCTTTCGGACGAGACTTTAAAAACCGATGTCCCGTGTATGATGCTTAACATCGAGCACGTAAAAGAACCAGGGGTGCTTCTGGAACTGGGGCATCTTCTGTATCATGCACTATCCTCCAAAAATCTAATATAACTAACATTCTTCCGGAGGCGTCGCCCATGTGGGAAACCGGTAGCGACAATAACTAAATGCAAATACAACAACATAAACTTTATTCGTATATATGTGTCTGATGGTGACAGCAAAAACTGATTGGATGCATATTGGACTCCCACTGGGCCAGACACTGTGAAATGCTGATAAGGGGGGTGAATTATAAGATTGATATCTAGATAGTGCACGCCGGGGACACTATTGTTTATTGCATAACATTATATAAGTTGTCCAACCCAATACTGGCCTTGTTTCTGCCTCTGTTTCTGATTTTTATCATGTTATCTTATACGTATAATTTCTGGAATTTGTAGAAGTATGTGTCGCAGGATTTATTGAAGATTTCGGAAATAATCCTAATAGTGTAAATTATTGTCTGTCCCTATTTTGTAATGTCCGTTCCCACACTAAATTATTTGCTTTAAAGACTGTAATTGTCAATTTTAAGAAATAAATTTTACTGCATGAACTTTTGACATATATTATAAAATCTTTTGGATGATTATAATAGACACAATATCCTTATATTATCAAAAAGATGACAAATCTTTGCATTTTTAATTGCAGTAGTATAAAATAATTATGTTAGATGATCAACTATGAAGTTGATTTTTCCTTCTTTCTGGACAAAATAAAAGTTGTCTTTGAACATAAATATTTCCTAAAATGACTTATTCACACTTAATAATATTATACATAAGGGGACGGACATTAAATAGGTTGATGAGTCGACGGGTCCAGTTTTTCCTGTCAATGGCAGATAGCTACTGTTTCTTTCGCTCTTAATTCTTCTCATTAGGAATTCTGTGCCATGAAATCATAAACCCTTTCCCCGCTTGTGTGTACAACCAACAACTATTATTTAGATAAAGCGAAGTAGCGTTATAAACAATATGGCGCTGTAACCGGATATCGATTTTCTGCCCACCAGCAATGTTTACATTTCTATAGCCGGTGCGTGTGACGTCACGGCGTTATCCCATATAAGTACAGTAAATCTATTGGACGGTATCGCTATAGGTGGCCCTGTGGCTCACTGGTTAACGCTGCTGACGACGAATCCGAAGGTCGTGGGTTCGATCCCTCGTCTTGCCGGATAAAACAGAAATGCTTTTCAGTGTTTCCCACATAAAATAGTACTGGCATGTAACCAGGAAAGTATTGGGTAGATTCCAGGAAAGTACTGGTTGGTCGCCAGGAAAATGGTAACTGTACGATAGGTCTCATTGGCACTGTGCATTGACCGTCTTTGGCTTCAAAACTTGTCTGTTTGATCTATACTGCTATTCTGGCAGGTAAATTCCCCCCCCCTTCGGTTTCAAAAAGTCTATTTATGGTGTGCGGGGGGCATACCAAAATACCATACAGTGCATTATAAAATGTGCGCGGCGACGGGCGACCTCATAAACACAGTAATACAAATACAATACATACGATACCGCTCAGGTACCGTCTATATTAGTGGGAATTTTGAGAGTCATACAACAATTGGCGAAAAGTAGTTCCAAAGTTTACCGACCTTGATAATATCATAAACGTTTCAATAAAATGAAATATTTAAAAGGTTTATGAGCTAATTAGCTGTTTCTGTGGAGTTTAGATGGGTTTAAAGCAATGTATTAATACACACGAGTTTGTTTACAGTTTTGGATTACGAAAATTATCGGTGTCATCTTTCTACTTTCACCTCGCTCTGTGCTTGGAAAATTAATTGGAAAATACCCCACTAGGCCACACCAAATTGATCTCACAATCGTCGGATTTCCCGCACCAAATTATCAGGATTTGAAAAAAAAATCCCGGTACGAAAAAAAGTGAATTCCGGATGTAACTTGTCGGGTTTTTGTTTATTACTTGAAAAATAAAACGGAGAAATCTTGCTTAATTATAATGGTTATACATGTAATAAAACAACATTTAAAATAAGGATTTTAAGTTGTTAATCCTGTTCAAAACATTGCGACAGGTAAAAAATTGTTGCGACAGGTAAAAAATGTGTCTTTGCCTGTCGCAATGTCCTGTGAAGGAGAAAAAGTATTCGCGTTGACTGTACCTGTATTTCACATGCACTATTGAAATTTTCTTGAAGTGGGCAGTTCATAGTTATATATGATATAGTCATCGCTTATAATTCTTCTTTGTATGTAGTAACGGAGAAGAAACTGCAGTAAGAAGGAATTTGTTGCGCTCACACGCTGTTTATTAATAGTTTAGGGAAGTGCCAGCAACTAGTTTTCAACTTCATACTGATATCATAATATACATGTTTTTTGTTCGCTCGCTTTAATAAATGAGTTTGAAAAAAAATTATTTTAATTTTTTTTTCGCTCGCTCGCCCCATTTTTTGAAGGAAAAAATCCGAAGAACAAAAAAAAAGTTTGGTGTGGCCTAAGGGAAATTAACGTAGTGTATAGAATTGAAATCTTGCGACATTTTATTTGCGAAATAAAAAGAGCTTTAATGACCTTCAATTCTGAAAGTCCTAACAAGTACGGCACTCAAACTTATCGATCCATTTGACGAACAATTATGGAAGATAAATGATATAACCAACATTTAAATACAAATACTGCTAAACTTGGTGTTCCTTTATTGTACAGTTAAACCTCTCCTAAAGACCACCAAAGTAAGAACACAATTTGCAAGTCCATTTCTACTGTTTTGCGCTTTATTTAACCTCAATATTAAGACCACATTTGTAAGAATACCAGGTTTCAAGGGTCACAAATGTGGTCTTATTATTGATGTTTTATTGTATTTTCAGTGCAGAATCTAGCTCCCAGTTTCTGCTGTCGATGCGCTTGTCCGGGTATGAGAGTCTATCGAAAAGGAATGTCGGGATCATCCAGGCGATTGCATTGAAAAAGACTATTGTTTATATGTTGGAAAAATGAATTAGCGGATTGGTTAGCTTCTGTGCCATATTAAATATTTATTGTGGAGTGACAAAATAGTTGACTCAGAATAAAACCAAATATATACCACTTTTATTAATCCCAATAATGATTGGTAACAAGTTTAACACATTTTAGCAATCTGTAAGAAACAAAGAGATAATATATTATTTGTATTGCGAAACAATATATATCTGGCACTCATGAATATTCGTCCAATTCAGTACGTTATCACCGACGAAGTGTACCGAGAGCGAAGTTGAATATTAACATGCGAATAAGTTACATGCATACTCGTCGATACTCTCCTTTATCACTGGGCGCGTATTACCTCGATTACGGTACCTTCATATCGACATTGGAATCAAAGCACTGTGGGGGACCGTAAGCCGTCGATAAAGCGAATGTTGACGAGGATTAATGAATGCCAGTTTAATATTGTCTAATCATACATACTTAAGCAAACTATCACATATTTAAATATTCCTGGAAGTGAAAACAATTAATTCATCTGTCGATGACAAAAGCGTATTGTGGACAAATAATATCCACTGACAGCAATAAATATTATGATAAATATAAATAAAATTGTTTGTTGGTTTCACAGGAGCTTGCGACAATCTACATAAGTAAGCCAATACAGTATGTATTATAAATTCCATAGGAGATTGTGCATGGCGTACTTATGAAATTGATGCTAGCTCCTGTGGTTCGTTTGTGTTGAAAAGTGTCCCATTGTTACATAATAAATGATATGAAAACAGTTAGTTTCGTGACTATTACACACACTTGTGCAGAAGATGGGTACTTATTTTATTATTACTAAGAAATAAATTCTGTCATATATTAATTTGTTATTATCCATAAACAATATAAGATAAAAAATAACAGTCAATTCTTAATTGCCTAATGAATAATTAGACACTTCAACATACAATAACAATATCCGCATATACATGTATACTCGTACATGTGACAGGGACATATAGTTACAGCGAGACGGCCCTGTTATTGTGATTTACCACTCAACTGGCTCCCTGTTGAATTGTGCAAACTCAGTAAGCTGGTCCCCCGTTCCCGGATGCTATGATCCTATGTTGTGGTGCGTTGTGGGGGGAGTTTAAAATCTCAGACAGTCGAAATAGTTTAACAATGTACATATAGCTGCTATATATGTTTTTGCGACTATTATAAGACAGTATACCTATTGTTCATGTACACTTAAATGAAGTCATTTAAACAGAGCATAGTAAAATATTATTTCAGGTCTATGCATTTATTTCTAAAGTTGTGTTTAACATCATATTCCTACATGTAATGAAATACAAAATGAACAAAGTTCGTCAACAATCAATAAAACAATATTGTATTTAATGGATAATAATACGAACACATCTTCTTGTTTAAAAATTGAACGACAGTGAATTATGCATAATGACTGAAAGCATTCAAAATGGGATTGAAAATTTATAGAAACAAGTTGAAAGTACCAAACAATTGCTATATTTGAGCATGTAGCAGTTATCAATTACGCGTACACTGCGATTAAAATGCACTTATTAAATAATACAACAATACTGACTCTATGTTTACTGTAAAGTATATACAGTACTAGAGTATAAGTACTGTTAGCAGTAACAACAGTAATACTTGTAATACAACTAATATAGTTGATGCTATTGTTAATTTCACATCAATGAAGAAAAACGTATGGGTTGATCCTTAATGAAACATAGTATAGCGTAAATGTTTTGCTAACATATTCATGATGAAAAACTCATATTTGAATATCTTAAAACACATAACATATAAAATGGCGTTCCATAACTAGTAGTGCTTGTCATACCGGTTTTTGTTTTACAATTTACCCTGAATATTTAGGTAAATAATTGATTTAGTGACCTTGGACCCTTAGCAACCCTAAACCCTAAAATATCGACATAGTTTGAAATACTGTTTGCAAATATCGGCAAATAACGCAACATATTTTAAGTTCAAATTATGGTAATGGAATGTTTAAACTAAACTTAAGTCTTAAACCCTCCATCGAACCATTCAAAATGGTGATCTAGAGAGCTACACGAACGGATTGTCGATTAGTCAGACGAATAAATCTCCCCAGAAACGGTGTTATCACAATGTTGTCCTAATTAGGAAGCTAATCATATGACTTAATACAATTATCTATATTACATCCTTACCCTATTTAAACACATGGTCCAGAAACAGACGCATCGAGCAAAATAAATCGGATTGAACACACTAGATTCTTATCTGCTTTCCTAGTAGAAACTTGTCAACGATAACCGTTATTCATTTTAAACAGACTGAACATATCTGCAGAACTAAAGAGGGCGTGTCACATTTCCAACGAAACGATTCTTCTTAATCTTTGAACTAATGAACAATTTGCGTCTTGTGCGTCGTACTTTAAGGACGCAGATATGAAAAAAAACGCCTTACATCAATCTCGATATTCATATTTTTACATCCAAAACTAATCTATGTGTTATATCTTTTCTTGTATACATTTATTAAAGGAAACTAAGGTGGGGTGTTTCTCTTTCTTTAGGGCATATATTTTTGTATTAAGTGCTTGGCTTCAACTACAGTAAAACATCACTTAAAGACCACATCAATAATAAGACCACCTCAAATTAAGACCACACTGACCATATTGACTATTCCGCCCTTTATTAACACCACCTCAATATTTATACCAGTTATCAAGGGTCCCAAGTGTGGTCTTATTATTGAGGTTTACTGTAGTATAATAGTTACAATAACCTGTCATCAGTCCTACTCTTATAATGCCGGAGCTAATATTACATGCATAATCAATATTTACTTAATTTTTTTAAATTGTTTTGCAAAAGGTGTGTCTGTCCGCGTACATTCAAACATGAGAAACCCAACTTCTCATGGCTTCACAGGCCTTCGTACGTAAACTCTCCCGGAAGGAGCTATAACACATTTTTTTCTTTCCTTAACATCCTCGAAACAGTTATAATAACAATCAACACGATATACAACTTAGTTCGTCCGGTTAGCTCAGTTGGTAGAGCCATGGGCTGCCACTTGGGACGTCATATTTCGATTCTACGATCATTTGTCTAAACGCCAAATATAATTGAAAAATGTTCAAATTTGCATCAGCATAATAAAAACACGAACACATAGTAAAGTACGGAAACGATCGAGCGTGACCCTCATGTGATACCCATATCACAAATATGGAAAATGGGATGGCTCTGACTGTACCTTATTCTCTTAAACCAGGAATGCTTAATTTTCTATCAAACAGAACACGACTTATGAACTGTTCTGGCCTTCAATCGAAATTGATTATTTTCGTAATCCGTGTTCTTTTCTATGCACTCTATAACCCCTGCGTTATATTTAATTCGTTTGTACATTTTTACCAGTAAGTTATGATTATAATCTTTGTGTTTATGGTTATGACCTTCAAAATTACCAGCTTTAGTTGTCTGGTGTACGGCTGTTATTGTTTTTGTTGCATCTATCACAGTATGTTTGGCTTTTCTAGAATTGAAAACCAACCAATTATCATACGCTCTACGCCCTATCACAACTTCCGCTATATCCTTCCACGGGAAAACACGTGTAGTAATGAAATAGTCCTCAGCCCAACCAGTGAATAGTTTACCTCTGTCTTTAGCAATTTTCGTTATATTGCTCCAAGTTGAACCTTCACCTATTGTAACGTTATCAACATTAGTCCTTTGTCCTACAATCAATGCAGGCGTACTCAAATCTAGACTGGAATTTAAGAAATTTAGAAGCGTTTTAAGCAAAGTCTCTGTAAACAATATATCGCCATTACTGTATGCGTAAAACGTAGAATTATAATTCTCCATGGCGTCTCTATACATGTACTTCAGCACCGGTATACCATCAGCAGCAGCGACACTTATATGCCTTGCTTCCCAACCTAATTTTGAGCACTCCTCAGCCACTGAGGTTTCATTAGTGAAAATCAAAGGAATGACAAATGGCTTTAATGACAACCAGTTTGTAACAGTAAGATTATGCACCAGATCTTTCTCAGAATTTGCATTCCATGACGTAAAAATGGTCAGTAAAGGAACAGCTGTTTTAGCCTCGATTTCAGATTTCATTTTTTCAAGGAAGAACAATGTTGCGTTTTCTGGGTCCACCGTAGGAGCTTTCTCTGTCGTTGTTATTGTTATTGGATCATGTTTGGTTGCGGTTGTTGTTAGTTTATCAGCGCCAGACGATACTTCTATCTTAACGCTTTTGTCCGATTGTTCCATAAGTTTGAGGTAATAAGATATAGAACCAAACTTGTCCTTTAATACAGCCTGAAATTTCACAAATGACAAATGTTACATACAAGAGTATTTTTTAGTTAATATCTTGCAAATAGAGGGGTGTTAAAAATACCCTGACATTATAAAAACAATTTTCGCCAGTTCAGTTTTGTTTCAAGAGATGTTTCAATGTTACGTTTAATCTCATTTTTGTCAAACTTTCTACGAACAATTAGAGGTCTTAATAGTCAATTGGGAGTCCAGCTTGTTCGTAAAATGTTCGACAAACTATAAACATAACGAAAATAATTGCGGTTTGTACGCATAATTCGTACGTGAACGGAAAATAATTTGCCCTAGTTGGTTACAATGCAAACGCCAACAATTCAGTGCGACCGATTTTTCGAAGTGAAACTTGCAGTAACAGCAGATAGCAGTAGCAACAGAAATGTACCAACTCCAAGCAGTACTAGCTGTCCCATGGCTGTAAGCGCTCAACAGGTAATAGGTAACATCATGCTGTATGTTACAACTGGTAGCCGTACTGGCTGTCTTATGGCTGTAAGCGCTCAACAGGTAACAACTAACATCATGTTGTATGTTACAGCTGCACGCAGTACTAGCTGTCCTATGTCTGTAAGCGCTCAACAGGTAACAACTAACGTCATGCTGTATGTTACAGCTGCAAGCAGTACAAGCTGGCATACGGCTGTAACCGCTCAACAGGTAACAACTAACATCATGTTGTATGTTACAACTGCAAGCAGTACTAGCTGTCCTATGGATGTAAGCGCTCAACAGGTAACAGTTGACATAATGTTGCATCGTTTCGTTTGATAACATGAATAATAATAATAACATTTTCTATAGTTTGTTTGCAAACTTATACATTAGCAGAATGAACCCATTTACTTTCTTCCCTACTGTTTATATCTAAATGTACATGTACTTAATATACGGACAGAGTGTATCATTGCCATTAGTTTGTGAATTGTATACAGTGTTGTACTTAAATCCAAATATAAGTAAACTTATTTGTTCTGTTCTTGTACATAATAATGTTGCATCAATTTCTGAATTTGATATTTAAGAAATTTAGTATAACATCATGTTTACTGCTGGTACACTTCCCAAATAAGTGGGCAAAACTGGGTTTAATCCGAGTTAAACACGGCGGTATTAAGTGGGTTTTTTAGCTTACCGAGCAGTTTTTTTCTAGGCAAAATATGGGGCTTCCAGAGAAAAAAAACCTACAAAAAACACAGTTTTAACCAACTTAGTGTTTTCTTTCTGAGTAAATGTTGGTTTTTAACACACTTCACCAGAAGTTGGGTTTTTATTGGCTAAAAGTGAGCAAAAGCGAGTTTTAGGCATAAACAAATATTTTTTTCAAGTAAAAAAACGCTTAAAACCCACTTGAACGAACTTTAAACTCACTTATAAAGACTCGCTTAAAACCCACATTTTAGTAAAAAAAACACCCACCTTTCATTTGGGAAGGGCAGTAGAAGTACTTCACTTACTGTTGACAGAAGTATACAGTTACTTAGCATTTTTAGCAAGGGGCTCGTCAGAGTCAATTGCTATAGTAGGCGAGATCCACGGACACTCATCGGATGAGTCATCCCAAGTATTTCATTCTGAACCGCAAAAGGCTATACATACTCCTGGAGAGAGAAGTCCATGTCTAACAAAAATAACGGTAAGCATTTGCGATATCAGATAGAAAACGGATTTGAGCTGACATCACTTACGCAAAAGAAATAACCCAAAGACACTTGCTGATCAAATATTGCAAATTACGAAAAGAAATGTCTGCCTACGCCACAGCCGTATCACGCGTGAAGTGCATGGGAAATGCAATTTTCCGTAATCGTTCCGTTAAATAACGACATATTTACGGAAACTGTTCTAAATTGAATAAATTCATATACTTTTTGTTTTATTGCCGCCTGTTAAATATTAACGATTGAAATATTAATAACGACAAGGTAAAACAGTACAGTTCAACAAAAACTAAATTATAAAATATTGTTTTCCATGAGGTGTGTCGTTTTCATGGATTTCCCATGTAGTAAACAAAATGGCGGCGTCCACGAAAACGCACGACAACGGAGAACATACGTGAACTACTGTCGCATGGAAACAGAACAAGGTTGTATGGTACTTCATTTTACAATGAAAAACAAAGCATCAATGATTCGTGTAACTTGTACAGAAAGTTCAACTAGGTGACAGTTGTCAACCGCGCAATCCTGGGACAGATTGTCAAGTTTGACATGATGATGATGATGATGATGATGATGCCAAAACAACATATTTGCTACACTCCACAATACAGGTAAATTTATATAAGATTATGATCCTTATAATTCGTCCGAGGTAGGATCGAGCGAAATTTACGGATATATTATTCTAAGTAACAATTTCAGTCTGCTATAGACTCTTAGACTAGTCTATCATCTTGGATATCTGACTGCAGACAAATGACGTGTACCTACAACAGGTTTAATTACTCATTTACTGCGTAGTGGGGTGGAGTTAGACTACGCCTGGTTAGCAGAGTTGGTAGGGCGCTGTATACTCCAGTATTTAGGGGGTTGAGGGTTCGAGCCCCACATTGGGCACACCTTTTCCCTTGGTTTACTACAATAGTGGCAGCGGTGTTCGACGGCCTATGGTGGATGCGTCTCAAATGCCGGAAGGGGGAGGAGTGTAATGTTGTTGGGTTAGACGGTAGTCGGTAGAGTGCTGTATACTCTAGTGTTTACTTTAGGGGGTTGTGGGTTCAGGTCCCACATCGGGCACACTTTTTCCCTTGATTTACTTTTTTAGTGGCAGGGGTGTTCGACGCCCCATGGTGGATGAGTCTCAAATGCCTGAAGGATGAGAAGTGTCCAGCTGTTAGGTTAGACAGCTGCCTGTTTAGCTCAATCGGTAGACCGCCGTGTTCAGGGGTTGTGGGTTCTAGCCCCACATCGGGCGCAATTTTCCTCTCGATTAACTTCAACTACTACATATTTATGGTCAACCAATGTGTTGATACATATGTTGATACCATTCAAAGCTCTTGTACAATCATTAGACTATCCAACATATACTAAACAGGGCTTATTTATCTTCTGTTCTATCATTTACATTGTATATGCTGATTGCCAAGTAAGAGAGTTGTAAATGCCATTTGTACATCTTGGGCATGACATGGCCGGGATTAAACCAATGACCACCAGCACTCTTACCAGACACTACCTCATGAGTGATTTTGTTCAAACACATTTAGGCGTGTTTATTTTGAGTTAACATATTTTTTGTAAGTGTACTGAGAAACAAAGCAATGAATAATATTTTTTTTGTTGAAAAATATTTGTGTTGCCAGTACCAGCAGATGATTATTTTTACAAATTGTTCACCGAGGATGATAGTTCTCTTATTAGTTATTTTCTTACATAGCTTCAAAGTTCTAAACTGTGACTCTTTTTTGCAGCCATGATTTACAGACCATGTAGTTCAGTCCAGATGAGTTATGATCTACGTTATATGAGATCCAAGAATCTCCCATTGTAAGTGCATAGAATGGTGTAATGGAACTACTGCTACTGTTTGAAGTCATAATTCTTTGTAGAAACAGTCATGATGGCAGCGAATCGGAAATAATCGAAATATTATTTTTTTAGGTTAAGCATAATGCTGACAGTTAATTTCATTAATACAACTTGATTTTTCTCTTTTTGCTACATTTAACACCAGTGGGGTTTTACATTCCTCTTATATCATAAGATCATTTCATCATTCAATAAATATTTCTTTGTATGTTTACTTTGTATATTTGTATTTGACTGAATAAGTTGAAAACAATGATGTTCTATTATCTATGCACAGATTAGTACTAGTATAGATGTAAAATAGATTTGATCTTAGCTTAGAAGAAATAGATTGACCAAAATTGCAGATGTCAAAATATCATCTGTCTTAAGTTCTTAATGTCTATACAATCAATTTTTCACAAAAAACTATATAAATATTTAAGAATGCTAAAAAACAAAAACTAGTAACAAAACAAATGTGACAATGATTATTGTTACTGCTAAATAAATAGTTGAGTAGACTTGATGTTTTGTATTGACTAGATTGTTCTAGTGTTATAATGATACAACAATTAATAACTGTCTTTCACTTCTGACATAAATGACACCG
This sequence comes from Mactromeris polynyma, assembly GCA_032209605.1. Classification (NCBI taxonomy): domain Eukaryota; kingdom Metazoa; phylum Mollusca; class Bivalvia; order Venerida; family Mactridae; genus Mactromeris; species Mactromeris polynyma. Next base: position 1,332,559 of record JASFXZ010000031.1, on the reverse strand, counting down.
GTTTATAACTATAAAAATTGAATGTATATCCGGGTTTATTACTTAAAAATTTGATTCATATAATATCCACTTATTGAAATACCACTTCAGTCAATATTTCAGATCATAATCGGTTATTGTAGTTCATAATCGAGTGTCGCCATTGTCGGATTTTTAGCAACGATTTTTCGATTGTTTTCGATGATCGCGCCTTCACTACAAGTATGTATCAAATAAATGCAATCATGTATTATGTAATTATATAATGTATTCAAAAGTGCTTAGCTATAAAGTCTAGGTATTCATTTTGCAAGTTGTAGGAAACTGAGAAATGGGAAAAAATACCACGGGAATAATGTACATATTTATACACAAAAAAAATCTGTTTTCTTTTTATATAGTGACACTGCTGAAGAAAGAGTTTTGGATGCTGAGAAGTGTTCCATTTGACTGATAACTGTCATTGAATACTGTGTTGTCATGAAGACAAGGGCAGTTTCAACAATCGATTTACATTTAAGTGCACCAATGGGCATCCTGGAGTGACGGAGTGACTTATGTAAAAATGCTGTTCAAATGTATTTGATTTGCCAATCTGTCACTCGAGGATGATCCGACAATGGCGACAATCGATTATGAATTACAATAACAGATTATGATCGGAAATTTTGACTAAAGTGGTATTCCAAATTTGGTTTCAGTTTTGTAAACTCCATCTGACAGAGTTTACAAAACTGAAACCAAAGTGTGGACAAATTTGTACATTTGTACACAGTATTTTTGTTCATATTGATACTGGCAAACCCTTGAGATTGTCTACCTTTCAGTATGTGTCACTGCTACCTGACAGTTGCATATTTTGATATGTGTTGTAATGTGGCCAAAATCCTTAAATATTTCTATGACCGGTCAAGCAATGAAGCAACTTTTAAGATGAAATCTTACATGAATGATGTTTTAGACTTATCAATTAGATATTGGATAAGAATTTTGACAATATGTTTGACTTGTTTATGATATGGTGTTACATAATTTTGAATTGTACCCAAATAAGTAATTTAACCTGAAATGTTAAATATATACTAAACAAACTTGGGTTCAGTGATGCATGGTATTTTTGGAAATAACAAATTATTGTTTCTTATGGCTAGACCGAGATTAACTGATCAATATTTACAGGATTGGAATAGTGATATTGAATAATCAAGCAGAGAAAATACATACAAATTAATTTCAAACTTCAAATTTCAGCCTTATTTAGACATAGTGCTGGTAAATAAATATAGAAAAGCATTAGCAAGATTTAGAGCATCATCCCATAGATTACACATTGAAGTGGGCCGTTGGACTAAACCCAACACAACACCAGTATATGAAAGAAAATGTCACTTCTGCAATTGTTTAGAAGAAGAGTTTCATTTTTTGTTTGAATTTTACATTCATGTTTATAATAGCTATAGAAACAAGTATATCCCTTTTTATTATAGACAAATTCAAGCATACTAAAGTTAAGGGGAATGCTATAATCTAGTAGTGAAAAGGTATATTAGCTACATGCCATATCATACGTCTACAAATGCTTCGGCATGTATTTTTCACAATTGGCGGACTCACTGGATCATTCCTGACTGTCGGGTATCCTCCGCCGTTTTAAGTCCCAGATATCCCCGCTGACCTCATTGGGGTAAAACATTGATAGTTCTACATGCTTTATAAGATATTGGTTATTATGATATGTGTTGTCGAGTTTTTAGACCATTCAACGGTTCAATATAACTGTCTGGTGCTGTTTCCATGCTCGGGCTGTTCCGCCATGCTTATGTCACTAACCATTAAACCATGTTGATAAGAAAATAGGGAAAATATATAGCGACTTAAATTCAGTGAAATCGCTGTAAATGTTGGAACTGTAAGAAATGATTGCACATTATTCTATACACAATCGCGTCTTGTTTACATAATTAAACAATTAATGTTAATTTAGAATTAGGATCACGTGACTCACGGCTTGCATAAATAGGCAGACATATCAGTGAAATGTAGGACTTTTATTTGTAAATTATTGACTATCGACAAATCCATTCACCTGTTAATCTCTCGATAACCTTAAATTCTTACAAATGATACATTTGTTATTTATTTATTAAGCATCAACAATGCAAGTAATTAGCTTTGAGAAAGTCCAGTGTTGGTTGCTTTTCAATACCGTAAACGCGAACACGTCTATTTGATATGTACATTATTGGCGCCGCCCATGAGGGCGGGGCCTTTAATGGAATCACGAAATGTTTGAGACTATGGTAGGAGCATCTAATTATAACTGAATCTATTTTTTTATTAAGGGTTAAACTGCAGTAAATATTACACGTTACTTTTTGTATTTTTATGATTTAGAAATAAAATATTTTTAATTCATTTGTATTGTCGAATAAATGTATTTTACAAAGTTAAAACGATATGTTTATGATAAATACTTGCTGATCCCCGAAAAATAGGACGTTTCTACATAAACAGCATGTGTGTTAGGTGTCAAAGATAAAATAATAAAAAAATAATTATACAAATCTTCATTTTCACTTTACTTAAATCAATATTAACACAGTGGTACTTGTAACGTGGATATTCATGCAAGTTACGGTGTTAAAAAGGAAATACACACCAATGATAGTGTGAAAATGGACTATTCCAAAACGGACGATTCTACATAAACAGCACGTCATCGTGTGTTAGGTGTCGAAGATAGAATAAAAAATAATTAATTATAAAAAACTTCATTTTCAATTTACTTATATCAATTTTAACACATTGGTACTTGTAACGTGGATATTTTTTCAAGTTACGGTGTTTAAAAGGAAATACACGCCAGTGGTAGTATGAAAATGGACTATTCCAAAACATTTTTCCGCCATTACGCTATTCCTAAACATCGTGCCGCCATTAGACACGCTTGAAAGGAACGCAAGAATGGTAAGAGGGTTTTTTGGTAATTTTCATCACGGTTGTGTGCTATGTTGTTAGTTATTTCTTATAGCACCAGTTTTGCGGCGCCCTTGGATGCTTTGCATCAATGCATTTCTTGTATAACAATGGAATGATGTTTAATTTCGTCTGTAATTTATTTTTTGAAGATGTCTGGAGTTGTGAACTTGTGAACGAATGATGTCAGCTGGACGATACTAACGTTGGATCTCGCCGAATATCGTAACATTTTCACAAGTCACAAGCAGGCTTCCTTAGACCGTTTGTCAAAACATCATTCCCCAACCTTAACGTGATTGCCACCGAACAACAGGATGCGTTTTCAAGTTCATTTACTGTTTTACTATTTATTCAACCTCAATATTAAGATCACCACAATGATAATACTATTTTTTGAAGGGTCCTAACTTCTAAGGGTGGTCTTATTATTGAGGTTATACTGTACATAAATGGGTTTTTTTATAAAACATTATATCAAATGAATGAAGAGTTAAAGTAAAAGGTGACTAATAAGAATGGTGATTCACTGTATATCGGCTACATGTAGACATTAGTCTCCAAAGCACGCTTAATGAAATATGTGTTCTTTATTTCGAGGTGGTCTTATTGTCGATGTGGTCTTTTAGTGAGGTATTACTGTACATAAAAAACCATTAAATGAACAACAAACCTGAAGGTCTCCTTCTACTACCCTGTACACTGACGATGTCTTCATGTCATCAAATGCATTAGTGTACAAATACATATAAACCGATAGGCAAGCTATAAATAGTAGCACTATTCGCCATACGGGTACTTTCTCTTGACACGCGGACATCCTACGTCCGGTTAAGTGTGACAGACACCTGAAAAATGCCAAAATTCAACGTATTAGTATGACGTTTCAATGCAAAGTGTGCATGAACCCGAATTATTAACGTAACACTCCACTCGACCCTCAATTATGGAGGTGTATTTCTGGCACAAGTTAACTACTTAATTAACTAGACAATTATGGGGTTAACTCGATAAGTATCGTGATATATTTTCATACCAGATGATACCAGTTCATTTTAGTTGCAAGTTTCAGTGTATAACATAAATACACTGGGTACCGTATTCAAAACAGCAACTGGTAGAACCAACATTATTCTGGGTGTACCGGCACGCAACAATATTTTGCCTGCAAAAACGATATTTTCTTCGGGAAGAACTAAACAATGCGTAACACTACGATGTAAACAAACGTGCGATGAAACAAGCTTAGTAATCGGACATTTTCGGTTTCCACCGGTGTTCAAGTACGCACCGAAAATCATGAATATACTTTATGATGAAACCTAATTTGTACATTCACAGTTGGTAATTTGTGAATCACTGGCATAATGCATTCATTTCTGTAAAACATTTACAAATATATCTATATACATGTATTTTCTTTCAAGTAATGAAATTGCGAGGAATATGCAGTAAAAACAAGGTAATTGCTAGTAATAACAGTGTCATCCCTATTTAAAAAGCCAACCATTTAATCACTATTGAGACATCTTATATCTGGGCACTTATATTTCCCAATTCCTATCCTTTAAATACCGACAGGAGACAAACAGTAATCATTATCTAACTGCCTAGTAGCTCACCACCCTGTCATTTTGGAACGGACATCTGTCAGAAATCGATAATAATAATAATAATAAATTCTTTATTTTCAGAAGGTTACATAGTTAAGGTTAACAATAAATTGTACATCTTTTTTTCAATATGGCCTTCTATTAACAATATAAACACGCACAAACAAACAAGAATTCACACATGCACGCACATCCACACAATCACGCATTCACACACGCACACACAATACATTGTACATGAACATCATGTTTTAACATCAGGATGTAAATAAGACTATTAAAAACTACAAAAGTCAATCAATCAACGTCCCACTCCAAATGCGGATTCCTTAACCACTCGGCCTCGGGAGACGGTCTAACTAATAAATGGTAATAATAATCAACAATCAATTTTTCAAATAGGAGAATGGTGGTCGTTAGTCAATTATTCTCTCGTCGCCCATGAAGCGCATGCTTTAATAAATGTAATATCGAGGGAATTACAAAACTATATCCCAATATTAGATATCAGCAATAGATAACATTGTATGTTATAACATATGTTACATAGATATTATATTGCAATTGTTAGAAAAAATGTGAGTAATTATGAAATAGAAACTTCAACAACATATTTCATAGGAAATACAATTGACTGTCATGTTTGTATTTCCGTGATCTCACCGTTCATACATGTATACAGTTTCGCTAATTAGTCTTATTATTATTGCAACGCAAAAACTGACTAGGGAGTATATTTAAAATATATAATAAATATACTGTAAAACTTCAATAATAAGACCACCCTTGGGACTCTTGAAAACGGGTCTTAATCAATATTAAGACCCGTTTTCAAGAGTGGTCTTAATATTGAGGTTGGATACAGAGCAGAAACAGTGAAAATGGATTTGAAAATTGTGTTCTTAATTTTGAGGTGGTCTTATTAAGAAGGTGTAAGTGAGGTTTTACTCCATATAACCAATGTCGATTCGCATATTACAAATGTAACACTTTCGAGTATAATCAGTAAATACTGATTGCAGATAATTATGGATGTTGGTTACGACTCACTAACTGATCATTTTTGTCAATTAAATTTTAATTCTGACAACCCATTTTAAAGGAAATAAGATTGGTTGTTTTCTGCATATATTATGTATTTTAAGTTAAATGGCCATAACTCGGACATTTTTAATGGAATTTAGCTGATTAAAAAGTGTTGTTATGGTTATAAAACTAATGTGAAAGATTTCAATATAGATTGTTATAGTGTCAATACGAAAATTTATACGAGAACAGACATCCGAACACATTCCATCAGAAACTATAAATGTGTACATAGGCGACAGTTGCCCCCACTTACAGCCTTTGTCACAAATTATTCGGCTTATAGTTTGTGAATGTACATGTATCAAAATTACCAAGTGAACAACTTTACAGATTATGGTGATGAGTAAAGGTCCATAACTTTGCACTTACTGGGCGGAGTCATACATGAAACCCCAGGTGCACAACTGCACAGACTGGTGAACATTTCTGTAAAATTGATTATGGTGATGAGTAAAGGTCCATAACTTTGCACTTACTGGGCGGAGTCATACATGAAACCCCAGGTGCACAACTGCACAGACTGGTGAACATTTCTGTAAAGTTGTATGACTCTGGCTCATATTCTATTGGAGATAATTATTATGCGCAACACAAGATTGCATTCTCTGTAGGATATATTTAAACTAAGTCAATGGCCATAACTCTGCACTTACTGGGCACAACAAAACATGAAACCCCAGGTACACAACTACACCGGCTGGTGAACATGCCCATAAAGTTTAATGACTCTGACTCATATTCTTTTGGAGATATGAGTGACACAAGATTGCATACTCTCATTATACTCTGTAGGCTATATTTGAACTAAGTCAATGGCCATAACTCTGCATTTGCTGGGCACAGCCAAACATGAAACCTCAGGTGCACAACTACACAGGCTATTGAACATTCCTGTAAAGTGTTAAGATTCTGGCTCATACACTTTTGGAGATATGTGCGACACCACGTACTACAGTAAAGTATTCATGATGATTGTCAGAGCTATCTGAACCGTTCAAATGTTTATAACTTCAAAAAATCATCCGGATTCCTCGGACTTATTTGATATGAAATATTGTGATAATCAAATCATATTTCGGCGCAGCTGTACTAACATGGTTGTGCTATTTGCATATCCGTGTTGTGTAAACCAATCAAACCTTACGTTAACCACCAAGGCAATTTCTCTTCAACGAACAACGTTTGTAGCCTTGGCGCGGATTGGTTAACCTTTCGATAAAATGAACGTTACCTTACCGAAATCTACTGAATTTCGGTGAATTTACCGCAACCGAATTTGGATCTGGAGTGACCAGCAATCGTAACATTAAAATTGTATGACGTCATAGATATTTTATTATACACTACCAAGAAAACTTTTCTCTCTACAATGCAGTTTTATAACACATCTTAATATTCATTGGGTACAGTCGTATTTTGTGTTTTAGTTTTATTAATAGACATATTTATTTTGGTTTTAAATTCCCTATCACTAATAACTACTTTAGTTACTGGGAGCAAGGTCAGACTGAGGCTGCTTGTTCCTTCGTGCTGGATTACAGTGTACTAGTATGTTGTTATGTGCCAGATGGATGGTTGCTTTTAATGATTAGTTACTGCCTACTTAGTCAATTTATGTATATATGTTGGAAATCAAGGACCATATAGCGATTAAGGGTGAGGTTAGCTAGCTGTTAAATCGATTTAAACCTCCAGTATTTTTGCTGACAGTTCCAAGGCTGTAATTCGCTATATGATTGTTGTTTCAATTTGTGTTATGAATGTGTTTTGTATTTCCCTTTCCCCAGTGCAATTATGTCACTTTATGCAGTGTTCAGATTGTTTCCTGTCCATTTTTGGCCTATTGCGGCCAGTTGTCTTGACTTGTCCTGTGATCTTTTCCATCCATTAATATCCCCCTCCCCCTCCCTTCACTGTCCACTTTGATTCACCTAGTTATTCCGTGTGGTCTGCCGGGCCATTCCTTGTGCCTCAGTTCCTTAATATGTGTACCGTTTGACCTGCTTTATGCCTAATGTTTTGTGGATTGTTGTTTTTCCGGAGGTCTGCATGGGGAGGCACTGTCTTGTGTGAGTGGCGTTCCCTGTAGTTACGTATTCTCTCTCTCTCTCTCTCTTTCTAGTTACATGTACAAAAGGGAGGTAATTTTGTGTATTGATTCTAATTTCAATGCAAAGGGAGGCAATTTAATTTAGTTTCTGCACAATGGTTTCCCTTTTTGGGTTACCAGTGGGGTAAAAATAGGCCAAAAAATCGGAACAGTTTGAAACAGAGAATATACCAATTTTTATTTCACTGATAAATCTCTATAAACCACCGGAAAGCATAAAATAGTATCATTTTTTTTGTAATAGTTATATTCCAGGAAATATAACTGTTTTTAAATCAGTGTATTTAGTAGAATCGCAAACCAACATACAAATCACATCGTTTCCAAGGATAAATCTTCATACGTTATCATTATTGCAAAAATATCACAGAGGGTAAACAACAAAGGAATGAAGGAAGAGTAAATAAACTGATTATCCCGCAAACGAGTAAAACTATTTTGTAAGGAAGTGGTAAGTCAAGTAAGTTAAGTTTGCAGCCAGCAATGCTCAATATTTTTGTTACTCAATAAATGGATAGAATTGGAGAAAAAAGCACTGTCGGTGAAATTTTTAGAAATATAAGAAAAATAAAATGATAAATAAAGACAAGCCGTCTTGAAATTTTGAGAAGTAAAAAAATACAAATTCATATTTAACTCGCTCGCCCCATCGTTTTTCTTAAAAAACTAATGAAGAACTAATTATCAATTTGGTGTGGCCAAATGGGCTTTTATTAAAGCCAGTAAAACATTTAACACATTCATAACATATATACGCAAAGGCTAATTAGTTTCAAACGTACATGTATATACAGGCATAACAAATTCTATCAAATTTACCATTGTCATTTGTCAACTCTGTCTGTCATGTTTCCTTACTTTAAAATGTTGGCACTTAATTATCATATCATGATATCTAGTCAGTTGTTGTGGTTATCTAATTGTATAGTTTCTATTACCCTTTTCAGCTTCATACTGATATCATAATATACTCTTTTTTTCGCTCGCTCGCCCCCATTTTTGGGGGGAAAAAATTCGAAGAACAAAATAGTAATTTGGTGTGGCCCTACAACAAGATAACTCAGCACCTATGGCAAGCTAGTGATATCATAACTTTATGCCTGGGCATACTGAGTTTACTCTAAGTTCGTGCTGATATAATTGAATATGTCATTTTATAATTAAATATTCACAAACGTTACATAAAGGGTCTGATATCTTTGTATTTAATTTATTTACAATCGTGACAAACATTTCACTTGTTTTACAATTATAAGGTTCTACCATTATTACTGACCCTTTTTTCTTATCTCGGTTTGAAATCTAGCATTTCTAGGACAAGTCGGATTGAAGATCTCTTGGAAAAAAAGTTTACTATTTTTTTATTTTTGCAATAAATTTTTATTCTTTTTCGCATTTCTGTCTTTTGTTTTAGTTTTGTTTCATATTCCATGCAAACCATCTTACCTATTTACACATACTTTGATATTATAAAACTGTCTAGTTACAAAATGCAAACTTGTATGCAACGAGTTGCCAGCTTGGCTACAGAGACGAGTGGTACCGTCCCACAGCACTTTTGTGCTTTGATATAATATGGCCTGTGCATTTTTTGATTCCATGTAAGTTGATTAGACAGTGAATATATGTTGTATATTATGTATCAGTTGTCTTTTATTTTTGTAATAAAACAGCCAAATTTTGCTTATGATTGTTCACAATTCTAACACAAAAATGACGTGGTATAAAAAGCAGTTTATTGATACGCTCTAGCGGCGCAAAAGGAGGCTGAGGGGAGGATGTCCTCTCGCCAGAGACTCGCTTCCTATCATTTTATTCAACTAACATTCAATACTAATACAACATTCATTTGCTATCCTAAGTATACGTTTTCCCATACATTCAATACCATACAAAGGAATCCTAAATATGTACTTTGAGTAGGAACATGATTGTTAATGTTGGCATTAAGCAATTTCTTCTTACATAAATGGTGTAAACATATCACCAATAATAACATAACACTCACTCAAATTCAAATCAATATCATTATCTGAATCAGCAGTATCTATATAGAATCAAAAGAGATTAAGCTATAAGATTTGAACCTTGGTGGATAATCGTTAGCCCCGCACACGTGTCTCTGTACTCCGACTTTGACACGCGTCTTCGTAACAGAGCCACGCTCAAGCTTTTGCCGCACGATTTTAACAGCACACTTCTGACGTCTTTATTACAACCGAACAGACTTATGAGGGTACGGAACAACTGAAGCAATCTTTCACGAGTAGAAGCAAACAAACATCGAATTTTGGCGTTTATTATTGCAAAAATTGTCGCTAAGGCATCTGACAATCAAACGTAACTCCGCCCACGGTGCGCCAGTAAACTATCTACCTTACAAACTGGATGTTGACATTCGCGCTCCCGCCTATTTCGCCCGTCAAAGTAGCAATACAAAATGGAATTTATTGATGAAATAACTTGATCGGATTCGTGATATATATCACTTTCAGTATTAGCTCAATGAGGAGCAAATAAGAGTAATATCCACGGCGATCTTTGTAGGGTAATAACTTAAGTGCGCACCGCCTCCGTTGCAAATCTGCCATCTTCTTTTTTTAACAGGTGCTCGATTCACTACTTTTTGACAAAACAAGTCGTATCCATGAAACTCTTGTGTCGAAAAGACGTATAAATCAACGAAAAGCTACAATTTTATGTCGTTCAGTTTTTTATTGCCACGCAAAGCATAAATATGTTCACGAAAATAACAGTAAATGCAGTGGAAAGACAGACGGTGTCCAACTTCTATATACTTTCGTGAATGGTTTAGCAGGACGTTGTACAGCGACGGTATAGAGATGTGACGTCACTGGCTGGACTAGATAATTGTGAACTGTACTGGTTGTAAAATGCTCTTGCATATAGCTAGGAAATGTGTTGTTACTAATTTTAAAGACACGACACAGTGCTGTTTGTTCAATCCTTCTGGAGACTGGTAACCAATTGAAGTGCAGATAAGGTTCTTTAACAATGTGGTTTCTAGGTTCTAGATTCAATGTACATCTGATCAGTTTATTTTGAGTAGTTTGTAATTTGTTTTTCAATTGTTGGGTTAAGCATCAGAACCATACTGTTGGAGGCATAGTCGAAGTGACACTGAATAAGGGACATTATTAGTAACTGGTTTGTATACAGAGTAAGAAAACCTCGCTTTCTATATAAGAATTTCAACCTGGAGTTTGCTTTCTTTATGACAGATTTGACCATGGTCCCAAATGACAAATATTGATCTATAGTTGCACCAAGATACTTCACAGAGGACTTTGGTTCAATGCCTTGACCTTTACATGTGATTTTAAGATTAGGCTGTTACTTTAACCTTTGTTTTGACCCAAACAAGATTGACTTTGTTTCACCCAAATGTAAAGAAAGTTTGTTACAAATAAGTCATTCATTGATTGTATTTAAATCACTACTTAGCAGACACTCCATGTCATGTTTATGTAGAACTTTTTTAACCCTTTAAGGTTTAACTGACGTTACTGATATTTTAAGGAATGAACAATTTTATTTCAGATAAGTCGCCATTATATTATATTTTAACGTAACTTCAAGATCTGATAAAACGTTCATTTAGCTACGATTTGTCTCTCACAATGGTTCCTGCATCCTACATAACATCTGGTAATATTATGTCCACACACTTGTTCTTGATTCTAATTCGTTCGAACGTTTCAGGAAAGTAAATTTTGCGGATCATCAGATCGCCTGTCAATCACGTTAATAGATGAAATCCGGAATTCGCTAAGAAGGTTTTTTACCAGCGGTACGAACAAAGTCATATTTTATGTACTTGCAACTTGAGTCTAAGATTTTGCATAACCCGCACGCGGAATGTGGCGTCATCACAGTACTTTCACTCTGACTACATATAACATGAGGACGAATCCGAGGTAAAATGAGCGCTCACGTTTAAATTTTTTTAACTTGCATATATAGGTAATCATTATGATATTATGCGTAAAGTCCACCATAATGCATACAATTATCCTTGTTTTAACGTTGTAGATACAGTTCAAACTGACGGATAAAACTACGATCGGAACCATACCCCACCCACTGGATTTAAACATCGGTTGTCTTGTTTACATTTAATTATTCATTGCAATGCTAAATAGTAGCATACATGAACACTTTCAGCGATATTCTTGCTATGAAATATTGTCGTCTGTACTATATGACGGCAACCTTATCAATTTAGACTTAGGATTTCAGACTTGCCGTCATATGTCTAAATTTGAAATATAGACTTCGACGTTTTGTGTATTTAAACAATTATTTATAAATCTAAGTCTAAAATAAGGCGATATAGGCAGAAGGAAAGAGTGCTCAACATTTGCTTTTTAGCAATAATTATCTAACAACATGATATCAAGATGAAATGTATACTGTTTTATCGTTATACAGTCTTCCAACTAATACGGCTATAATTTTGTTAAAATGTTGAAAAATAATGAAGTTATTTGAATTGTTGGTAATGTCAAATTGTACATGTTTTCCGGTAAATCAGGCTTATTTGCGCAAGCGTTAAATTTCAAATTAATTTACCAAAAACTCTTCCCTTCCACTAATTCATATTTTGGTTCGTTTCTGAGGAACTGCAAATATTACAAGTATCGTTTAATAATGCGTTGTGTCATTATACCATGTAATTAATAAAAGTCATAATAAAATCATTGCATATTTGTAGAACAATAAAGAATAAAATATTACATACATGTACTAGCTTTTGTCTAAAAGCGAATATAATGCACGTGGTAAGCACTTTAAAACGTCATAAGAAACCACAAGTGATATGCCGCCCATCTACAAATTTTCTGAAAATGACTATCATCTATACTAGACAAATCTACGTTATTTGCTGAAATATTGGACTGCGGTATCTGCCCCAATATCGCCCAGCTGTGGCCACTTTTTGTCAATAAGCATAAAGCGTTAGCTTACATGCAATGCGTGTTGATTAATTCCTAAAACGTAAATCGTGTCGGAACCCAGGCAAAACTCCCTAGAGTCTATTGTATGGTTGATAACTATTATGCATAGCACGAGCTTAAGCTCACCCCATTAAAAAACGATATGCGTCATTCTCTGAGATGCTTGGCCCAAATGACATATCTAGACGAAATTGAGTTATTAACATTTCTGAATGCATGGATAGTTGTAGGTCACAACAAAACATAAATTATTGCAACACGACACTTTTTAGGATATTCCGGCACTTTGAATATGGTCATCAATACTAGATCTACGAAAGTTTCTGAGTTTCACAAATTTAATACAGCAAAGTTTTCAGACACAATAACATTTTACAAATAAATGTATATTATTCTTACCGATAGTTTTTTTGCTTTTGCTCGCCGCTGAATCATGTACATTTTACCGAAATGTGTCAACTAGCTGTTTCAATAAATGTGTAAGCATGATGTCATAATCTAAAAACATGACGTCATCTGTATTGCGTTTTTTCTCAGAAACGATGCTCAGTGCATTTGGGCCAAAAATTTCAGAGACTGCCACTTTTAACAAATTACTGTTAAACTGTGTGTGATAGGCAGAAATCTGTGTACTATGTAATCGGCGGCTTTAATACCATGCACTTTGGAAAATGACTAAATGATTTGTTTTTATTCAATAGTATATAATAAATAATGCAAGGAAGTCCCCTTTCCCCATACACACCTCATCAGTCCCTAATGTTCTTAAGACTGTTGCTTCCATGGGGTATGTGTGGGAAGGCATCGTCGAGATCAGCTCGCTTTGGCAAGAATTCATCTTAGATGGACTCGTCGGGAGTGGAATGACGTTCTTTTACAGTTTTAGAGTTAATATTTTCATTTGTTGACGGAAAGCTGTGTATATGGAGAAAGGGCGAGCGATTTGATCCCGAAAACATCATTCAACGTGAAAGTTATGGGGGTGGCAGTGTGTAGGTCAATCTCCTACGCAGTGATCTCCCCATATAGTTATCGGAGATCTCTGCCATCACAAACTTTTCGTCAAGAGTTTTGACAAAATATATTTTTCATTTATTTGATTTTAGTTGACAATTTTATATCAATATATATTAATTTTAAACATACTATAATATGTTTGGTTGTATGAAAAGGTAAAAAAAACAATATTTTAAAAATATTTAAAAATAACCAACCATCATCACGTGAGTTTCTTCTTCGGATCCGCCATTTTGTCCAACCAACCATCATCACGTGATTATTGTGATGGCAGTGGTTATTGCTGTATTGCAAGGGAAGATGACCGCTGCGTGGAGTTAGTGTGTAGGTATGAGCGGGCATTAGTTAAAGTGATAAAACTGCTCTGCTTACAATTGCTGGAACCCTCAATGCGGTGTGATATTGTGACGAGATGGGGGAGCCAGTGACGTATCGTTTTTATTACGTCATACGCAGCTTTTTAAACATGATAATGTCTGTCCACATACTGCTAGGCATACATACGATGTTCTCAGTCGTAACAATGCTGCAGTCCTCCCTTGATCGTCAGAATCACCAGATGTTTCGCCTGTTGAACACATGTGGGACCATCTTAGACGTAAGATTAGAGAACGATGACGTCATCAACGTACGTGACCTTGAGCAAGCGTTGAACGAAGAATGGCACAGAATTCCCATAAGTTGTTAGGAGGCTTATTAACAGCATGGGACGATGTGTTTGTAATTGCACGGAACGGTGGGCATACTCGTTATCGACATGTGTATGATTTTTGGATTCGACCACCATATCCCATGTGATGGATTTCCGAAGAGATAAAGCTTCATATTTAATAATTCGATAAAATGGCAGATTTGAAATGGAATTAAACGATTTGGTATGTGAGTACCTTTGTTTCTTTTTAATTTAAAGTATATTTATTTTTTATAAAAAAAGTGTAGCTCTACCAACTTATTTCATTCAGTATAATTATGATGATGTCAAAAATTGTATGAACTGTAAGTCGGTTGCTAAGAAATATACCACTGAATAAATTTATACTCGTGTGACGTCTCATCCACCAAGGGAGGTAATCATTAGCATCTTTCAATCAAATAACTCACAGAGAGACACACACAGTAATCACGAAAAAGGTAATACAGATCAACAATGAAACTATTGTTTCGTTCTTATATCTAACCGGATTTTATTCAGTTAATCAATGAGTCACGCTAAGATTCCGGAGTAGGGAGGATCCGGAATGTAGGGGATTTTTCGGCGTATCTGTATAACATTGATTTTTACCAACATTTTTGATCAACCATATGTTGTCCACGAAGCGGACTTTTTGAAATCTGACCAATCCCACTTGCACCCAAGAAACACCAAACGGGGTTTTCGTTCACCCAAGAGGCACCAAACGGGGTTTTCGTAAGATGTACGAACATTATTAGTTGGATATTGCATCATCTTTTTACGTCATCAAATTGATTACAAACCAGAACGAGGCAGATTTCCCAGGGGCAGGAATCTAATGAGAAAGCTTCCAGACGATCCAGATCACTATTTTGAAGATAGTTCTTGTTTCATATGCTGTATTGGAGAAACTAAAACGGACCGAGAAAATTGTCCGGTTAGAGACAGTTTCCGAACTGGAGAGTTTCAAGATGAGAGTTTTCACTGTATATGTATTTCAAAACGAAGCGACGGGTTAAGCGTGTAAAAGGAAATCTGAATTTATCCAAAGTCATGTAAGATATCAATCCTGTTTAGGATATACATGATTATACATGATTAATTAGTACAAGCGTTCCACGTTCTAGTGTATAGATACGCTGATATTTCTTTGATAACTAATGATTTCTCTTCTGCAAAAAGACAATAAAAAACTTGCAAAAAATATCATTAAAGAAGAAATATCTTGGAAAAAGATGGTCGGTGCAATCTTGAAGCAAGCACATTAGTTGCAATCTGAAGGTTAATATATGTTGTGCAACATAAAAAATTGCCGAGATGTTATTATTGCTGGTAAATTTACCGAAATTCAGTGGATTTCGGTAAGGTAACGTACCCCTTATCGAAATGTTAACCAATCCACGACAAGATTACAAACGGTGTTAGGTTGAAGAGAAGTTGGTTTAGTCGTTAAAGTAAGTTCGATTGGTTTGCACAACACTAATATGCAAATAGCAAAGCCATGTTAATATGGCTGCGCCGAGAAAGCTGATCCGTAGCTGGGCATACGCGCATTAAAAATCGAAGGCTGGGGGGGGGGGGGGGGTAAAGGGTTACAGCGCAGCTATTGAACTATACGTACATATATTGACATTAACCAAGTACATACAACATCGCCATTATCATGTCCAACTTTCTGGCTCATTGCAAATTCCCCAGATCTGATCGATTTCGACTCCACGCTATAAACAATTATATATATACGATACTTTAACGTCTCATGGTCATTATCGTTCGAGACTTAATTAGCCACCCACTGTGATTTAACAGAATGTAATATACATTCGTGATACTTATTGTAGCCTCTTTCGGAAAAGATATATTGAATTATGCACCATAAAACTTTGCCTTGCATTTTGTTTCGGCAAGTTAGGCTGTATAATGGTAGCTACTAAGCTTTCTAGAATCGCAAACATACATTAGTCTCTTTTCAACAGAAATTATAATGACACTGACCAATACAACTACTTATTGTGTCTATTACATTTAAAACCATGATCTTGTATTTTTGACGATGGAATGCAATTATTTTTACCATCATCATATGTCACTGTGACTGAGAACATAGGACCAAATGAGCAAAATTGTTTTTTGTTTTGTTTTTTGCATATTTTCAAAGAAGAATATCTTAAACGCATGCCAACAATATTTGGGAGTTCAATCTTCATCCTTTCTTAATAATAATGTTTTTGTAGCAAAGGGGTGAGAGCTTTAACAACACTAATTCATTTAAAAACCTGTTTTTATTATAGTTTTCATATGTAACAAACTATACTTCCTGACCTACATGAACTAATTGATAGTTATGTCTAGTGTCCCCATCTTAACAATATAAATCAATAAGACTAAAACTCTTCTAAAAAACAAAAACATGGTTGCTATGGTAACAATTAATTAGAATTAAGAGTAGAAACCTTGATTCTGATTGAAACTTTATAAACATAACATTGATAAACACTACAGTCACTTTATTATTTCATACAACATAAACTAATACAACAACTGTTTCAATTATTTGTTGATATTAACATATCAAATGAAAATGAATACATGTACATAAAAATGCATTTTCAGTCAGCAAATTATTTGATTTTACAGGGAAAGCAACTGCTACAGCCAACATTGAATTATATTTTTGCCAGACCAAGATAATTTAAATGAAATAATACCCCCTACCTATACAATAAAATTCTAGTAGATCCTACCCTCCCATGCATATTTTCCTGGAACAGCCTCAAGTGGAAAATATGGATATTAACTATGCAAGGGAATATTCGATTGTTTTGCTAATAAGTTAACCGAAAATTCTATTGAACAGTTAACCGGTTAATCGAACGAGAACAAAAACGTTGTTCGTTAAATGAAATTTTATACACAAATGATATATATACACGTACCTAGGAACAAATGCATGTATACTTTTATATACATATGCCAACTGTTTCTCACACGTAATCAAATGTGCATTTCAATGAGTCGTTTATGTAAATGTTGTTGAAAATAATGCAAATTACTGACATCTGCCAATGCGAATATGCAAGCTGTTACGAATACATAATCGATTATTCCTTCTTAATGAGTTGTTCATGTAAATTAATTTTAATTGAGTATACATTTATTAAACATGTACATGCCGTATGTCAACGTGGTTTGCAATAGTCAAAGGCAATATTACGACATACTATTACATTTTGCGATTAAAGTCAACTAGTAAGTCTATACACACGAAAGTTACCTTTAACAGATTTCGATTTATCGCGGTTTGACGATATTTTCCTTCTATAATTCTATAGGAAGTTGGTCGGACCGCAGTGACACGAAAGTTGGGTATATATGCTTGTGGAATTTAAGTTTAGTAACCTAGCCTTTTATGGATTGTGAAACAAGTTCTTGCAACTTATGCTTATCACTCTCAATAACTGCTTCTTGGGTTGTTTACCAGTACTCGCGCCAAATTTAGGCATTGTGAAGTTCGTGGTCAAAACCCAACGTTGGGGCTTGAACTCACGACCTTCGAATCGGGAGTCAGGCCCTCTACGTTTCTAACCACTACGCTTCCCTTTTGTGAAGTCTTATGCTTATCGCGGTTTGACGATATTTTCCTTCTATAATTCTATAGGAAGTTGGTCGGACCGCAGTGACACGAAAGTTGGGTATATATGCTTGTGGAATTTAAGTTTAGTAACCTAGCCTTTTATGGATTGTGAAACAAGTTCTTGCAACTTATGCTTATCACTCTCAATAACTGCTTCTTGGGTTGTTTACCAGTACTCGCGCCAAATTTAGGCATTGTGAAGTTCGTGGTCAAAACCCAACGTTGGGGCTTGAACTCACGACCTTCGAATCGGGAGTCAGGCCCTCTACGTTTCTAACCACTACGCTTCCCTTTTGTGAAGTCTTATGCTGACATACCGTTTTATTGTTACATTACAACCGGACTTTTAGATAAGTTTTTTTGCGTCAATGAAGAAACTTTACCACCCACCTGACTGATTGTGACGCATTGCAACAGCTTCAAAATGTTGTCTGCCACAAATGTAGCAGTCAGATACCCAGCGTGGCAATGGCGTGATTGGAAAGCATTTCTGGCACCAATCTTCAAACCAATTCGTGGAATAAGGTACTTATAGGTTATTTGTTTTTACCATTGGGATTACGATGATTATGAAGTCATAATGAATAATAAAGCATGCTTGAGTAAAAGCCTTAATTCATAAGAATATCCCGTCTTCCGATTCAAAATAAAGCAAATATTAAACAGTGTGTATTAGAAATATATTGCTTGAATTTCTTACATTTGAGATATAGATACACTTCCACTGAACAACATATGTTTTCGAGAAATATAAACGATAAAAAATACAAAAAATATGGTTCTAGTTAACAATGTAATTACACTTAGTTCTGATAATTCTGTGTGTTAATAAGTGTTCTCATCAAGTTGATATCGTATTTGTAAGAATATCAGTTTCAAAATTAAACAACTGTTAGAACTGTGTATATAATTGTCAAATTGTTTGTTAAAATGTCAATCAACACATAACAATTGATTACGATTTAATTATATTTTATATTTATAATTGTCTAATTCTCTTCTTGTGACATTGTATTAACAGGAAAATATGAGTACTTCAGGATGTCATCAGATGAACCAGGGAGTGTAACCGTAAAAGAAAACTGTAGTTCCTGTGAAACAACAATTAACATCCTTCGGTGTCGAGACTACAGCTTCGCACAAGATGTACTCCCACTAGCTATTCAACCACATTGACTAAGCCAGGAACGAACGGAGTACTTATCCAAAGTTGTAAGACCGTATGTGCGACCTGCGTATGAGGACATCACTTGTCCAGCTCCAACAATCCAGTGACTGTTGTATTTTGTTTGTCTATGATTTTGTAATTTTCTCGTAATAGTAAGAACGTGTACAGTAGTAATAAATAAACATGTGTACATTGTTTGATTTTCTTTCACTTATTTCCTTATTTTGGATTAAATACACCTTTAAAATTACTATCACTGAATACTATCCTGAACAAAATAAGAATAAAAACAAAAGCTATAAAGCCATTACATACAAAGGTATATAAAAATGATCTGTTAAAACATGGGTGAAATGAAATGGCCAAAAACCCCACTTCCGTCATAGAACATTCAATGATGTTCAGATGTCGTCGCCAAACCAAAATAACGTTGCTGTGAGCATGACACGTGTTGTCTTTAAAACAATGAAGTAGTATAGAGTCATACGGTTTTTATTTTTAAGGTTTTTAATGTCTGAGGCAACAGAAATTGTGAAAACCTGAACAACCGTTTATCCGATAAATAGATCTAAGATAGCCCGAGGCTACATGTTAATGTGTTATACCAGTTATCAATCGGTGATCATCGGAAAAATTTACGATCACTTACGGAAACTACCGACAGATAAATTGACTGCTGACCAAAAGCCCCATCGATATCGACTGGATTTATCTGATAA
Source organism: Mactromeris polynyma (assembly GCA_032209605.1). Taxonomy (NCBI): domain Eukaryota; kingdom Metazoa; phylum Mollusca; class Bivalvia; order Venerida; family Mactridae; genus Mactromeris; species Mactromeris polynyma. Next base: position 1,312,602 of record JASFXZ010000031.1, on the reverse strand, counting down.
GCGATATTGTTGGGTATGGTACCCACGCTTTACAAACGAGGGGGACACCGCCTCCTTGTACCTCCCTCCTCCTCGTGCGTATCATTTAAAACAGCCCAGCTACGGCCCTGGGCGTGAATTGAAATAAGGAAAGATGTTGTAGTTTTTAAAATTTGAGTTATTGCACGAATACATGTTGACAGAATCAATAAATAAAAAAAACAAAAAAACGAAATATTAAACTTCTGCTTTCGTAAATATATTCAACGTAATGTTCAGGAAAGTTAATTTCAATGTTCACAAAACACAGGACTATTGTGGCATTGTCCAATTAATGACCTCACAGACATTTCCATAAATTCACTACTAGGGTATTTATTACTAGGTTTATTAATATCATATGAACGCATTCATGTCGTATCTAAATTAAAGATAAGATACAATGCATAATAATTATCTACATGTGACTATAGGACAAGGATGCTTCCGCTATGGACTTTTCAGTAGAATGCGAATATTTGGTTTGTTATGTATTATTGAAGCAATACGAATTAAATACATTTACCATTTCAATAGCTTTTGATAAACCAGATGTTGAGTCAAAAAAAGACATAACTCCTCCAAAGACTGGTGGATTGTAACTGAAATCAAACTTAATCTGTATTTTATTATCCTATGCTTATGTGCCCAATATGAGTTGAATATAGCCTAGCATAAATTGTATAAATTTAATCCATAAAAAACTATCCATTCGAGAGTTAATGATGGGAAACCAATTTTTGCACGGACGCACGGACAGGCGGACGGACGGACATGTGTAACACTTTTCGCCCTTCTCCATTCTTCGAATGGCGGGAGCATTATAAATAATAAGTGGACCTGTCCACTTTAAACTAGATTTATATAATTGATAATGAAACTGTCTAACCGATGAAGAGAAAACCAATTAAAGCCGAAGTAAATTCTGGACATCCAAACTGTGTTTGTAAACTAGACGCTTAATTGTTCAAACTCTGCAAATTGTAAAATGGACTGGAATGTTGCAAAAGCCAGCTTAATACGACTGCGCCGAAAATATACAAAATTCTTCGAGCGGGAAACCAAACGAATGACGAAATCAATATCACACTCCTACCAGGAATATAATTGCGAGATTAACCAGCATGGTTCCACAGAGACAACTTCAGAGAAAACGAATTGTAATCGTGGAAAATCATGTTACATCGAAATAAAGGATTACGTTGATCACGGGTTTCAGCGAGTAATATTGAACAAACGAATCTAGACAAAAATGTGAAGAACTGTCACAGTTTGCTTTGATTAATGATAATTCAAGGATTGTTATGGCAACAAAAACTTTCAATGCTGCGGGAAACATTTTATTCCAATCGGTGTTTAATCATCAATCTGTCCTGTCGTCGGTTTGCCACGTCTGTGAACTCGGTCAATTGTCGATTCACACTTCCACATTGATAGTGGAGTATGAAACGCCGTAACTGTCTTATGTTGTGAGATTTCAAGTTGTTTTGTTCGTTTAATGTCCTATCTTGTTAAAACAGTATCATATTTTCTCAAATAGCCGTGTTATTTTGTCCATTGGGTCATTAAACAAACAAAGCAACTTGAAATATCACAACATAATACAGTAACGGCGTTCCATAGTGGAGTGTACGCCAACTAACCCTGGTAACAGTGAAAGTGAGTTGCTCCTCCGTTTAGTTCAACTATGCTTATATATGCAACGCCGAACGTTGGACATGATAACACGTTATATGAACAAGTTTCCACGACACTTTGACATAATAACACACACGTTGGACATTATAACACGTTATATGAACAAGTTACCACGACACGTTGACATAATAACACACACGATTGACATGCTAACACGTTATATGGACATGATACCATGACACTTTGACATAATAATATGCTCATTGGACAAGATCACACATTCATTAGACAAGATGGAATACCCAATGGACAAAATAAAACGGCTATTTGAGAAAATATGATACTGTTTGAACAAGATAGGACATTAAACGAACAAAACAACTTGAAATCTCACAACATAAGACAGTTACGGCGTTCCATACTTATACATTGCTTAAATTTTACATCTTCTATAGATTATATGAAATTCCAACATTAAACATTGTTTTTGTTAACAGGGCTTTAAGTCACATAAACAACCAGGGTCATGTAATGGATATTCCAGCTATAAGGGTGGAGGCATCTCAAAGGCGGGCACCTCGATAGAACCTCCGAACTTCAACAAACCAGCTAGATACCTTCCTCACAAACGTGATACGACTGTATTCCGGGTAGATTCGAACTCGCAGCGGTGAGGGCGGCGAGTGATTTGTTGTCAGCGATCATAACCATTCCACCACGGAGCCCCCTAACCCAATTTTAACTAACTGGTCGGACCACTTGGTTAAACGTCGATGTAATTTAATGACAGGTGGTCGTCAGTGTATCTAATTAGGGTCACTAAGCTACCAGCAAGCAACAACTTGTCACGGGCAACTGGCAATATCCCCACATGAACCAGTGCATTCCCTATCATACCCTCATTACACTGACCTGTCACTGGCAATAGCCCCTCATGAACCAGTGCATTCCCTATCATACCCTCATTACACTGACCTGTCACTGGCAATATCCCCACATGAACCAGTGCATTCCCTATCATACCCTCATTACACTGACCTGTCACTGGCAATATCCCCACATGAACCAGTGCATTTCCAATCAAACCCTCCTTACACTGACCTGTCACTGGCTGCACATTTTTTTTATTAACTTTTGTAATGTCCAATAATGTGGTGGTCTAGTTATTAGTGAATTATTGTCAGTGGACACAACTAAGAAATATTATGCAATTATCAATCTGGATGAGTTTGAAAATAACGATATTTTAAAGAAAACATACCATGTAGAAAATATGTTTTAGTATGAAGAATTTCATACTAGAAAGAGAAAATAAGGTTTCTCGTCACCAATAGATTCATTGAAAAAATTGTTCGGACAGTGAACTCATAAATATTTAGTTCGGACAATGCACTCGCTTAGAAATTTATCAATAATTTCTGTTAGAAACCGTAATACTACTTGAAACTTACCACGAAGGATACAATCGCAAATTGAATCAATATTTTGTAGAAATATTTATCATATTCTGTGCTGAAATACCCAAATTACATACATTTTCGGACAATGTACGAAAAACAAATAAATCTGTATTGAGTTTCAGGCTTAAACTAATAAAACCTCGCAAAAACGAAATGCACGTGAGTAACTTGTGTTACAATGCGGGTACTCTGCGCCTATTCTAAAGATTCTACCTTATCGGTACCCATCGATACATATCAATTTTTTTGGTCGAACCGACGGAATTTTCAGCCATCTTGTACGGCACATGTACTATTGAGACCACGTGATACTCCCCGGTGTAAGAACTTGATGTAGACATGTTATATGTAACATGATGTATACATGTACCCTACACACAATGAGAAGTTTCCTATTTTTAACAAATGAAGTGTCACATAAGTATTGCTAAGTGGATTGTCGTCTGCAGACGAAAAATAATGATGATTGTTTCTCCAAAACTGTGTGTCGAATCATTAAGTCAAAATACATAATAAAAAAGTTGTTTTGCATTTGATGAGTAGACATACAAACCTATACTATATACTATTGTGAAAAATTGTGTTCTTCGCTCTTAATAAAGGCCCAGTGTGGCCGAAATATTGAGCGTGAGTGGATTTTTATACCATACATTACATTGATCCCCCTTTTTGGGATATTTCAACAACAAGATATAATAAGAGTTTTAAAAAAACGTTTGAGTTAACATATCGTTATTTCCCTTTTTGTTTCATTTAATGCCGTGTCCCGTGGCTGAGTGATTAAGGCATCCACGTTGGGGGTAGGGAGGTAGAAAGTTGGAACCCCAGTAGGGATCCGTTCTGATATGGTCGGTTGGTGAGACACCAATTAATTATTGGTACCGTTTGCCTACCAGCCTGGTGTCTGGCATTATAATGTATATATGTTCAGAAAAATGTTATTCATACGTAAAAATGTTGCCCTTTAAATAGAGCAAACACTATTATAAATAAACACTACTTTTTACTTTCATCTGATAACATTTCTATATATGTAACCGAGTTCTAAATACTCGGCTTGTTTTATAATCAGTAATCATTAATATCTGATCAGATAACGGAGGCCATTATTGTTTACTGTTTCTGTCGTTCTAATTGTGTGAAAGTGTTTCTAGGAAAATATCTAGCATCGTAATAAATTAACAGTAACATATAGCAGGGTAATCTCCCTTTGCATCAATAATAAAAACCAAATCTAATTAAAGTGAATATACCGCCATCTAAAGACAGTCAAGTTAATTTCTTTAATCACAATCGCCTTGATAATGTTTGTGGCACACAATATTCAGTTTGTTTACATATATGTGTGTATATGCTTCACACATCAATAAACCCTTCCTAGTACATATGGTCCAATGAGACCAAAGATGACTACTGTTTTAATTACTCTCGTCTTGTCTGTATGCAAATGTTGATGAACATGACAAAGCCAAAACTACTCCATCCATGTGTATTTCTTTCATAAATGGAAATTTAATGTGGTTATTTTCAATTTCAATGCTCATTTTTATAGTACTAATAATAAATGTTTTATTTTCAGAAGGTAATATATGAAGGTTAAACAATAACGCATACACTTAATTTACAATATGGCCATGTAACAAGATATCCATTGAGCAACGACCAAAAACACGCACGCACAAACACGGACACGCGCCCGCGCGCACGAACAAAAAACTAATTCCCACGAGAAAAATGTACAACGTGCATATATATGGTAAATATATTACTTTCATCTTTTCATTCACTCATCGACAAAACATGATAGCACAATCAACGCCAATATCACCTTCTGTATGATATATATGAAATGACTTGTAACTCATTTAACTCACAGTTTGAACTGAGTGGATGTCAATAGGAATATCATTCCAGATATGTGCACTGTAGTTAGAGAACGAATCTTTGTAATAGTTTGTCTTATACTATGATATAACCAAGTAATTACGTGACACAAGTCTGTAATTTGGTTAATGTCCAAGATAATCCGGGACTAGGTTATTCAGCAATTTAAAAACTACAACCGCAATGTGATATTTGCATCTATCTTGGAAAGGCATCCATTTCAACTCCTTAAATAAATCTTTAGATGACGCTCACGATGGTTTCTTTAGAATTATTCTTTGCTGTACGCTTCTGAAACATTATTTTAATTTAATTTTACCCCATTTTGTCCAACAATAATAAAAAAAGTTGTCATGATACATGCAATATAAACACGTGACATTATCATCATTTCTTACGGCACATGATTATATACTATTCTTTCTAAAAGGCGCAGTTTCAAACTTAACTTTGTACAAATCTTATATACTTGTTTAATTCAATTTAATGTTTTGTCAACATATACACCAAGGGTTTTGCACAGATGCATTGTCTACTTGCATACCCTTAAGAGCAACCTCACCATAAATTCTTAAATCTATTTTTACTTCATGATAGCATACATTTTGTTTAATATGATAAACTGGCATACTAATTTATTCAACTTTGTAATAAAAAATACTTGTTTAAGTCACTTTAAAGATGTATCTGGCTCATCTGAACATGAAATGAAAATTGGCTTCTATCAGTATTGTTGTTATATTGGCTAAAACATCACTAATAAGAACCTTTGCAATGTATAACCGATTGAAAATATATTTTTTTACCATATAACTTACAGCAAAAACTTTTATTTTTTATGATGTACAAACATCTTTCTTCAAAAAATATGGATCAATACATTATGAGTTCATTCTTTGTTAATGCATGTTCATTTATGTTTTAACTATTGGAAATTTATTTTCATGTTTGTTTAGGTAAACAAATGAACAAAAAAAGAGCATAATATTATTTTAAGGTTTACCCCAAAAACAGTAAAGACAATAACCCACACGGGCTCACGCAAAATTCAGATCACTTGAGGGTTAGAATTATTTAGAGCATTTTTCGATTTGAAAATAATACCACCAACCTTAAATCCGATTTCCCAAAAGTACAATCACTACAGTAAATGAGTATTCCCGAGGTAGAAAACGTTTAATCTATTGAATATACATAGTGATGTCGTCTAAAGAATGAACCACATCGAAATATAAACTGCTAACGGGACTGAATACATACATACACAATTTAACAAATCCTAACAACGGACGCGGAAAAATCGACTGCGCATTGTTTTGACTTAATACAATGAAACCACTGCAAATGTATCACTCTGTATTAATTATTTTTAAACAGAATATATACAATACAATACGGACATTAGTCATGGGTACTATGAACATTTCAGCTGCAATGTTCGATAGTTCTCCGTACAATCGCGTTCACAAAATACGTCAAAATATACGCTGGAGTGCTGATGAAACGGGATTAGAATCACATGTTTGAGCTATATGAAGACTATAATGTGTGAGTTTTTAACTTGAAATGACAACGATAATCCATTTCTAATGTGAATTTATCGAAGTTATTGAAGTAAAATCTTGAGAGACGTATGATATTTTATTTCATTGAAAATTAACGTGTTGTTAATTTGAATATGTTATGTGATATAATCATTTGAACTCGTATCTTGTGGCTGAAAATTAAAAAAGAAAATTGTCGGAACTACTTTTTGACGCGTCAGCTTTTGTTTACTTTGGTAAACTATTTATGACATTCGGTCTTTGGACCGAATGTCATAAATAGAATCTTACATTCGTGTTAATTGTTATTGATTTTATAAAACATGTCATCTAAAACCGATAAAAACTCGACAAAGCCTCGTTTTTATCTGTTTTAGAAGACTCGTTTAATAAATTCAATAGAAAGTGACCACTCACGTAAGATCCTATAAATATTCACGACCTATTCTTGTCCTCAAAATGCGTTATGAGTTATCATCGAATTTAGCTTCACCTCTCAAGATGTAGCACTACAAAGTTCAAACTTACGAAACTCCAATACAAACACGAGTAACATAATAAAATTTATCTAAAGCTGCTTTAAACTATCGATTTTAAGATATTTGCTTTTCCTGACCTGATATATTTATCACGAACATCTCGTCAATGCCTGTTAATTGAATATCGGATGGGTTTAGTCTCCCGATTAGTTTGTTTGAGCATTGTTAACCAACAAATCCAGGCTATCAATGTCTCCCTAGTTACTATCTAATATACCACTGAAATTACATTTGAAGAACAAACCACTACACGTAGGTCACTGTTATTTTTCGGCGCATGGTTTTGCTATTTGCATATCAGTGTTGTGTACACCAATAAAATCTTACGTTAACCACCATGGCAACTTCTCTTAAACCGACACGGATTGGTTAACCTTCCGATAAAGGGTACATTACCTTTCCGAAACCCACTTACCGAAATGCATTTTGGATCTGGAGTGACCAGCAATCGTAACATCTCGGCATTTTTTTATGTTGCACAACAAATCTTAACCTTCAAATTGCACCGACCATCTTTTTTCAAGATATTTCTTGTTTTAATTTAAGACATTGTTGAAATCGTAAATGAAATGTGACAAAGGGCGATTTTGTTAGTTTTCATGCCGCCACACCCTTACCTTGACGCCAGGGCATTTAGAACGCGGCATGGAATTCAGTAATTTGAATGCGTTGAAAAAGAAGTTCCAAGTCTTAAGTAAGTGTGCATAGTACAGGTTGGCATAACTTTATGTTAACTGATGTAAGAATTGTTGATAATAAAATATCTCTTTTCTATATTACTTGAATTTAATTTTTGCTTCGGAATTGTTTTCAACAAAATTATATGTTCTAAAACTGTGCCTTTAAATGTAAGCCTACATGACAGAAAGAAAATATGCATTATAAAGACAGTCATCTTAAGTTTAACACATATATTGTTGATTACCAACCAATTCAGAACAGACAGTACCAAATCAAATACTTCAATCCCTAAGTGGTCTCAATTTATTTCAAGTAATGTGTCAAAACTAATTTTATGATTCAACAATCAAGTAGGTTTTTAGACTGTCGGCCATAGGCCGGCATCTTTAGTATCGCAAATCCAAAGCAAGCATCGAAAGATCTACTTTTGCCTGCTCCGATTAAACTATCCATGTGTAAATGCACACTTTAAGCGCAACCAGGTAAACGCGGTTAGAATTGCGGCGATCACTAATTTGGACGGAAGTCAAACAGGCCTTTTGATCGTAAACACTTGACGAGATTTAGTCTGTTATATATTGTTTACCTCATGTGTACACTTTTGGAGCTAATACACCTATTCCACGGTTAAAACAATACCCATAATACATTTGAGTGCAGTACCTCGCATTACATGAGGAACCTACGGTACCTACGACAGTGAGTATGCCAAGTGTCAAGCAGAAGTAAAATTTAGCCGAGTAGTTATGCGGTAAAAATAGTTCCTGTTGAACTTAAACATGTTAAGCAAATGATTTGAAATATTTCTGTTGGAACGCGGCGAAAATGTGTACGTGAAAAGAATTGGAAGAAACTTAAATTAAACATGGAGATAAAGCAGGGTCATTAAGATTGAAAACTGTCACGTGATCAACGATACACAATGTTCACTAACAGTGGGTCGCCATCTTTGTTTTGAACTGCGTAATGTTTGCAAGAACTGTATTTTTTCTGAATCTTTATTATAAATGTTGTTATTTGGATGTTCTCAAGTCGCCAGTATATAATCGCTACATTTATTTAGTACACATATCTAGTTTACATTCTGCATGACATATCCTCTCTTGACCCAATTGTTTGGTTGAATAACTTGTAAGGTGCTGACCTAGTTAGCAATATTATACACGCGGACAATACCATATTTAGCGTTTCGTAAACGATTTAAACTTTCTTGACTGACGTAAAATTACTCACAATTATTCGCACTGTACTTGTTCTTCTTCCGGTATCTGGTATCGAACGCGTATTTGTACTATTCCTGTTTTTAACTTACAAGCAGACGAATTCGGGTTGAGATAGTAAACAAACCTTGTTTTTGCAGTCAACAAGTACATTTTGGCTGTCTGTTTAAATCATCTTCAAATCAATAAAAGAGAATAATATATTGACAGACTTTAATAATTAAAAAGCCATTTTTACAAAGTCTCACCAAAATTTTCAACATGAAACCAGAAATGTTTCGTTACAATTCCTGAACTATCATCCTAATCATTTGGGCGTTTGCATATAACATGATGTGTACAGTTATGCGCTAAACGTTTTTCTTATTTTTGCCACAAAGAGCATAGTTCCATTTAATGAAGAAAAAATAAATGGCAATTTTAAAGTTCTTTTTAGATTTAGTGTTTTCTGTAATGCACACCTATCTTCACTCTCTGTTTATACATGTGGCTTTTTAAACCAAAATAAATGGAAATTAATAAAACCTTCATTCTTCCAGGTTTTAAAATCTTGAAATTAAACCATCAAAGGAACTTCTCCGAAAATGATTCCTCATTAGGGGTTTTCTTTTTAAATGTATGTTGGTGTCCGCGTACTGCTTAAATAGCACGAATTCTTTTGGTCGTGACTGTAGCACGTGCGGTGCCAAACTGCGCATGCGCAGTGGGCTGTTTACAATCACGATTTCCCATAACTTTTAGAGCAAGGATTTATCTGAAAAGTTACAAAGTCCAGATGGTTTGAAATACAGCTTTACAGAGTTTACACAGTTTATTAAAATGCTGTAAAAAGTGTCCGCGTACTGTTCCGATCTGTCTATGTAAACAATGGGTATTGCGCTGTAGCTCCAGGCCTTTTTATGTAGTTCCCACGGGTCCGACTATCTGACCCATTCCCAAAGCCAAATATATGGGGTTTTCCCAATCAGAAACAAAATCCCAATGAAAAGCGCCTGCGAAAAATCATCTCCTGGAGTGACCTGGTATATCTTGAAGCTTTTTGAATAACTGTGGCTATTATTGTCCCTTGTGTTATAAATGTCTTTTGATTTTTTTCAAATTGTCAAATTTAACGACCGTATTTTCCCAACTTATCAAAGGTCTTTCCCCCAAAATGGACAGAAAAATACCTGAACCCTTTCGTATGTTCTCTTTTACTTTAAACAGTGCTCTCAAAGCGATTGTTTGACTGCTGTGAAATTTATGAATGCAATTTGACCTTTCTGCAGATATTGATTGACAGCTCGCGTAAGCCAATCGCGTTGCAGTATTCGCGCACACCTCCGGCATTGTTTTATCGACGCCATTTTGTTAGACAAGCGCTACAGTTGTCAACAAATTTGTCTAAGAGTGATAGTTTTCGGGAAAGCAAATTACAGGGTGTTTATTATTGATCTAAGACAATGGTGAAAAGGTGTAGCTTCGGACTGTGACAATAGATGTCCAGACTGATAGGTGGCGTGAAATTCTTACCTTTTCCAAATCCTCAGACAAATTTGGAAAAATGCATGCTGTGGATTAAGTTGTGCGGCAGACCGCATCACGAGTTAAATCCATCTAAAATTAACACAAACAGATATGCCCCATTGATAAAAAGATAACTTTTTGTTTGGTATTTGTTATTTTTACCTTTAAATATCAGTTTCACTGGGAGGGGACAAACATTACAAGTTAATGAAAAGTCTGGACCCTAAAACATGAAGAAACACAAATTTACAACTTAAAATGTTTTTATTTCACATAATCAGTTGCAATTTTTGTATGTGAACATATATCAAATCAACTATATTATATCTGCATGTTGAGGGAACATAATATTATTTTTCTTAACTAAAATAATTGTCTTATGTCAGCATTTAAGCAAGTATTTGGACGGACATTACTTTATACATTTGTAATAAGGCCGAGTTTGTATAACTAAAATGACCAGAATCAATTATAAAATCAATAATTATTGCGATTAAAAACATGAAACTGAAACATGTATTGCTATAAACATATATACATGGAGAAAAATATCTGAAATTTGGTAATAATTGATATTGATGAAAAATTTAAATACATATGATATACAGGTATTGGTTACTCACTGTCAAGTATTTCTTTCGAAAGTAATTTATATGTCAGAAAAGTTCTTATTTCTTCATTACATGTATTTCAATTGCATTGGGGGTTAACAATTTATGTACGTATAGAAATTAGTAATATATCTGGTTTAAAATCCTAAATATCACACATACGAGTATGTTGATTTTGATAAATAAATAAACCTATTTTCTAACATTCAACACAAGTCTGATCATTTATTTTTTATAATAGGTCATTTAGTTAAAGGCTATACAAATAATTTACATTTCTCAACGTTGCTGTATATATGTGTCGGATGGTGACAGCAAAAACTGATTGAATGCGTATTGGACTCCTACTGGGCCAGACAGTGAAATGCTGATTATGGGGCTGGATAAGATTTACATCTAGATAGTGCACACATGCGACATTATTGTTTATTGCATTACATTATATAATTTGTCCAACATATGTACAAGCCTTGTGTCTGCCTCTGTTTCTATTTTATCATCATATCTTTACAGTATGATTTCTGGAATTTGTAGAAATATATGTTGCAAGATTTGAAGATTTGAGAAATAATCCTGATATTCTAATGTCCATCCCTGTTTGTGTAATGTCCATCTCCACACAAAATAAAGGTCGTTTATGTACACAAACATAACTATACCTAAACTTGATGACTAAAACGACTTTCATTCACACTAAATAACATTATACATAAGGGAACGGACATTACAGATAACGTTTCATGTTGTTTTTTTGGTAAAAACTTCCCCTGTAAACCCGCAATAAACTGCAAACATGGACTTACATGGAATAATAATGATCACATGTAAATGTATTGCATAATAATTGGTTCGAAATTTATCTGATATAAAGGACATTCTTATATAAAATGAAATTCGTCTTCTAAAACATTACATAGTTGACATTTTCTTTCTGATCGTGGTATATAGCATTCAAGATTTATGCCATCTTCCAGTTTCAATTTCCAGTCTATGGCTTGATACTCTTAATCTAGTCAAAGCAGATCTATATTAAATACTATTTATTTTGTCAAGATATAGTTTAAAGTCGAAACATCAAATAATGAGGAAAAATCCGATAGAATACTATCTACATCAGCCCGTTATAGTTCTTTGTTCGACGCCATATTGGACATGGCTTGTCTAACGTGGTTACAGCGAGAACCTGTTACTAAGGGGGGCGTGGCTACGAAGCGTCTGCAGAAAGGTCAATTAGATTAGACCTACAATTTATGTCTGCTAATCAGTGCTATTATCTTGGATATGGCAAATGACCTGTACAACGATGTAAATTACTCACTTACGTGAAGTGTTGTGGGGGTTAGACGGCCACTTGGTAAGCTCATTCGGTAAAGCACTGTACCAGTGTTTAGGGGTTGTGGGTTCGAGCCCCACATCTTGCGCACTTGCCTCGATTTTCTGCGGCAGCAGTGTTTCACAGCCCATGGCACTTTCCCCTAGATTTGCTTCAACTGGTACAAATTTATGATCAACCAATATTTTGATATACAGAGTTCATGTGGAATCAACAGAATATCCACAATGAATACTTATCACGGCCTATTTATCTCCTGTTTTATCCTTTACATGTATATATATGCTGATTGCCTAGTAAGAGAGTTATATATACCATTTATACATCTTGGGCATGACTCGGACAGGGATTAAATCCATGACTTCCAGCACTCAAACCAGACAACTACCTTATGAGTGATTGTGTTCTAACACATTGAGGCGTGTTCATTTGGAGTTTACACTGTAGTACTCGCATGACATATTTAGGGTATTGTAACTATTTTCCATTTGCAATTTTGTAAGAAACAGAAATGTGATAAAAATCATGGTGAATAAAGTATACTAAGTATATTAAGGTACATTTAAAACGCAAACAATGGTGAATGCTAACTTGGGTTTCAATCAATAGGTATTTTCATATCAAAAGTGATCTTAAAACGGGCTAAAATGACCTTCAAAAGACATATCACATTTTAAATGTACTGAGTGTAAATATGCACGTATTTGTGAAATTACTTTTCTGTTTCCTTTTTATTTGGCTGTAGAAAGATGATTCGACGCTGAGAAGAGTTCCATTGGAGTGGTGACCATCTTTGAATAATGTGTTGTCATAAAGACAAGGGCAGTTTGATCAGTAGTCACAGTGAAAACATCCTGATGTGACTTATGTACAAATGCTGTTAAAAATGTATTTTCCAATCCACCAGATGGAGTTTTCAAAACTCAAACAGCAGTGTGGACACATTTTGGCAAATTGTGATTGAGTTATTGATGTCTTGTTTTTTTTGGCAAATACAATGTTTTGTTCATGAATATAATTCTGGCAAACCCTTGAGATTGTCTACCTTTTAGTATGTGTCACTGCTACCTGACAGTTGAACATTTTGACATGTGATGTAAAACATAAACATGTGGCAGAAATCCTTATATATTTCTACGTTATAATTACTCTTGAATAACTTAATCAGGATGTTAAGCTTTGCTGTTTCTAAGACACATTTTTAGGTGAGCTATTGGGATCGCCCTGTGTCCCGTGTTCGTTGCGTCGTCTGTCGTCAACAATTTAATTGTTAACGCTTTAGAGGTAACATCTCTACCTGATCTGCATGAAACTTGATCAGCATGTTTGTCTCAATGAAATCTAGGCCAAGCTCGAATACTGGGTCATCTGGGGTCAAAAACTAAGTCACTAGGTCAAATTATAGTAAAACCTTGTTAACACTCCAGAGGTCACATTATTTATTTTATCTACAAGAAACTTGGTCAAAATGTTTGACTTAATAATATATAGCTCAATATTGAAACTGGGTCATCTGAGGTCAAAAACTAGGTCACATGATCAAATGATTGAAAATCCTTGTGGATTCTCGGGAGGCTGCATTTGCCACATAACACTTGATCAGAATATTTGTCTTAAACATGTAAGTCCAGTGTGGTACTGGGTCCTGTTGGGTCAAAAAGTAAGTCACAAGGTCAAATCATTGAAAATCCTCTTGGACTCTCTTGAAGACAACATGGCAATGTACTCAGGTGCGTGTTATAGGGCCACCATGGCCCTCTTGTTTTTATCTTGCCTTCATTGAAATGAATACATTTTATGCTAATAATCATGTAACTATTAATGTTGTAAGGAGAAATTTAAAGACATTAAAAACATTGAATAACATGATTTTCAAGATTTAAACAAAAATCTAGAACAACAAGATTTTCAAGGTGTATCCAAACTTCCTGGACATCATATTTTTGGTCATGTACTGATATTACAACGTAGATCTATGCAGTTTTCGGCAAATTGCTGTTCAGTCTGGTTGACCAGACATAGTACATTTTCACATAAATTTGTGTCATGAAAGCACGGATGTAATGATCTGTTAAAGGTATGGAACTTTTATAATGTATGTCATAATTATATTATTTGTGCCATAAGCATTGTCAAGTTAACATCTATTTATTAACATAGATAAAAATACAGTAGTATAGATGAAGGTGTCTATTCTAGAAATGACCAGTGTATTGACAAATATATTTTGTTGCAACATTTTAAATAAAAGTGTTATTTTCTCTTCTTCTTAATGAAACATAAAAAAAATTAAGTATTATAATTACAAATGCAATGAAATGTAGCTGTGAAATTTTGTCATACTGTATTGACTAGGATTCAATGGTCGTGAGCCAAACACAATTTTACTGGTTTTATCCAGAATATGAACTATTTTGTCAGTATCCAATATTTATCCAAAGTTTTCAAAGAATAATATCTCTAGTCCACATGTATTGAAATTTAGTTCATTTGTCACTTAAAATTTCATATTTTGAAATTGATGATGATAATACGAAACATAATTTTTTACAGGTTTTGCGTGGTAAAACAGAGAGAATACGTAACTACAGGGAACGCCACATACACAAGACAGTGCCTCCCCACGCAGACCTCCGTAAAAACAACAATCCACTAAACATAAGGCACTAAAGGAGGTCAAACGGTACACATGTTAAGGAACAGAGATACATGGAATGGCCCGGCAGACCACAAGGAATAACTAGGAGAATCAAAGTGGACAGGGAATGGAGGGGTGGGGGGAATTAATGGATGGAAAAGATCACAGGACAAGTCAAGACAACTGGCCGCAATAGGCCAACAATGGGCAGGAAACAATCTGAACACTGTATAAAGTGACAGAATTGCACTCATTTTTAGCTTGGCCAGAGAGATTATGTCATGGCGAATTGTCTATTGTGTGTGCGTGTGTCTGTGTATAACGGATGATTGTGTTAGAAAACTTTTATATTAAACTGAACTTGTTATTATTATTTGTTATTAGCTGTGAGATTTATTATTGGTCTATGATTCACACATAACTGCAGTTTTGAAAGAAAAGTGTATCGATGTTGCTCACTTTAAGTTGCTGAGCATGTTTATACAGCACATGAATTGTAGAGTTACGCTTTAAACTATTGATGACTGCTTCCTATACAGCATTACTAAATAGATGGAAGTTGAATTAAAAAAGTTTTACAAAATAATGGTGTTAGTAGTACTTTAAGCCTGGTATTTATACTCCCTCAAACAATGTTTATCAATGTGAATACTAGAATCACCCTGTCATTGGTTTGTCTGTCCAATATATAACATAATTATGTAGTTTGTGTGGATAACAACTTCTTCAGTTTTCAAGGGATTGCAATGAAATGTGGTAATACAAGTACCGTGATACACGCTTTGTAGATGTGCAAGACATAAAATCAGTGCATCCATCAAAATGTTTTAGTATTTTGTCCCTTTGAACCTAGGTCTCCTTTTAGAACATAATTATGTAATAACATTGTGGTTTATGTATACAATAACAAATCAAATAAAAAAAATCTTATGTAGCCTGGGAATAGCAACAGTAAGTTATAACGAAAACTAGCCTAGTCACCGATTCAGAGATGATCAAGTCGAGAGTCTTCGAACGCTTTCAGCGCTTTGATTATAACTTTAACAGTGATTTTGAACACTCGTATACCTTGAAAGTTTAACAAGTTAACGAAAATTAGTAACAATAATTATAGCTTACTATATGTAAATCGGGCATCAGACACCTGGGACCTGGGTGCAGAGAGGAAAGTAGCAGTTTCTGACCCAGAATGAATCAAGTACAAAGCTATAATAAGTTGACAACAAATCCAACTTATTTACAGTACTCTCAGTAAAATTCGTACCGAAGTATATGGACCAGACGCTTTCATGTGAACTTCTGACCAACTTTCTGAACAAAGCCATATCTATAAGTCCATCGTGTCATAAACTAAACAAGACAGACGATTATCGGTGCGAGCATAGCATATCTTGAAACAAGTTTAGTCCTCGACCTTGAACTTTACCGAACTCAGGTTTATCTTCAGTGTGAAATATAAGATATACAGGATGTCAATATCAATGTGTCAAATGTCTCACACACACTATACATTATCTATGTTAATTAAATAGAGTACACAGGGAATATCTTTAATCATTCAGATAACAGTGAAGAGTTTAAACTTTCGTGAATCTTGACGATCAATAAAAGCTGACAACTTGATCGGCCATTTTGAAATGAAATTTATACGCGCGGAACGTATACGTACGCATGGGATATAGCTCATTGATATAGTCGACGATAGAAACCGAAACTAGTCTGTATGCATATAACAATGAAGCGGAAAGACTTGTTACGCTTAACGGACTTGTCACATTTGAGATCAATCCTAATCACAATAATATGAACATAACAGCTATTTTTGTGCTATAAAAAGGAAAAGATAACATTCTTATAAATTCAGGTTCAACAGCCAATAGTCCAGTAAATCTAAATTTAACCCTCAAATAATTGCAACAGAAATTTTGTTTGAAGTATATACGTTAGAATAATACTGTATAAAGAACAAAATCTTTGATGCAGAAAGTGAAAAAAACTGAAAAATATAATATATGAAATACCAATTGAACGAAATTGCGCGTATTGTACACCATACTTCGAATATTTTTCGCAAGCGCCTATTGATCAAGTTGAATTCGTCTGCACAGAATTGTAAACAATGTTTAAAATCATCAAAGATACTGCTGACAATGAGGTAAGTATTATAATTCCAATAATACATGAAGTCAAAAGTACATAATATGTATGTGATAGTCATTCCTTTGCAAATTACGTTGTAAGCAATCCATATTTTAGTGATTTTCAATATTTTTTCCATGCCTTATTCATTCGTTTAAACTGTTAAAGTTTATAATAAAAAGCACATATTGTCTCATCTAAGCATAAATTCAATACATAAATCGCAAATCTGATTACAGCCTGGTTTCACAGTGTAGCAGCACTATATCTGCTACAAGTAGTCGCATTGTCCACATAACTGAAAATCTGTTGACGGGACGCAAAACCCTATTTTGTAGGATACAAAACCAAATTGTTAAACATCAGTCACCAGTTAATTCAATTATTTATAAAAAATACTCTTCTGACTCAAATATTTAATTATGATTATTTAAAACGAAATGTAAAACCCTAGTATTTTTACTCACAATTTCAAGGCTGTAAAGTGCTGTACGGTTCTTATTTCTATTTGTGTTTTAGATGTTTGTTAAATTTCATTTTTCCTATTCTAAGATTGGTGCACAATATTTTCTATTTCCTTCTAAATCACTATTCAGTGGTTCCAATATAGAATAAATAATACATAGAATCATCGGAACAATCTCCTTCTTATTTCAAATAAATTTCAGACAAAACGGACATTGTACATTTTGTAAAATATCATCAGAAACAATTGAACATGTATTTTGGTACTGCCCACTGACTAAACAATTTATAAATGAAATGTTTATGAATAATGAATTCGTAGAAAAAGATATGAATAGCAAACATTTTGTTCTCGGTATCCGAGACAAAATAATTATAGCAATAAACATCTTATTTATGTACACCAAAAGATTCATATATGCAGACAAGGTAATACTAACATAATGACCTCTGATTTTGTGCATGTAACACATTTCCATATTTTCGGCTTCTACTACCCTCCTCAACTGGATAACTGGTGGACGGATAACTGGATTACTCGTGTCTATAAACCTTTGCGCTCAACGAGACTATACGCATGGTAAGTCATACACAGAATACCATAAATTCAGAGATATCGTGTAGATGTGAACCACAAGGACACATTAGAAAAGTTGATTAATCTTGGAAATCAAACCAGCTCTTCGTATGTAAACAAACTTGGTGCCACCTGCTGCAGCTGTATTTGATTATCAGACCTTGCCTCTGTATGAGCATTTTAAAATCGACACATCTAGTGCAAAATTGGTATAGCTACATATTTGGACACCAGGCTATGACTTAACTTCGATGTTAATATTACTCAATGCAGTAACTTT
Source organism: Mactromeris polynyma (assembly GCA_032209605.1). Taxonomy (NCBI): domain Eukaryota; kingdom Metazoa; phylum Mollusca; class Bivalvia; order Venerida; family Mactridae; genus Mactromeris; species Mactromeris polynyma. Next base: position 1,294,069 of record JASFXZ010000031.1, on the reverse strand, counting down.
GAAGAGTTTGTTCAGAGTTAAATATGTCTATGCATTACCCGGACGAAATTACATCATCAAAATATATGTAATTGTGCCGATCCGAAAAGACTCAGTCGACACTCCGCTGCCAAAGTGACGGTCGTTGGTTCGCATCGTGGATGGAGCGTGTTTTCTCCATGATAATTTGACAAAAACTATTACTTTCAAAGTTATTTGTCCTCCACCTCTGACTCAAGGGGAAAATGTCAATTCCTTGTTGAAGAATATGTTGGTATTTCAATATATTATGTAATTTATGTGATTTGACTAATAATTGGTAATATTTATTGCATATTATACTAAATATAGTAACTAATATGCACTTAACATAAACATATGGACAATGTGAGGCCAATAGCTATGATCAAGTAACCTGATCTGCCGAATATCGATATTTGGCATACTTCCGGGTGTTCCGAATATCGATATTTGGCATACTTCCGGGTGTTCCGAATATCGATATTTGGCATACTTCCGGTGTGACATCATTGTTTAGCGTGCCGACGTTCGAAAATGAAACATTTAACAGACAATTTAGATATCGAGGTGTGTAATGAAAGTCAAATCTGTTTTACAGATTTTTAAGAATTTCAAATATTCGTTACGAAACTATTTTAGAGCTAAAGACCTATACCTTTTCTAGAAAAATGATGTAGATTCTACAAAAAAATATAAAATGTTCAATTAATTCCAATACTTGTTTATTGTTATAGTTTATCTTATTTTCTTTTAACATTAAGTTTGTATGTTTTATCTTGTCTTCTGATAACATTAAGCAGTTCTACACTGGATCGAACATGTGCAATAAAAATGTTATAAAACAAGACTGATGTGTCTTTCTGCAATATTTGGCATACTAGACCGATATTAGCCCTGGGGACAATATCACATCTAATACGCCAATATCGCCGTAAGGAACACCAGCCCTGTATAATAACCTATAAATATACGATTCTTCGGATTTACTCAATAAATGTCTTCTAATTATATGTTTATATTTTATAAATGTATCATTCTTCGGATTTACTCATTTTATGTGTAGTCATTATATGTATACATACAATAACAAAACATATGATCAGTAAATCCGAAGAATTATATATACATTCACATTTCACAGAAGTATGATCTACGTTCACGGGAACAAAGCATTACTTCTGTGAAAGTTCATTATATTATTATCATAATGCGAACATCTTAAATCATAAACAAGGTTATTTTTTTTCCATTTGAGCTGCAAAAAATGTGGCATATACTACTATTATTATACAATTAAATTGGCTGATGACTGTGAGTGATAAATATTCCTCTCTCTTTATAAAATCTACTCCTTTCAATTGGCAATTTATAATAATTTGGTTGAACATGGCCGCATTTCACCCTTAGATTTTGGTAGATTTGGGTGTTTCGTTCCGCCCAATATTTACTGTTTGATGTAGCTGAATTTTTCTTTCAACATCTTTTGCATTTCATTACTTCTCCAGTTTACGATTATTATCAAAATATATTTACTTCATAGCTGAAAGAGCCAATTTAAAGTACATTACTCCTATTTTACTTTAAATAACCAATATACAATAATAATACAAATGTTTTCAGAAATATTTCAAGCTTCATTTACATCAAGTTATTCAATATTTTTACTTAAACTTTCTACAAACTCCTTTTTGGCGTAACTTTTTACAAAACATTAAAAAAAATCTTGATATTTTTATGTTGTCTTGGTTTATTTTGTCTGCATTTATGTTGCACAACAAATCTTAACCTTCAGATTGCAACAAATTTGCTTGCTTCAGATTGCGCCGAAACTAGGAATTAGTTCAACAGTGCAAAGCTTAATTAACTTTTTCCCCATATAAATCTTTCATAGTACTAACACATATAAAAGCAATTTTGTTTTCAATAATATCCGCTGCAAATTATGTAAAACTTTCAGGTTTACAGAATAACTTCAAAAAAATTTGATTAATATTAATGACAACAGACAGAGAGAGGTTGTTACAGGGAAATATAACTGTTAAATATGCCGCAATGATAAGTACGAGAATATAATGCACTAGGAAATTCATGTCATGAACATTCTATTATGATATACATGTATTAGTGTAAATATTAAGTAACCAAATAAATTCTAAGAAAGCATCTACATTGTGAACAATATGCATAAATTTACATTCTTGTAATTTTTAAATCATTGGTACCAAGATATACTTGTTGTGGGTGGGATAATTTTAAATTTATTATCACTTTTATGTGCTATCCTATGTGTTGGTGTGTACGGCATATATATTATATGTCATAATTATCCTTTTAATAGTATTGCCTGTTTTAATTATCCATGTATCATGTACTTCACTACCGAAATAAATAGTATTATATTAACAAATTCACCATACAATACATCAGTGATAAACTATTCAAGTCTGACAACATTTTAATTACTAGCTATGGAGTTGTTTCGCTCAATATTTGAAATCCTTAAATTGACAGGCATTAGTACATGCATAGTCAACGACGTAAACTGTAGAGAACCTAAACTAGACTATAAAGTTCTACATGATTGATACGTTTTATGTTGTTATGGATAATAGGTCCAGGGAATAGACTTATAAAGCCGTTCTTAATGTTTAGTAAGGAATGACATTCTTGCTGAAGAAAAATATTTCTCTCTCGCTGAGTCTGACATATTTGCCATAAATAAGACATGTTCGTAGTAAGCCAAGACGATAAATTAGAACGTTCTCAACGAAATGCCTACTTTCGTTTTGTTGTCTACAGTCGGCAAATTTTGGTATAGAAACAACTCATAATTTTATCTTCATATTGCTTTAAATAATGTGTAGCTTGGTGTCACATAGGACAGTCATAGGTAGGGGAGTCCATACTGCACCTAAACAATATCATTCAATACCATTTGAGCGCTGCTATGGGATTTCCAACCTCTTATGTAAATGACGTCATTTCTAGAAACGCAACATGTGATGACACTATTTGCCAGCAGGAAACACTATTTACTCCATATTTCGTTTTCATATTGCCGTATGTAGCAAATATTGCTAAATGTCAGTACATAATGTCGTCATAATATGTCAGTGTCTGAGACTTTTGGCAGTAGAAAATGGCAGAAGAAGTTTTGGCAGTATATTTATTTTAATATTTCCGTCTGTTTACATCATAATGTAATTTATATCATCATAGAAAACAAGCCAATCTACAACAGCCAGTACTATCCCATATGAATTTTATCAAAGTTGTGACTTTTGTGACTGAATTTGTGCAGGATTTAGAAATAGTAAACGATCTGTATTTCGGACATATTGAAAATTCGGACATAGATATTAGTTTTGAAGATAATGCTGACAATGATTCTGATTCTGTCCACAAACATTTACGACAAGGGATGGATGTTCACATACTTAAATTGCCACAGTTATTCAAAGAGTTTCAAGATATACCAGGTCGCTTCCGTAGGTGATTTTTTGGCAGGTGCTTCTGATTAGGAATTTTATTTTCTGTTTGGGAAAAAACATGGGTCAGATAGTCGCCGTGTGAATTTACTATCTGACCCGTGTGAAATATCTATAGAAAAAGGCCTGGTCTGTTGGATCAGATTGCATGTCCTCCTTTCAGCAACTTTTACTATGGATAAAATAGATGTTTAAAAAATATAGTTAATAATTTCCTGCCCCCTTTCCATGTATATTTACTGAAAATGCAGTAAATAGAAATTTGTAAATACATCATTTGGAAAATCAGTGTACTAATGTGTTATGTTTAAAATAAAGTATGTAGCTAGAAAAACTGCTCTGACTTAATACTTAAAAAAACATTTGTTTGTAATTCAAGATATGGACTGTGGAGAATATTGACAGGACTCCACCATACTGTGGATTACAGTCTTATGGAAGCATTGCACACCAATTTAGCCCTGATTGGCATTTTGGGCTTTGGAAGGTATGCACTTTTGAAAATATATGCTCTGTAAATGCCCAAAATGTAGGGTGACAATTTTTCACTTGCATCCCATGTAACTATATTTCTTCTGTTATGAGTTTGCTATGTGTTTTGAAATAAATTAATTTGTCATACATAAAAAATATATTAATGGCATGATAATTGTAGTCTACTTGCTTAAGATAGAAATTTATTTTGATTGTTGAGTATAGTTTCAAATATTTTCCAACAGCATATTTAGGTATGAACAAATGATAATAACAGAATGCAAAACTAAGCATTACATTATACAGCCATCTATTTACCAAGGAAGCTAAAAATAAATCTTTATAACAATAAGAATGCTGGAAATAAGAATCTAATTATTATTCAGTTCCGATGGTGACAGTCTACAGCTGAGAGTATGGAGGATATCGCAGAGACTGTCCGCATATCATCCCGCAGCGGGTATAATATCCGCCAGTTAGTAGGGGATCAACAGAGTCCTGTCATATTCTATAACTGATGTACATTTTTACTTTCTTCAAACAGTTATTTTGGAAAATTCCCAACATCACAAAGTATCACTATTTCAGGTGTGTATGTATTAAATGTTATATTAAAAGCAATATTTTCGCATACAATTAGATGTCGAAAAGTATTTCTTTGATGAATGTATCCATATTGAAAGATACTATTTTTGTAATTGATTGCCGTAGCAACCTTTGTTTGTGCTCAACATGGTATTGCCAAGGTATAAAATCTTTAAGTTTCTAACTTTACATAATATATGTCTGGTAAGTTCCTAATACAAACAGTTTGAAATTTGGTAAAAATGTAGCCTGTATTGTAAACTAAACTAAGACATTCTATTTGTGAAACTCATAAACTTTTGTATTCTTAATGACCATATTAAAAGTGATGTAATTCCCTGAAAAAATGTATTTTTGCACACAAAAAATGTTGGTAGTGACCTACATAGATCATGCATTCAGAAATGTTAATAACACAATTTCGCCAATATATGTCATTTGGGCTTAAAATCTCAGACACTGCCACGTCTGACATATTATGTGACGTTTTTTGGAAATGACGTCACTTAAAGAAGAGGTTGGAAATCGTACAGCAGCGCTCATTTCCAAATATGCCATACAACTACATGTATATATGATACGCTCAAATAGTCATTGTCATACTACACGGGCTCGTTGAAATTCTTTAGTTAAATATAGAAATATTTGAAATGTGACTAAAAACACACCCTTTAACCTAATGAAAGATACTTAAGTGTTTATCAGTTATATTTTGTTATAAATATGTATTTACCATATATCTTAAGCTAGATTGTACATTCAAATGTATTATTCCAGAATGAACAATGAATGGTTGTGGAACAATCATATTTCTATCTTTGACCTAATTCCTCTTCAAACTCTACATTCAAGTAGTGTTATTTCCAGAAGAGTATATATCTCACACCAGAAGATGCCAGATATTGGTAGCAGGCCTGGACAAAAACGGCTTTAGGGATTCAGTTCAGCCTAATCTGATTTAGATTCTCCCAAGACAAATATACGCAGAGAGTTTTTCAACCTGTGAAGTTCAATATTATTCAACTGCTGCTCGACTTTTGATAGCCGTGAGATTAAATCGTCATTGTGCATAGAAAGGGACCCCATACCATTGGCTAAAACATTCTGATAAATGTGTACATATTTCATTGATTTTTCAAGTGTGTCCAGACTGATATTCATACTTTTCTGCACAGAACCTACCCTTTTGACTGAATCTGTTACGCGTATAATCTTAATTCTCAACATAGAAACCGCATCTCTAACACATTTAACTTTATACTGCACATCTTGGATGCAATCATTATTCTCTTGTATAGTTTTAAGAACCTTCTCTACATTTTCAAAACATTTGGGATATCGGTCGTGGGTTCATTTCTAAATTTCTTGACAAAATGACCAGCATTGACATGTTTGTCGAGTATTGTCCTCCACAACCAAACATTGTATGGATACAACCACCCAAAGCTATCGAAATATGTTGCTGCATAATTAAGTTCAATATAGCATGGCCCAAACACGACACCATACAGGGATAGTAACATCAAAATCGTGTAAATGTTCACAACATGTGCACGGAAATGGATATCAGACCCGGAATGGTAACCTTTGTAGCTTCCATACTTGCAGCTATGTCGTCGAGGCTTACTGCACAGTGCAAAAAGACCTATCCCGGTTCTGTACTCTAATAAGTCACTATCCATTGCAGGTCTATTATAATTTAAATTTAATGCCAAATGAATACTCAATAATGGCGTTAACAGGCTTCCGTATATCTATTTTTACATTACATTACATAATCCCACGGACTGGACAAATTGGTATTGATAGGATTTGTTTTGCTCTGTTGAACTTGATTGTACTACAGTGAGGCATAGCTATCTTTGTTGGTATGTAATAATTACAAAAAGTCATCAAATTTCTCATTACAAAAGTGTCAACGCTTTAATATTAACACCATAAGATAGTCCTCTTTCCAAGGAATACACTGGTATAGATGTACAGGATAGACAACGACTGACATTGGCTATACGGTGTACACATGAGCTTTAGCGATTGTATATATCGTATAGACAATGCCACGAGACTGTCTATCCGACTTAGACCACGTGAACCTTATGGATCGTTGTATATACGAAATAGAAATTTGAAATAGAGGCCGCTGATTGGACGGATTGCTGTGAGCATAGTCTACTGTCTAACTGTTGACAACAAGCCAGTACTTTACCAGTATTAGTTCAGCAGCCTGTGGTTCACAAGCACGGTGCATGCCACGTTCGTTTTATTGGTTAAATTTCACAGTCATGTACGGTGCACGCCACGTATGCTCATTTGCATACGTCACATGATAAAGAGGAACGGTTTGTACGTGGACTTTTTGTGGCTGGACTATGAAACGAAACAGAGTAAAAACAATTTGATATCTAATTTTGTATCGGAGCTACGCCCCCTACACTAAATTAGATACTATCGTGTTTTCATAATCAATCTATTACTAAACTTCCTTCTATTAAACCCTTTGTCTGTTTGTAAATGTATATGACTCTACTTGGTTGATGTTCTTTGAACATTTTTGATAACAGATGACTACCAGTTTTTCTAGTAACCAGACACGGAGACAAGGGGTCAGTTACATAGTATTGTAAGTAATTTAACCCCACACGACGCAATCTCCATTAAATAACATAATGCACAGATTTGGAGAGTAATTGGTTACAGTACATATTAACTGTTCCCTTCATACGACATTATGGTAACGGAACAAAAAACAGTATGCAATGGCACAGTACGCTCGTTTAACTGCATTGTATACTCAAACGCAATAGAAAGTGAGCACTTTTGATTTTTTGATTTTCTGATAATCCAATGATGGAATCTTATCATGTGTGGTATCATTTTTAGCTTATTCAATTACCCTTCTAACCAATGTGTTTATTTTATTGTTTTGAATTTCGTTAAAACGTACGACGCGTCTACATGCAGTAGGGGTCAAAATCAAAAATACACAAATAGCCAAAGGGATGTTTTCTTGCGTAGATAAACTGTTATTTGTTGCAAAATGATGTTATGTTGCATTAATATCTGGTATGACCCCCATATCGTCTAATAACTCTGTAGCAGATGCGGTTTGGTACCGATGTCTCATGTGCGTCAACACAATGTGACGGCCCTGTCAAACGCCAGTCGCGCGTGGCCTGTCGGATCGGGGACGGTCGGCAACAGTACCCGTTTGCATAAACCTATCACGTAACATGATTATAGCGTTTCTATGGCAGTTAAGTGCCCGTGAAACTGAAACGAATGAGTCACCTATTACCAGCATCATTAAGGCGTCAATACGCTGACGTTAAAATAGTCGTGGCATATTCTCTGTTATAAATTTTCTAAATCTACAGTGATATTCGCACTATATATGTGTGAAAGAATGTAGAGAAAACAAGTTTGTCCACTTGTACTTGTGTACACATGTTACACGTCGAAATCCTGCAAATTGCTATTCGGGCTATTACGTAATAACTGGCCATAATTTGATTGCCTTTTAGTTGTTACATAACGACCGATATTCGTATGTTTCAAATTTGACAACTTTATACCTTGTAGCATTGAAATAATCAAAAAATCAAAAGTGCACACTTTCTTTTGCGTTTGAGTATATTATTAGTTGCTGGCCAGAAGCCGGTGTCTCTATTTTTATTCCTTTTTCATTTTGTTAATGGAAGGGAGCAGTTATTGTTTATAAGTGATGTTAAAGCATTACAATGTTGAACAGTTATAGAATAAAAACAACCAAAATGGGTTTCAAAAACTTATTATGCATACATTTATAATTAAAAGGTTTTCATAGTGAAAATGTAGTCTTTATGTAATTTTCTGTTGAGTTTATATGTGCTAAATTAAATAGATTAACTCTGAACAGATCTATTAAAACCCGTGGCGGTTGTGACCAAAGCTCTTGCAGCAGATACCTCCCTTTGCGGTAAGAAGTAGTTTAGTAATGATTTGAGCTTTGCTAGGAACCTGCCACTTTTATGCTAGGACGTTTGGCATGACATAATCATCACTGAAAGTGAAGTAAACTGTCACGGATAAGAAATGGACCAATTCGAAAAAAAGAAACTGACTAAAGGTACAAAACAAAATAAATCTTCCGAAATTGTTAATATAACAATAATCTGTATTGTGTAATGTTTAATGTTAAAATGGCATGGACCATTACAGATAAACATATCAATAGTTATGAACTATTTGTCTTAAAATGCGCCCTGAACCTACGAAACGTTCCTTCTGCTAGTTATACGACATGCCATTGCATTTTAACCTACATGTATAAAATAAATGTACAGAAATACATTGTGAATGAAATATTCTTTCTTTTCCCTTTTTATATGGTCAAATTAAGTGTTTATTTCGTTTATTTCCTCCAAGTTGGAGAGCAGAACAGTATATACAGTTTAAAACCACTAGTAAGCACGCAAATAATTAGTTATAACACATCCAAAGTATATTTTATCAGCTATGAGTGTCAAAAATATATTTTTCGTTTGAGTTTATTTCGATTTACCGATAAGTGATTATACTAACCGACGTGAAGCGTAGTCACGTCTTGTTGTTAGGATTGTCATTCTTGCAGACTTAGGACTAATATACTACAATAACCACAAACGTCCATTTTATGATCACATAGTATAACTTTATACAGCATAGGACTCAGCAGTAGCGTACAGTCCTGAGCCTAAAACCTCTCTCCCCATAGAAACCAGCAGTTATATAACGTTCCATTTACACATCAACGATCAATCATTATTCATCCATGTCAACAAGAGGGCCATATTGAGCCCAGTAAATATGCATTGAGGTACGGAAGTTGCAAATAAGCAAAGGCTACTCCCTCACTAGAGTTCATTCTGGGAATAGCATCTAGATACAAACATGTATGCTTGACATTTACACTCTATTTCCGCCAAGGTGATTAGGTTACTGTAACCCCTTTAGGTCATAATAACTGTCATAACATAAGATCACCTGGTTTGCTGAATTCTGTGTTAGCACATTTGATTATACATGTATACAATATTCAATACTGCAAAATGATTAAGACAAAATTATTAAAATTATTAAATCTTTGTTATATGTGTATGTCTACACCACACGATCATTGGACGTTCGAACGGTTAACCAGTTAATCGGTTAACCGCTGGCATTCCTAATCATTATATTCAATCGTAATTCATTGATGTAGTAGACATTACAAGTATGGATATGTATCATAAATACATTATTTCATTGCGCCTAAAAACCAGACTGCCTGTGTTTAATATAAAATGGTGACGAAGTTGAAAAGACCGACTGGCATGAACACGTGTTTAAAATATGGTAAGCATTTGATTGTACCATTGAGAGAAACACACAATCATATGTTAGATTTCGGTTATTTAAATGCATATATCCATTTCCCATAGGATGACCCATGAGTCAATCCGTTTCCGAGGGTTCCGTTCCGTAGAGGTCGCGGGGTAGAGCGCCAGGCTCCAGGGCCAGGGATTGTAATGGAAACTTGCACTGAGCACTCAGATATCAAATTGTGGTATTTTCGGTGTAGAAAATGTATAAGAAAATGTCAAATGAAAGCTCAATTTATCTTTTGGTCCATGTACATTCAATATTTTAGTGTGATTATGATATATAGGAGTAACTACAATGTATTGAGTTTAGTGCCACACCCTGATCTGAAGGTCGTGAGTCCCCCCCCCCCCACCAGTTTAGCGAAATTTGATAACAGACTACACAACCCCTGAAACGTCTTGAGAGGAGAAGTTTAATAACCCAGGAAGGCCAGGAAGCATTGTAAGAGCGTATTACGATACAAAAATGGAAGTTTAATTTAAACAGGAAATGAAGACAAAATATGAGACGCTGGTGTATAACAACGAAACGAAATACCTTTTAGATTTACAACTATTCCAAACTGGTGATTACAAACACATGGTCAATAATTGTTTCTTAATCGTGTCCATTAATTTGACAGTCACGTGACACACAGTTGAAATGATGTTATTTTTGTTCCTAGAAAAGAACGATATATCCAAAAATGTTCGCCAAGTTTCACTTAATATAGTCTCCTGTTTTATTGGTCACAATATCGTGTAATGAATTTGAGCCGGACATAAATTCATTTAGATGATAAAGTCATTGAGACGTTATCTTTACCGCTAGGTGGAGCACGTTAATACTGTATGTCGAGTGTGGCTGATAACGCTGTGTGCTATCTAGAACCGCATACCAATATTATTCAAGTCGATGCACCGACTTATATACACTCGTTGTGGGATTTTATAAGGAGTGATTTAAGCGTAATGATCCTCTTGTTCAAATGTTTTGTTTGAATTTTACTAAAACGAATATTAACGCAACCAAGATAACGACATTGTGCGTAAAATCCACAAGGTATTGATGAAATATTTGTTCACGATTGACATTTCTCTCATCTAACTCAAAGAGTATGTAGGCTGTGTCAATGTAAACGACTGCAAATAACGTCCCTTTCCACTTAAACTCAAGTGTGTAGATGTTCCTGTGTCGATGAAACATGATTCTGTACTGTTTAGTTTAGTACATGTGTATAACTATGATACGAAATAGATATATGCCTTCTTCCGTGAATATAATGCGGAAGAAAGACATTATCATCAATATTAACACAATTATCGTTTATGTATTTAAAAGAGTATGATCGGCGCGAAGTTGGCAGTAACAGTAGTAATAGCTGCAATATCACTTACAGCTGAAATAACAGTAACAGCAGTATCATATGCAACAACAGTATCAGCAGTAACATCAGCAACAACAGTAACTGCAGTAACAGCAGTAACATATGCAACACCAGCAACAGCAGTAACACCAGCAACAACAGTAACAGCAGTAACAGCTGTAACATATGCAACACCAGCAACAGCAGTAACACCAGCAACAACAGTAACACCAGCAACAACAGTAACAGCAGTAACAGCTGTAACATATGCAACACCAGCAACAGCAGTAACACCAGCAACAACAGTAACAGCAGTAACAGCTGTAACAGCTGTAACATATGCAACACCAGCAACAACAGTAACACCAGCAACAACAGTAACAGCAGTAACAGCTGTAACAGCTGTAACATATGCAACACCAGCAACAACAGTAACACCAGCAACAACAGTAACAGCAGTAACAGCTGTAACATATGCAACACCAGCAACAGCAGTAACACCAGCAACAGCAGTAACACCAGCAACAACAGTAACAGCAGTAACAGCAGTAACATATGCAACACCAGCAACAGCAGTAACACCAGCAACAACAGTAACAGCAGTAACAGCTGTAACATATGCAACACCAGCAACAGCAGTAACAGCAGTAACATATGCAACACCAGTAACACCAGCAACAGCAGCAACATTAATTACAGCAGCAATAACAGTGACGTATCAGTAACAACAGTAATAGCAGCAGCAATAACAGTAAGATAGCTGTTACAGCCGTAATAGCAGCACCAATGATAGTAAATAGCAGTAACAGCAGTAATAGCAGCAGCAATAACAGTAAATAGCAGTAACAGCAGTAATAGCAGCAGCAATAACAGTAAGATAGCTGTTACAGCCGTAATAGCAGCAGCAATAACAGTAAATAGCAGTAACAGCAGTAATAGCAGCAGCAATAACAGTAAATAGCAGTAACAGCAGTAATAGCAGCAGCAATATAACCGCCTTTATAGTTTACAGTACTGACGACAGTTAGACGTTTAAAACCTGTATGGTTGTACTTGGCAGTCATAGCCATTCTTTGTGTAAATAAGAATAAGGATGTGAAATGATAGTATTTCTAACCGTGTGTGTTTGAAAATGTATAAACTAACAGAATCATACGATTTTAAAAGTATGACCTATCAGTACATAGAACATAGAGTAAAAATCAGTAAAATTTCCAAAAGTTTAGGGGCTAATAAATCATAATTTCCAATAAATGGAAACATTTTAGCAGTTATGTTTGTTTTCTTGATTAAATGAACAATATCATGGTGTTTTTATCATTTTAAATAATTAATTGCTTCTTGCTTCCATTCTTTGTTAAAGTTAATAATGTACTAACAAAATCTCGATTTTCTTTCATTATTCTCTTCTGCTATGTTGTTGTTGTTGTTGTTGTAACTATCAATGAGTTAAATTGAATGCCGGTTGTTATTGACTGGTTTTAAATATTATAAATCTTTTTTTTATGATTAAGATCCGTTCTTGTCACGGCAAAATATAATTATTATTGAATTATTTTAATTATTGAATTATTAATGATCCAAATATTATGTTTCTGTGATTTCCTTGTTCCTTTTGTTATTTTATCACATTGAAATTAAGAACGGCTTAAACAATAATCTATATTTTAATTTAAACACTTTCCAATAGAGGTAGATACATTGTGCACATATAAATTACGAGTATTGCTCAAATTATGTCCTTTGGATGGCACTTTTTTGCTGTAAAGTGGATTATCTTCAGGCCCGGATCCACCGGGGGCCGAGGGGGCCCTGGCCCACCAGTCGGCTGTGGAGTGACCTTTTTCTATTCCTAATTATATCCACTGATTAGGTCTTGAGGTTACTATTCTTTTAGCACTTCAAATACAATACATTGATTTATGGTCGATTTCCTCTTGAATACTACCAGTATAGCGGAAGCAAGTGCAATAAAAGTTGGCCCCCTGATGTGCTCATCGGCCTTGAGACCGTCTAGAAAAATCTTGTGCTCTTCACTCTACATCAGACAGTCGCTTTCAATTTCCTTATCATGTTGAAAGCGTCTGTAAAACGCTGATTATTGAGCATCAAATGTAACAGAGACAGAGATCTATCGTGGTGTTGTTTTATAGGCCAGTCAAAATAAAAAAATTGGGGGAAAAAATGCATGGATTTGTGTCATATAAGGCATCACATTAAATATACTAAAAGTATAGGACAATCACACGGTGCAAAATGTGATTTGTGGGGTAAAATGGTTGAAAATTTAAATAAGAATGGGAATTTCTGGAATTTGCCAATAACTATGTCAAATTTTGCAATAAAACTACCAGAATTACAGTATTTAATAGATATTGCATACAGTACAAAATAACTTAAGTATAGAAATATTGAACAGTGTTAAATGTGATTTTTGGGGTAAAATTAAAAAAAAATCACAAAAAATGAGCATTTCTAGGATTTGCCTATAACTATGTCGATTTTTCCAATAAAACTACCAACATTACTATATTTAATAGATATTGTATAACAGTACATAATACCTAAAGTATAGATACATTGTAACAAGTGAAATGTGATTTTTAGGGTAAAACCTTAAAAAATGACCAAAAACACGGGAAATTTATGGAATTTGTCAATAACTATGTCACATTTTGCAATAAAACTACCAGAATTTCTTTATGTAATAGATATTATATTACAGTACATAATACTTATAGTATAGAATTCTTTCATGTTAGCATTTTAGTTTTTAACGATTTTTGTTGAGAATAGTCAGATTTAGTTCTGTTCTGTTTTAATTTAGAATACACTAGGTATTATTGTGTACGCTTTTCGGCGTCCAAACACGGCATCTGATGAAAGTGATATATCCGGATGTAGCGATTATACAAACTGTTAATTAACACCGAAAGCGCTTTTAGGTGGGAATTTGGGGAAATATAGGAATTTTATAGAATAGCCTCGAGATGAAATATTGGTATGGTCAATTATATTGAGTGGCAATTGATTACAATCAAAACAATTTTGGCGATGATTCTGTTTAACTTTTGAAATGAAAATATTTAAAGTGAAACTATTGATATGGAACACGCTTAATACATACATACAGTTATTGGCATTCGGCAATTAATAGCCCTTGGACATTTACAATATACTATGGCAAAGACCCTACACACAAACACACAGAACACAATTAGAATATTTAACAAAAAAAGAAAAGAGAATCAATCAATGGTTACAGGATCTGAAATAAATTTTGCAATATTTATCTGATTTTTTTGATTTTTTGTTGACAGTATATTATTAAATTTCTCAATACAAGGCCATGAGGTTTTCGGTAAATATTTCTTTCTGAGATCATTGGATATCGGACAGCACATTAAGAAGTGGTATTCAGATTCAACAACTTTTCTATTGTATACTTTACATAATATATTGTCCCTACCAAAAAAGTCCTGCTTCAATTTCTAAGTTATGATCACTCAATCTAAAGCATGTTAATTGTTTTCTTAATTTATCATTACCAATTTTGTCAAGATAACTTTCGTATTCGAAATCATTTTTATATTTGCAATAGTAATTCAATTTTGACATCGATTGAATGGAAGCATTCCATTCCTGAATAAATTGATCATATATTCTGTTCTTAATCAATGGTAGGTAGTTACTATTTTGATTGAAGTTTGTACGGACATATGTTAACCCGAGAGGATCAATTCATTCATTCGTTCATTCATTTATTTATTGGCTAATTTGGCTTATTTAAGCCTTTGGCCATTTACAAATACCAATTATGGCAAAGACTTGCAAAAGAGAACACAAGAAAAAACATACAGTTACATGTAGGCGTGTGATATGATATATGCTGACAAGACAGCATATTATACATGTATATGGTAATGCATGTAGATGTTTACAATGTACATTGTATTATTTTTATAGGGACAAATATGAGTGATTATCATGAATGACAAACATGAGTGACAAATATGAGAGATAAACATGAATGACAAACATGAGTGACAAATATGAGTGACAAACATTAGTGAGAAATATGAGGAAAGAAGATGCTATGGTGATACAGTGTATACAAGAGATAGATAGATAAATATAACAGTATCCATACCCTATGTTTAAATACATCAGTTCATACTAGTTTGCAAAATATATCAATGATTAAGTTCAAACGGGAAGCCCAAGCATTGCTATTTACATTAACACATATATCCAAATACATGAAGTTGATAGAAGATTGGTTATTTTTCATAATTTTCAACCACAACTTGATAGATCTAATTTTACTAATTGTAGATAATGGGAACCTTCCCAGTCATATACAGCGTAATTAGGTGTCTGATGTTTAATACCAAGTATCTTTTTACAAAATCTTACATGCAATTTATCTATATCCTTGTAGTTATAAACACCCCATACTTCGGACCGGCATACAGTTAAATTGGAGCTACCATTGTGTCAAACAAAGATAACTTTGTCTTAATATTTAACTTAACTTTGTCAAATAATGATAATAATTTATGGTATGCACCTAAAGCTTGTTCAGTAATAGTGTTAACAGCAGTAGACATACATGTATTACCATAATAAGTGAACTTAATTCCTAAATATGTGAAATTGTCAACTCGCTCAACCTTTTCCCCATTTATGAAAAAATCTGAATAATAAAGTTTGTTTTCGTTTTTTCAAATACACATATTTTTGTTTTGGTCACATTGATTTTTAAACCCCATTTTTCTGAATATCTATATACATTATCAATTTGAGATTGTAGACTTTTAGAATCAGTTGTGAACAACACAATGTCATCAGCATATACTATCATATACGTTGACAATAATTCCAAATCTTTATCCGTTAACGTATCAACAATATCATTTATAAATAAAATGAATAAAACGGGAGATAACGGTTCTCCTTGCTTTAACCCTATTGTGACGTCAAAGAAATCTGATATTTTCATTGTACTAGATATTTTCACACATGATTGAACTTCATTGTAAATACATTTAATAATATTTGTTATTTTGCAGCTGATGCCTGATTGTATCAATTTTACCCATAATGCATCCCTATTCACTGAATCAAATGCCCTTTGGTAGTCTATAAATATCAAAAAAGAAAATAATGCAACATTACACACTGTGGAAGATAGAAAATTGTAATGATTACCATTTTCTATCTTCCACAGTGTGTAATGTTGCATTATTTTCTTTTTTGATATTTATACAATGCAGTACATGTTTACTGCTGACCATATGAAAAATATTACTGCTATAACTGCTGACAGAAGTATACTGCTACTCAGCAGTTCCAACGCTAATACTGCTGTTACTGCTTTTACTACTAACTTCACACCCATCAAAATAAGAGAAAATATATCCTATCAGTATTCTAGTTTCAATTTAGTGTTAGTCCCATCATTTACTTCAATCGTATTGTTCAGATTTTAAATAAAAAGTAAAAGAACGCACTTTACAGAAGACGAGTCTCCATTGTTAAGTAATATATAAGACTGTATTAAAAGGTGCATTGGGTTACAAAAGGATAAAAACATTGACAAACTTTGAGGGATATGCGCTTATAGGGATAACATTTATCAATTTCAAGGAAAATAACTGGAACGTAGGGATTTCATAAAGAGTTGCTGTAATTCTCCTAGTGATATCTAATGACTTACTAATGGGGCTATACAATTTTAAGCATTAATTCACAATGGGTTACGTTTATTGACAATCGTCACTATATTATACATATACACGCCCAGGTACTAGCGAAGATGGGTGGTATTGACCTTGGCGGGGAGACGAAACAACATCAGAGTCTTGCATGATAATTAAAGAATTTATTTCTTTCAAGTAGAGATTTCCCCAGCAATAAGGGGGAATGATAAGTATGCCCATTTTTGCATTATTTATATAACAGGCACCGGAGTAGAATCAACAACCTTCCATAAGCCAGCCGGACAGCTTTTTCGCGATCAAATTATACATCCCGGGTGTGGTTGAAAACGGCACCGGTTGAAGAGCAAGCGAATTGATGTAAACGGTCATTACCTCTCGACCACGGATGCGCGACTTATATAACTGACGCAGGTCGAGTAATTTGGATAATGTTTTTGAAATCATAGAAATAAACAAGAAATATCTTGAAAAAAAGATGGTCGGCGCAATTTGAAGGTTAAGATTTGTTGTGCAACATACAAAATGCCGAGATGTTACGATTGCTCGTCACTACAGATCCAAAATGGATATCAGTAAATTCACCCTGAACATCGTGTTCATTACATGCAAAACAGAGACATACAAAGACGTATGTATATGCCTACAGAAGTTAGTCTGACTGTTATATTGCCAATTTAACACCCTCAGTAATACTGAGACACAGGCGCTTTAGAATAAAATGAAGAGAATAATTTTCATGTTGAATGTAGTTTCATCTTATGTGCATTGTATTTGTATTAAAAGCTGTTTATGACATTTTTCCCAGAGAAAAAGATGATTTTGCCCTTTGTTGTTATTTACATCAATAATGTAGTATATTTGTGCATTTCTTACACAAAAATATTGCATGTTCAATATTTGTAAAATTCTGTTAGTGTTTTTACGTCACTTATGTTTTATTTCCTTCAAGTATTTCACAATAATTATTTTGCTAAACATTTTCCCGGAATCTTTGATGCCTTGCATCAACTTTCTCTTGTTAAGTAGCATTGATATAAATGGATCATCACTGTATACATACATGTATAGAAATATCTCACGATAAGATCACAGCAGCGGCGACTTTAGAACTACATGTACGCTCTTTGTTGATCTTTGTTATTAAACATCACAAGTCGTGTCCATAACACCATCACTGTACCGATCGATTCTTATCACATTATCAGGATACTAACAACATGTAAATCGTCCACAAAAACATTGATGCATAGCATCAAGTCGGCGCAAAACCTATTGTACAAAGAAAGCTTAATTATGTATGGAAGTGTGTTGGAAAAGAGATGATGTTTGGTTAAAAATGTGTCTTCTTAGGAAAGTGTTTCAACCATGCAATTGCGGGGTAATGAAAAGTATTGCATAATTGGTGACATGACTGTTTGTGCCAAAGGCGACTCGTCTCGGGACAATTAGTGCCATATGAAATATTTACTGCGACATTCCATTCTGATGTTTTAACAATCTTATATAGTCATCATACGTGAGTTATATACAACTTTGGCAAATGAAATTCTATCTATATGACGTTTAGCCAGTCATGTACTATTTCATTTGTTTATTCATATAATTATTCGTGACTTATATGAATTCTATTAGACTGTTTATCAAATTGGAGACAAATTGTCACAGCGTGAAATGTCTTTGCTATCAAATGTCTTTAAGTGACATAAGCAACAACATGGTGGAGCGACTAAAGACGTGCATGTGTATAAAGTTCGTAAACGCCTAATAAAAGGATTATTTTTTATTTTTTGTAAAGATGAATAAAGTTTAGTTTTAGGCTGGAAAAAGACATGTCAGAACAAGTACCTGAAGTTATATGATATTTAAAGCTTTAACGAGAAGATATACTATAATACTGTAGGTGAGTACCGGAAATTAGGCGAAAGCGCTGTCATTCTTATCAGACCATAATTGTCATAACAGATTTTGAAAGAGTGCAAATGCAAGTACAAGAATACATGTATATGCATGTGTTTCTCTATAGATAATTTTGACAGACATCTCAAAATCCTGTATATGAAGGCACTTCTCTATGAATGAAAAATACAAATACAGTAATCAAACTGGACGGTTTTTTTACGTAAACGTATATAAAAATAATTTAGGTATGGTGAATTACAGCTTCAATGCAAACGTGCAATAAGAAACACAAACTAAATATTTATAGCAAGTAAATACTGAACACATCAATAACAATGAAAAGGCCAATGAAAAAATAAGTATGATGTACATATATTTGCAAGCAAGTTAAAGTAATGTTATTCTTACACACCGTATTGGTAACTCAACAGCAGAAGAACAACACAACTTTTACATCGTATTTTCGCGTATAACAATGGCATTTCGCTGCAAAAACAAGAAGGGTAGGTTTATAAGTGCAGATACTACCAACGCACTGAAGAAACGAAAGATATTTGGTTCAAGTATTCTTTACGACTCTCTTGACAACTGTACCAGCATTTCGGACAATGTCTCATCCGAATCTGACACTGAGCAGCCCACTTGCACTACTAAATTTTGGGTTTTTATTGTATTTACAGACATTAAAACACAAAGACTTTGTGGCTGTTTAGAGGAAAAGTTAGTGTAAGTTTGTGAAATAACAGTTTTGGCATAGTCTTACATTTATAGAGATGTGCTTGCTGAAAGGCAAAAAACAACATTTTTTTTCGGGTTCTTGACCAAGTTTGATGATGTAAAGTGAAAAAAATAGCCTGGATACCCCACTTTTTTTTCTTTTCATATTGTTTATTATTGTATACAGTATAAATATATGGAGTTTAAAAAAAATCTGTCCATTCAAAAAAAAAATATGGTTGTTTTTCTTCATTCATGGGTCAGATTGTCTCCCTTTTTTTCATGAATTTTGTCATGAAAAACAATTTTTTTTTCTAAAAGAGATAAATTCAAACAGATTTGGTGCTTTACAACTGTTTATTACTATATTCCAATCAAAATAGTGTATAGAAATACGTTAGTAATGCATCTGAACAGTTTGAACATACATTTCAAATGATATTCTAAATTTAGTAAAAATCCGCCTAAAAGGGCCGTACGGTGGGGTCACACAATGGGGTATAACCCTAGAACAAGCCTGGTGACCCATATTTTTCTTTATGTCATTTTGTTTGGAAAGAATTGATCTTGATATGTGCAAAATTTAAAAGAAATCTGTCCATTAGAACTAATTGTGATATACGCATTTAAAAGCACTGTATAAAAGGGTAATAGAAAATATACAACAGGATAACCACAAAAATAACTAGGTATGATAATAATGTGCCAAAATTGTAAAGTGAGGAAACATGATAGACAGAGTTGACATATGACAATATATAGATAAATATAGAAGTTTTTATTTCAACAGGCAATAGCGTGGCGCAAAATGAGTGAAATAAGTACATTTTGTATTAGTGAAAAGGAACAACTATGAACTATAAACACACAACGTATGCCTGTAGTGTATATACGTGTTAAACTAATTAGCATTTGCGTATATATGTTATAAATGTGTTAAGTATTTTACTTGCTTTAATAAAAGCCCATTTGGCCACACCAAATTGATCATTAGTTCTTCGGAAAAGAGATGGAGCGAGGAAGCAAAAGAGATGGAGCGAGGGAGCAAAAGAGAGGAAGCGATGGATAAAGGGAGAGAGAATGAGCGAAGGAGCGAGGGAGCGATGGAGCGAAAGAGAGGGAGCGAGGGATAAAATGGGAGAGCATGAGCGAAGGAGCGAGGGAGCGAAGGAAAAGAGATGGAGCGAGGGAGCAACATAGATGGAGCGAAGGAGCAAAAGAGATGGAGCGAGGGAGTGAAAGAGAGGGAGCGAGGCAACTAAAGGGATTGAGCACGGAAACAAAAGACAGGGAGCGAGGCAACTAAAGGGATTGAGCACGGAAACAAAAGACAGGGAGTGAGGGTACTAAAGAGATGGAGCGAGGGAACTAAAGAGATGGAGCGAGGCATCTAAAGAGATGGAGCGAGGGAACAAAAGACAGGGAGTGAGGCATCTAAAGAGATGGAGCGAGGGAACAAAAGACAGGGAGTGAGGGTACTAAAGAGATGGAGCGAGGGAACTAAAGAGATGGAGCGAGGCATCTAAAGAGATGGAGCGAGGGAACAAAAGACAGGGAGCGAGGAAACTAAAGAGATGGAGCGAGGGAACAAAAGACAGGGAGCGAGGAAACTAAAGAGATGGAGCGAGGGAACAAAAGACAGGGAGCGAGGGAACTAAAGAGATGGAGCGAGGCATCTAAAGAGATGGAGCGAGGGAACAAAAGACAGGGAGCGAGGAAACTAAAGAGATGGAGCGAGGGAACAAAAGACAGGGAGCGAGGCATCTAAAGAGATGGAGCGAGGGAACAAAAGACAGGGAGTGAGGGTACTAAAGAGATGGAGCGAGGGAACTAAAGAGATGGAGCGAGGCATCTAAAGAGATGGAGCGAGGGAACAAAAGACAGGGAGCGAGGAAACTAAAGAGATGGAGCGAGGGAACAAAAGACAGGGAGCGAGGAAACTAAAGAGATGGAGCGAGGGAACAAAAGACAGGGAGCGAGGGAACTAAAGAGATGGAGCGAGGCATCTAAAGAGATGGAGCGAGGGAACAAAAGACAGGGAGCGAGGAAACTAAAGAGATGGAGCGAGGGAACAAAAGACAGGGAGCGAGGAAACTAAAGAGATGGAGCGAGGGAACAAAAGACAGGGAGCGAGGAAACTAAAGAGATGGAGCGAGGGAACAAAAGACAGGGAGCGAGGAAACTAAAGAGATGGAGCGAGGGAACAAAAGACAGGGAGTGAGGGTACTAAAGTGATGGAGCGAGGGAACAAAAGACAGGGAGTGAGGGTACTAAAGTGATGGAGCGAGGGAACAAAAGACAGGGAGTGAGGGTACTAAAGAGATGGAGCGAGGGAACAAAAGACAGGGAGTGAGGGTACTAAAGAGATGGAGCGAGGGAACAAAAGACAGGGAGTGAGGGTACTAAAGTGATGGAGCGAGGAAACTAAAGAAAGGGAATGAGGGTACTAAAGAGATGGAGCGAGGGAACAGAAGACAGGGAGTGAGGGTACTAAAGTGATAGAGCGAGGAAACTAAAGAAAGGGAGCGAGAGAACTAAAGAGATTGAGTGAGGAAACTAAAGAGATGGAGCTAGGGAACTAAAGAGATGGAGCGAGGGAACTAAAGAGATTGAGAGAGGGAACTAAAGAGATAGAGCGAGGGACCTAAAGTGATGGAGCGAGGCAACTAAAGAGATGGAGCGAGGGAACTAAAGTGATGGAACGAAGGAACTAAAGAGATGGAGCGAGGGAACTAAAGAGATGGAGCGAGGGAACTAAAGAGATGGAGCGAGGGAACTAAAGAGATGGAGCGAGGGAACTAAAGAGATGGAGCGAGGGAACTAAAGTGATGGAACGAAGGAACTAAAGAGATGGATCGAGGGAACTAAAGAGATGGAGCGAGGGAACTAAAGAGATGGAGCGAGGGAACTAAAGGGATGGAGCGAGGGAACTAATTATAAAGTGATTGAGCGAGGGAACTTAAGTGATGGAGCGAGGGAACTAAAGAGATGGAGCGAGGGAACTAATTATAAAGTGATTGAGCGAGGGAACTTAAGTGATGGAGCGAGGGAACTAAAGAGATGTAGCGAAGGCACAAAAGAGATAGAGCGAGGGAACTAAAGAGATGGAGCGAGGGAACTAAAGTGATGGAGCGAGGGAACTAAAGAGATGGAGCGAGGGAACTAAAGAGATAGAGCGAGGGAACTAAAGAGATGGAGCGAGGGAACTAAAGAGATGGAGCGAGGGAACTAAAGAGATGGATCGAGGGAACTAAAGAGATGGATCGAGGGAACTAAAGAGATGGAGCGAGGGAACTAAAGAGATGGAGCGAGGGAACTAAAGTGATGGAGCGAGGGAACTAAAGAGATGGAGCGAGGGAACTAAAGAGATGGAGCGAGGGAACTAAAGAGATGGATCGAGGGAACTAAAGAGATAGAGCGAGGGAACTAAAGAGATGGAGCGAGGGAACTAAAGTGATGGAGCGAGGGAACTAAAGAGATGGAGCGAGGGAACTAAAGTGATGGAGCGAGGGAACTAAAGAGATGGAGCGAGGGAACTAAAGAGATAGAGCGAGGGAACTAAAGTGATGGAGCGAGGGAACTAAAGAGATGGAGCGAGGGAACTAAAGAGATGGAGCGAGGGAACTAAAGAGATAGAGCGAGGGAACTAAAGTGATGGAGCGAGGGAACTAAAGAGATGGAGCGAGGGAACTAAAGAGATGGAGCGAGGGAACTAAAGAGATAGAGCGAGGGAACTAAAGTGATGGAGCGAGGGAACTAAAGAGATGGATCGAGGGCATGAAAGAGAGTAAGCGAGGGAGCAAAAGAGAGGGAGTGGGTGAACAACAGAGAGGGAGTGATGGAGTGAAAGAGAGGGAGCAAAGTAAGCAAAATAGAGTGGGCGAGGGAGCGAGGGAGCAAAAGAGATGGAGCGAGGGATTGAAAGAGAGGGAATGAGGGAACAAAAGAGATGGAGCGAGGGAGAGATTAGGGAGCGAGGGAGTGAAAGAAAGGGAGCAAGGGAGCAAAAGAGATGGAGCAAGGGAGTAAAAGATATGGAGCGAGGGAGCAAAAGGGATGGAGCGAGGGAGCAAAAGAGATGGAAAGAGGGAACAAAAGAGAGAAAGCGAAGGAAATAAAGTGATGGAGCGAGGGAATGAAAGAGAGGCAGCGAGGGAGCAAAGGAGATGGAGCGAGGGAGTGAAAGAGAGGCAGCGAGAGAGTGAAAGAGAGGGTGCGAGGGAGCAAATGTGAGGAGCGAGGTAACAAAATAGAGGGAGCGAGGGAGTGAAAGAGAGGGAGCAAAGGAAGCAAAATAGATGAAGCGAAGGAGCAAAAGAGAGGGAGAGAGGGAGCGAGTGAAACAATGAGATGGAGCGAGGGAGAGGGTAAGGGAGCGAGGGAGTGAATGAGAGGAAGCGAGGGAGCAAAAGAGAGGGAGCTAAAGAGATGGAGCGATGGAGTGAAAGAGAGGGAGCGAGTAAGGCAGCGAGAGAGGGATAAATGGAGAGAGAGGGAGCGAAATCGTGGGATATAGGGAGCGAGGGAGAGAGAGAAAGAGGGGGTGATGGGGGAGATATAAAGAGAGGGAGCGAGAGACAGTAAGAGAGAGAAGGAGCGAGGGAGAGAGGGAGCGAGGCAGAGAGTGAGGAAATGATAAACAGAGGAAGGGAGAGAGGGAGCGAGAGAGGGAGAGAATAATGGATGGATAAATTGAGCATCGACAAGGACATAGTCAGTGATAAAGAATAATTGGACACAAACTGGTTTTAAAGTCTTGATTTGACTTTATTATTCTAAAATCTTAATAAAAATATGCCATGCAAGTGAACATAATGTGCAGGCTACGCTCCTGGTTGGTTTTATTTCCGCTTGTCTAGAAATTTTAATGATTCTATGCAATACTTTGTCAGATTTAAGTGGATACGTAATTGACTCCAGAAAGCTTTGCTGAAAGCAGCATTTTATATGCAGACAGTATGACATAGCGGGTTATACATGCGTGGTAATTTATTTATTTTAATCTTGTTAATTTCCTTTCGCTTACTCATTATTCTTCTCCACTTCCTTCGCGCACAATCTCCATTCTTGTCGAGCAACCACCTGATACTTATAGACATATTCGAGAGTTTATTAGCATGTCGTCATACGCGTAATATGCGGGTTTGTTGTTGATCCCTTTTACTGTTGGGGTTAAGGTAACATTTGACATTATGAAGCTAAACACTGTTTCATCATCATTTCTAAATCCAAGGAACAGTTTCAGACAATTTCAATGCTAAAACCAGCACTAACAGCCATCCAAACGGACAGATATCTTATCAAACATCACAGTAAAATACTGACCACTTTGTTGTGAAAAGTTCAATCATGTTATCAATAGAAATGAATCCCAATCGTTTCATTCACGCTTTTTTGGTATTAATATCCCCCTGCTATGCTTTTACATATTTTTCACCAAGAATAATCTTAAACGTTAAGACAGTGTGTACCTTGCATAGCTTTTCAATATCAAATTATCCAAACTTCGATGTTTTCTTTGTGAATTCATTTGTCATAGTCAAAAGGAAAGACACCTCTACATTTCTTAGTGAAACATGACTACATTAGGAACATTTTGATTCACTTAGACAAATTTTCAGCTAAGAACTTTTGTGAATTCCGCCCCTGGTCTAAATCTTGTATGGTTCAAATCCTATGTGAGACACATCTACCGAGAGAATATCAATACCATATAAATGAAGCATTGTGTAAAACACACTATATTATATTGATATATAGCCCTACTAATTACTATATTGTCTAAATAGATTCCAATTCACAGACATTTTTGTTTTTAATTGATTAAAATCTAGATTACATAAAGAGACACCCCCGTGAATGCTCGATTACGAAAATAGCAGCAGACGTGTTTACCATGCTGTGCTTGTGAGTGTTAGCGCGCGCGATGCTGAGTACGAAATGCATGGACTGGGGATACATATAATTGTAAAATGCAGAAAATGTCATATTACAGTACAACCTCTCTATAACAACACACTTTGGTTGATGCAAATTTAGGCTTTGCTAAGTGACTGTTGCTCATGAGAGGTCAAATTGGCAGTAAAAGAGAAGGAATAAGTTGCTACAAGGAACGCCACATACATAAGCCAGTGCCTCCCCACACAGACCCCCGGGAAAACAACAATCCATAAAACATAAGGCCGACTTGATGAGGTTAAAGTTTCTACTGCTGAAAACTGTTTACTTCGAACTTTCAATTTTTATTAGTGTTCACATTGGCAACGTTACCATTGAAGTATTATATTGGGCTAGACACAAGGCAGGGTTATATCACTAGACCGACACGAAAGTTTCTCGTAAATTCCAAATGTATTCCATTACAATATCATACGACAGGAAGTAAATGTGCTTTTCACGGCATATAATAATCCCAAAGGCTTTATAATCAATACAGATGTATTTATGTTTTATATTCGGTGAGCCCAGTACGAGATTCTGTGACATTCGCGAGCGTTTGTGACACGTTCAACACTTTGAAACATTCGCGAGCGTTTGTGACACGTTCAACACTTTGGAACATTCGCGACCGTTTGTGACACGTTCAACACTTTGAAACATTCGCGACCGTTTGTGACACGTTCAACACTTTGAAAAAGCATTCCACTGATCCAATGTTAACTTTGATATTGGCGTTGTGTTTAAGATCTACACCAACTATCTCCTTTCGTTTCTCTACATTCGCCTCTCCCAGTGTGGTTCCGGTTTTAGATATTTTCATAATTTACTGGAATATCGACTTGCGGAAGATCGGTGGTTCAATCAAGATGTCCACCTAAGGCCAAAATAAGTTTAGAAGGGGCATATGGGATGTTTCTCCACCCCAATAGCTGGTAAGGTCACTTCATGATCCTGGCTGTAAATGCAATAATATGCTGGTATAGTCAGCAGTGAAGTTAGCTAAACCAAGAAATAATGTACAACTATCGACTTTAATGAGTTTGGCTTGTAATATCTCCTCGTAAAATGTCATAAAAACGTTCCCTCGCTTATTTAGTGTATAATCGTTTGATATAATAAATATTTCAGATTTACGGTAAGTGTTTGTTCGTTTGTCATTCTCTTGATTGACAAGACCTTGTTGAAGAGGTTAGACACCTCTCTCCAAGTTTTGTCAACAATTAACCCATCGCGGATATGATCAACCAACAATGAACGATAACTCTGTGTTGCAGATGAGTCCACACAACGTTTTGAACAAAGATAATATTACAGCCGAGTGAGTATGTAAGTTAAATGTTTCGAGGATTTTCAACCAGTTTCGAACATATTATTATTTCCGCCAGCAACGCACAACTATTACATTTTTGTCAGATTATATGACACAATCTTGGTGAATCATTATGTACAAAAACTTCATCATTACAGTCTATAGTTAATGGTTATTCAGTGTAACTGCATACTTCCTTTGGGTATACGTTAACTTCCATGTACAATAAATCTATTTGGTAAGGCAAAAAAAAGGTTGATCAAATATTGTTGACAACATTGTTCACACTAGAGGATATATGGATGTAATACATCGACAATATACACAGTAAAATTATCTACTAGCCCTGGTCCCACGAAATAAGAAACTTAGTTTAAAAGAACATTGTCTGATGTTTTGACAAAATATCCGTAGTGATGAATATGAGCAAATTGATGGTATTTTACTTCATACTGATTTAATATGCTACACCACTGCATTGACACTTTCTTACATGTTTACCAAAACCACAAATTCAAGCGTCCGATACCGGTATTTTCTATCCTGACCTTACGCCCCGATTTAGCTCCATCATAGGAAATACCTGTATCGGACTTGGGTTTTGAGGTTCCAGTAACATTTTATGAAAAGTTACGATGCAGTGTTTTAGAGTATGCCAGTGTGAAGGCATTAACATCCAATTTTCTCAAAACTGTTACGTAGCATATTTTGATAGAAAAAAAGATAAATAAAATTTCGGACCCGATGAATTCGAATAAACGAGGTTCGGCTGTATGTAAAAACGTGTTTAGCAAGTGGCTGGTCAGAATGCTATAGTAGGCGAAAACCGCGGACACTCATCGTATGATTCATCCCAAGTCTTACATTCTGAACCGCCAAAGGCTACATACTCTTCATACCCAACTTTCATAGCGCCTCGCTTAGCCACCGTCGATAACGTGGGTATGGGAAAAATACATGGGAATTGTGGGAAATCGTTAATATCTCAATTGAGATATCAAAATTGTGCAAACGGTTTTGGAAAATTTAACATTTCTGCAATACATATTCCGTTTTTCAGAAATATTGTGAAATAACATTTTGGTTCTTTTTAACTTTGAAGACACGAACCATGGCTATATAGACAAAGAAGGGAAAAAACGGACTGGTCGCGTTTAAAACCCAATATCTCAGTAAATAAAAGGAAATCTAAATTTGTGCAAGCGGCTTTACAATCTTCATTCCTTATTTTGGTCCTTTTTAAATTTGAACCTGGTGATTTCCATTTTTTTCTTTCGATTTCATATTGTAAATGCATGTGTATGTCGATCACAGCGCCGTATCTCCACATGTGGTCACTTAAGATATTATCTCATCTAACTGGCGTGCTATATTGTTCGCTGGACCATGGTTTATGGTGTTTAGTTATACTGGATGCAGCTTAAATATTTAAAATACATTCTAGGTGTGAAACCCAGTACACCAAATTGCATGATATACGGAGAAACGGGTGTTAAACCCATATCTACTGAAATGGAATAATTTCATTTTGGTCAAAACTTGCCAAACCTACCCATCCAAAATTAGCAAACTCCTTATACCAAACTCTAATGAACACGTACACAAAATTAAATGATGTCAACAGAAAAAAAACTTCAGTGGATCGACAATGTAAAACGAATAAAATACCCATTGAAACAGGATCCTGGAACCAAACAGATAATAATTTAAGAGTATGCACATTATGCCACTCGGGTATAGGAGACGAATATCATTTACTACTTGAATGCAAATCCCTAGCAGAATTAAGAAAAACATATATCAAAAGCAATTACTATATACGACCAAACACGTTCCAGTTCAAATTAGTAATGAACATATCGCCAGAACATACAGCTTCATTTAAAAAACTTTGCATTTTCATCAAAGAAATTATATGTTCCTTCCAATAGAAAAACTCATCTTAAAGTTAGTACTATATTTTGTCACTGTTTATTGCATATATAACATTTATCCTGTCTTATGAAAATATGTGTGTCTTCTGATTTTATAAATTATAGTAACATATACACAACTCTGTAACATCATAAAGTTGTGTCTATTTATATTGACTATTTTCTCTGTTGCTCTTGTAATCTCACTGATATTATATAATATGCCTTGTTGTATTCATTACTACTGTAATATTTTCATACTCATGCGTTCATGTATACATGAACTGAGCTTAGTAAAATAAACTTGTAAACTTGATGCGCTAAATTATTTCTAGAAGACCATTTCGCATTTTCTTTAGCAGCAACTTAATTTACTTAATTTCAATTGCGATAAACATTTTGTTTCAATTCAGAGCAAATATTTAGATACTGGCCCATAAAATTTAACATAACATTATTATAGTACAGACAAATAGTTCTAAAATATTTGTGGTGTATATTTGATCTAAAATCATCTTCCACACATATCATGAACTAATATAATTCATTAATTATCATCAGTCGGATTCCTAAATTAGTTCGAATCGTTCTTTATATAAATAAACTAGTAAATTTATAGACTACACTCCAGTCCATGAGAGTTTACTGCGTTTTGAGTAGAAAGTACATTTTTGCAGAAAAAAAGCTAATTGGTGCTAGTATGTTAACTCCTCAGTATATAACAGTGAAATACAGTACTGCTCAGACGAAAAGAAAAATCAGGATACCGCCGACTAATATTAAGTGAAAGTACATTACAAACTATCAATTACCCCACCTGCTAGACCACCATAAAATTAATGTTGTCGTTCATACAGCCGTCACACCGGACTGGCGTCCTTACTGCGTCCCTACGGCGACCCAGGACGTGGGAGGGACGCCATGGACGCCGTAGGGTCGTGGTGAGAACGCATCAAGACGCCGTGGGGACCCCAAGGACGCCGAAGGTCGCAGAGCGACGGCGTTTACTTTGGACATGTTCTGAGCGCGTCCTGGCTCAGGACGCCGTGGGATCGCACTGAGGTCGCCATGGTCGCCGTAGCATCGCAGTAGGAACCCGAACAACGCCAAAGGAACGTAGTACAGACGTGGTAGAGTCGCCATGTAAACGCGGAGAAAAGGATGGGGGGAACCAATGGCGACCTTACTGCGTCCTTACCACGTCTATGGGGTTCTTACCACGACCCCATCACGTCTATGGCGTCCTTACCGCGATGTCAGGGCGGATATTTCGGGATTTGAGCTATTGTCCGCGACCTTACAACGTTCTCAATGCGTCCCTGCGGCGTTAATGGCGTTTCTACGGGGTGCCTACTACGACTATTGCGTTTCTACGGAGCTTGCACTGCGTTCCTAGCGCGTTCCTACTGTTCGCCCTCGAAGAGCTATAAAACCCAATATTTCATCCTATCTTTATCAGTGTATTTCTCGTACTCACCATCATCAGGGCCGAATAAATGATGAACTTGCTCGCACTGCAACATATACTTATTGTCCAGCAGCAGCAGCAGGCAGATGATCATGTCATAGCTGTAAAACTGATCAGACGGCGAAGGAGAAGAAGGGCAAGGCTAAGAAGATGCTGGGTTAGACCATGGCTCGGTGATGTCCGAAGAGAACAGTTTGGCCACTTCAACCGCCTCATGCCTGAGCTGAGGCGAGAAGATCCGGCATCGTTCCAGAATTTCTTTAGGGTTCAACCAGAAATGTTTGATGAGCTGCTCACCAGGCTTGGCCCACGAATCACCAAGCAGGATACAAACTACAGGAAAGCCATCAACCCAGGGACGAAGCTGGCAGTCACTCTACGCCACCTAGCGTCTGGTGACATGTACTCCAGCATGAAATTCGACTTCCGACTCCCAGCGAATACATTGTCTCTTGTCGTGAAGGAAGTATGTCAGGCCATAGTAGGCGAGTACAAGGATGAGGTGATGAAGTGCCCTATCACTCCTGGGGAATGGACAACAGTAGCCGAGAAGTTCGAGCGCCGCTGGAACGTCCCTCACGCGTGTGGTGCGCTTGACGGAAAACACGTTGCCATAAGAAAGCCAGCAAACAGTGGGAGCATTGGACTGTGTGGACTGTGTGTCCGATTCCGCTACATCGACGCTGGAGTCCCTTTCAGGAGATGACGCTGGTGCTGGAGATTTGAGGCTGTCCTGGCTGCTATACCTCGCCCACGCCCACGGCCCCTGGTTTTCGGCATAACGTTGCGTATAAGTTTAAAATGCGTACACGTTAAAATGCGTGACCTCAACGGATGAGAGTAAAATAATGAATGAAGCTTTCCGAAAGAACAGTGGAGTTTTATACTCGCAGCGAGGACGCCGTTGGGTCGCCCTGCAGTCGCCGTGGGAACGCCATGCACGCGGTAAGGTCGTGGTAGAAACGCTAAGAACGCAGTGGGGTCGCAGTGGGGTCGCCGCTGATCGCCGTATGGACGCCGCAGTGACGCCGTGTAAACTCAATAGAAACTCCAAGGACGCAGTAAGAACGCGGTAAGGTCGTGTTGGGAACGCCGTGTACATACACAGATCGCAGAGCACAGAACTCCGGTGTGACGGCTGACCGAAATCTGGATTTATTTTAGAAAAATCATTGGCGTTCTCAATGCGACCATCGGCGTTCTCCAAAATATGACAGTTTAGGACGCGGTAAGGACGCCAGTCCGGTGTGACGGCAGTATCACACATATGACACCAGAATGTTCAATTGGCAGGTGTCAGTCTTTAATTTTACATAAACAATCTAAACCTTATAAAATGAATATCAATAAGTTTTGCAGGTTATTTGTCGAAATAATTGCAACATCTGCACCACCATACTAATAGTATTAATCTAATAAGTTTCACTTTAAAGTATAAACTTCAACAATACCATCGCAAACATTCTATTTATTGTTATCAAGTTTTACTTCTATTAAAACTTGTTTGTCTAAACAATTGCATTATTTATAGAATTATTTTCACTTTTAAGTATAAGGTTAAACAATAGCATCCAATTATACATGTACTCATTGTAATCAAGTTTTACTTCGTAACATTTTTTTTTTAATTTCACACCTTTACAGAATAAAAGTCGATTTATTGTCATCCTTAAATTAACCACATCAATTTTTTATCTCTAGGCTTTTCTATAAAAAGTCACATTTCCCCCAAATTCTTCCCTAAAAGCGCACTCGATGTTAATTAACAGCTTATATAATCGCTGCATTCGGATTTATCATCCACACTGAATTACAAGACTGGGTAGATATATGTTATGGTATCTCCCAGCATGGGGTCTTATCTCTTATCATATTAATCGGTTGTAAAACAGATGAGACTGGTCATTTTGGTCAGGGCAGACAACCAGAAATTTAATTGATCGATTTGTCTCCCTTGCCAACCGTAATGAAAGTTGGACATGGAAGAAAGTAGTCCTTGTCTAACAAAGAAATAGCGGTAAGTATTTGCGATATCAGCTTGAAGCGGATTTGAACTGACATCACCGACGCATTAGAAGGAGTCTTATTGTTATTTAAATATTGCGTCACGGACTATGATAATGTTTATATGTCCGTGATATCAATACACCGCAGTCGTATGAATTTATCACATGACTTGATCATTTACGTATCAGGCGTGTATCACGCGTGAAGTGCTTATGACATGCAGGAATACTACGATAAAACTCGATAGTGTAGAGTAGGCACATAACTCAACTCAGCAGACGATAGCAGTAGGCAGAGCTACGTATATATGGCGATTTTCTGTTTAATTTTGTTGAATCGATCGCATGTAAACAAACGTTGACTGTGTTTTGTGTTTCTTAGTTAGATTTGTTCTATTAACAAATTATTTATCATTAAGCATCAGAAACATGTCAACAAATTGATGTATAAATCTAGAAATGCATTTAATACATCAACTGTTCACTTATTTCCGCATTATATCAGCTATTTTAGGACTAACAAGCCAATCAGAAAACTGCTTTCACTCTGTTTCAATGTCTACGTAAACGCGCAAACTAGGACACAGAGACCAGTACTCCTAGCTAACCACGTGACCACAACCTTATAAGTACCAGGCGAACTCACGTGTTGCCATCACAATCGCTTTACATTTGGCAGCGTAAGCATTGCCCGATACAGGTTTCAGTGGAACTCTCTCACTTTTTGAGGCGCTTTAGCGTCTCTTTGCTATCATCGTATCAACCGGAAGTTGATTCAAAGTACCGCCAACCATATTCATTCGTCTCAAGAAAATAGTACATGTACATTCCTCTGATTTATTAAAGATTCAATGAGCATAGTGACTGATTTGCCAGAGATATATCAATTGTAGAAGGGGAATCTTGATATAAACGGGTTATCTTGATTATTTGAGTCAGTTTTGGTTTACCCGAATAATCGCGTATTAATTTCTAATATGATCAATTAAAGTAATGAAAGTACTTTTGGTCTAGGTGATTTTTGACAAATTTCAACCTCAGCTCAAAGTAACCGCAATTGAAACAAATTAATTAAACATATATTGATGCATTAATGATGAAACAATCAGTAATAACCACAACATGTAGAACCTGCTATTAAACATATGAATAAGAAGTCCTTTTTCTCTTTTGCGAAAATCCTATGTGTCCGTTTATGAGCCGTATCCCTGTGGTTTTCTGCGTGCGTTAATATTGCGGAATCGTGAGATTCACTTTTGGCAAGATGACCATTTTAAGTGTATTCAAGATAATTATGGTACGTGTTTTCTATATTCCAACATTCATTAATCATTTGCAAGAAGTAACAATGTGGTTAAGATGCAGCGAAAATGTGTCAAAATTCTATGTTATTTTACTGAATTACGCATCACCAATTTTGTTTGCAAATTTCTTTAAAGTTTATGAACTACCCGTCTATCGAGTGACGCTTAGTATTCTATATATCAGATTAAGTTCTCGAATATTACTTCAGCAACTTAACTTTGATCATTTAAGTGAATGTTATTATTAATTATAATTATCAAAGTGCCATTTTAAACGAGTAACACTGATTGATCATGACCCAGATTTGTTCGATTTTACCAACTTCGGATAGTCACAATTTTCGGATAATTTATGACAATGTTTCAAATTTGTCTATTTTAGATGACAGCGGTTTAAATCCAGTGAAGAAGATAAAAGGATAATTGATGAATTTCATCCACAATCAAGTCAACCACTTACTGCCCCAAATTGAATTATACTAGACTCCTATGATTTTTGGACTCATATTTCTTCCCAGGGTCGCAAATCCAAATCCAAGTGAGAACCCTGACTCCTATGTTGATGTCGCATACTAAGATGACTGGTATACCCTGTCCACTATTTTTGCCTCAGATATTTATGACAGTTGTAAAAGTCGCCTTTTCGAGAGACTAGAACATACAACATGTGACCATGCGGAAAAGACGTTAAATGAATACAGAAAGCATAGGTTTTCTGCGTGCGTTAATATTGCGGAATCGTGAGATTCACTTTTGGCAAGATGACCATTTTAAGTGTATTCAAGATAATTATGGTACGTGTTTTCTATATTCCAACATTCATTAATCATTTGCAAGAAGTAACAATGTGGTTAAGATGCAGCGAAAATGTGTCAAAATTCTATGTTATTTTACTGAATTACGCATCACCAATTTTGTTTGCAAATTTCTTTAAAGTTTATGAACTACCCGTCTATCGAGTGACGCTTAGTATTCTATATATCAGATTAAGTTCTCGAATATTACTTCAGCAACTTAACTTTGATCATTTAAGTGAATGTTATTATTAATTATAATTATCAAAGTGCCATTTTAAACGAGTAACACTGATTGATCATGACCCAGATTTGTTCGATTTTACCAACTTCGGATAGTCACAATTTTCGGATAATTTATGACAATGTTTCAAATTTGTCTATTTTAGATGACAGCGGTTTAAATCCAGTGAAGAAGATAAAAGGATAATTGATGAATTTCATCCACAATCAAGTCAACCACTTACTGCCCCAAATTGAATTATACTAGACTCCTATGATTTTTGGACTCATATTTCTTCCCAGGGTCGCAAATCCAAATCCAAGTGAGAACCCTGACTCCTATGTTGATGTCGCATACTAAGATGACTGGTATACCCTGTCCACTATTTTTGCCTCAGATATTTATGACAGTTGTAAAAGTCGCCTTTTCGAGAGACTAGAACATACAACATGTGACCATGCGGAAAAGACGTTAAATGAATACAGAAAGCATAGGTTTTCTGCGTGCGTTAATATTGCGGAATCGTGAGATTCACTTTTGGCAAGATGACCATTTTAAGTGTATTCAAGATAATTATGGTACGTGTTTTCTATATTCCAACATTCATTAATCATTTGCAAGAAGTAACAATGTGGTTAAGATGCAGCGAAAATGTGTCAAAATTCTATGTTATTTTACTGAATTACGCATCACCAATTTTGTTTGCAAATTTCTTTAAAGTTTATGAACTACCCGTCTATCGAGTGACGCTTAGTATTCTATATATCAGATTAAGTTCTCGAATATTACTTCAGCAACTTAACTTTGATCATTTAAGTGAATGTTACTATTAATTATAATTATCAAAGTGCCATTTTAAACGAGTAACACTGATTGATCATGACCCAGATTTGTTCGATTTTACCAACTTCGGATAGTCACAATTTTCGGATAATTTATGACAATGTTTCAAATTTGTCTATTTTAGATGACAGCGATTTAAATCCAGTGAAGAAGATAAAAGGATAATTGATGTATTTTTCATCCACAATCAAGTCAACCACTTACTGCCCCAAATTGAATTATACTAGACTCCTATGATTTTTGGACTCATATTTCTTCCCAGGGTCGCAAATCCACATCCAAGTGAGAACCCTGACTCCTATGTTGATGTCGCATACTAAGATGACTGGTATACCCTGTCCACTATTTTTGCCTCAGATATTTATGACAGTTGTAAAAGTCGCCTTTTCGAGAGACTAGAACATACAACATGTGACCATGCGGAAAAGACGTTAAATGAATACAGAAAGCATAGGTTTTCTGCGTGCGTTAATATTGCGGAATCGTGAGATTCACTTTTGGCAAGATGACCATTTTAAGTGTATTCAAGATAATTATGGTACGTGTTTTCTATATTCCAACATTCATTAATCATTTGCAAGAAGTAACAATGTGGTTAAGATGCAGCGAAAATGTGTCAAAATTCTATGTTATTTTACTGAATTACGCATCACCAATTTTGTTTGCAAATTTCTTTAAAGTTTATGAACTACCCGTCTATCGAGTGACGCTTAGTATTCTATATATCAGATTAAGTTCTCGAATATTACTTCAGCAACTTAACTTTGATCATTTAAGTGAATGTTATTATTAATTATAATTATCAAAGTGCCATTTTAAACGAGTAACACTGATTGATCATGACCCAGATTTGTTCGATTTTACCAACTTCGGATAGTCACAATTTTCGGATAATTTATGACAATGTTTCAAATTTGTCTATTTTAGATGACAGCGGTTTAAATCCAGTGAAGAAGATAAAAGGATAATTGATGAATTTCATCCACAATCAAGTCAACCACTTACTGCCCCAAATTGAATTATACTAGACTCCTATGATTTTTGGACTCATATTTCTTCCCAGGGTCGCAAATCCAAATCCAAGTGAGAACCCTGACTCCTATGTTGATGTCGCATACTAAGATGACTGGTATACCCTGTCCACTATTTTTGCCTCAGATATTTATGACAGTTGTAAAAGTCGCCTTTTCGAGAGACTAGAACATACAACATGTGACCATGCGGAAAAGACGTTAAATGAATACAGAAAGCATAGGTTTTCTGCGTGCGTTAATATTGCGGAATCGTGAGATTCACTTTGGCAAGATGACCATTTTAAGTGTATTCAAGATAATTATGGTACGTGTTTTCTATATTCCAACATTCATTAATCATTTGCAAGAAGTAACAATGTGGTTAAGATGCAGCGAAAATGTGTCAAAATTCTATGTTATTTTACTGAATTACGCATCACCAATTTTGTTTGCAAATTTCTTTAAAGTTTATGAACTACCCGTCTATCGAGTGACGCTTAGTATTCTATATATCAGATTAAGTTCTCGAATATTACTTCAGCAACTTAACTTTGATCATTTAAGTGAATGTTATTATTAATTATAATTATCAAAGTGCCATTTTAAACGAGTAACACTGATTGATCATGACCCAGATTTGTTCGATTTTACCAACTTCGGATAGTCACAATTTTCGGATAATTTATGACAATGTTTCAAATTTGTCTATTTTAGATGACAGCGGTTTAAATCCAGTGAAGAAGATAAAAGGATAATTGATGAATTTCATCCACAATCAAGTCAACCACTTACTGCCCCAAATTGAATTATACTAGACTCCTATGATTTTTGGACTCATATTTCTTCCCAGGGTCGCAAATCCAAATCCAAGTGAGAACCCTGACTCCTATGTTGATGTCGCATACTAAGATGACTGGTATACCCTGTCCACTATTTTTGCATCAGATATTTATGACAGTTGTAAAAGTCGCCTTTTCGAGAGACTAGAACATACAACATGTGACCATGCGGAAAAGACGTTAAATGAATACAGAAAGCATAGGTTTTCTGCGTGCGTTAATATTGCGGAATCGTGAGATTCACTTTGGCAAGATGACCATTTTAAGTGTATTCAAGATAATTATGGTACGTGTTTTCTATATTCCAACATTCATTAATCATTTGCAAGAAGTAACAATGTGGTTAAGATGCAGCGAAAATGTGTCAAAATTCTATGTTATTTTACTGAATTACGCATCACCAATTTTGTTTGCAAATTTCTTTAAAGTTTATGAACTACCCGTCTATCGAGTGACGCTTAGTATTCTATATATCAGATTAAGTTCTCGAATATTACTTCAGCAACTTAACTTTGATCATTTAAGTGAATGTTATTATTAATTATAATTATCAAAGTGCCATTTTAAACGAGTAACACTGATTGATCATGACCCAGATTTGTTCGATTTTACCAACTTCGGATAGTCACAATTTTCGGATAATTTATGACAATGTTTCAAATTTGTCTATTTTAGATGACAGCGGTTTAAATCCAGTGAAGAAGATAAAAGGATAATTGATGAATTTCATCCACAATCAAGTCAACCACTTACTGCCCCAAATTGAATTATACTAGACTCCTATGATTTTTGGACTCATATTTCTTCCCAGGGTCGCAAATCCAAATCCAAGTGAGAACCCTGACTCCTATGTTGATGTCGCATACTAAGATGACTGGTATACCCTGTCCACTATTTTTGCATCAGATATTTATGACAGTTGTAAAAGTCGCCTTTTCGAGAGACTAGAACATACAACATGTGACCATGCGGAAAAGACGTTAAATGAATACAGAAAGCATAGATATGTGATAAAATGTGACTTGATTCGAGATGTTGTATACATTCAGAGAGACAATGGTTATACTGGATTGTCGGAAGATAAAAAACTTTTAAATTTGTAGTTGAGTATTTTTGAGAAGAAATATTACTGTATTTGTACTTGTTATTCAGTGCTTTTCATTGTGTACCAAAATAACTACAATGGAATGAAGGAAATAAAATTACAATATTAGATCTTTATATTAGTTTTTGATATCAAGAAAGTTGGAACTACTTTGTTTCACTCCATACCCTTTATAATATCGACAGTGTACATTGTCAAAACTTTTAAAGGTGTCATTATGGGACAACTTTTTGGTCTATGAATTTCCTAGCGCATTAATATCTCTTATTTTTTTCTTGATAGTACAGAATATTTCTCAATTATATACCAAAAACCCACATGTCCATATTAAACTGATTATCGAAAACAGTTTAGAATGTTTTCGAGTCTAATTCCTTTATAAAATTTTCTGGAACTATATATCGATCAAGCATGAGTGTGTGATGCGGTTAATTCCAAGAAGAGAGCGGATGGATAGCATAGGAAGATGATTATTGAAAATAATCACCTTCAAATATTATAGAAAACGTGCCCAGGAAGCGCCTCCCAGGACCTTCAGTCCTTTGATTTAATCTCATAGTGCAATGGCTTTGATTCTTCTGAAGGGTCGAGAAAATGCTGTTTTTCGGCACAGCCGTAATAACATGGTTTTGCTACTTGCATATTCAGTGTTTTGTAAGCCAATCAAATCTTACGTTAATCTCCAATGCAATTTCGCGCCATTTCTCTTCAACCGAAACATATGTGTAACCTTGACGCAGATAATGACCCAAATGAAGGACAGTAAACATGCGTAAAGAAAGCTTATGCGAGTGTGTATTTGAAGTGATAAGATAATATGAAATAGTTGTACTTTCAGTTTCAATCTTACTCCAAATTATTATGCGAACTGAATTACTTGCTATGGTAGCTTTTGCGAAGTCTGCCAGGAGCCTTTAGTTCTAGTCCAGGTTGAGCCACATTTGTGTTAAATCTGTGTACCCACTAACCGTTCTAGTAACTTCTACAGTTTAGTTCTTTATTCAAACATTTTGTGGATATCAAATTTGTGACTATAGGCCTGTTTTATCCAAATTAAATTGTGCTTTAACTAATGTATTTAAAAATGTAGTTGCTATGTAGAACAAATGTAGTTTGACCATTGTTTAATTTAATTTCAGAAATAACTCCAGTTGACAACAATGGTGCCTTTCTGGTCGCGGATCCCTCCTTCATAATATGCAGGATAAACAGACAAGCATGTATATGCTTACGCCAAACCTGTAAGTATTTTAGAAGGAATTTGTTTGGGTGAACACTGGATTAATCTATTAATCTCACAGCCTAATAACTTAGCCTTATAAAGATGTTACAAACAAAGAATTAATTAATATTTATAAAATTTTACCTACGAAGTCAATTGGAATACCTTTGCTGTGAAATTTGAGTACAAGTCAAGTGTTAGTTGTCTACTTCATGTTTTGTCAGTGTCAGAAGAAGCACAGGTGACCTAAGGTCCTAGTTAAGATTGGCCAATTTCAACCCATTTTGCAATGAAAATATACCAGTTTCCATTTAAGCTTGACGACATTTAAATAATTTCCAGATAATTGTTTATATTTCATGCAAGTGAATACATTTGTGTAACATAAATTATGTTGTTTTCCATTCTGAAAACAGAACAGTCTGCTTTGGAGTTTTCATAAACAATGTTCACACAGGTCTTGAGAAGTCCTTTAATGTGATGCCTACTCCTTGAAAACTACCTGAATTTGTAACAGCCAAAAACTCCTTGAAAAGTAAATGATTTTGGAAAAAAAAGTTTTGGTAAATTCCTCTTCACTTCTCCTGCTGTGAATAGAAAAGGGACAAACAACCCATTCCAACAATGACGAAATAAGATGTACTAGTCATCTTTACAATATTTCTGGTTACAAATCATTTAAAACATTGTAAAAAAATTAAACATCATTCGTATAATGTTGTCAAATAAGTGATTTGTATGCTTTTTGTAATCTGTAAAAAATCTAAATGCTGAAATTTTAGTTAATTGTGAAGTTTTGGAGCAATTTAAATATTGTTGTAATTGCATGGCTTATAATGTTAGTAGTCCAAATCTGTCAATGTTGTGATAATGCATACTTTTAAGTAAGTAAAATCTTTACATACGACAGTATAAAATATTAACCCAAGTATTCAGAATTTCAATTGTGATTATCAATTCCCAGTAAAGAGGCAAGCCTTTTCTTATTTAGATCACCTGCACAATGCCCATTCTTACATATTTACATATTTTATTTTGGATAGAATGAGCCATCAGTTTGTTGTGGTCGAGTTTGTCCTTGAGAAGTCAGTAGGGGTTGTGCACTGCAGCTGTTTGGAAGATAGCCATCAGGTAAGAATATACATGTAATACATGTAAACTACACCCTCAAGCTATATTAACATTTAAAGCAGAAACTAGCAAAAGTGTTTTGTTCTGACCTTAAGCAATAGACCAGTGGGCATAGAGAATGTTGACCCCTGCATGGATTTCAATGAAATTTCTCAAGATTGACAGCATCAACTCTAGTTTCACATATCATCAGCAAATTCCACTCGGATGATTTTACTGAATTATGACCCTTTTTTGTTCTTCTACATAAAGTTGATATAGAGAAGTTGTCTGCTCTTCATCTCCAATACCACTGATTAGATTTTAACAAAACTTCACAGGATTTTTCGGTATGGAATCTAGTTGTGCTGCAAGTCACCATGTTTTGGTCAGATGGTTTTGGCTGAGTTGCAATGTTTGCAGTATTTTTACTATTAATCCTATAAATTGATTGACTAAAAACAACCTTCAAGTTATCACATTTACTTCATTCCAGTCTGTTTTTAAACTTTTAATAGCACTACATTTTTATACCATTCCTACTTCTATGTTTTTAAATTCTTGGCTATACTTTTACCTCTTTTAACTATTCTTAGCGGCTTGACGCGCAATATTGTCCAAGTCCTCGCAAGAGGTTCACCAACAAAGAAAGATTAACAGAGAGAATAGTAATCAGTAATTAATTGTATAACCACTATTATCAAGTAGAACAAAGTTTCTTTTAAAAAATGCAGCGGTATTCCTGTATGACCCCAATATTTGGAAATGACCCTCAGATGTGAAAACTAGGACTTCATAATAACAGTTGAGTGAAAACACTGCCTTCCAAGACTTTTTATCCCCATTTTGGGGATGAATAGTCTAAGTTTAAATACATGCATTATTACTGAGACTAAAGGTATAATAGGGGTGATAATATAAAATGATACGTATAAATATAACGATAAATCTAATTTATAAGTATTTCTAATACTTCTAAACCGTATTTAAGTATAATTATTGAAATTTGGCTGAAAAATGCGTACAAATAAGTGAACATATATATATCAAACTGATTACGTTGATTTAATTGTCTTTAATTACTTTTAAAGCTATTTTTGATGTTCAGTCATTTAACAAACTTTTATTGCAACTTCTTTTGATTTTAATTTCAAAAGTAAAAGTTTGCATTGTTTGTTGAGGTATGAAATTATACATAGTTCTGTCAAACTATTTATTTAATTTGACATTGTAATAACAAGCAATACTTCATTGTCACTTCTTATTTGCCCCCCCCCCCCCCCCCTTCATAGTGGGGGCATAAAACTGTTTATATTCACTACTCAGCACTATAATCAATTACTTAGCTGTGACATGAAACTAGATGTTGTTGTTCAAACAGAAATAAGGAGATTTATTCAAATGTAACTTTTACACATGGTGGATGAAACATGATAATAATTGGACATTATTTTTACCATGCTGAGTAGTGCATGTGTATCATATACATCATACGTATATGGAATCATCAATTTGTTATTTCCTTGACTAGTCAAATTATTTATTTAATCTGAAAATATTGACTTTTATCACCAATATTGAAAGGATGTACCTTAGAATCCTACTGGGTCGGAGTCTGTTGATAAGGAGACTAGAGATGCTTGATTTAGGGAGGCGCAGTGGTTGTTTATCAAATCACATCATTCTTAACAAGTCAAAATGTGTTGATTAAATCACACTGTTTTTTTAACATGAAGATAAATTTAGATCTATAAATTAACAATCTGATTTTAGAATAAACATCATATAAATAATGTAATTCACAAAAATAATTATAAGAGAAAACATGTACCCAATGTAGGGCTTGAAAAGCTTTTTACACGCATCAATTACACAATACAAATGTAATGACTCTTTTTCTGCTATAATGTTTAATATTACTTTATCGTTTCAGGTTTTCATGATATATTCACAAGATGCTTCATAAAAGTCAACTCGGGTACAACAAGAAATAGGCTGTAAATTTACAAACAGTGGTCAAAAAGTCATAAAATACTTCTTGGAACATACTCTTGAAGTTTTCCTTGTACATTTTAAATCCAATTACCATTTTGTTACTGAAATAATTTCAATCTGTGATTGACTAAGTAAAAAATTGTGTAGTACATAAACTAGTAGGCAGTTTTCTATCAATCTTGAAATTTAGGATTTGAAATGTAGTTCTATTTAAATAAAATTGTAATCACTGTTATATAGTGTATGTATTGTTTTTTTTCAACATGGTTATCTAGATATGGCACTATCTGTATACTAATCACAAGCTGTTGTTTCATCTAGGTTTGTATGCGCATTGCTTTTGAGGAAAAATTATCAGGTTGGGAAAAGTACCATTTGTAGAGACTTATACAAATACTTTTTCTGTAAAACTTTATTGTCAGTGGGTAAAATTATCTTGAATCGAATAATTAAGTCACGTGCCCCTCCACGTATAAAAAAAACCATTACAGACAATGATTTTTTCAACAAGATTTGTAATTGCCCCGCCCTCATGGGATTTAATGGAATCACGAAATTTTTGAGACTATGGTATCTATTTATAACTGAATCTATTTTTTTATTTAGGGTTAAACTGCAGTAAATATTACACGTTACTTTTTGTATTGATTTAGAAATAAAATATTTTTGATGCATTTGTATTGTAGAATAAATGTCTTTTACAAAGTTAAAACGATATGTTTATGATAAATACTTGCTGATCCCCGAAAAATAGGACGATTCTACATAAACAGCATGTGTGTTAGGTGTCGAACATAAAATAATAAAAAATTAATTATAAAAATCTTCATTTTCACTTTACTTAAATCAATATTAACACAGTGGTACTTGTAACGTGGATATTCATGCAAGTTACGGTGTTAATCAAAGCACAAAAGTGCTGTGGGACGGTACCACTCGTCTCTGTAGCCCAGCTGGCAACTTGTTGCATACAAGTTTCCGTTTTGTAATTAGACAGTTTTATAATATCAAAGTATGTGTTTATAGGTAACTAAAACAAAAGACATAAATGTGAAAAAGAATAAAAAATTATTGAAAAATAGTAAACATTTTTTCCAAGAGATCTTCAAATTGACTTGTCCTAGAAATGCTAGATTTACAAACCGAAATAAAGAAAATTGGTCAGTAATAATGGTAGAACCTTATAATTGTAAAACAAGTGAAATGTTTGTCACAATTGAAAATAAATTGAATATAAAGATATCAGACCCTTTATGTAACGTCCGTGAATATTTAATTAAAACATGACATATTAAATTATATCAGCACTAACTTAAGAGTAAAATCAGTATACCAGGGCATAAAGTTATGATATCACTAGCTTGCTATAGGTGTTGAGTTATCTTGTTGTAGGGCCACACCAAATTTTTTTTGTTCTACCGATTTTTTTCCCCAAAAAATGGGGCGAGCGAAAAAAATATTTAAAATATATTTTTTTCAAACTCTTTTATTCGAGCGAGCGAAAAAAAATGTATATTATGATATCAGTATGAAGCTGAAAAGAGTAATAGAAACTATACAACAGGATACCCACAAAACTGACTCGATATCATGATGATAATTTAGTGCCAAAATTTTAAACATGATAGACAGACGCGACAATGACAATATA
Source organism: Mactromeris polynyma (assembly GCA_032209605.1). Classification (NCBI taxonomy): domain Eukaryota; kingdom Metazoa; phylum Mollusca; class Bivalvia; order Venerida; family Mactridae; genus Mactromeris; species Mactromeris polynyma. The sequence continues at coordinate 1,249,721 of JASFXZ010000031.1, read as the reverse complement.
AAGGTAAATTTTATAGAATTTATTATGCCTGTATATACGTTTGAAACTAATAGCCTTTGCGAATTGCACTTCAAAAGTGGGCCGAGTCGGACCGGAATGTGTGAACAACTTTGCCTATTCATTGAACTTCAAAAGTGGGCCGAGTCGGACCGGGCCGAGACTGTAAGTGGGCCGAGATGACCCTTTACCGGTTATGCGTAATCCAAAAAAGTACGCTTTGGCTGACTGGCTCATAGACTGTTCGACCCCAAAACAAAACAATTGACACTTCGATCCCTGACAGTTTCACCCCGGTCGAAACGTTTTGATAACGACTGATTAATATGGTCTCGGCTTATCGTCTATGTTTTACGTAATTTATGCAATGTTTACACAGATTGTTGAAATAAATAATGTGCATTACATATGTTATATTAGAAGTGTGTTTCAGTTATTGAAAACAGATTTCGTAAAATGGTCGGAAATTTCAGTGAATTTCAGTATGGTTGGGTACCAGTCTGATAGCATTTGGGTCACGCAGTGTGTATTAATATATTGCTTTAAACCCATCTGAACTCCTCATGAACTCCATAGAAACAGCTAATTATTTCACAAACCACTTTAGCAGGTCACCTTTTCAATATTTCATTTTATTGAAACGTTTGTGATATTATCAAGGTTGCTACTAAAGTTGGGTTGAAATCCAAACAAAATGTGTCTCTACATTCTCAGTATACAAATCATGACAGGACATTATGCAAAAGAGCATATTGTATCTATATTATTGGTATCTATTCAAAGCTGGATGGACTGAGGTGTGACAGACATAAATAAAACACATAGTACTAAATGTATTTGTTTTACATACTTATAACAAAATAACATGCTGTTATACAATATTTTTGTACTATTTAAATGCTTGATAAATAATCTCATTTAGACCAATAATTTGCAAACGGTCAATTAATTTTCTCAATATTATCTTTCTCACATTCCTGTTTTAATTAGTTGCAATTTATATATATTGCATATAATTTTGCAATAAAGGCTTATTTTGCACTACTAAATCAATTATAACATCAAAAATTACTGGCATTAAAATTTGATGCAATAATTTTGGCAATATAGGTTGTTCACTACTCAATACTTGTTCACTTTGACTACCTCATTTTTGCTCAACTTTGATCGCCGCGCAACCTCCATTTGCTGCATTCTGTAGCAGCTTTTGTACTTGTAAACTCAGTTGTCACGTGATCGTGCCGACCAATGAATTTAGTATAAGGAACGAACGGTGATTTCGTTCACTGCGACTAAATCATTGGTTATAGCAGAAAGGTTAAAAGGGTCAACTATCAAAATATACTTGGGTAATACAGCAGCGTGTGAATGTAACGGTAGTGGAATCAAAGCGCTGTGTGGGAGCGTACTACGCAGTGATCGCGGGGTTTCTGTAGTATAGCGTAATTGAATGACCACCGGCAGTCGTAACATTAAGCATTTGTTTTGTTGAACAACAAATTTTAACCTTCAGATTGCAACGAATTTGAAAACTTCAAGTTGCGCCGACCATCTTTTTTTAAAGATATTTCTTGTTGTATTATGTATCATATACAGCGCTAAGCCAGTTTGTAATATTTTCACAGTGATTTTGGACGATAATATAAAGTGCATCAACTTTCCAGTGTAATTTAACGATATTTATAAACATTGCAAATTGCAATGCATGTTCAGTTCAGTTATCTCATACTGCATGTGCTATACTTATGTGATATGCGTGTATTATATATACAGGTGTTTCTTCTGTGGCTGTTTGTTAGTGCAGAGGTGTAGACACTATTCTAATGTTTGGGGACAATGTTTATTACACTTGATATCAGTCGGAGACAGGCGTGTGGCTTGCAGGGCGGAGGTAATAAGATATAGCGGATTCGAGGTTCGACCTCCCGCTCCAACACTGACAATACTAACAATATTTCGGACGAGACGCAAATACTCACACATAATAAGATGTTTATTGGTAGGGACTGTTAAATGCGCGTGCTTCCTTCTATATTTTCTCATACTGGTAATAATAATATACTAGTCACCCAATGATTACTGATATTTCAGTGCCTGCCAGATCCACCTCTGGGTCACCTATATGGATATGAACATCATCCACAACTACTTACCCCCATTTCAAAATTTGAATGCCCCTTTCCTTCCCCCTAGCTCATCTGCATAATTATGTAAGTACCTGCTTTATACTACACCTAAACAACACTTGCAACAATATTGTTGTGTTATAAATGATACATTATCGCATGTTTGTTTGTTTACACCTTTTTTACCAGCAGACAATGAGAGAATTGCTTCCTATTTTGCGCGTGATCCATCACAAAATAAAATGTTATCAGTACAGTAAAATCATTAATATTCGTGGACATGAATTTCAATAACTGCTGCTCTAGAGCAACTTCCTTTGTAAGACGCTAATTTCCACTATAGTTGAAAGGTTGTTGCTCTAGAGGGTTACATTTAGAGTACTTTCTTGCTACACGAATCATTGATACTGCTGTTGAAAAGAGAGATTGTTGATCAAGTAATAACTACACAGGAGATGTTGCACTATTCTGCATTAAAATAGAAATTTGGAAATTTCTTTCCGCTTCATACGTGGCAAACACAAAGATGTTATTTATTACCACAGTCATAACCAGACTAATCGAATAGATGTATAACATAATGGCATCTCATATCAGTAATATTATACACATTTCAACACAGCGAAAACATGCATGCCGATTTATTTCTAGTTTCGGCTGCGCCTTATCAAGGAAAATGAAAAGAAAATGTAATACGTTAAAACTCAACAAAATAACTTGACACTTGACCATGACTTTTTGTGGTTACTTGATAGATGAGTGGTCCGGGTATGCATACACATTAACATAATACGGCGTAGGCAAACAGAGGAGTATCCGGTAAAATTTGATGAGAAAATACAGTGCAACCACCCCAGAACGACCCTCTTTACAACTACACTCTCTCTTCAACAACATCATCAATATTCCTTGTGTAAAACTGTTTTACCAACTCTCTTAAAACAATTACGAAATTCTCAACGTTAAATTTAACTATCAATTAAATCTCTAGAGCAAATACCTCTCTTCAACACCATTCGGAATTTCCCCAAAGTAAAAGTATACTCAAATTAAACCTCGCATGAGCAACACCCTGTCTTCAACAACTATTCAAACCTCACTACCAAGTTAACCTTTCTAGAGCAATAACCATTCATCGCCCAAATACTGTTGCTTTGGGGAGGTTGCGTGGTAATTTACAATGTACAGTAAAACCTCAATAATAAGACCATCTTTTGGACTCTTGAACACTGGTCTTCTTTTGGGGTGGCCTGAATATTGAGGTTGAATAAAGAGCAAAACAGTGAATATGAACATGAAAATTGTGTTCGGAATTTCATGATGGTCTTATTATTGAGGTCGTCATTAAAAGAGGTTGTACATTAATAACGAAATGGCACAGTAAAGTTACAAGAAGTTATTACATGTTTTTACCCTGACCTGATTATTCCCTGACTACCTTTTTGGGGAATGTCGGAAAAAAGGATTACTCTACACGTATGCCAAATTCTAAGCTGGATAAATATCTCGCTTTTTTATGCAAACACTTTATGCTCGATATTGTATGTCTGATGAGAACATAACGATATCCATTATGTCTTATAAAATACAATTAATCATGCACCGTTACTTTACAGGCATCACTGTTTAGTCGCACTGACCATGCCTATCGTAATCTAACCATACACTCAAAACAAGGGTTAACAACGTTAAATGACCAAATGATAATCGTTAGTGCGATTTCAGCAGTAACAACACATACAGTTTGACTGTTACCTATCCAATGATATCAGGCAGTATTACTGTTACCTATCCAGTGATATCAGCAGCATTACTGTAACCTATCACTGCCAGTGGTATCAGCAGCATTACTGTCACCTATCACTGTCAGTGGTATCAGCAGCATTACTGTCACCTATCACTGTCAGTGGTATCAGCAGCATTACTGTCACCTATCACTGTCAGTGGTATCAGCAGCATTACTGTCACCTATCACTGTCAGTGGTATCAGCAGCATTACTGTTATCTATGACTGCCACTGGTATCAGCAGCATTACTGTTACCTATCACTGTCAGTGGTATCAGCAGCATTACTGTCACCTATCACTGTCAGTGGTATCAGCAGCATTACTGTTACCTATCACTGTCAGTGGTATCAGCAGCATTACTGTCACCTATCACTGTCAGTGGTATCAGCAGCATTACTGTTATCTATGACTGCCAGTGGTATCAGCAGCATTACTGTTACCTATCACTGTCAGTGGTATCAGCAGCATTACTGTCACCTATCACTGTCAGTGGTATCAGCAGCATTACTGTTACCTATCACTGTCAGTGGTATCAGCAGCATTACTGTTATCTATGACTGCCAGTGGTATCAGCAGCATTACTGTTACCTATCACTGTCAGTGGTATCAGCAGCATTACTGTCACCTATCACTGTCAGTGGTATCAGCAGCATTACTGTTATCTATCATTGCCAGTGGTATCAGCAGCATTACTGCCGCTACTGTCAGTGATATCAGCAGCATTACTGCCGCTACTGTCAGTGATATCAGAAAGAGCAGGAATACTAATTCATATGTCGGAAGTAATAACATAGTTGTGCATCTTAAATACAGATATTAAAAGCATATTAAAAAATATTACATTTACAGATAATAATGCAAGAAAGTAAGTATCTACATTTATACCCCCAAAAAGCACAAAAACGGTCCAAAATAACACAATCAACATTCTCATTTTCAAAAGAAATGTCTATGACTTCACAGTACGGGCAGGATGTAAGCTGCAGTCAAACACGTATTACGTATAGTAATTCTGCTACTGCTGTTACTGCTACTACTGCCAACTACACACCGACACATTTCCTTCTTCTTAACTTCAGACTCATAACATACAAACACCCCCATCGTATCGCTGATACACAACATGTGCATATGTCTGGTATCATTCATACGTAGTAAACGCACAAATAAACCAGAATAGATTTACAGTGTATTCTATGCATATTGTACACAAATACTCAACGCAAAATACACGGCTTCCATAGATAAATACTTATGCATTTAAAATGTATTCAACGACATTATTCCGATAGTCTTGGTCGTCAGTCAGAATTACTACATGAAGAAAATTTAATAAATTGAAGCTAGATTTACAGTTACCGTTTTCTGTTTTCGGTGCAGTGTATCTTATATTACATAACACATCGATCAATATATGCCAGTTAATGGACTTGGCAGACAAGTTTTTTGCTTTGATGTCCTAACTTCCCCGTCCGCCAACATGCATTGTATTAGACCACTATGCTATCTATTATTTGCTAATGATAGATACAATTTGATAGTTATTATTTGCAAAATGAATTTGCTGATCTGAGTATCCTATTCAATTCTATAACACAAAACTTGTAGACGTGTATACATTACGTACGGTTTTAGTGGGAACAAACATGTCTACAGACGTCATAAAGCTATCCAGTTTTTCTCATACATCCAAATATATAACTTCCCAGCAGAAGAATCACGTACAAAAACAAGAATAATCCCGTTCTATTTTACTGACATCACTCTAGTGGAATTGCCTTCACGAACCAGGCAACATACGCTACGTTGTCATGGTAACGATTCCAATAGAAGTCGATAAATTAATGCAACTGAATACAGAAGAAATCCTGCTAGAATTTCCTTGTATAGAGAACAAATGACGAAATCAAATACATCGATATGACCCAGCAGACGACAGTACTCTACGTGCGAGAAGTGTGCGCTGTAAAATGGCATCCATTTCTTAAGTTGTTTTGTCAGTTGTTTGATCTTCAGATATGGATAAAACTAGACATACGTCTGTCAAGAACTGTGTAACATTTTAATTCTAAGCCTTTTGGTGCATTCGAGTGAATAAATCTCGTTTTCTTAAATTCTACGTGAATGTAACAAAATGGCTTATTATGAAAATATAAATTATACCCAGAACAGGATCAGAAAAATACGATAATTTAAAATAGCCAACTTCATAAAAAATATGTTTTTTAACAACTTCTTCAACTTCCATGAAGTGTGACAAATTGTCCTTGACTATTATTGATCATATTTACACAGATAATTGAAAATGTATTTGGCAGTTTTGTATGGGATTTGTCAATAAGTGATAAATAACTTATTTATAATATACTGAGCCAAACAAGTTACGATACATGAAATCAATTGGATACAATTTTATCGTGGGTCAGTAATATAAATATGTTTTTAAATTATACATAATTTAAATTGATTATTATGCTTCAATTTCATTTAAACTTTTTGAAAATCAATAAGAAAATGGACTGATGAAAATGTTAAGTTCTGGAATTTGTAAAAACCGGGTGTGACCTCCCTGTGCATTCATTACAGCAGTGCATCGCCTACGCATAGAATTGAAAAGTGTTTGAATATCTCGCTGCGGAATGGCATTCCATTCTTGAATAAAAAAACCTCCAACTGCGCTAATGTTTGGGGATTGCGACGTCTAATCCGACGGTCCAGGGCATCCCAAAGATGTTCTATTGGGGACAAATCTGGAGAACAAGCAGGCCAATCTAGAACATTAATGTTTTGTTGGGTAAGAATTGCGGCATACATTGGAACAACGTGACGTTCACGTTAGCGTTAAGAAATCGTACGACAACTGGTGTTAAAATTTCGTCTCGATAACGTTGTCCCGTTAGATTCCCACGCACAATAACCAATGGAGTGCGATTCTGGTAGGATATTCCGCCCCAAACCATGATACTTCCACCACCGTAACGGTCCACCTCGTGCACACAGACGTCAGCATAATGTTCACCGACCCTACGGTATACTCTAGCACGTCCATCTCCTCGCCTCAAACAAAAACGCGACTCATCAGTGAACATTACCGTATTCCATTGATTTCTTGTCCAATTCATATGTCCAGTGGCCCACTGACGTCTCAAGACGCGATGACGTTGGATAAATATAGGCCCATGATACGGACGTCTGGCTCTTATACCACGCTCGGCGAGTCTGTTTCGGACTGTTTGAGCACTGATTCTGTTGTTTGTACGACCATGTGTTACAGCAGCAGTAACAGTAGATGGAAGAAACCGGTCACGTAAGTGTGACGTCCTTATGTGACGGTCCTGTGCATGAGTCGTTTCACGGGGCCTACCAGAACGAGGACGGTCATTGACAGAACCAAGGGCACGATAACGGCCTAAAAGTCGGGTTATAGTCAACCTAGACACTCCAAAGTGAGCAGCGACGTCAGCGTGACGTAAGTTTGCTTGTAGCATACCAATGGCTATAAGGCGATGATTTGCATTCAGTCTCGGCATAATTACAGCAGAGAAATATTGAATTTTGCCTATGTTTTCACAATACAGGTACAATATCTGTGCAATGCGTATATTTTTATGTCGATAGAACTTCATCATCATGGGTTTCCCGTGCAGTGCGTGCAAAAATAAAAAATCCCTATTGCCAGTAACACGATATTCTACAATAATCGATAATGGTCTGTGAAAACAGTCATACGTTTAAGCAATCATGTAATCACAGTACATATAACACAAGTTTAAGCTTTAAGATTTTACAAATGATCTAAGTATGTATCGTTACTTGTTTGGCTCAGTATATATATATAGACAAATGCAAATATGTATATACTTAGAAATGCAATAGTGTCCATAATTAAATAACAATAGAAATGGGGGTTTCAAATAAACTGGTCATAAATTACAATGTAAGAAGTTTTCTTCAGGGAGCTCCGTAGTCGAGTGGTAATGGTCGCTGACTTGAAATATTGCGGCTCCTCAACGCTGCGTGTTCGAATCATACCCGGAATGTTAAATGTGTAAGACAGTCATCCAGCTGGCTTACGGAAGGTCGGTGGTCCCTCCACCGTTATATCTGGAATAATCACTACATGACCATGGCTAATAATATGACTTAGACCCCAATTATATGTTGTATATAACAAATCGTAGTACCGAAATACTGGATAGACATATGAAAACATAGAGTTACATACGGTAGACAACTTCTCAGTTACATATAGATCCGTTATCAATGAAAACTCGAAAAAAAACTCACCAAATCGACGTGTTTTCTTCCAAAATACACATTTGCGTATTAGACGCTACACTTATTAATGCTATCTATATGATTCCTTTCTCGTTCCGCAATAAAAATCACTTTATACAAAACAGCCACAATCATTATACATGAAGTGACTATTCCAGCTATTAAGGTTGATGACGATCACAGGTTGGCAGCTGAGGGTGTCGAAAAATACCCAAAGTCTGTCTGTTAATCAAGAAAATAGCTTGTGTTATTTTCTGATGCAAAATCTGCGTGTTAATAAAATGTCATATTAAAAATCAGATTGCATGATGTTTAAAATCTATAAGTGAATTATAAGCAATTCGGAATACCAATGATTACGAATCTACACTTTAAAGGTTAGATACTTGTTTCGCTGCCAGTTTGTAAATGTGAAATGAAATCTGTTAAATTCTGATTTTAAACTTCACGACATTTCAATACATTAGATAACATATTTATTCATTGACCATATTTATGAAAAAATAATCCTATGTAAACATATGTTCAAGAAAATATGTTGTATACTTTTTTATGGGGTATACATATTTTATGAATACATATATTTCTTATAGAATATGTTTTTTTCCGTTTAATCTATAAATACTTTAATTGAATAAATATATTGCAATTAAAGAACAAATGTTTTCTTTTTTAAGTTTATTTATATATTTTATTGAATAGATATATTCGACATAAAATATTTGTCACGAATTGTTATGTGATGATAATAACATTTTCGTTGATTTATGTCTTACTTTTACGCTTGATATTAGCGAAGTGTAAGATATACAAAATGATTAAATATCTAAATAAATAAGAAATATTCTAGAAATTATGACGTTGTGATTGGTGCTACTTTTCGGCTCTTTAAATACAATAACCATGCAAGTTTCGTATCTGCTGTAGATACAAGCGAGGACATTGTTTCATGTATGTTAATACATAGAATATTACATTTGTGTTGTTTAGTATTAAATTGATTGAACTCTTTGAATAAAAATAATATGAAGCTCGACAGACGCTCGCATCATATCCTTTTATTCAACTCCTTCAATTAATTTAATACTAATACAACACTCATTTGATATCCTCTCTATATATAATATCGGTAAAAAAAGCAAGTGCTAAATCAGTATAAAACATAGTTGTTATCATAGTTATCAGATGTATGGCGAACTTTTACAGTACTATACATGTACTACGGTATAGTTACAAAATTAAATCAAAGGACTGAAGGTCCTGAGAGGCGCTTCCAAGGCCTCCAGTACGTTTTCTATAATATTTGAAGGTGATTATTTTCAATAGTTATCTTCCTATGCCATCCATCCGCTCTCTTCTTGGAATTAACCTCATCACACACTCATGCTTGAACGTTATGTAGTTCCAGAAAATTCTATAAAGTAATTAGACTCGAAAACCTTCGTAACTGTTTTCGATAATCTGTTTAATATGGACATCTGGGATTTGGGTATATAATTGAGAAATATGCTGTACTTTCAAGAAACAAATTGGAGATATTAATGCGCTAGAAAATTCATAGACCAAAAAGTTGTCCCATGAAAAAGTTTTGACAATGCACACAGTCGATATTATAAAGGGTATGGAGTGAAACAAAGTAGTGTAACAGTCTGGTTGTTATGTAACTCCATAGGTATTGACATGGTGAACTCAAGTAACCTGCCCCATTCCAGATGGAATATAGTGCAGTAATAAATCTCAATGAAATGATTCAGTTTTCAACTTTAAAAACATATTGTTACTTTACAATTGTTAAATAACATTACGTTTGTATATTGTTGTAATATATCACTATATGACTTTCAATATAGGAGTCTGGACTTTCATATTGAAATTATTGTGCATCAACCATCAACTAGTTTTTGTAAGGGTTAAAAGGGCTTAACAAATAATACTCTTGGCAAAGTTCTACACATAAATGGATAGTAACAAAGGGCCATTACTCTGTCATACATAGGTGGACTGTGACCTGACTTTCAAAGTACATCATTCCCATACCCATCTATCATAGACAGTTTCAATTAAATCTGTCCAATTACAACCAAGATACGGTAATGGCTCCAGACGGGAAAAATGTGACTAATTGAAAGTATCAAAGGGCCATGACTATGCCATACATAGGTGGATTGTGACCCCTTTGATGTGCATCGTTCCCCTACCCATATATTTATTCATAGAATTCATAGTTTCAGTGAAATCTGTCCAACCAGTACCAACATATCGCTCCGGACTGAAACATTGTGACGTATGGAAGGACGGACGGACGGACAATGGCAAAACAATATCCCCCTTCTTAAACCTAGTTCGGCGACGGATGATAAAAAGGTCTTGTACCATATAAAGTTACCAACACATCAACAATTATTCACATATATCTGTATGCGCATCAATAGCTCAATGAGGTAAGAATTCACACTGCAATTTAGGTTAACTGAGGTTACTGGTTCTAGTGTCGGATATGTGTTTTATTTATATTCACAGTGATGAATTAGTTTATACTTCTAGTACAACTTTTCTTAATTTATCCGGATATTTGTGAACTATATAAAAGTATTATCTTATTATTCATATTTACACATATTTATCTAGTTTTCTGTGACACACAATGAGACGCTTGCTAGTTTCAGTCTATAAAATAACACATGAAAGCAGTGAATGTCGGGATTCGAACCCGGGTAGTCTGCATTTATCCATTATGTTGTGGATTAAACAAGCTGATAGGACATATCTTCGTCTTAATATTTTTTTCGACAACAGGAAAAACGCAATGATGATTATTATCATTGAACTAACCTGGGATTTGATATGAACATATCCAACCAATGACATTATGTCAATGTTATTGCGTTTTCAGATATTGGCCCTACTATAGTGAACATGAAGTATTAACTACTAGATGCCCAAGGGCAACATTTCAAGCCCGCTAAATTTCAAGCAATTAAGATTATATACAGTGCATATCCATTACAACCCTTTTTTACTTTTGACTAAGTGTGATATTGATATTTGAGCTATGTACTGGTAGGGTATGGGTCTTGCGTGTGACACACCATCTCATCATGTTGAACAGTTATGTCAAGTAATTTAAATAATCCCGCGATAAATGAATGGTGTCATATTCTGGAAAAGACCTATCAGACCCTTTTCTGACCTTTGACCTCTACATGTGACCTTGGCATTTGAGCTCTATACACTGCATCAGAGCAACACAGCATCGCTGCATAGTGAAGTATATATGTCTAGTAATTTGATAATCCTCCAATAAAGGGCAGTGTAATACAAGTATTCAGGTGAAGATATTTAGGTCTGTTTTTTAAGTTTGAACTGTGTGACCTTAACTTTTTAGCTACAGACACGCAACTTGCACGATACATGAGGTCACCATGGTGAACATTGGTGTAAAGTAATTCGAAAATCCCTAATAAATAACAAGATGTTTTAGACTCATTCTTTTTACATTTTACCTCCAACCTGACCTTTCAGCTACATACATGGGTCTTGCACATAACATGCCGTCTCATCATGGCCAACATTTGTGCCAGGCAATTTGAAAAACCCTTAATAAATGACAGTGTTATGGTCCGGACAAGGTGTTTAGACCCATTTTAGATATTTGACTTCCAAGTGTGTTCTTGACATGGGACTTACCGTGACACCCCGTCTCATCATGGTGAATATTTGTGCCATGTTCTTCGTTGAGGTCACCAAAAGCGGGCTAGACAAAAGTTATATCTTGGAAATTAGTATAGTCATGCAAGATAAAATAGTTATAGTAACTACCACTAATCTTTAAGTAAATCTGTATAAAATACAAATACAGTTATGATTAATGCTTGCAAGCTTCACAGAACACTAAAATAAATTTTGAATATCTGACATTATGGAATAATAATCAATGCTTCATGAGCGACGGAACTCTTTTTCACAATTTTTTGAAACTGAATTCTCTTATAACTTCTGCGTATTTCAAGATATGATACCCATATTTTCCAATTTTTTGAATAACAAGTACAAATACAGTAATATTTCTTCTCAAAAATACTCATCTACTAATTCAAAAGTTTGTTTATCTTCCGACAATCCAGTATAACCATTGTCTCCCTGAATTTATACAACTTCTTGAATCAAGTCACATTTTATCACAGACCTATGCTTCCTGTATTTTTTAACATCTTTTCCGCAAGGTCACATGTTGAAAAGACGACTTTTACAACTGTCATAAATATCTGAGGCAAAAATAGTACACTGGTATACCAGTCATATTGGTATGCGACTTCAACATAGGAGTCAGGGTTCTCACTTTAGGAATTAGTTGGATTTGCGTCCCTGGGAAGAAATATGAGGCCAAAAATCATAAATAGCAGTGTAGTATAATTTAATTTGGGGCAGTAAGTGGTTGACTTGATTGTGGATGAAATTCATCAATTATCTCTTTATCTTCTTCACTGGATTTAAACAGCTGTCATCTAAAAATAGACAATTTTTAAACATTGTCATAAATTATCCGAAGCCGCGGTCGTGGTCCAGTGGTTAGTACGCTGGACTTGTAACCCGGCGATCTGGGTTCGATTCCCGGTCGCGGCAGGTCATACCCTTCCATGAAAATTTGACAAAAATTGTCGATTTTCCTCCACATGTGGAGAAGTTGCCGGCTCCTTGTGGAAGGGTAAGTAAGTACTGGAAAGAATTCAGTCCAGGAAAAACTGGTGAGGTGATCGGCCGCCGTATATAACTGAAATATCGTTGAGAAACGGCGTTAAACCCGATGAAACAAACAAACATAAATTATCCGAAAATTGTGACTATCCGAAGTTGATACAATCGAACAAATCTGGGTCATGATCAATCAGCCCTGCATTCAGTTACGGCTATCAGTCGCTAACTTTTTGTGTTTTATCCCTTGCCCCCCGTAGCACATTGGCTGCACACGGGAACCAAATTGCAAAAAGGGCTGATAGCTGTAATTGAACGCAGGGCTGTGTTACTCGTTTAAAATGGCACGTTGATAATAATGATTAATAATAACATTCACTTAAATTATCAAAGTAAAGTTGCTGAAGTAATATTCGAGAACTTAATCTGATATATAGAATACTAAGCGTCACTCGATAGACGGGTAGTTCATAAACTTTAAAGAAATTTGCAAACAAAATTGGTGATGCGTAATTCAGTAAAATAACATAGAATTTTCGCTGCATCTTAACCTCATTGTTTCAATAAGATACTTCTTGCAAATGATTAATGAATGTTGGAATATAGAAAAACACGTACCATAATTATCTTGTATACACTCAAAATGGCCATCTTGCCAAAAGTGAATCTCATGATTCCGCAATATTAACGCGTGCAGAAAACCACAGGGATACGGCTGATAATCGTACAAATAGGATTTTCGAAAAAGAGAAAAAACAATCGAAAGGACTTTTTATTCAATTGCAGGTTCTACATGTTGTGGTTATTACTGATCATTAATGCATCACTCTATGTTGAAATTAATTTGTTTTATCGAAAAAGGGGCTTAACAAAATTATTAAAGTTAGTTATTGGCTTTGTTGTTTGCTGGCACCAAAGTCTATGCCAATACTGTTAAGTGTCACCTGCATGTACTTAATCGTTTTTTATCTGTTTTGACCATTGATCGTTTTGATTTTTGTGCCACTTAGCTAAATCTTAATTTGACCTCTTGGCTACGCACTTTGCTTATCCGTTTATAGGCTGTTCTGAAACCCCCATTTAGACAACTTCATTTTTCCAGTAAAGTAACAAACTAAAAGAACATTAATCTCAAATGCAAGCAAAATACGACGAAAAGTTATCAATTATATGAACATCAATACAATGTATTCAAAGGCACTACCAGTATGCACAAGGCTAAGTCTTACACTGTTAAAATTACAATCTCAATCGTTTTACCGCATTTTTCAAGAATAACTTTATTAACGAAATAAGGCGCTAAAATCGCTACACACATGTTCCAGATTGCGCGTTGCATGCGTATCGGCCAATCAAAATGTAGGTTACATTTAGTCAGTTAGTAGATATTAAGTAAAATCTTACTGGTTCTTACTCGCTCCGCCCCTTCTTAATCAATAAGATTTTACTTAATATCTACTAACTATTATGTAACCGTATGGAGTAAATATTGTTTCCTGCTTGCAAAATACATGTTGCGTTTTCTTGAAATGACGTCACTTATAGAAGAGGTTGGCAATCGTACAGCGGCGCTCATTTTACCTATGTAAACAAGATCTTTATAATACCATTATAAAAATACATTTTTTCCACGACCAAATTGCTATACGCAACTTTACTAACCTTTTTTTATTTGCATAGCCAATTTTCTGGCAAAATAAAATTGTATTTATTTGCTTGTATTTTTTGTTCTTCTGAGCTTGATTTCAATGGATTATTAAAAATATCTGCTTAATGACAAAATCTGCATGATGCAAATATAAAACCACCTATCCTTTTTAAATGACTCTTGACTTATATGTACCTACAATACAAAACGGCTATCTTCTAAAGAGAAACGAAGTAAAAAATTAAATATTTGAAGATAAAAAAAAATACCATTTATGTATTGATAACGAAGATACAGATCTATGGAAGAAAGATTGGGGAAACGATTTATATTTAAGTGGAGGTAGTAAAAACATTAAAGGTGTTGATATTCTCATAAATGAAAACTTTAATTATACCGTTATAGAACATAAAATAATTCTGAAAGGTCGAATTCAAACTTTAAAACTAGAAATAAGCGATGAAACAATAGTATTAATTAATGTGTATTAATGACAACGAGAAAACCTTTTTTGATTCATTGGAAAAGACAATTGTTGAAAATATTCACGAAACAATGATAATTGGAGGAGACTTTAATGTTGTTCTTAACTTTGAAAAAGATAAATTAAACGGAAAACAAAGCACTAATAACCATAATTCAAGTATATTAAACAAAATAATTACAAATAATGGTCTTCATGATGTTTGGAGATTAATAAATCCAGAAAGAAAAAGTTATACTTGGCATTCTAATACTAAACCCCCGATCTTTTGTAGATTACTTTCTTATCTTCAAATTTTGTAAATCAAAGAAATTTAATTGGACTTCAAATGAAGCATCCACTTTTGGAATTCACTTCTCAAATGCCACTTCCAAAATACTAAAACTTAATTAAGACCCAAAATAGATGCCTTCCAACATACACTATATAAATGGAGAAGAATGATCTATTATTGGAAACAATACAGTAATCAAATCGTTTGCACTCCCAAAATTGGTATACCCACTGACTGTTTTAATAAATCCTGATGAAAAGAGAATAAAAATGCAATGTTTGACTTTCTTTGGGACTCTAAGCCAGGTAAAATATCGAGAAATACAATTATTCAAAATGCATGCCTCACAATGTTAGATATTGATTCATTTTTAACATCAATTAAAGCTAGCTGGGTTAAAAGAATAGTATACAAAAAATGATGCTAAATGGAATATTATCTATAACAAAGAGCTATATATATAGGGAAAACATATTTAAATATAATACTTGCTTCGCCGATGTTGAAAAATTAAATATAATGTTCAAGTTTCTTAAAGAGACACTAGCATCAACTATTTTTGGCAGACTGGACGATCAAAATTTTAGAAGCTCAATTGTTTTTTTTTACTCACACACCCTGTATATTCTTCATTTTCTTTCTATATTTTATACAATTATAAGATTAATACTGACAACTTTGATATGTACGATTGTATAATGTAATTATGTTTGTACTTCGGAAGCCCTGGAGAAAATTTTTATTACTTATTATTACTTATTTGTTATTACTTATTTGTTATTACTTATTGCTTATTTGTTACGAGTTACTGTGTTTCTCGGCCATTTTGAACGACGACAGTGAAGACATGATATGCTTTTCTCTCAAAACATGTCAATTATTATGTTCATCACCTTCTTGTTAAGTACATTTTCATGTGTAGAGAGTGTAGTGCCGTCCGGTATTCCACATTATGGAAATGCTCTCACCAGAAATGAGTTGATTAAAATATATTTTATAGAAGGATGCTGAAATTGTCTTGTTTTTGTTTTGCCACCACAACATTAGAATTAGCATTCGTCATTTAAAGCGTACCCTACGAAGTTTAAACTTACGGAGACGCCCTTATACTCGTATGTGCATGATCTAATAAATATAATAAGACAGGAGACGAACGTTAGTGTGGAGTGTGTGGGTTTAAGGTTAATGTGGAAAAGACTCAGAAAAGATCATGGGCTAGCTATAAAAAGATCCGAAGTCATACAAATAATGAAACACCCATATCCACATGCAACAGAAGAACGCAAGGCACATAGGTTAAAACGATGAGTGTATATGCTCAAAGGACCTAATTACGTATGGCATGTGGACGGTTATGACAAGTTAAAACCGTTTGGATTCTGTTTTCATGGGTGCATCGACGGTTATAGTCGCAAATCATGTGGCTTGAAGCAGCATCTAGCAATAACGATCCAGCTGTTGTCGCAAAATACTACCTTGACACTTTCAGATTGCTCCAAGAATTTTAAGAGCAGATCATGGAACAGAGAACAGTAGACTGAGTTCCTGCAACCTTTTTTTAGATATACTTCAACTGACCGTAAGGCCGAAATGAAAAGTTTTATGTATGGAAAGAGCACAACAAACCAGAGGATAGAAGCATGGTGGTGTACACTTCGAAAGCTTGGTGTTCACTGCTGGATAAATCTTTTCAAAGATATAAGGGATTCAGGAATGTTTGATATCCAAAACCCTGTGATAAAAGAATGATTAAGATTGTGTTTCATGGATGCTTTTACAAACGGATTTAGATAGAATCGCATAACACTGGAATTCTCACAATATTCGACGACAGAAACGGTACGCTGAACTGCCCTCTGGAAAAAACGGAGGTTATGTATTTTGTCCCGGAACTAAGAGATGGGTATAACTTTAAGACAAGTGTAAATCTTTAAGATGTGAATTTTTGCATAAATTTGTACAGAAAAGAAACGGAGGTTGGCAGCACAGAATTTAAAGAAATTGTGAACATTATAAAACCCGATGTTCGCATCCCTGTCCATCCCTATGAAGCGCTACGACTATTCATTGAGCTAAACGATATTTTGGAAGAATACTACGTATAGAACTCACTTGTAGAAATAATTGTCTCAAATTAGATTTACAGCCATAGTTAGATTCCTTCGAGGTTTTCGTTTTGGTGTTGATGGTGTCATAATTTGTTTAGTATTACTGTCATAACATGACAGAATGTGAGAAATAATGAGGTTTTCACGTGTACAAAGTCGGAGACATTAAATCTTGTATACGTAGTTGTTAATAAAACGTTACGTTGCGCCTGTTTCTTGTTTTCTACTGATTTGATCAGTGTAGTACATAACCAAGGATATTTTTCACTTACATTTGATTCAATAGTTAATGTAATTCAATATTATTACGACAATAATTAAAGCACTTTATATTCGAAAACAAGTTTAAGGTATCTCTGATCTAAACGGTTATCGCGGAACTCAAAACTCACAAAAAATGCTCTTATCTTTGAAGTATATAAAGTAAAATTTTCGAAAGATTATGAAAAGATCTAACTAATTATTGTAATAAATGAATATAACATTTACCAGGAAGACATCTGTGTATGTCAACTGTTTTGAAAAAAATTAGATCATGCAGCGTTTTTGAACAGACCAAGGGATGTGGGTTTACCCCTTACCATGAAGTTTTGTACCATTTTAAAGCTTATTCTATGCTCTAGGGATCTGTGTCGTTCTGCTCCTGCAGACCAGTGTTCAAAATCCTGCAAACACTCGTTCGTCTAGGATGGGTGAAATATTTTATATCTGCAGTGAACAAGAACTCGATTTGTTTTTATTCTGCAATAATAGAGACCAGTGTAGTTTCTGTACGGCATAGTACGGTACGGTTGTACTGTACTTCACAGGTACTGTACTGTACTGTACTGCACTGCACTTTACTGTAGAGTTACTGGTCTGTACTGGTTGTTCAGTACAGTACAGGTACAATATAGGTACTATACTAAATACATTACTGCACTGCACTTGGACTGCACTGCCAAACTTTTTCAACGTTGAGGGTAGGGCTGCCAACCGAGTTTCAATCTGCAACATTAAATACAAATTGCCCAGTCTCTGATGTTTTATTGTACATGTATAAAATGATGAAATCAAAGACACAAAGAAAATATTAAGTGGAAAACTTTACCAGCAACCTTTTAAGGATCAGTAGTAACACTGGTAACTGTGATTCATGACAATTTTAAGGACAGTCTAGCAGTAACAGATTTTATGCAAAATTTCGTGGAAGGTTTTAAATAGCAAATAAACCTACTTTCTTTATGTAATCAGTTTCACCTGCTTTTATTTTCCGAAACTCATCAGCCGAATCGTGCCGTTTCATGTACTCAGTGTTATCCGTTATCGACAATTTGCACGTTTGGGCTAAATTGTTTTCAAAGACAAGAGGCCCAAGTTGGGCTTAAGTCGCAAACCTGAGAAGTTTACATCGCACGACAGACGATGCACGCTGGACATCATACTATCACAATAGCTCACCTTGCCAACAAAACAATTATATTAACATTATTATGATGTGTTCATCATTAAAATGTCAAAGTCCAATATAGCTAACACTGTGTACATATATCAGCAGACATATTATGTGTTTATCATTAAAATGTAAAGTCCAAGACAACTGACACTGTTACTGTATACATATATACAGTCACCATAGGTGTAAAATTGTTCATTTACATTAATTCCAACAGAATATTCTCCAGGAGCTGTTACTGTTAAAACTGATGTATTCAGCCCTTCAAAAACAAGCTGTCCATCCTTATACCACTGATACAGAAATACAATTATTCAAAATGCATGCCTCACAATGTTAGATATTGATTCATTTTTAACATCAATTAAAGCTAGCTGGGTTAAAAGAATAGTATACAAAAAATGATGCTAAATGGAATATTATCTATAACAAAGAGCTATATATATAGGGAAAACATATTTAAATATAATACTTGCTTCGCCGATGTTGAAAAATTAAATATAATGTTCAAGTTTCTTAAAGAGACACTAGCATCAACTATTTTTGGCAGACTGGACGATCAAAATTTTAGAAGCTCAATTGTTTTTTTTTACTCACACACCCTGTATATTCTTCATTTTCTTTCTATATTTTATACAATTATAAGATTAATACTGACAACTTTGATATGTACGATTGTATAATGTAATTATGTTTGTACTTCGGAATACAGGATATTTTTATTATGCAATAGTCAATCCCAACATTAAATCACCATCATTCATGCCATATAATTCATCTGGGCCATGTTTTACATTATCTGGATTCTCAGATGAAGTAAGGTTACATAATTGGTATGACCCATCATCTAATTGATGTGTTAAATACACTTTGTTATCATTTTCAATACCTGCTATCAGATATTCATCATCGACATATAGTTATAGTCTTCATATGGAATTTCATGATCTGACAAATCATAATACTGTCTCAAAGTACCATGGCAAATTGCACTCAACAGTGTTTGAATATCTGGAAATTATTGTCTTTTTGTACTGCAGTGAAATATTTCCAGGTATCTTACTGTTGACCAGAAGCACTTTTTCATCTTTGTCCAAAGGTTGATTACATCTGCTATTGTCTGTTTTCCTTTAGTTCTAATATACATGTGCTGTGGTGAGAAAAAAACCCATGTGAGTTCAGGTACTGCTGTAAAGAACGCTCGTTGCCGTCCATATCAGTGAACTTATTTAGATTTTCACTTGAGAAACTAGCGAGAGACACCTCAATACTTTTCAAGTCACCCAACGGACTACTTTCCAAAAGTGTGTGCCTCTTTTAATGATTGTCTCTACAGTTAAGTCTTCATCAGCTTTGTACTCCATCATCCCGAGTATCTCCCCCTTTTTAACACTAGAAATGTGTCCATAGGACATGTCATGCTTATTTCCCGAAAGACCTTTTCCTTTCTTATTACTTACTTGTTATTTCATCTGCCCCCGTGCTTATTACTTATTTGTTATTTTTTATTTGCTATTACTTATTTGTTATTAATAAGTTACCACTTATTACCTGTTTTCTGATAATACAATGGGCACATACTGACAGTTAAGTTATATACATAAACAAGAAATTCTAGGAGCACCATCACCTAACAGTCATGCAGATAACAGTCAAACTGTCAAACATTTCTTACTATTTTCGTTTTCGTGCTCTGACAGGCAGATTTTTTAATCTATAAATCCATAAAACACCGCCATCCTTTTCTACTTCAAATGAATATGATTTCATTTACAAAGACAAAATAAGCGTAGAAAAGCTGAATTAGAACATTTTAACATTTGTAAAAAACATGCAAGAAAATGCATACAACATGTCACAGTGCCATTTTGAACAAGTGTTTTGGTCATTAAGCTTGCACAAATGTTCAGATGTACCCAGTGAGCACATAAACCACACTGGACGTAGGAATGCATTTACAAAATACCAGTCCATATTCCATAATCAAAATGGTGCAATGAAATGATTCTGGACACAGCAAACTGCAGGTTTACGAAATGAAAGGACAGTTTGATACCTCGGAAAATTTACAAGTTGCAGTAAATTGAAATAAGGAGGTATACCCCATGTAGCACTTCCTACAGACTGTGAAAAGGGTGTTATATATGGTGTTTTCACATTTAGAGAAGTAGTCGGTATGCAAGTAACAAAAAATGAAATCAGACTTGATATTTATTGAATGAAATTCAACAAAGCAGAGGTATATCAGCTATTTGCAAATAAGGGAATCAGTCAAAATAGGCAATTTTACATCAATCTGTTAAATACTTCTTAATAATTTTGTGAAAACACTAAATATACAGCTTTTTTTCAGGTCTGTGAAGTTGGCTATTTGTTGTTAGTAGTTAGTTCAGATGTGTATTCGAAAAAACATAGCCAGAAGTTCGATGTGAGTTCGGATATGATGGAATGAATACACAGCTATTAGTTGTGAGTTCAGATGTTTATTCGCATATGATGCGGCGAATACACAGCTAGTTGTTAGTTCAGATATTTATTCCAAAAAACATAGCCAGAAATTAGATGTGAGTTCGGATACACAGCTATTAGTTGTGAGTTCAGATGTTTATTCGCCTAATATTATGATGTAGCGACTACACAGCTATTAGTTGTGAGTTCAGATGTTTATTCGAAAAAACATAGCAAGAAGTTAGATGTGAGTTCGGATATGATGGAATGAATACACAGCTATTAATTAGTTGTTATTTCGGATGCCTATGTTTAATATCAGTATGTTAAGCTTTGCTGTTGCTAGACACATTTTTATGCCCCCACTCTGAGGGGGGGGGGGGGCATATATATTTGCCCTTGTCCGTCTGTCCGTCCTTCAGTCCGTCACAAAATCTTGTGTCACTGATATCTCCAAAAGTATGTGAGCCAGCATGTGTACTTGTGCACCTGGGGTTTCATGATTGGCTGTGACCAGTTATTGCAAAGTTTTGTCCCTTGACTTTGTAAAAATATAGTCTACAGAGTATGCTATCATGTGTCATGCATATCTCCAAAATAATTTGAGCCAGAGTCATAATTTCTTAACAGGAATGTTCACCAACCTGTATAGTTGTGCACATGGGGTTTCATGTATGGTTACCCCCACCAAAGTGCAAAGTTATGGCCCTTGACTTATCACCATAATCAGTACAGTTGTTCACTTGGTAATTTTGATTCCCATTCACAAACTATGAGCAAAATAATAGTATTTGCTTTTGGTACACAGGCTGCAAGTGGGGGCATCTGTGTTCTAGGAACACATTTCTTGTTGATACTTTTGATAGGAATATATCTTTGCAAATTTTATTTTTTCTGTAGAAAAGTGATACATTTTTATGAGTTAATCTCAAAATAATAAGCATCAAAAGAATCTACAGATATTACAATGTAGATCTATGTAGTTTTCTGCAAATTGCTGTTCAGTCTCGTTGACCAGACGTAGCAAATTTTCACATAAAATTGTGTCATGAAGGCACAAATTTAACGATCTTTTAAATATATGGAACTTCTGTAATTAATGTCATATTTTTTGTGAAATAAGCATTGTCAAGGAAATGTCTCATTTTTAACATAATAAAAATATAGTAGTATAGCTGAAGGTGACTCTTCTACAAATGCCAGGTGTATTGAAAAAATATATTTTGTTGCAACATTTTTAAATCAAAGTGCTTTTTTCTCTTCTTCTTAACAAAACAGAAATTATATATTATAGTTACAAATAAAATCAAATGTAGATGTGGAATTTTGTCATACTGTAGTGAATAGGATTTCAATGGTCTTGAGCCAAACTCAATTTTACAGGTTTTAACTGAATATGAATTATGTTGTCAGTTCCCAATATTTATCCAAAGTTTTTAAAGAATAATACCTCTAGTCCACATATATTCAGTTAATTTTCTCACATAAAAGTTTGTATTATGGAATTGATGATGATAATATGAAACTGAGTTTGTTATTAGCTGTGATATTTTGTATTGGTCTATGATTCACACAAAACTGCAGATACTGCATTTGCACATACTTTTCATTGATAAGTGGGCTGTTCTTAGTACACACTTACATGAAATTATTCAACATATTATATTGAAAACTAATTCTCTAAGTTTTGAAAGAAAATTGGATCGATGTTGCTCACTTGAAGTTGCTGAGCATTTTTCTTTATGTAAGTTTATGCATAGTTATTTTACATAAATTGTAGAGTCAAGCTTTTAACTCTTGATGACTGTTTTACTATTAAATATGGACAGACGATTTTCGGAAATCGTGGGACTACCGAACGCTCGAGATTGTAACGGTAGCATTTGTAGCGAAAGGTAATTAAATGAATGAAAGTACCTTTAAAAAATGAAAAGTAGCCTTTATTAGCGCCGAATTTCGCGCACAGCAAATAATAAAATAAGATTTTTGACGGACGTGCGAGCGGGTAACTTTTTATTTTATTTTCTACTCTTGCATTTTAAAGGAGCGGTAAATCCGACGAACTACAAATCAATTTGGTCTGGCCTTACCATATCAGAAATAGCAAAATTCGACGAATATTCTTAATATAAAATGATAACCTTTTGAACCCCTACATCTAATCAGAATGAATATCGATATCATGTATAAACTATAATTATAGGCATAGCAAAAGTTTTTATACTTTGATGTTTCAAATTCATAAATCTCTTCCTCTACATCTTGTGCAGCTTCATATAATTATCTGAACTAATAAATGTAATGTTGTATAGACATTTTATCATTAGTGATATAAATGAGAATTACAAGTTATTTAGACTTTCCATCATTGGAAACAGATAATATTCTGAATTTACTGAAATTTGACCGTTAGTTTATGTGTCACTTTGTTGTTTTCTGTGTGTTTCACAAAGTACAGTGATATTTGGGGCCTTGTTTTGAAATGTCTTCATCCAGACTATAAATGATATGGAGCTGAATTTTTCAGTTGTCTGGAATTGACCAGTGTTGAATTTTTCATGGAGGCTTTGGTGGTGTATGCATTTGAGGTGATTTTACTCTACAAATTATACTTGAGTCTATTAAAATGTTTACTATCACTTTCTGATATAGAACATGTGTAAATGACTAGGTCACCTTGCTCGATTTCATGATAATGAAGATTTAAAACGTGAATATTTCATATGAATATAGAGCAAAATCGATACAAGTTTACTATATTTTTAGATTATGTCTGATTGTAGTGTTTGTATGTTATTTTAACCAGGGCGAAGTTTGAATGATCAAGCTCTAACACAGAAGACATGTATGATCCTGATTATGATCTGGATGACCCACATATTACTTTTATCAGCCAGAGGTGTAGGATAGTTCCAGTGTGTGAGTTAATTACCTTGAATTGTTATAGCATTTTGACAGACATGATTTTATGACAGTTCTGCGCTGGTAAGTTGATTATGTTATTTCTAACCAATAACTGCAAAAGGGTCTACTGCTGACTCACTTCATATGATAATTGTATTAATAGTAATTGTACTCCCGCTTCACAGATATATAGGACCTTGAAAAAGTAATTTTGCCTCAGATGTTCTGCATGAACCATGTAACAAAATAACAATGTTTGTTGGATAGGAATATAAGTAAATCTGGTAAGCAAAAAGCATTGGAGCTAATCATGATTATTTTAAATGCAGGTTGCATGTATGAAAGGCAATTAAAACAATGGTTGAAAGATGTAACCAAATATTGTGCTGAAACATACGGTGGCAATGCACATGAAATGAATGTAATTTCTTGGAAACAGGAAACATTGAAGCCCACCCCCAATTTGGTGGTACATTCTTTGATGCGCTTCATTTTCAAGTGGTTTTATGTTACAAGCATATTAATGTCGAGTCCTCTTGCAGTAGGCTCGACATAGTCACAACAATAGCTGTTAGGTATATGCATGCGCACGTCCGTCTGCAATTGTTATTTCCCGAACGATATTCTCTTCATCTCTTGGCATTTAGCGGGCTCGACATATTGTTAAATTTTCTTGTGACATAGTCAGCATATTGTCCAGTGTTTGAAAAAAAAATGCATGATTTTATTTTTCATTAGAATTTGTTCTTTCATACGATTCAACTACTGGCTAATCTCATGAAGAGTATCTATATATATTTCAGACAAAGTGGGAGGGATATTTGTCCACTAAAACGATGAAAAATTCATATTAAATCATGGTTGTGTTAAATCCAAACGTTTTTCACGAGGGAATTCCTGAGGCTTTACAACTGTTCGAATTATCAAAAACACAAGAAGCAGTATCAGATGTTACATACGAAGAAATTCGACCATCTTCACAAGTGACATCGAGTTTAGAATCAACTCCAGCAATTCGGTTGAATACATTGATTATGCAAAGCTAAAAGTATAGAAAGCTGAGGGATCAAACCTTACATCAACTGAAAAGGTTGGGCCTGTCAACTTGTTTTACACTTGTTTTCCTCATCGGAGGTGACTCTGCAAAACAAGACGTCCGTCATATGCAACAACAACAGCAATCATAATCAAAGCACTGAAAGTGCTGAAGGACGGTGCCACGCACACATAATTAATACAAATCTCACCTGGCCTACGCGCCAAGATAGAACATCAAATCGGAATTTGCGTTCTTTAATTTATACGTTAAATTCATTATAGGCATTTTTCTTGGGATTTTTCTCTCTCCAAACTAACGTAATTCTTACTGCATACATAATACTTGTGCTGGCAGAAGGACTGACATGGTTTGCAAGGTGATTCAAACAATTTTTGGAAGCACACAAAATGCTTATCAAGTATGTATTACTTGTAAGGAAGTGGGTGATAACGAATAATTGGAAATGATAAATGTTGATGCATGAAACACTGAACTAAAGATGTAATTTCAAATGTTTATTAACAAACAGTTATTGGTCATAAGTATCAGCAATGGATTGTATTTATGTCAATTTTAATCTGAAATAAGGTGACCACATGGTACCTTTAGGTGGATGTATATTTTAAAAGATTGATTAAAGAAATATTTACCGCTAAATGAACATTAAAGATATATCTAACCAAAACGAAAAGGTAACAGGATTAGCGTAAAAGGCTGCTGCTCAACACAATTCAATGTATACAGACTAAAAGAGTATAAAGCAAGTCATTTATGGCAATATTATCATCATCATATGAACACATAGCTGAACACGTAACTTCCGATTGTTATAGTGGCACAAATATTAAAAAGTGTATGGTGTTTGTCACTGACATTGGATCATGTGAAAAAATAGTTTTGTTAAACCTATTATATGTAGTGTTCTGTCATCTTACAAAGTTTGTACATAGTTTGAAAGTAGTCATGGAAATGTAGTAATGAATATGTTATATTGAAGATGCTTTGTGGAGTTATCTTGTACTTGTTTTGTTTTTTTATGACTTAAGAAAAAGATGTTTAAATTTATCTATAAAAATGGCATTAGAAATATAACTAATATATAATGACTAGATATTGAAAAATTGTAATATAAAAATGAATAGAATGAGCTGAATTATCAAAAGTACAAAAGCAAGACATCCAAGTGTTTCATAACATAAGTGTCAAAAATGACAAGACATATGCATGGAAATAACCAAATATTGGCATATAAACAAAGTTGCATACATGAAGGAAATTGAATAAATATGTAATGGCAGATTATTATATATTATGTTTAAGTAGAACAGCACTTGAAATGATCTGCATAAAAGAAGTGCCTAAAAATTGAAGAGAGATATACCATAGACACAGAAATTGTAATACAGTTTTGCATGTAGTTTAATCTAAGTAAACGTTCAGCTTGTGTAAAATGTTTACTGATAGGAAGATCTATGTTAAGCTGTAAGAAGTGCATATAGTACATTGTATAACACCAAGTATAAATATTTATGAACTTATGAGAAATAAATACATGAATGAAATGAACAAATACCAAAATAATGAAAAAACCTGAGGATATATTTGGATATATGTCAAAAACGGACAGGCACGTGCAAGTTGAACATTAGCAGTAGACAAACATATATGTAAAATACAGATGTAATTCTAATACTGATGTTATGAAAGAGCATAACAATATTTACAGCACTATTGACAAAGAGATTGCATAAATTTGGCACTACAAAAGCAGTTTGCACAAATTGGTGCCAAAGTTAGCAGTGGACATGACATATAACAAGCACATTTCAAAGTTATGTACATTTATCTACAAACATAGTTATGGAAAATTAAAGGCATACAAATAGTACATTGATCAGAATACCACTGGCCATAATCACATAATACAATGTTAAAAGCAAAGCACATATGAGGTATAAAAGAATGGTACTTTGTTTCCAAATTTCTGAAAAAAATTGTAATATTAATTTTCAGGAACAGACACTATTATTATGTTATCCTGAATAACTTCCTAGAAATGTGCAGGAAGTATTAATATGTTGAAAATGGAGCTTAGAAGAAATGGAGTTGTTAGAAAAAGGTTTAACAATGATGTATATAGATGAAGAAATGAAATTCGTTTTATTCACACTATCATATCATTAATAAATGTTAGTTTAGTTAAAAAGTGAACATTAAGGGTAACATTGAGAGGAATGATTTGAATGAGTTTAAAATATAACAGAGCTGATTTTTGAAACATTTTGAATCAACGTTTTTATAGCAAGGACTTCGGATTGGAAATTTTTTATAAAAGAAATAATGCAATAACGTTTCTACTGTCTAAATAGAGTATACATGTGAACATTCGGTTTAAATTGAAAGTGAAACAATTGTACATCTGTCATCAGGAATAATTGCAATATGACATGCTAGTAATTTCATGGGAACCAAATATATTGCCTTTATCGTCATTTGTAAAGATATTATTGTATAATTTTGATTACCTCCTTTATGGGATATTGTTCAAAACTTGTTGAAACCCAAACCAAAAAACTGAATGGAAGCATATGCATATTAGTGAATTCTGAAAACTTAAAATATTACATTTTTATTATATATTTATAATGTAATGTTCTCCAGGTGAATGTATTTGAAAATATCTGCATATAATATTTTTTTTATTTATTAAAAACAAAGATGAGTGTCCATTAATAAGTAAACATGTTATTAAAGGAAAGTTTGAGTATTTACAATGAACAGTTATAATGAAAATCAGATAAATAAACTTAACTGACTAGTAAATACCAATTTTTAAAGGTATATGGTAATAATGAGTGAGATCATTTAAAGGCACATCATACATACAGTATTGGCACAAGTGGAAAAATGATCTTTTTAAAAATGTCATCACCCAGCTGATATGTTAGGTATTTCAATACACAAAAGGATACCATAATGGTCTATCCAAAAACAGTCAAAAGATGGTAACAGTTTTGATACAAGTAAAATAAAAACCCTGATGTTTCAAAAAGCATTACTTCATGCCTTTTAAAAGTATATGCATATTTCTTAATCCTCAAATGTTGAAGAGTTAAAATATAAATCAAACATACCTTTTTACAAAAAAGTAAGCCAATCAACTAAACACCAATACAGAAATAATGAAACAATATAGTAAAACAAAGGAAAAGGGATAAACAAAACTTCTATGAACATGCAAGAGATTATTACATCAGAGAATTGAATAGGAATAGTGATTAAGCAACAGAAAGATGGCCAAAAAGATAATATTGAAAATAATGATTAATTGTTAGCATAGACCTTTTTGTAACTCTAAACCAAACGAAAAAATATGAGTAGTGTATACATTTTTGTACATGCGAATGTATATTGTACTAAAATACAAAGGCTAAGTACATAAAACAAATACATTTTTGTAAATGATGCGATACATTATTTCACAACTAATGAAAAGTCCTCTACAATTGCTCCCCTTTTCACAAATTTCATAGCCACAAGCACATGAGAGATGAAAAATGCTTCAATGTTGTCCTCTGTTGCTGTCTGGAGCATTTCAGCGTTGATGCTGATGACGTCTCCTGTTGATGCCAAGAGGTCAGCTGTTTGACCATCAATGCTCCCGCCATCGATTGTGGCATCAAAGTCTTCCAGTGGGGCTTCAGCTGCCTTTAAAAATGATAAAAATATGGGCTAAATGTAGAAGAAATGTAGCCTTAAATTATGAACAAGAGTTGAATTACAAGTACATGTAGTTTATTCTGAATGTTTCAATTTCAACCACTATAAATTTTGATCACCAAAAACATAATTTTTTAATATTTCATTATTGACTTATAATTATTTGAAAAAAAATATATCAATACATGAGTTTCAGCTGAAGAAAACAACTAGATCTGCTAATGTTATTCGTTATTTACTATTTATGCAATATCCTGACAGTATCAACTGAAGATATCAACTTGATTTGCTAATGTTATTTGTTATTTACTATTTATGCAATATATCGTGACAGTATTTTCACTTTATATTTTAACATTCACTCAGGAGTGCCTACAATGAAGCTTTCAAACATTTGCAACATACTATTGCCTTAACTCTTCAATTCCACAGCCATACATATTATATATAACCACGCCAAAGATTCATGAACTACACCAAACAATGTCATGGAAATAAAGACAATTTAGTAATTATTTAAAGATTTATTCTTTATACAACGATGGTTTAATAATCATAATAATAATATGTAAGTATAAATAAGTATTAATAAGAAATGTGTACTAAAGGTGTTTGACACATGCCTTCCTTACAAACAGAAATCCAATGTACCATCACAGGTGATGATCAAAACATATAACAAGCTTTAGTCAGTATCCTGTTTTTCTTTTTATGTAATTGCGAATTTTGCACCTTTCTCAACTGTCTGTGACAATACTAGAAAAGCGGAGCAGTTACCTAGCTCTTAAGTACAAAGATATTATTTGCATAAATAAATATTTTTAAGAGAATAAACGACGCCTGGGCCCACTTTTAAAGCTCTTCAAATATAAATCTCAACTCTGCTGGTTTATTGCCGAATATCCTGAATGGCTTACAATGGATATTGAGCAAACATACAACTTGAACTGAAAAATATGCCAGACCGCCTCATGTGACGTCACTTAAACACTTTACTGCATTTTTTATGTCATTTTACTTGTGTTATTAAGTATGGTTTTGTTAAAACGAGGCTCGTATAGTTACAATAAATGCCTTATATGATGTGAATATGTGGCATGTGAAACAAATGCTTAAGTTTATCTAAATCAATTAAAAAGATTTTAATAAACAATTATGATATTGTAAGTTGTTCTAAAATTCTGATGTTGTAATAATTAATAGATTTACCTTGACTTTAGATCGATTTGTGGAGGACAGGGATGCATCTCCCTTGAACATGTTCACCACTACATCAGTAACACTGATGAAGTCTCCTGTGTTAATGTCTGCATATGCAGCTTCCCTCCACAATGTCACCTTGGCTTTTACCGAGTTTTCTTCCAAGGTTACCACCTTGATTTCTACGTCTTCGCCCTTCACTTTTACAGTTCGCTTGGCCTCCTCCTAGATAATCACAACATGTGTATATCATTCATTAGCATAATATAATAAATAGGTGTCAAATGTATTAGGATATATGTCTCTGAAATACATATCTTATAGATATATGCGCAGTAAATGTAAAAGTGTTTAAAGTTTTGGTCCTAAGAATTATGGAAGTAGGCCATGTACATGAACAATAAACATAATAAGACTAATACTATTGGTTTTAAAAGGTGTGAATCGCTATAAGGATTATAAGTATCGTAATTTTACAAATTAGCAATTAGTATTCGATTTTTGAACTATTTTCAGAATGCGATTTACAACCTTTAAGTAAAGAAGAAACGTTATCAAGTGATGTCTATTGCGTTTTATATCTTTGAAAAAAATTGCAGTATATTGTTAACATTAGTTCTCAATTTAATAAATATAAAATAGTAACATAGTTGGTTTGCACATAACATTTATTGATTACATTGCTACTGTGGAATAATTCCGAATTGCATACACTTGTTAATTGATTAAAAGAAATTAGTTACAAATCCTCCAAGTACAAAAATGAGAAGAGGAATATGATCACAATATTTTCTATAGTATATTAATGACAAGCACTACTCAGAACAAAACAGATGAGTTTGTATCAAGTACCTGCACAAGATGTCCACATACACGGAAACCCGCTGCTTTGCTGGAGACTTCAGGGCGGCTTGAAGTGGTACCACATCAGCTGGCGGAGGATGTATAATTGCCTGGCCTTGGGTTAGATGGTCGTCTGGGATGTTCTTCGTCACCACAATGTGACGGGAGTCATCTGTCTTGTGACTAACTTGCATTCATCATATATCTTGCATAAAATGCATGTTGTTCCATCGCTAATGGCAGCACTCATGCATTTGCGGTCGCTACCGTCCTGGCCCCGGTACTTGCTGGCCTCGTCGGACGCAACAACCACTACACTCAGTGGCTTTCTGTAAGGACCAGAGTCCCTTTTGTCAAAGAGGTCATTGATGGCGGACATCTGGAACAAGGAAATATTTATTTCACGCGTGTTATATGATTAATTTTTTGACAGCATAACAGGTTTAACATGGATAGTCAATAAACTGAAGACAGACGTAAGTGGCTATGACACATGTGAAGCAAAGATACAGTATAAGCTTTTAAGCCTTTTTTCTCAATTCTGTAGGCAATAATTTGTAAATATATTTGTTTTTCTTTTTTTCAATGACTCCTCTATTCATGTATATATCACCAAAAAGCTAATGTACAAACTATGTACAATTTGATTGTAATATCATGAGTATATTATGAAATAACTATTGCATTTATTAGCTACTAGTATTACTACTTCAAATTCCAGTAGTATTAACTTTTTCTTCTTTAAAACTTAGTAACATGGAGTACAATTGGATTAATAAAGAACATTGATTGGCTAACCGGTAATTTATGCGTATAGTCCAAACCCCGGTTCCACTCCACTAAATGGTTTTAATAAATTTTGTACAATGCCATAAATAATTTTATGTTGGCATAAAATTCCATTTATCTTAAATTCTTATTCTAGTTTCATAATAGTAAAGTACAGATCAAAAGCAACATTTACAGGGTAACATTAAAATACTGATAAAATCCTTTGCAATGTGCACAAATGTCAGTTCACTTTCAGTTTCATTATCAATGTTTGTTTGTTTACATAACCTGATATGTAGGTCACGAACGTTTTCTAAAAATTAATTTAGGTCACGGGATTGTTCACTAGCTACGGACGAATTTACACAGTAATTCAATCAAACACAATCAATATATTAACGCAGAACATTCATATAAAGATTCAGTTATGGTAAGCGTTTTATCCCGCTATAATTTTACGGAAAATCGTTAACACGAAAATGGGACATAAACAGATAAATAAAACACCGCATATCAGTATTCTCGCGGTACTTATCGAATAATGAAGAAATAATAGTTAACTGAAAATCAATTACCAACACATAAGCATCAATTCCAATCCTATCCCAATTCTTAACAGCATTAAATTAATGAAAAATTGTTTAAAGTTTGTTACACAAGTAAACAAATGGGGGGTCACCGCCATATTTACAGGATGACGTCATACCGCGAGAATAGTGATGATGACTATACTACACAATAAGCATATGCATACACATCGAATGAAAATAATACAACATAGAACTAAGCAAATCTATAAGCATTTAAATGATATCGTAAAAAATACTCACAATGACCTGAAGGCCAGGATATACGGCGAGTTGACAAACGTAGAATTTCGCGACTTGAACAATGGCGTTCTGAGTAAAATCCGGGAATCTCCACGCGCTGCGCAGTAATATATTCGATGTTTTGAATTTGTAGATATATCTGTTTACACACGTCCTTTAAACAAAAGCATACACACGCATTTTCTTTTTGTTTTGGTAACACGCACATAAAGTTTTCAGAAGGGAATCTTTTATTAAGTACAGTTTTTCGTCTGGCGACCAGATCTATTTAATTCCTGTTAGGTAAATTGGTTTGTAGAGATTGTAACCACTCAAGCGGAACGGCGGTTTGCGCATGGATACTTTATCTTATTTAGCCTGTATCATCGAGCAGCATTTATCAAATTATGCTAATTTGATGAATTTTTGCTATATTTTATCATATTAATTGGAATTTTGGAAGGGTATTCAATTTGCCATGTGTATTTAAGTATTGAAAACTGCACTATTTTATTCAATGCAGAAAGCTGTATTCCTGTAAATTGGTTTGTAGATTTGAAATCAGTTGTGCATACTTAGGGCAGTGCCCCTTGGGGTGCACCGTCCAATACTTAGGACAGTGCCCCTTGGGGTGCATCGTCCAAAAACTCTGTTGAATTTGAATGACTCAACATCAACAATACAAACCACAACAAAGTTGTTTATTGCAGATGATTAAGACCATCCAGAAGACCCAAACCCTGCAGGTGGTAACGGTGGTCTTTTTCAAAGATCGACATTCATTGCTTAATCTAAACTATTGGCTTTACAAGGCCATGACTTCTTCCAGCTACCTACATATATGTTGAACCAAGTTGATGTTAAATTAAAATTGTACAGATTATCACCAGCTTTTTTCCTTCTTTCGGGTGAAGCTAAGCCAGCTTACAAAATTTATATATTAGATATTTATTTGCTAGCACGAAAAGTGAAAGTGAGTCCAGCAGTGATTTATGGACACAATCAAATGTTACAACATACACACGCCAAATACTATTATCCTAAAACAGAAACGCGTACACAAAGTTTTCCTTCTGGAAGTAGAAGTTTTCACTGGGAAAACCTGTTTTCAAGGACAATCAAAGCGCTGAAAGCGTTGGAAGACTGTCGGCTTGATTATCTCTGAATATGTGGCTCGACTCGTTTTTGTTATAACTTACTGTTGCTATTCCCGGGCTACATATATACTCCCAATACCTTATATATATATCAGAGAATTTTTGTTATAATTAACAGTGGTTATCTCCAAGTCACATGATTATATACTCAATACCTTAAATATCAGAGAAGATTTTGTTATAATTTCATACTTCATATGTACTCATACGCTACCGAGCATTAGAAGCGGTGCCTCCCCTCTCTTTTCTTGCCATCTAATACATTTCAAAGATTTTTTAAATTTGATTTATTTTAAACATAAACCAAAATGTTATTACATAACTTTGTTCTAAAAGGAGACGTAGGTTCAAAGGGACAAAATACTAAAACATTTTGATGGATGCACTGATGTTTATGTCTTGCACATCCACAAAGCGCGTATCATGGTACTTGTATTACCACATTTCATTTGCAAGCCTTTGAAACTGATGAAGTTGTTATCCACACAAACTACATATGTTATATATTGGACAGACAAACCAATGACAGGGTGATTCTAGTCTTCACCTTGATAAACATTGTTTCAGGGAGTTTACATGCAAGGCATCAAGTACAACTAACTCCATTATTTTGTAAAAATTATTTAATTCAACTTCTATCTATTTAGTAATGCTGTCTAGAAAGCAGTGATCAAGAGTTAAAAGCGTAACTCTACAATTCATGTGTTGTATAAACATGCTCAGCAACTTAAAGTGAACAACATCGATCCACTTTTCTTTCAAAACTGCAGTTATGCATAGACCAATAAAAAAGCTCACGGTTAATAACAAATAATAATGACCAGATCAGTTAAATATAACTTTATTTTAATTTAAAATAAAATAAAAAATGTGACCACTGGAAGGTCTTTTGACCCCACATAACCCAGTTTCAAACTTGATCTAAATTTCAGTCAGGCAAACATTCTGACCATGTCTCATATAGATCAAGTAAAAAATGTGACAAGGTTTTACTATAATTTGAACAAGTCACCTAGTATTGACCCGAGATGACCCAGTGTAAGATTTAAGTTATAATATGCTCATTTTTTGTTCATTTGTTTAATTAACCAAACATAAAACTAGAAATGTGTCCATTAGGATACAGATGCCCCCACTTGCAGCCTTTGTCACAAAGCAAATGCTATTAATCTGGTCAAAGTTTATGAATGGATATCCAAATTACCAAGTGAACAACTGTACTGATTATGGTGATAAGTCAAGGGCCATAACTTTGCACTTACAGGACACAGGCAAACATGAAACCCCAGGTGCACAACTATACAGGTTGGTAAACATTCCTGTACAGTTTGGTGAGTATAGCTGATATACTGTTGGAGATATACGCAACACAAAATTGCAAGCTCTGTATACTATATTTTCACTAAATTAAGGGTCATAACTTTGCACTTACTGAGCTCACTGAATTGTGAATCCCCAGGTGCAATATAACAAATGCTTGTGAACATTTCTGTAAAGTCTTATAACTCTGGCTCATATACTTTTGGAGATATGTGCCACACAATAGGTTATATTTTAACTAAGTCAAGGGCCATTACTTTGCACTTACTTGGTATAGCCAAACATGAACCCCAGGTGCACAACTACACAAGCTGGTAAACATTCATGCAAAGTGTAATGACTGGCTCATATACTTTGGAGATATGAGTGACACAAGATTGCATCCTCAGTAGGCTATATTTTAACTAAGTCAAGGGCAATAACTTTGCACTTACTGGGTACAGCCAAACATGAAACCCCAGGTACACAACTTCATATGCTGTTGAACATTCCTGTAAAGTTTAATGACTCTGGCTCATATTATACTTTTGGAGATATGAGTGACACAAGATTTTGTGATGGACGGAAGGAAGGACAGACGGACAAATCTATACGCCCCCCCCCCTTCAGAGTGGGGGTATAAAAATATATTGCCTATGGTTAAAACATGCATTTATAAAGAATGAACTCATAATGTATTAATTTGTGGAAGAAAATGTTTGAACATCATAGAATTAAATATAATGAATTGATTCAAATCATATTCGTTAACATTTATGTTCAAAACTTACCCTGATTGTCATCCTGAAATACTCCAACTGCTGCCAACATGGCTGTTTCTACTACGAATAGTAGTTTCAAACAGTAGCAGTAGTTCCATTACACCATTCCAAGCACTTACAACGTGCAATTCTGGGATCTCATATAATGTAGATCATATTTCATCTGGACTGAAGTACATGGTCTGTCAATCATGGCTGCAAAAAGAATGACACTTATTAAGAACTTTGAAGCTACATATAAATATAGAACTAATAAGAACAACAAAAGTATAAGATGGCTCCACTATTCAATTAAGTCCTTCTAATTGGTTTTAATGTTCGACATCTTAAAAACAAAGAATAATTACCGTTTTATAAGGCTTGAGCAAAATCAAAAGATGACCAAAAAGTTACAACCCCCACCCCCTAAGACCTAATACTGGATCCACACCTGGCAATTAAATATGAATATATCACATAGACACAGAAAGTTTGAGTCTGTTTTGACTGTGTAATGTTTGCCAGTAAAATCTTTCCATATCCTGTCCACGATGAAAGAATCAACTGCAGAACAGGCCCCAAATGATATTTACGGAAGTGTGAAATATTTCCCAGAATTGTATTTGTAAATTCATTATGTAAATGAAAAGAAAATGCCAAGCCGTTATCTAGGCAAACGCCGGTCACAATCGGTAATGACCAATTCAATTAATCTGTGACTTTTGATATCTGCGCTATGTTATGTAATTGGCTTGCTTTCAATCAAATGACTGTTTTTTGTGCTGAACATTAGAAGAAACATTACAGACATATTGGTCTTTCTGTGTGTTAAATTTTTGTTTGATATATATTCATACTTAGTTACAATATCCTAAATATGTCATCCCAGTACTACAGTGTAAATTCAATGTGTTAGAACACAATCACTCATAAGGTGGTTGTCCGTTTCGAGTGCTGGAAGTCATGGATTGAATCCCTGTCCGAGTCATGCCCAAGATGTTTAAATGGTATGTATAACTCTCTTACTAGGCAATCAGCATATATATACATGTAAAGGATAAAACAGGAGATAAATAGGCTGTGATAAGTATCACATTGTGGATATTCAATTCCTGGTGATTCCTCATGTGCTCTGTATATCAAAATATTGGTTGATCATAAATTTGTACAAGTTGAAGCAAATCAAGGGAAAAGTGCGCCCTTAGAGGCTCTACCAACATGGGCTGTTAAACACTGCTCCCACAGTAAATCGAGGCAAAGTGTGCAAGATGTGGGGCTCGAACCCACAACCCCCTAAACACTGGTACAGTGCTTTACCAAATGAGCTTACCAAGTGCCCCCACAACACTTCACGTAAGTGAGTAATTGAACTTGTTGTACAGGTTATTTGCCATATCCAAGATGATAGCACTGATTAGCAGACAGAAATTGTTATGTAGTTCTATTTTAATTGCATTCATATATTTCACAGCAGTCAAACAATTACTTTGAGAGCACAGTCTAAAGTTTTACTTTTTCTGTCCATTTTGGGAAAAAGACCCTTGATAAATTGGGAAAATTTACGTCGTTAAATTTGCCAATTTGAGAAAACTTTAACCGCTTCAAAAAAACATTTATGACAGAAGGGACAATAATAGCCACAGTTATTCAAAAAGCTTCAAGATATACCAGGTCACTCCAGTAGATGATTTTTCGCAGGCGCTTTTGATTGGGATTATTTTTCTGATTAGGAAAAACCCATTGGGAATGGGTCAGATAGTCGGACCTGTGGGATCTACAGAAAAAGGCCTGGGGCTACAGCGCAATACCCATTGTTTACATAACTGTACACATCATGTCATATGCAAACGCCTAAATGATTGATAGTTCAGGAATTGTAACGAAACATTTCTAGCTTCTTGTTGAATATTTTGGCGAGACTTTGTAAAAATGGCCTTTTAATTATTCTTTCTCTTTTATTGATTTAAAGATAATTTAAACAGACAGTCAAAATGTACTTGTTGACTGCAAAAACAATGTTTGTTTACGTTTCTCAACTCGAGTAATAGTACAAATACGCGTTCGATAACAGCTACCGGAAGAAGAACAAGTACAGTGCGAATAATTGTGAGTAATTTTGAAGTTTAAATCGTTTACGAAACGCAAAATATGGAAGTGTCCGCGTACTGGTAGTGGTATTGTCCGCGTACTGTTCCGGTCTGTCTAATATTGCTAACTAGGTCAGCAACTTACAAGTTACTCAACCAAAAAATTGGTTCGTAGGTTCCTCATGTAATGCGAGGTACTGTACGCAAATGTATTATGGGCATTGTTGTAACCATGAAATAGGTGTTTCAGTTCCAAAACTGTACAAATAAGATAACTGACTAAATATCGTCAAGTGTTTACGATTAAAAGGCCGTTTTGACTTCCCGTCCAAATTAGTGATCACCGCAATTCTAACCGCGTGTACGGTTGGCTTTATTATTAAAACGCGGTGAAATCGGACTAAAAAAAGTAGATCTTACGATGCTTGCTTTGGATTTGCGGTACTAAAGACTGCCGCCCTGCGGCCGACAGTCTTAAAACCTGTTGTAGTTGGGTTCGTGATATCAGCAAGTACATCAAGTACACCACCGATCCATTTGACTTTATGAAGTGTAACATCATATCCATTTGTTTGCACGCATATGGTATGCCAGTTATGGGAAATCCTTTAAAGCTTGATTTTATAGGCTCCTATTGTTAGAGCATACACCAATTTGTTTGTGGAACAAGTGGAATCAGAATGAATGCAACGACATCGCAAGTGAACAGTTTGTAAATTGAATTTGTAAACCCATTACAATGTGAAACTATCAGTAATTGTCCCACATAGGGATTCACACCAGAGTCACATGCATGTCATATGCACTCTACCACTGAGTTGCTGGACAGGTATTTGCAAAGAATCAAGGAAGCACGAAAGTGTTGGTTTTAGAAGCTATGTTATGCTAGATGCATGTGGATCTATTACTGTTTTGAAGTGATTAAAATAGTTCAACGATAAGTAAGGTAAAATCGCTTTATTTAAAATACCGTTCTTAGACAGACTGAGAGTGATTCTATTAATGTCTCAATTTGGGAACACATAACTTGTAAGATATGATAAAAGTGTGACGGCTTTGAAACGCGCAAAAATGCCGTGCTATACAACTGAACAATCAAAGCGCTAAAGCGCAGAAAGACTGGGGCAGCCGAAGTTTCATGTGTTCTGTAAAGACTTGTCAGCCTGAGATTGTAGGAGCATTGCATTGTCTCATTCGGGGATGGAAAGAGGGACTGCTTCACTACAAGCAATGCTAGTTTCAAAGCGTGCATGTATGACTAGTTTAAACTGGACCATTGATAAGACAGGGTTTCACTTTGAAACGATTTGTGTGCGGGGAGTGCCTCATGAATTGTGTGACGTTCTGGGAGGGAATGCAGCAGGGATACAAAAATACTTCAATGATTAGTAATGACTTTTGGAAACAAAATGGCTATATAACAATTATAATTACATGTACATTCTTTTTGGGTAATTGAATTCAACTATATGTATCGTATCGGAAAATATCGTATCAGCAAGTAGTGTTTTCGATTCAAATAGTATCGTGCCCTACATGTAATACCCGTTGAGAGTGACAACAACGTTTTCGTTTCACAATCTGACTTTGTCTCCTTGTCATTCAGTTAAAAACCCGGAACTGTAAACAATACGCTGAATAGGGTAGTGTCCGCATACTAGTAGTGTCGGCATACTGTTCATGTTTATTAAACAGATACCCAGACATTTGCTTGATCATGAGTTTAGCTGAAATAGATATACGTTTCCATAAATACTTTCTTTGTTTAGTTTCATGGGGTTTTACGCAGGTTTTCAACATTTTTTCAGTCTTTTTACAGCGGTCAATTGACCTAACCAGTTTTCCTGGAAGTAATTATCAAGCAGTACTACCAACTTCTCCACATGTGCAAGGCATTTTCGTAGCCAGTGTCACTTGCAGAACATAACCTGCCCAAACTGGGACTCGAACCGCAATCTGCTGGGTGATAGTCTATCGTTCTACCAACTGAGCTAGCCTGGCTGTCACATGACAGACGATCTTAATTCGTCCCTTCGTTATCGAAGCGTCACAGTACATTAACTGTGTTCAACACTCCAAAAAACGTAATTAAGCTAGCATTTAATCTAATCTTAGTTTTGAAGACTCGGCTCATAGTCAATAGACATCAAGACCATTTCCTTCTGTGTCACCGTGAGAACGCCATATGTATCGGGACGACGAGAGTGAAATATATCCTCTTAGAAAAATAGCCAGCAATACGAAATCACGTACATGGTAGATAATTCGGCGACGGAAGGAATTGTTTTTTAACCATAAAATAGAGATTAACAGTAGATCTAATTGCAGCAATTATTTAACGATTTGCTACCGTATTCAGTATGCAGTAAAATAAAGGTCAGAATCCGATTCCAGAATATTGTTCAAACTCATCTGCCGAGCGCGCCCAGGTACAAGGTATTTCCTTCGTTGTCTATAAATAGCGAATTCGTAACTTCTGCGAGCGGGCATATTTTCTGAATGATAGCGGGAAGTGTTTGTGAACATGGAGTTAACAACAACAAGAAATATAATTGAATCGAGCACTTTGTTTCCGATCAAAAATAGTCCTCCCTCAATTCATCGATTTCTCCTTTTACATACACAAAAGCTTCTCTTACCAAATAATTTTAACCAAACACTTAAACAATAATTCAACAATAATTCTTGAACCAGATATTTCACTATCAAATAAAATTCTCACGATGGATTCGGAAACGAAGATCTATTTTACCTTCCGAACTATTTGCAAATTTATCGAAGACGAAGGAAAGTAGTACGGTGGTTAGTGATGACACGATCAATTCGATATTTTGATTGGTAGTATGCAAATCACGCTCCGTGGTACATAGAGTGGAATCAAATGTGTCTAACTCGGCGACGTCTCTTTCCAAAATTACGGTTACTAAAGACATGGGGCTAACGCCCCAGTCCAAATCAAAGGACTGAGAGTGCTGAAAACCTGCGCGTTGAAACAAAATATATGTGTATGAATAGGTGGAAAATAGTGTACTGTAAAGGAACTTTGAGGCATGAACTAAGAGTGCATTTTCATTGCGTTTCGTGGACAAGTAACGTTCACTTAGGCAGAATTTCGAAGGTAGGAGTCCAAGCTGTTTTGGGCGCTCTTACCTATCTGTATTGGACTTATTAATTATTGTAAATTTGCAGCCATTATTAAGAAGCAAGCATATAAGCTGTCAATTTCAACACCTGATACGCATTCAGAACTTTTTCTGAAGTAATGTGTATTTATTTACTAGTCAACTTCGTGGATCATAGGTCCATCTGTGTTCAAAAATTTGGTTATAGGTTATAGCCATATTGGAAAAATATGTGTTATTTTACAGTTATTTAGGGACATATCTTGCTGATTTTCGAAAGGAACAAATATGTTACTTGTATATACAATGTATATACATCTTAGTTTTGATGTAATTGCATCAAAATAATCCAAACCGATGAATATGGTATGTACATTAATCTGTTAACAGTCAGACGCACAATGCACACCACTCTTCATTCTTACATGGGTATAGCTACAGACATAGTGGTGATTGATCAAAGAATCTTTCCGAGGTCATTCGCTTCCCACTGCTGACTTAAATTGAAAGATATCTGTCGCTTGCAGTGAAACTAGGAAATGCACTAGTTATGGAGACTATGTAGACCGTGTATAGACTGACAACACGTACTTAACCAAACGTTACGAATTCATGCACTTAGCCAACTAAATATAACCACAGGTGAAGTAACAAGTTCTGATTACAGTTTTGAGTGGTAAATATAAAGATTAATACAATATCGCTTGACTATTTATTAGATAATTTGCTTCACACCGCTTATTCAATTGTCAGCTGTCAGTTGCTTTCTGTGAAACTGAGGAAGCACTCGTTATCGAGCCCAGGTAGATCCTGTATAGGCTGGCAGTGCCTTTAAATGACCAAACATGTTGACAAGACGTTAAACCCAATAAAACCCAAACACAAATCTATTAAGGATATTTTAAAACTGTATATCAGCAGTAATGAAGTTTGAGAAACTTGATACGATGGCTTAAAAACAAGAACATTCGAATATTCTACAGAGGAAAGGCAACAAAAATGTGTAGAATTTCAAAACATTTAATAAAAATAATTTAGATCATGAATAACGTAACACATAATACACACTAAACATGTTCCCACATCTTCAATAAATACCCCCCTTGTTCTTAATCATCACCATTTTGATATGCAAAACAAATAAGCCCTTATATGAGTAATTTCCATATACAAGATAACTGAGAAAGTACCAAAACAATGTGTATGTGACAACCACTTTTTCTTCAACTTTAAAATACTGAGCCAACTGCCCACATGAGCATAATGTATACGTTATTTGAGTTTATCATCGTTTACATTATATTCCCTATACAATTTAAGGAAATTTGCCTTATCAATATGGCTGACAATTGAATTCAGAAGGGAGGTAAATATTGTAAATGTGGGAAATATCTATTACAAATGCTTCATAAATTTGTCCAATAAATGATTTTGACTAGTAGTACAATATGAAACTATACATATAATAAAGATACAAAGTGTATCTAGAATCTTGATACTGTAAAATATATTTTGGGTTTTTTATGTTATACATTCAATATTTGTAAAGAAATGGATGACATACTTTATGCTGTGTATTTTAAAAAACAGAGCATACTAATGTAACAGTTTTTATTGTATTTTCTTTTGAATCAAGAAACTAAAATCTTCAGATCATTTCTACAATTAACAATATGTTTATTCATATAAGGTAATGTTCATGACGTCACTACCCTTACTTGTAATCAAGGGAGAGATGTACATCTGCTGTCAACATTTCAATGTTGACGTGCCCATTAAGGATTAAAACAAACAAAATATATTGTTGAAGAAGTAACATAAGCTGTAATACCAAGTCCCCAACTGTATTTTGTAACATATATTAGTATGAGCTGCATGTAGCAAAATGGGATTTCTGTCAAAATATTTCTATTTTCTAGTTTTTGCTGATTCCAAATGAGCAATCTTCAACCTTTCCCAAAGTACCGATTTCATAACATTTTACAAAATACTTTTCATTGCCTTGATCTGACATACGCATGTTATAGTCTGCATTCAAACCAGAGAAGATGTGAGTTGAGGTATATATCAAAACTGTAATAATTATTATATACATATACATTTATTATATTGTTATGCATATTTTTAATTTGATATCGATTGATGCTTATTTCTTGCCAACTAACTTCCAAGGTAATTTCTTATAATTATAATATTATTCTTTCCTTTATTTTACTTTATGGCATAATTATAACAATATCACAATTAATCACCACAAGTACATACCTCGGTAAGAGAAATGAGTTTTGCTCAAATTTTAGTATAAAAAAAGCACGAGGGCAGGAGAATAAGCGAATGATAAGAGGTAAAGCGCTTGCGTTAATCCTTGATCAATCATAACCTTTTATTTCACATTTCATTACTGTTGTGGATGTTTTATACTGAAACCTGTTATTCGTTAATATTCATCAAAAATATCTTGGTGTTAAAATCAGTAAAATCAGTAAGTCATGGATTGTTGTTTTTCTTTAGCCGTATGTAAATTGAACTTCTGTCTTTTATCCTTTTTGTCTTCAATAAACTCTAGCATCTTGTTATCAGACCTGTATTTTATGTTTTATGGTGAGGCCTTATTCATTAACATAAAAAAGGCAAAAATGTTGGTAACAACAGGGATGATTCTACATTCTTGAATACCTGGATTTTGTAAAAAATCATGTGTTGAATGATATGAAATGGAAATTTTAAGTGTTTTATGAGACAGGTGCCATGAATATATCTGTATATTCATCCATTTATATAGCAATACAACAGTCACATTACATGTCGTATAAGTACATAACTATGAAATCCGCATATAGACAAAAACAGTCCACAAAGTTCACTTTGAAAATATATATTTATTGAAAATTACTCTCGCGTGAAAAAACAATTCACTAAATTCTATAAAACATTGTACACTTCTGACCTTATCGATGATGATAAAATATCCTTATACCTTTCAAATACAAGCGTAGGTTTTTAAATAAAGATAATTCTTCCCAATGTGACGGCCTCTTAACCAATGAAGAATGTTAAGAATGCAATCTTCCAAATGAAATAAAGTCAAGTTTGAGAAACACGAAAAATCGGTCACTGGCGCTACCGGGAATCGAACCCAGGTCTACGGATTGCCGGTCCGAAAGACATTAAAAGCCCTGGTAATGATGGTGTCTCACTGCCGAATACTATCAAACATTCTGGCCGGTTCTTGAAAATCACGTCGTTGCTTCTTTAAATTATGGCTATACTAAGAGCGAATTATCTTGTTCATAAAAACATGGCATTATATCCTTATTATATAAGAAAGGTGATCCCGAAAACATATAAAATTGGAGACCAATTTCATTGCTGTCCGTTGATTATAAAATAGCTGCCCGAGTTTTAAACGACTTCAAAAAATCTTACCTTAAAATTATTGAAAAATAGTAAACATTTTTTCCAAGAGATCTTCAATCCGACTTGTCCTAGAAATTTTCAAACCGAGATAAAGAAAAATGGTCAGTAATAATGGTAGAACCTTATAATTGTAAAACAAGCGTGAAATGTTTGTCACGATTGTAAATAAATTAAATACAAAGATATCAGACCCTTTATGTAACGTTTGTGAATATTTAATTGTAAAATGCCATATTAAATTATATCAGCACTAA
Organism: Mactromeris polynyma; assembly: GCA_032209605.1. Lineage (NCBI taxonomy): Eukaryota > Metazoa > Mollusca > Bivalvia > Venerida > Mactridae > Mactromeris > Mactromeris polynyma. The sequence continues at coordinate 1,205,061 of JASFXZ010000031.1, read as the reverse complement.
CTTAGAGTAAAATCAGTATGCCCAGGCATAAAGTTATGATATCACTAGCTTGCCATAGGTGTTGAGTTATCTTGTTGTAGGGCCACACCAAATTTTCAAACTGTCGAGCGAGCGAAAAAAAAAATGTATATTATGATATCAGTATGAAGCTGAAAAGGGTAATAGAAACTATACAACAAGATAACCACAACAACTGACTAGATATCATGATATGATAATTAAGTGCCAACATTTTAAAGTAAGGAAACATGATAGACAGAGTTGACAAATGACAATGGTAAATTTGATAGAATTTGTTATGCCTGTATATACGTTTGAAACTAATTAGCCTTTGCGTATATATGTTATAAATGTGTTAAATGTTTTACTGGCTTTAATAAAAGCCCATTTGGCCACACCAAATTGATCATTAGTTCTTCATTAGTTTTTTAAGAAAACGATGGGGCGAGCGAGTTAAATATGAATTTGTATTTTTTTACTTCTCAAAATTTCACAGACGGCAGGTCTTTATTTATCATTTTATTTTTCTTATATTTCTAAAAATTTCACCGACAGTGCTTTTTTCTCCAATTCTATCCATTTATTGAGTAACAAAAATATTGAGCAATGCTGGCTGCAAACTTAACTAAGTTGACTTACCACTTCATTACAAAATTGTTTTACACGTTTGCGGGATAATCAGTTTATTTACTCTTCCTTCATTCCTTTGTTGTTTACCCTCTGTGATATTTTTGCAATAATGATAACGTATGAAGATTTATCCTTGGAAACGATGTGATTTGTATGTTGGTTTGCGATTCTACTAAATACACTGATTTAAAAACAGTTATATTTCCTGGAATATAACTATTACAAAAAAAATGATACTATTTTATGCTTTCCGGTGGTTTATAGAGATTTATCAGTGAAATAAAAATTGGTATATTCTCTGTTTCAAACTGTTCCGATTTTTTGGCCTATTTTTACCCCACTGGTAACCCAAAAAGGTAAACCACTGTGTAGAAACTAATTTAAATTGCCTCCCTTTGCATTGAAATTAGAATCAATACACAAAATTACCTCCCTTTTGTACATGTAACTAGAAAGAGAGAGAGAGAGAATACGTAACTTCAGGGAACGCCACTCACACAAGACAGTGCCTCCCCATGCAGACCTCCGGAAAAACAACAATCCACAAAACATTAGGCATAAAGCAGGTCAAACGGTACACATATTAAGGAACTGAGGCACAAGGAATGGCCCGGCAGACCACAAGGAATAACTAGGTGAATCAAAGTGGACAGTGAATGGAGGGGGAGGGGGATATTAATGAATGGAAAAGATCACAGGACAAGTCAAGACAATAGGCCAAAAATGGACAGGAAACAATCTGAACACTGCATAAAGCCTTGGAACTGTCAGCAAAAATACTGGGAGTTTAAATCGATTTAACAGCTAGCTAACCTCACCCTTAATCGCTATATGGTCCTTGATTTCCATGATAGGGAATTTAAAACCAAAATTAATATGTCTATTAATAAAACTAAAACACAAAATACGACTGTACCCAATGAATATTAAGATGTGTTATAAAACTGCATTGTAGAGAGAAAAGTTTTCTTGGTAGTGTATAATAAAATATCTATGACGTCATACAATTTTAATGTTACGATTGCTGGTCATTCCAGATCCAAATCGGTTGCGGTAAATTCACCGAAATTCAGTAGATTTCGGTAAGGTAACGTTCATTTTATCGAAAGGTTAACCAATCCGCGCCAAGGTTACAAACGTTGTTCGTTGAAGAGAAATTGCCTTGGTGGTTAACGTAAGGTTTGATTGGTTTACACAACACGGATATTCAAATAGCACAACCATGATTTTTTGAAGTTATAAACATTTTAACGGTTCAGATTGCTCTGACAATAATCATGAATACTTTACTGTAGTACATGGTGTCGCACATATCTCCAAAAGTGTATGAGCCAGAGTCTTAACACTTTACAGGAATGTTCAATAGTCTGTGTAGTTGTGCACCTGAGGTTTCATGTTTGTCTGTGCCCAGCAAATGCAGAGTTATGGCCATTGACTTAGTTCAAATATAGCCTACAGAGTATAATGAGAGTATGCAATCTTGTGTCACTCATATCTCCAAAAGAATATGAGTCAGAGTCATTAAACTTTATGGGCATGTTCACCAGCCGGTGTAGTTGTGTACCTGGGGTTTCATGTTTTGTTGTGCCCAGTAAGTGCAGAGTTATGGCCATTGACTTAGTTTAAATATATCCTACAGAGAATGCAATCTTGTGTTGCGCATAATAATTATCTCCAATAGAATATGAGCCAGAGTCATACAACTTTACAGAAATGTTCACCAGTCTGTGCAGTTGTGCACCTGGGGTTTCATGTATGACTCCGCCCAGTAAGTGCAAAGTTATGGACCTTTACTCATCACCATAATCAACTTTACAGAAATGTTCACCAGTCTGTGCAGTTGTGCACCTGGGGTTTCATGTATGACTCCGCCCAGTAAGTGCAAAGTTATGGACCTTTACTCATCACCATAATCTGTAAAGTTGTTGGTAATTTTGATACGTGTACATTCACAAACTATAGGCCGAATAATTTGTGACAAAGGCTGTAAGTGGGGGCAACTGTCGCCTATGTACACATTTATAGTTTCTGATGGAATGTGTTCGGATGTCTGTTCATGTATAAATTTTCGTATTGACACTATAACAATCTATATTGAAATCTTTCACATTAGTTTTATAACCATAACAACACTTTTTAATCAGCTAAATTCCATTAAAAATGTCCGAGTTATGGCCATTTAACTTAAAATACATAATATATGCAGAAAACAACCAATCTTATTTCCTTGGAAATGGGTTGTCAGAATTAAAATTTAATTGACAAAAATGATCAGTTAGTGAGTCGTAACCAACATCCATAATAATCTGCAATCAGTATTTACTGATTATACTCGAAAGTGTTACATTTGTAATATGCGAATCGACATTGGAGTAAAACCTCACTTACACCTTCTTGATAAGACCACCTCAAAATTAAGAACACAATTTTCAAATCCATTTTCACTGTTTCTGCTCTGTATTCAACCTCAATATTAAGACCACCTCAATATTAAGACCCATTTTCAAGAGACCCAAGGGTGGTCTTATTATTGATGTTTTACAGTATATTTATTATATATTTTAAATATACTCCCTAGTCAGTTTTTGCGTTGCAATAATAATAAGACTAATTAGCGAAACTGTATACATGTATGAACGGTGAGATCACGGAAATACAAACATGACAGTCAATTGTATTTCCTATGAAATATGTTGTTGAAGTTTCTATTTCATAATTACTCACAATTTTTCTGATATCTAATATTGGGATATAGTTTTGTAATTCCCTCGATATTACATTTATTAAAGCATGCGCTTCATGGGCGACGAGAGAATAATTGACTAACGACCACCATTCTCCACTTAGCAAAATTGATTGTTGATTATTATTACCATTTATTAATTAGACCGTCTCCCGAGGCCGAGTGGTTAAGGAATCCGCATTTGGAGTGGGACGTTGATTGATCGACTTTTGTAGTTTTTAATAGTCTTATTTACATCCTGATGTTAAAACATGATGTTCATGTACAATGTATTGTGTGTGCGTGTGTGAATGCGTGATTGTGTGGATGTGCGTGCGTGTGTGAATTCTTGTTTGTTTGTGCGTGTTTATATTGTTAATAGAAGGCCATATTGAAAAAAAGATGTACAATTTATTGTTAACCTTCTGAAAATAAAGAATTGATTATTATTATTATTATCGATTTCTGACAGATGTCCGTTCCAAAATGACAGGGTGGTGAGCTACTAGGCAGTTAGATAATGATTACTGTTTGTCTCCTGTCGGTATTTAAAGGATAGGAATTGGGAAATATAAGTGCCCAGATATAAGATGTCTCAATAGTGATTAAATGGTTGGCCCTTTAAATAGGGGTGACACTGTTATTACTAGCAATTACCTTGTTTTTACTGCATATTCCTCGCAATTTCATTACTTGAAAGAAAATACATGTATATAGATATATTTGTAAATGTTTTACAGAAATGAATGCATTATGCCAGTGATTCACAAATTACCAACTGTGAATGTACAAATTAGGTTTCATCATAAAGTATATTCATGATTTTCGGTGCGTACTTGAACACCGGTGGAAACCGAAAATGTCCGATTACTAAGCTTGTTTCATCGCACGTTTGTTTACATCGTAGTTTTACGCATTGTTTAGTTCTTCCCGAAGAAAATATCGTTTTTGCAGGCAAAATATTGTTGCGTGCCGGTACACCCAGAATAATGTTGGTTCTACCAGTTGCTGTTTTGAATACGGTACCCAGTGTATTTATGTTTATACACTGAAACTTGCAACTAAAATGGACTGGTATCATCTGGTAGGAAAATATATCACGATACTTATCGAGTTAACCCCATAATTGTCTAGTTAATTAAGTAGTTAACTTGTGCCAGAAATACACCTCCATAATTGAGGGTCGAGTGGAGTGTTACGTTAATAATTCGGGTTCATGCACACTTTGCATTGAAACGTCATACTAATACGTTGATTTTTGGCATTTTTCAGGTGTCTGTCACACTTAACCGGACGTAGGATGTCCGCGTGTCAAGAGAAAGTACCCGTTTGGCGAATAGTGCTACTATTTATAGCTTGCCTATCGGTTTATATGTATTTGTACACTAATGCATTTGATGACATAAAGACATCGTCAGTGTACAGGGTAGTAGAAGGAGACCTTCAGGTTTGTTGTTCATTTAATGGTTTTTTATGTACAGTAATACCTCACTAAAAGACCACATCGACAATAAGACCACCTCGAAATAAAGAACACATATTTCATTAAGCGTGCTTTGGAGACTAATGTCTACATGTAGCCGATATACAGTGAATCACCATTCTTATTAGTCACATTTTACTTTAACTCTTCATTCATTTGATATAATGTTTCATAAAAAACCCATTTATGTACAGTATAACCTCAATAACAAGACCACCCTTAGAAG